>JAQAHW010000002.1:26422500-27060000 GCA_027580185.1 Tuta absoluta
GCAGGATAAACAGTTCGCACCGTCGCGTCGGTAGCATGCTTTCCTGTAGCATATCAACATAATTAGCGGCAGTTGCACGCCCTGTTTCTTGTGCTACTTATTCGCCTGGACCAGTGGCAGACATCCAGCCCCATAGATTTCTGGCAAACGATAATCGGTTACGTTTATGCTCCGCTGTTAGACCAGGCTTCTTGGCTCGCTTTCTATGGTGTACTCCTGCACCATGCAGGGCTCGACGAACGGTTAGTGCCGATGTTTCAAACATGTTTGCATAATGAGACGTCCGTATGAAACCATTTTCTTGCACAATCATCCTCCGCTGTGAATCATTAATAAGACATGGGTAGCCACTGCGCGATCGAGTTTTTACGCTACCTTCCTCTTCAAAACGTGTAACTCAACGTTCAACAGTCTTCCACTAAAACAAAGTAGCATTATTAATATAAAAAGTTACTAATAATCGGTTTAAAGCTACCAACATACTATGAGTCAAAGTTTTCAATATTTAAAATACAATTGTAATGGAATAAAACTATACTTACGACCAGACCAGTCTGATTAGCAATTTGAGCTAAATTAAATCCAATATCATGCAGCGCAACAATACGCTGCCTATCCTACAAACTGACATTAGTATGCGTTTCGAGAAATAAACACTGAAGTTTAATGAATAAGCTTAGGTTAAAAAAAACACTTAGCACACGCACTATCTCGCAAACGATCTTGCAACAACTAAAATCAAATTCAAAATTTACTAAATTTGATATTTGAATGATAAAATAAAACTAAAACTTAGATATCGGGGATTCGAACCATTGTTTCCACAATTACGACCAAGTTTTTGCTTGACCGCGCTACCGACCAAGCTACCGAAGCTCATGATTTACGTAGTGAAATAGTCAATACTACTCAGCCTATTATACAATGGTAGTTCGTCAATAATATTATGTTATACGTCATTTGTGTCATTGTGTGCGTGTGACCGCGGGTGCGAGCGACTTGTTTTCTGAGGTTTGCGTTAACTATGACTCCACTTTAGAACGCGACCGTACATCCAAAACCAAATTAGACTGGTAAACATCGAAATGTCCTATAGAATTATTATTTGCTCTAGTACTGAAGCGCAGCCTATGAACGGGATTTCCCACCGAATTTTGAATACAACTTTCCATTGTTGTAAACCTCAAAGACGCAAGGATTTTTTTTTGTAGCGGCCACTAACTCACACAAACCGCCATAAATTCAGAGGAATTAGCGTAATTATTTCCATCTACGTCGTGTGATAGGACGGAAAACTCGCTCCAGTGCTTTACAACATAAGCGATAATACTTTCGCGTTCCTCCCGAGCCATGACTTGGGTGTCATACAACACAAAGGAAATAAAAATAAGCCAATAATTGGCACAACATGATGCGGTTGCATTGTACCATTAATGTTTAGAATCTCTACGACCATGTTGATCTATTTACCACCCTTTTCGATGGTAAAACTTCACAACTTGGATCGATTCTAAACCTACAACTGACTATGTGGGGCAAGGAACAATATTAAAAGGAAATACCTTATAGTTTTTGAAAAAACACATCACTAACAACTAACATCGAAATCTATGTTTGTATTATGGAACTAAATTATTATTTTTCTCAGTTTTCGTGATAGTATAAATGCTAAACTACTGAAGCTAGAGAGATAAAACTTGAACATGAAGTTTTTTATGTAATAAAGCAACTATTATAGATAAAATTCCGGTATTTTATAAATCTCCCAAGGTATGAAAAGGGGGTTAAAAGTTTGTATGAAAGTTCGTTGTCTTAAGTGTGATCCGTTTCAAAATAAGTGATTAGACTTATGACTTAAAATAATTAAACACGTGTTTCAGCATATTTGAAATTTTAACCCATAATAGGGTCAAAAGGGGGTTAAAAGTTTGAATGAAAATTAGTTTTTTTTATGAATGTGATCTGTTTCAAAATGTGTGATTAGACTTATAACTAAAAATAATCAAACACGTGTTCAGCATTTTTGAAATTTTAATTATTAAATGGGTGAAAAAAGGGTTAAAAGTTTGTATGAAAGTTTTTTATCTTAAATGTGATCCTTTTCAAAATTTATATTTAGACTTCTAACTCAAAATAATTAAATACGTGTTTCAGCATTTTTGAAATTTTAATTCTTAAAGGTGTCAAAAGGGGGTCAAAAGTTTACTACCAGTTGGGGTACCCGTTTTCCCATGGGAATGTGACGATTTCCCGGAAAAAATTATACTTATAAACCTTTCTCTTAAGTTACCCAATCTAATAAAAAAAACCGCATCAAAATCCGTTGGGTAATTCTAAAGATATAAGGAGACACCAAACGGGAAACGACTTTATTTTATACTATGTAGTGATGATTTAGTTAGGTACCGAGTGACTCGCCATTTCCCTATAAAAATAAAATTCCAATCGCCTATAAATTCCCGTCCAATATTTCCCCATCACCAGCGACTTGGTACAGTCAATCTCAAGTGCGGTTAGACACAAACTGTCAATGTAAGTCTTATGCGTGCGGTATAAGAACGTTCATGTTAGGAATATTGATGGTTGTGTAGCCAATAGGCTCAATGCTGCATGATGGAAAAGGGGAATAAACACACCCGCCGGGCGTGGTGTTCAGCTCGGGGATCGCCGGACCGCGGCCCAACTGGTAGGACGTGGACTTTCTATTAATGCTAAGTCTTCGGCAAACTTCGTAACCATTTTAGGCCTTGACTTCTGATTGGCTAATCACCGCTACATCCAAACTGTCTAACCCAGCCTAATGGGCTAACATGCGTGCCACGATAAATTTTTGTGCCCGCATTATATCGCCTGCGGCTCACTTCACTGTTAATAGTTTCCGCACTTTATTCCTCCTGAAGTTCTGCGCGCATGAGACGACAAAATATGTCGTGGCGCGCATGTAGGATGTTTAGACGTACTGATCTTGACTGTACCAGCGACTGTCAATCTTTACAATATGCCCCCCCGTCCCGCGGGACCTCGCGGCCCACACCAGATTAAGTTATGCTAATACAGAACCTCCGAGCGAAGATTTGTAACTAAATTATACAGTTATATGGAATTTTGAGAGTTCGTTCGGTACCTTCGGGGTGAATTTATGGTGTTATATTTTGCCGTGTGATGTCGACTTAGAATAGCATCACGCCATTTCTTTTCCGTGGGTGTCGTCAGAGGCGACTAAGGAAATCGAGGGTTACATGTGTATTGTAATTTTAGGCGATGGGCCGACAACCGTCACTATGGCGATATGCAATTTTCTGAATGACCCTCAAATGTATGTCAGTAAAATACGGTCGGTATCGCCACGTCTGACAAATATTCGAGGGAAGATTCTGGAAAAACATGCATCATTATAGTGAGAGGTTGTCTGCCTGCCTCCAAAAATTTTAATACACATGAAACCTTCGAGTCCCTTGGTCGCCTCTAACGACACCCGCGGGAAATAAATGGGGTAATGCCAATGGTGGTATCAGACTCGGTTTCATTTCAGCATCATTCACACATGTCAAGTTCAAAGTTCAAAAAGCATTTAACCATATTAACTCAATAAAAAATTACATCTGCATATTACAATAAACCGCCAAACTGCAGTGCAGTTTGTTGGCGGTGTTTGGTGTTTTTTGTTCCTTCTTTGCTTAGCCGCCATCTTTATCAAATTAATCCCGATAGCAGAGTGACAGGGCTATTTTTAGTTGGCGCTTTTCGACAAAAGCATGGAATCAAGTTTATTCACATTCTGGTAGTGAAATATTACTTTGGTACCTATACGAATATACAGGGTGTAAGGGCCGGCCCTCTGAAATAATACTGATAATTATGGTGCATGCAGACCATGAAACTGAACAACTTTCCCTTTGAAACATATGTTAGGAAACGACAAATAATCGACCTCCCATAAAAAATCACAATCAGTTGGCTGCATTAACTATGGGAAGACAACAATTTTTGACGCTTCCTGAAATATATTTTGGCCAATGCACCGTACGAGTATTCGTAGGGCTGTCCCTTACACCCTGTATTTAATAAGGAAACATTGCGCTATTTATTAAAACTCAATAATTTTGTAGATAGTAATTTATTGTTGAATAAAACTTTGACAGCCACAAGCTTAAATAAAATAAAATTCTGTTCTTATAAACTAAACCTATGAGGTCTCCCGCAGGAGTCCTAACTTTGGTGTTCGATCGCAAGCTACCGATACAAGGAACCGTTACTAAAATAGTACTGGAACAACTAAATAAGTATAAAGTTATTGATGCAGTCTGGCAACACTGAATATGATTATGATAGTGCAGGCGGCAGCCGGAAAATCGTTTGCATTATATGAGGACCGGATTCTGGCTTTTGAATTGTGTTGTTGTAACTCGTGTCATTACTTTCACAGATTTTGCCAGGTTGTATTGTAGTTCAATCGCAAAATTGACAAAATAGTCCTGAATGTGTAGCCTGTTTTTTATATCTTAGTTGCCAGCTTGCACCTATAACAGTATGATAGCAACACTGTTTTAAATAAACATACATTACCTATATCTATACATTAATATTATTATAGTTAAGATTAGGTTACGGTTAGTAATTTTTTATTAACAATAAGTGCGAAAACCACTTTGGTACTAATTGAGACAAACGTTACAATCACTTATGTACTTTAAATGCATTAATTATTAAATGAAGACTATAAAAATGGTCTCTTTAATGTTTAAATAATAATAAATTCCTTTAAATAAATCAGATTTTTAATGTAAATATTATTTAAATATTCATTTTCATTCACTTGCTACAAGGTTTACTCAGAAAATCCTTTAATAAAAATTTATTTAAATTGCATGATAAACCAATTTTATTTATAATATCAATCGCTAACAAATAAATAAACAATTTCTTAATGAATGACTACAAAAACATTTTATAAATGCTCTGAAATGGCACTTAAAATAGTGTTGTAGTGCAAACGCCTTTCTTAAATATTACTGTGAAAATTGTTACATAACATAATAATCGACAAGTATATTATGGTGCTTAACTACAAATATTTCAAGGGGCTAACCAGTTACTGAACAACTTTCCCTAAGAAACATAGGCAGAAAATATAAAAAAAAATACCTTCCATACAAAACGTTCCAGCCAACTGGGTCAATTTGTATGAGAGGACCAATTCTTTTCTCATGTTTCGACCTATGTTCCTTAGGGAAAGTTGTTCAGTTTCATGGGCTGGTTCCCTTAAAATATATGCAGCTAACATTTTCTTGTATAACTTAATTTTCATCCTTATAAAATATTCGACCTATTCTAAGGACATGGGACACATAAAATAGGCGTTTTATACTACAAAATGGATTAATTCTAGAATTTATGAGTTAAAATACCATTGTGGTGGGGACACAAACATGTTGCTACTTACTCATCAAATTCAACTTTTCTTTACCCCCCCTATTTTTAAGGCTAGAATGATATGACATGCATGACCAAAAGCGAGATCGTAAGTAATACTTCTTTGGAATGTAAGCAACCAAAATAGAGAACATTTATGAGTATTTTTTTAAAGTATTGAATGGATACAATGTTAAATGACGTTAGCGGAACTTTGCTAGATTTTTAACTTCAAAAATGCATGCATTGTAAATGTATGAATTTTGTCACCAAGCCCTTTTTGACTGAGACTACGGCAAGTCCCCAATGTTGATGTTCTCAATTTCCTAAAATCCCTTTGCCCGAGAACTATAATATGTATAGCGCGAAGATTAAAAACCTTTCCCATCATTCATACCTCCCACTCTCTTCACCATCGTCACCATCCCAGTTAACCTTATTTGACAGCTGTCAGATTCATGCTTATGCTACGCAGAAGGTGAATTTTCCTATGTTGAAATCCTTTTTAGTAAGGATATGGCAGCTGTTAAATATGGCTTATTGGGATGGCCTTAACTTGAATCTGCTTTGTTTGCAGAAATTCCTCAAGGTTAGTAATCCCGATCTAAAACCCCTTTGCCTGAAAACTATACAGCGTCAATAAAAATAAATCCTGTTAACCTTTTCCCGCAATGGAACGCGCCCCCCACTCGTCGCCTGCACGATCTAAGCTTGGACCTGTTCGGATTGCAGCAAGTCACCGAGGTTGGTGATCTGTATCTCCTGAATGCCTTTGCCTGAGAACTGTATGTAGTCGTGCGGCGGCGCGTCCACGGCGCGCTTGCGGACTGTAATGGAAAGAGATGGTCGGACTGTAATGGAAGGCTTGTGTCCTACTCAAACGAGTTACCTTTACAACGATATTCGATGTGTAAGGGACGGTGTACACAAAACTTTGCAGGCATGATCAGATCATGAAACTGAACAATATAAAGCCTACGTTGGGAAACGTTTTTTTTTTATTAGAGTTTCCATAGAAAGTTAGTCAGCTGATCGGGAATTTTGTATGAGAGGTCATTTTTTTTCTTGTTTACCAATAGATCCGCTTTTGAAAAAGATGTTCAGTTTCATGGTTTGATCGATGATGCCTGCATTGTTTTCGGAACACCGTCCTTTACACCCCGTATAACGTGCTATAAATTTCAGTGCAAATCTTTTTAGGATGACTTCTGCTCGTGAAACTGAACAACTTTCCTCAAGTAACATCGAAATATGAAAAAAATGGACCTCCCATACAAAATTACTCATTTTTTGTACTTTTTTGTATGGAAGGACCAATTAAGTTGTACAGTTTCACTATTAGAACTCACCATAAAAGTATTTGCACTGAATTTAATGTCGGTCGGTCAAAATTAACGAAAAAAAAATACAATTAATAAAATCAACAATCAAAAAAATAAACATACATACATACATACCTCTATATCTATTGCGGGCTAGACAAAGCGTAAACATCCGCGGCCGTAAAAACAGATATTTACGCCACGTCTGACATACATATAAGGGTCATTCAAATAATGGTGATTCACCATAGTGACAGGATCGCCTAAAGCTGCACATGTAACCCTCGAGTCTCTTAACCGCCTCTTCGAATAGCCACGGGAAAGAAATGGGGTGATGCTACTATAAGCTGACATCACCCGGTGAACGGCAAGGAATTCAAAAATAAACATTTAAAATATTTAATACAGCCGGCTGAGGGCCGATGTGGCGCAGTGGTAGTGCGACTGCCTGCGACGCAAAGGTTCCGAGTTCGATTCTCGGTGGGGCACTCACAAAGTTGATATTTATCACTTTGTGAATTTGTTCCCAGTCTGGTTAGGACCTTGCAGGCCGAACCACCTGATTGTCCGTAAAGGCACGTTAAGCTGTCGGTCCCGGTTGCTGTCTATGATTACTTAGACGGCGGTCGTTACACAACCATGTCAGAGGCCCACTACTAATAGTAGGCGGTCGAAAAATTCTTGACATCAGGGTTCGTCGGCTCGTTGGACGACTCGATGTCCCACACGAAAACGAAGAAGATTTGTCACGTCGCCGCGACAATCGTCAGGGTAGATCAATGAAAACTCTTGGTTTGGTTGATGGAGATTTAATGTGTGGGGAAGAACCCTCTAAGGGTTCAAATCGGTGATCCAGAAAGCTTTAGTGAAAACTTGCACAAACTAGCAAGCACGAGGGCTTGTATATGATGATAACTTAAAAAACACCGTTCTCTGGACGACTAGTCCATGCCGAGGTTTACTTTAGACTGCCTGATCTGCTGGAAAATGGCGTCTTGGAACGACAGCGATTCAAAATGCAAATGTGAAAGATGAGATAGAAGTTGGTGGTGGACAGTGTTGACAAAATAGTGCGATGCCCGGAGGTAGCATTGCTACAGATTGAATACTTACTGACTACACCTTCCAGCCTCTCCAGCTTGTAAGTGGGCTTGTTCAAGCACCTCTCAGCCAGCGCGGAAGCCCTCTTGACCATCTCAGCGAGCGCCGGCATCACGGCTCTGAGCGTGGAGCGGATGCGGGTGACGTCGAACTCCTCGCCGTTCTCCATGCCCACCACCAGCATCTCCGGGGCCATGACGAACGAACGGTCCAGGTCCATCATGAAGCAGCGGTCTTGGTCGATGATGCCTGGAAAGAAGTAAAACAAAATACTTATTAATACATTTTCCGTGTGATGCCGGCTAAGAATAGCATCACCCCATTTCTAACCCATGGGTGTCGTAAGAGCCGACTAAGGGACTCGAGGGATGTGTATTGCAATTTTAGGCGATGGGCTGACAACCTGTCACTATAGTCATACACAGTTATCTAGTTGATCCTCAAGCTTTTGTCAGACGTGGTGTTAATATCCGTTTTACGGCCGTTAACACTCTGCCTACCCCGTAAGGGATATAGGCGTGATTTATGTATGTATGTATGTATTAATACAGATGCACCGTCTATGGTTTTGGTCGACTAGATGACTACCGACTGATCGGCCTTAATCAGTCACCGACTACAGAAATGGCCGATTAGTAGTATTTTCCGACTAGTCGGCTGAGCCAATCATTACTTTGACGCGTCTGTGCACGTTTTCAAAGCCTTTCCACCGGTTAAAAGAGCATAATTATTAATAGTTTGAAACAAATTACTATATCAAAATGATTACGTTATTAAAGCCGACTATTTGTTGACTATAAAAATGGCCGACTTGTCGGTTTTCCCGTCTAGTCAGCAACTATTCGGTGCATCTCTATTAATTAACCCTTCCGCTCGCAAAACACACATGTGTACTCTAGGACTTATCAAACTCTCTAAGTACTACACAGATAAAGGCGTGACACGGTTCCCGGTTAGATAAGCGTCAGGCAATAATCTTTGGTGTCGTAAATGGCAACTGCGGGATACATCCAAAGGGCAACCGATTCCCTATGAATGTGACATCAAGCACTTCGGTCACCACTTCGACTGCCAAACGTGTTATGGAAAATGCCTATTTGTAAGCAGTGACGCATGTCGACCAATGAACTGTTGCGACCATTATATTGCCGGCATACGCCATCCACCGACATCTACGCCATCTATCGACAACTTACCAGTAACATTATCATCATAGTAATGGCCACATCATGGATGAAACTGACTAAACGGTCGTGTCGTTCACCTGGATGGTTTCCGACATCAAACTCCTCGCGAAAAGACCTGGCCACGGAATCCACGGGTTCCTCCATTTAACCAACCTGATCTATTGTCAAATTACACCGTTTGTATTAACAACTTACTAACTTAACACAGATGTTGATATATTTGCGTAAAATGAGAGCAGATTCCTAGCATCAGCGGTACAATTTCTAGAAGAATGTTTTACTATAACCATTTACGCGTTATCATGGCAATAGCGTACATTGACACGACCGGTCCCAAAAACAACATTTTTAGGCGATAATTATCGCTCTCCATACAAACTATCGCTAGAATTCACATCGCTAAAGTATCATAATTTCGGGTATTTCCCCGGCACAACCCGGCGTCATTCCACAACCATGTATATCCAAAATTTTCAAAAATGAGTGTACTTGTAGCCAATTCGAAAAGTTGTTTTTTTAACTACTTATTACTTTTATATGTCGATAATTTTCGCTAACTTTTGAAATGAGTTCAATTCTATAACATACGTTTTAAAATATTGCCCAAAATGTATTCTCTATTATAGGTATAATACCGTAAAATAAAAATGATTCTGGGTTGCAATTATAATTTGAGCAAATAAGAAACCAAAAAGCTTTACAAAATACATTTTTACCATAAATAAATATAAAACAAAATTAAGTATTAGACCGGGTCTATCGCGATAGTATTTAGGTAAATATTAGTGTGTCCCGACGTTTCAACACAGTTTCGTGTATTGTGGTCGCGGGTTGACTGATATTTAATTACTAATATTTACCTAAATACTATCGCGATAGACCCGGTCTAATACTCAAAATGAGTGAAAAAAATCGCGAGTGCTTAAAAAGTTATAAAACAAAATTGTTGACACTAAAACTAAAATTTTTGAGTTACGTTGTTTTGTAATGAGCCCCTAGCTGGCCAGAGGTGCGGTCCCGCAGGCTCAATTTTGTTTTCATTTTGATCGATCGTAGTGAAGTGCGCTTGCGTTCGTTCGTGTTTGGAAGTCTTTCTTGCTGTTTCTCGGTGTTTTGGTTATTGTTTGTTTGTTAAGTTTATTTTTGTTACATTACTTGTTAGCCAGTCACGTTTTGTTATTGTAGCGCGGCTCAAATTATACCCATGCATTTGCGTACTACCCAGATGTGTGTGAATAAACCTTTAGGCTTGGAAAAATTAATTTTCTCAAATTAAATTAGATTTTTTGGTTTTTTCCTTTTTTATTTGTTTCACATTTTTAAATTTTTTACATTTTGGTCACTTAGAATCAAATAATAAATAATAAAAGACTAAACAAATAAAATAATTACTACAGACGTGTTTCAGCGTTTTCTAATTTCAACCCACAAGGGGTGTAAACAGGGACTTGAAGTTTGTATGAAAATTCGCGTTTTGTATGAAAATACAGTTCATACATCAGAATAACACACACATCATTGGCTACTTTTAACCAAGAGAAAATAATTAATTTTCATGGCAATTTAAAGCAGACGAAAACTAGTAGAATTACTTACAATAATGATCTAAAATATGGTCACAAATAAAAATGTTTATGATCCCTGCAGCGACCTTGCCCTAAGCTCATGTACTCTAGCGATATTCATGTCGCTAACTTTTTCAAGGAAATACGATGTATCGCTATCGCAAATGAGAGTACAGTGGTAGTTAAGGTCAATGCACGCTATCGCCATGATACAAAAAAAACAGTATAGAAGTAGTATTATTGTAATAGACTAAGATCTCTGTGATCTAGTTATTAATCATAATGCTTACATGTTTGGCTAAGACTGTTAGTGTAAGTTAAAAAAAAAAACTAAAAAAAACTTACATACATACCTATGGCAGTCCACTGCTGGGCGTAGGCCTCCCCCAGGGTACGCCATAGGGCAATATTTAAATTACATCGTCTTATATCGACTTACCAGTAACATTGTCATCAAAGTCGTGGATGAAGCTGACTAGACGGCCGTTGTCGTACACCCTGATGGTCTCCATACGGTTTCCAACATCAAACTCCTCGCGCAGAGACCTGGCTACTGAGTCCAAAGGTTCCTCCATGCCGACGTTGAACACCTGGATGTCAGGCTCCTGAGACCACTTGAGAGGCATCACGCGTTGCTCATTGTAGTTCGGCTCGATCAGTTGGTCGGTCTGGGAATTGTCAAATTGTAATAATTAAAATAGGAAACCAGTGTTATGGTAAAAAGCGACTGAGGGATCAATTCATCCAGGGAATAGGCAGCAGCGTGCCCAGCGAACGCAACATTTTGCACTGCGCTCGCCAACCTGCCTGCCGAGTGTGGTAAGTACGGTAAGCAAAAAACGGACATTTATGCCATGTCTGACAAATATATTGAGGGTCCTTCGGAAAAATTGTGTATCGCCATAGTGACAGTTTGTCAGCCCATCGCCTAAAATTGCAATACACACCCTCAAGTCCCTAAGTCGCCTCTTACGACTCCCAAGGAAAAGATATTTTAATGATGTATTTAAATACCAGTTTTTTGTTTTTCGTGTTCTTCCTGTCCCATTACAGGGCACCCCAGTGTAGCTATGAGTGTGGTCGCAGAATTGATGTCAGAGAAAACATATACAACATAAATAGAAAAAATATTGTTTCATATCGCTTTGTGATAGATAATACAAGTGTAACTGTACTTGATAATAACAAACCACTTATACATATTAGCCGTAATCAGAAACAAATGCTCATAATACAAATCACGCCTTTATGCCTTGCAGGGAAAGCAGTGCGAAACATCCGTTAAAACGGTCGTTTCTGCCATGTCTGAAAAATATTTGAGGGTCATTTTTGAAATAAGTGAATCACTATAACAACAGGTTGGCAGACTTTAGCCTAAAATTGTTATTTATGTGCAAAAGAAACGTGAGTCCAAAAGTCGCCTTTTTAGCCACGGTAAATAGTAGGTAGTGTTATGACAAAGAGAAAGCGGTAGAGAAAACAACAATCTTAAAGTTGGAAGCTGCGGATGAGGATAAAAACTTATTTATGAGGAAGAAGATTCGTATGAGGAAAAGAAAGAGGATTCGTAAGAAGAGTGTGTGTGTCAAACTAAACAAAAGATCAGTAGAAAACTTTTTTTTTGGACTCTTCAATTATCTAGCCCCGGGGCCATGAAATCTACACCTGACTGTTTGGTGGGGAGCAGGAGAAGTTTTTGTGGTTGCCCGATCGAGTTGTTCTGGTAAGAACGGATTGGACTGAGTCTACCCGGCACGTGCCGGCAGTTCCCAAAATGGGGAACAAATGAGGGACCACCGCGCCCCCGCGGCGTCGGTTGCTTGAGGAGCTTGTGGGGTGTTATCTTCTTGCAATGGCTGCAGCAGCGGCTACTGTGATCATCATCCGAAAGGAGATCAGTAGAACAGAAACGCGCCGACCGCGAGAGGGGTTGACGCCTTGTGTTGAGGTAGTCGTGTTGATGAGGAGGGTGATGAAATGATGAACTCCAGAAATATCTTAAGGCCTTTTGTATTACGCAATCTATTTTACATAAACGATTACATGTTTGCTACTGAACTGTATGGCGGTCGAGCGACGACTAGCGTCCACGCGCCGGGCTCTGCTGGAAGTGTCTAGATGCTGACAATGCAAAACGTGACACATACATGTGTCCCTACACCTTGTTATGGTTACGCGCATGAGCGATAGAATTCCCCCTAACTTCCTCGTAATCTATGAGAAAGCGGAAACGGAAGAGGAGTTATTGTTTGTTTCCCTCATCAACACTAGTAAATAGTGATGATTAGGGACCAGATCATATGCAACACTAGTGGCCTGCCCAGCGGTTTCACCCGCTGCTAACCGTTTTCCCGCGGGAATAAGACATTTTAATATAGCTTATGTTCATCAGGGATAATGTAGGATTCTAATGGTAAAAGGATTTGTTTGGTCCAGTAGTTTTGGAGCTTGTTAAATTCAAACAAACAAATCGAAAACGAATCTTTCCTCTTTCTAATATTAGTGTAAATAAAAATCCTGAAATATTCATGAATAAAGCATTTTCTACGGCAGCATCACACGGCGTTGATCAAAAGTGATAAAAATCACATATTTTTATTATAACGAGTTAAAAATAACTGATATTTTTATGAGGTATTGAAAGCTAAATAATACTTGTTTTATGATCCCGGATACATTAACATTATGTATGTATGTAGCCAACCGACTTGTTTATTTGCTGTGGTATTTTTCTCTCTTATCGCAATGTATTACTAATTAACACAACGCCATTTTTATTTTATAATGCCATGTGTTTCTGTACTTATTGTTTGGAACCACATGTTATGTATTATTCCTAAGGGTTACCTCACACCGCGGCCTCGGCAAGCATAGTGTTGGACGACCTCTAGCCAGATGGACCGATGACTTAAAAAAGGCGGCTGGTAGCGACTGGATGGCGAAAGCGAGAGATTGTGCCCTATGGCGTACCCTGGGGGAGGCCTACGACCAGCAGTGAACTGCAATTTGGCCTATGTGTGTATGTATGATACCTCACAACTAGGGCACTGGATAAATAGAAAACCACAAAATAGTATAAAATGAAGTCGCTTCCCGTATCCCTATGTATGCTTAGATCTTTAAAAGTACGCAACGGATTTTGATGTAGTTTTCTTTAGTAGATAAAGTGATTCAAGATGAAAGTTCTTATGTATAATTTTTGCCAGAAAAAGTTCTTTTTCCCGCGGTTAAACGGTAAGCAGCGGGTGAAACCTCAGGGCAGACGCTAGTTATAATATAAACCACATATATCTCGAGCTTGTAAGAACTTCACCAGAAGGCGCACCAGTGGATAATGCGCTCGAAACACACACACACACACATATCACGCCTATGATCCCTTGCGGGATAGGCAGAGCATAAACGGCCGCAAAAAACGGACATTTGCGCCACGTCTGACACATTTGAGGGTCATTCGGAAAATTGTGTATCGCCATAGTGACAAGTTGTCAGCCCATCGCCTAAAATTGCAATACACATCCTCGAAACACTAGGTCATAATTAATTTATTGGCGTGCTCATATAAAACTTATTTCAATTAAATACGGAATATTTAGCGCGTATTTCGCCACTAAGTATGCGCTAAGCCTAAATGCACATAAATAAACTGCATTTGCGGTTAAAATATTAAATTGAATGTTGTTTGTTACCAGGCAATCTGTATCACAATATAAACGGATTTAAGTTGTGTTTATTTTGGATTTTACAATTCCTACGTTTTATTGTGGTGTGATGATGATGAGTAATAGTTGTGCAAACTCAAGAAAATAGCTTGTTGATCTGTAGTTAGGCAAACTGATGACTGGGCTTACGCAGAAAGTAGGTAAGATGTAGGTATGGCTGTCCAGATGATGAAGGCTTCTTCTTCTTTTCGTGTGGGACACCGAGTCGACTATCGACCCGATGATATCTGGTTTCAGATTTATTCAACCGCCTGCTACTACTAGTAAGCCTCTGACATGGTTGTGTAACGACCGCCGTCTTAGTAATCATAGATAGCAACCGGAACCGACGGCTTAACGTGCCCTCTGAAACACGGAACCATCTTTCTTACGGACAATCAGGTGGCTCAGCCTGCAATGTCCTAACCAGACTGGGTTTTTTTTTTGTAACTTGCAAAATTTTCAAGCGCGGGCAGGATTTGAACCTGCGACTTTCGCATTACTAGTGGCGACGCCTCTTCCATCTGGGCTACCGCAGCTCACTCCTTGCCCGCCAGTTTTGGGAAGTGTTTTAAAATTTGGTATTCAGACTGGAAACAAATTCACAAAGTTATAATATTTATCTACTTTGTGAGTGCCCCACCGGGAATCGAAATCGTAACCTTTGCGCCGCAAGCAGTTGCACTACCAATGCGCCACATCGGCCGTCAATGATGAAGGCTTCAATTGAAATTGGCAGTGGGTTGTTAATGTGTGTAATAGAAATAGCGAGTGTCATATTTCTTTGCACATAAACAGACACACGATTTATTTATGTAATTCAATTCCTTTATAACAGCCAACATCCCGGCACATTATTACTGTGAATGTAGAGACACGTGCCAAAGTCTATTCGGTAGTATTATACCTACTCTAATACTGCCGTGTGATGCCGGCTTAGAATAGCATCATCACCATTTCTTTCCCGTGGGAGTCGTAAGAGGCGACTAAGGGACTCGAGGGTGTGAATTGCTATTTTAGGCGATGGGTTGACAACCTATCACTATGGCGGTACACAATTTTCCGAATAACCCTCAAATATTTGTCAGACGTGGCATGTCCGTTTTTGCGGCCGTTTATAGGCGTGATATGTGTAACTGTATACGTACTAGAACCCTTTTCGCGTGGTACATCGAGCCTATGTTCCAAGAACAACTTATTTTTGGCGCGATTTTGTGAAGTCGTTTATACGAACCTAGAAGTAGTGCAGAAATTGATAAAAACCAACATGTAAAATAGTAGAGCATGTAGAATATTTAATTGGAAACTAAAAGGTATTTAGTACACTACAGTCTCTATGTCCCTATGTATGCTTGGATCTTTAAAAGTACGCAACGGGTTTTGATGCGGTTTTCTTCAGTAGATTTCAAGAGGAAAGATTTTATGTATAATTCATGCCGGGAAAAGGTATTTTCCCGCGGGAAAACGGTTAGCAGCGGGTGAGTTCCGAAAATTTTAAGTTTAACTTCATTATATTCTTATTATGAATGTTACCCAATTAGAGGCCGGGGGGGCAAGGAGTGGAGTAGCGTACCTACCTACAAGGATGAAACATGAGTCAATTGTAGGGTCATCTCAAATTGAAATTGAAAGAAGTTTTAAGTTTGCATGGGACACCGAGTCGTCTAACGACACGATGAACCCTGGTGTCAGAGTTTTTCAACTGCCTACTAGTAGTAGGCCTCTGACATGGTTGTGCAACGACCGCAATCTAAGTAATCATAGACAGCAACGGGAAAAGACAGCTTAGCATGCCCTCCGAAGCACGGAACCATCTTTTTGGACAATCAGGTGGTCCAGCCTGCAATGCTAACTAAGCTGGAAACAAATTCACAAAGTGATCAATATCAACTTACATTAATATGTTAACTTACATTATCAGACTCAATTGGGATAGAGCAGAATCTCTGATAGCGGTGGACTCCAGTGGAGCGCAGGTACTGTTTGTACAGCATCAGGCCACAGGAGACTCCCGTGATGGCCACCAGCAGCGCCACAATACTCATGCAGAACAGAGCGCCAGCAGAACGGTGTCTGCCAGCGTGGTAGTGGGGCAACGAGGTTGGTGGGTAGATGTCTACCTTCTCCTGTGAAATTGATTAGAAGAAAAAGGTAATTTTATAATGGATTGGACCGTTTTTTAATTTATTTTATTGAGAGATTCAATTTTAAATTTTAGTTGGGTCTGAGTGTTACATTAGAGTATACCTTTTGAAGCCTTATAATAGTAATGGCAATAGTAACAAAACTGAAATAAATAAAATAAAATGTGCTAAATACTGACCCTAATTAATTTATAGCCTACTCACTGCATAGTAATTTTGAGCATTCTACATATATTTTAGTAAATACCTATTGCAACTTGATCTGCTGATAATTAAATGGTTAGTTTTGAAGTTCTGAGTTTAGTTTCAATAAAGATAAGCGTGAAATCAATGTTTTGGACAGCATGTAGAGTCAATATTCAATATATTTTTTGTAAGTGTAAATTTTCTTGGATGAAGAGTTAAGGCAAAAGTTAGGTACGCAGCGCTATTAGAAAATAAACCTTTTACCTTCTTCGTTAATATGCATCTAAAAGTAGACCATTATTTTCTTTCCGTGTGGCAGAAGAAACAAATTAATTGGGAATACGCACCTCATCGCTGCCTGCATTATCTTCAACCAGCGGCGATTTTGTACAATCTGGCTTCTTGATAACAAGACTTGGTTTAGTTAACACAGTCATGATTGCAAAAAGAAATTTATTTGTTGATTTGTATTTAAATTAATATTATGTGCGCCAAACAAAATCGTAGGTACGTTCGCAAATCCGCAATCGACCGACCAATTTATTTCCGACCAATGGGAAGGGATATAAAATAAATAAATGGATCGCGTGTTCCGTTTGCCGCTTGTCTGTCTATGGTTCACGACAAAAAGCAAGAAAGCAGATGAGTTATACATGAGTGGAAGCGAGTCAACTATATTTTTCATCATTCACTCTGTGTTAATCCGGAAGAACTGTTTTTGCGTTACCACTGTTACACATAAGAGACAGATCTCGCCCACATCTCATGGACATCTCGAACGCATTGATATTTTTTCTCTTTCTTTCTTAAAATAATTTCGTGAGACAACATTATAAGGGCAGTGAGTTTGTCATAGACAAATATAGAATTTTAATCTATGCGCGACTGTTCGAAAAAAAATAGAAAGAAGAATTTTTCAAAGGGAAATGGTCGACAGTTTCGTGTAGAATATTCTGTGATTGTGAGGTTAAATGAATCAGCAACGCATATTGTGCCGTTAAATCATGTTTGATTAGTTTCTATTGTAGCGTTTTTAAGTTGATTCTTAGTTCCATTGTGTATTCAACGAGTTTTATCAGCCTGAGTAAGAAACAAGTTCATATAAAATGGCGACGGACCCAATGAAAAACCGCATGCAAGTTTTCAAGAACACTGGCAAAGATGTCGACGTAAGTTTATAAACAGAATACATTCACCCACAAGGGTATTCTTCCACAGTAATTTCGGTATGATTCCAGAAATAACCTTTTGCATGTTGATTTTTAGGAAATGCGCAGACGGAGGAACGAAGTGACAGTTGAACTTAGAAAGAATAAAAGGGAAGAAACACTACAGAAACGTCGTAATGTGCCGATTAGCGATTCCACAGACGAGGATGAGATCGAGAGGACGTTGGCGTCCACAGACTTGAAGGAGTTGGTGATGAACGCAGCGAACGCGGAAAACCCCGAAGTGCAGCTCGCGGCCGTGCAACAGTGCAGAAAGCTCCTCTCCTCCGACAAAAACCCTCCCATCGACGACCTGATAGGCACCGGCATCCTCCCCGTTCTTGTACAATGTCTGTCCAGAGCGGACCACCCCACATTACAGTTTGAAGCAGCGTGGGCGCTAACGAATATAGCCTCGGGAACATCAGCACAGACAAACAAAGTGGTCCATGCTGGAGCTGTTCCCTTATTCCTTCAACTCCTCATGTCACCTCACGAAAATGTGTGCGAACAGGCCGTTTGGGCGCTGGGTAACATCATTGGTGATGGCCCAATATTGAGAGACTTTGTCATAGAACTAGGTGTTGTGGAGCCCTTACTAAGCTTCATCAAGCCTGATATCCCAATCACCTTCCTCCGCAACGTCACGTGGGTCATCGTGAACCTTTGTAGGAGTAAGGACCCGCCTCCACCAGTCAAGACTATTCAAGAAATACTCCCGGCCCTCAACGTTCTCATCATGCACACTGATATCAATGTAAGTATCGTTTTATTTTGTCTTTTGGCACTTGTGCTAATAACATAGTAACAAAATTCAATCTCACAAACAAGTATACAGAAATCCCACAATTTTTAAGATTTGCTTACAGTATATCATAGTGTGCCAAACTGGGTTGGCAGAGTCAGCTTTTGCATAACAGGAAAACTTAAACCTTAAGAGTCCTTTTAAGTTTAAATACCACCGTTGATATTTTTTGGTCTCTATATTCAATTCAGCGTCTATCAAAAATATCTCTAGTACAAAGCATTAGTAATGTCTGATGATTCATTTTGTTTAAAGAAAACACAGACTTAAATAAGTATTGTGTGTCCAAAATACACACAAGTCAAATGTTTACTGATAAAGTATAATTATCAGACATTAAGCTAGCTAAGTAACATTTAGTATTCTGAAGATTGATTATCAATAACCTGAACTGGTAGACTTTTTTTAATGCCTTACTATTAAAAAGGTACCTACCTAAGAACCCACCTCTTGAATCACTTTATCTATTAAAAAAACATGTCAAAATCTGTTGCATTGTTCTAAAAATCTAAGCATACAAAGGGACACAGAGAGCAACTTGATTTTATACTATAAAGTGATGTATTTTCGAATGCCTAAAGTCAAAAGATGTGCAGAAATTTGCAAGAAATCTGTTTAGGGGCTTCTGTAAAACTCAGCTGCAATGAAAGGGACGGTTGCTTCACCCTAGTTAGGGCCTAGGGGTGGTTATTTTACATGAAAAAAAAAATGTTTTATTCAGTAAATCATAAAAGTCTTTTTGCTGGGGCTTCCCAGAAAGTAGTCAGAAGACACTTGTGATGGGATAGCCTCACGCTTCTACGAATACAGTACAGTACAATTTACAATATGACAACTAGTTCTTTATAAATACATGGGAACAGGTTACTTTAGTAGTAGTAGCCTGTTTACAAGTAGTATTTATTTTGGTGTCCAATATAAAGTATTATTGTATAGTGACTACATAAAGACTATGATGATGAATCATAGATATTATTGGTCTCAATTAAGGTCAAATGTTAAAAAGGACTTGAGGGTTTTGTAAGTATTACAATTTTGGGTGACAGGCTGATAACCTGCCACTAAAGTGATATGCAATTTTTATGAAGTGGCCCTTAAATATTTACCATATTTAATGACTCTGCCTACCCTGATGAATGCATGTGGTATTTTACTCTGATGGATGTTACCTACTTTGAAGATGTATGTCTAATTACCCCAGATGACTCACACTACTTTACAACTGATCTTTTATTCATGTTTATTTTCTACTATTAGCCACACATTTTGAGCATTTCTTGGTGCAAATTCTGCAAGTTGTTGTATTTATAACTTGAATACCTTGGAAGTTTGAGAGTACATTGACCTCTAAATATAGTTATCTTTTTTAACACTGTTTCCATTAGATAAGAATTTATAATAAGTTGAATGCACTGATGTAAGTTACTAGAAAACCATTTTGTTACTAAGTCTTCCACAATACCTCTTTTCTTGTAGGCAGATAATTATGGTGACCTTTTCAATTCACTATTCTTTATCTCTTTGTAAAACCTGAAATAAATGATTCTTGTTTGGAGGTAGCCTTGAATTCAATGTAAGACATTCTTTTGGTGTTTCAAAACAAAGTCACAAGTTTAATATTCCACTTTCCAAATGTAATGTTTTGTCTTCAACTGTTTATTACAATTTCAAGGAATCGTCATGCCCAAATTGAACAACTCTCTCCAAAAGAATATGGGAGGTAAAATTTTTTTGGGATCGTTGTTCCATCCCAATTCCATGAGCTTGATCCTTGAAAGGAGTGTGCAGTACTTTTCGTGGCCAATATCTCATAGACACTCACACAAAGTTACACTTTTAAAATGCTTGTCACAGTATTTTATTTAAGTTTTGATCTTTTATTTCACTTTAAGATTGTTTTTGAGTGTATATTTTATTAGTTTTAACTGTTAACTATGGAACAGCGGATTCTCTAAACACAGGCTATTACTGCTTATATCGATCACCTGTTAAAGAATGTATGTAAAGACTAATAAGGTTTTTCTTTTTAGTTCATTAAAATAGCCTATAACTGAGCCGAATTGCAACATTTATAACAATTTCTTCCTCCACCCATTCCAGATTCTAGTAGACACAGTATGGGCAATCAGCTACCTCACGGACGGAGGCAACGATCAGATCCAGATGGTGATTGACTCGGGCATAGTGCCCAAGCTGATCCCGCTGCTCTCCCACAAGGAGGTGAAGGTGCAGACGGCAGCGCTGAGGGCTGTTGGCAACATTGTCACCGGAACTGACGAACAGACACAGGTCGTGCTCAACTGTGACGCCCTGTCACACTTCCCCGCGCTTCTGTCACATCCCGTAAGTGTTTACCAAGTTTGTAGCGACCTCTAAGTGGTTCACAAGCAAGACGCAACAGAAGTTCCAACATATCTGCAAGATGGCGCCACGTGACAGAACTAACAAAGAGCCTGAAACGCAGTATCGAAGTGTTTCACCGCGCAACGCATATAAACAACTTCCAATTCTATCCAGGTGGACCAGTCGGTCCCCTGGCCACAACACCCGGCCAGGCAGGTAGCTACCCTTTTCCCGACACCACCTGGAACCCTCTTTCTGCCTATTGGCATCGCTTCCTGTCACCCGCCATAAGTTTGTAGATAATTGCTTGAAGATTTGTTTTGTTGCATAACATTCTGAAATAGTTGTGAAATAAAATGGTATTTATTCTGTGGCTGTATGTATCTGCATCACCAAAGGCAAAATGTTACTGATCCTGTACCAACAATTACTTTCTATTTGAAAAATATGTAGAAGAAAATTATCTTTTTCTGTTTATCTTGCATTGTATTCTTCATTATCACAACTCTGTCATGATCTTATATTTTGGGCCTCATCTCCAGCTTTCCATAGTTTCCATAAAGAATAGTGTGGTCAGGATAAGGGCCCGTACTTTAAAGCTAGCGGAGCGTTACTTGCCGGGTTAGCCCGCGGTTATGCTGCCGGTTGTAGAAGACTTTAGTTGGCGTGTGATGCGGGCTTAGGATAGCATCACCCCATTTTTTTACTGTGGGAGTCGTAAAAGGCGACTAAGGAACTTGAGGGTGTGTATTGCAATTTAGGCGATAGGCTGACAACCTTTCGCGACGGCGATACACAATTTTCCGAATGACCCTCAAATGTTTGCCAGACGTGGCGCATATGTCCGTTTTTTGCAGCCGTTTACGCTCTGCCTACCCCGCTAGGGATTATAGGCGTGATATGTATATGTATGTGTCGAAATAAAAAATATGTAAAAGAATTTTATCTTTTTCATTGTATCTTGCGCTGTATGCTTCTTTATGCATGTATCAAAACTTTGTCATGATTTATATTTTATTCGCAGCTTTCCATAGAGTGTCCATTAAGAATAGTATGGGCGAGGGCGAGTTAGCCTGCGGCAATACTGCCGGGTTGCATAAGACTTTAGTGTACAAGTTTCTAAATTTACAATTTTCCCTCACAGAAAGAAAAGATCTGCAAAGAAGCGGTGTGGTTCCTCTCGAACATCACCGCGGGCAACAAGCACCAGGTGCAGGCGGTGATCGACGCCGGCCTGCTGCCCAAGATCGTGGAGAACCTCAGCCGGGGGGAGTTCCAGACGCAGAAGGAGGCCGCCTGGGCCGTCTCCAACCTCAGCATCAGCGGCACCAAGGAGCAGGTGGCCGCGCTCATCAACTGCGGCGTCATCCCGCCCTTCTGCAACCTGCTCAGCTGCAAGGACACGCAAGTTATCAATGTGAGTGACATTCCCTGGGCCGTCTCCAACCTCAGCATCAGCGGCACCAAGGAGCAGGTCGTGCGCTCATCAACTGCGGCGTCATCCCGCCCTTCTGCAACCTGCTCAGCTGCAAGGACACGCAAGTTATCAATGTGAGTGACATTCCCTGGGCCGTCTCCAACCTCAGCATCAGCGGCACCAAGGAGCAGGTCGTGCGCTCATCAACTGCGGCGTCATCCCGCCCTTCTGCAACCTGCTCAGCTGCAAGGACACGCAAGTTATCAATGTGAGTGACATTCCCTGGGCCGTCTCCAACCTCAGCATCAGCGGCACCAAGGAGCAGGTCGTGCGCTCATCAACTGCGGCGTCATCCCGCCCTTCTGCAACCTGCTCAGCTGCAAGGACACGCAAGTTATCAATGTGAGTGACATTCCCTGGGCCGTCTCCAACCTCAGCATCAGCGGCACCAAGGAGCAGGTCGTGCGCTCATCAACTGCGGCGTCATCCCGCCCTTCTGCAACCTGCTCAGCTGCAAGGACACGCAAGTTATCAATGTGAGTGACATTCCCTGGGCCGTCTCCAACCTCAGCATCAGCGGCACCAAGGAGCAGGTCGTGCGCTCATCAACTGCGGCGTCATCCCGCCCTTCTGCAACCTGCTCAGCTGCAAGGACACGCAAGTTATCAATGTGAGTTACATTCTCTTTGCTGTACAGTTTTAAGATCTTTGATTATTGAATACCAAATTTTAAAACACTTCCAGTGTTACTTGCTTACTTACTGCGGTGGCTCAGTGACCCAAAGAGGATCTTGGCCTCCGACACCAGAAGTTGCCAGCTGTCTCGGTCTTGAGCTGTCGTTCGTCAGTCAGGTTGCTGGAGCCGTGTCCTTCCCGTGTTAGGTATACAATTTTTGAAAATAAGCGGGTATTAGCTGCAAAACTAACCCGGTAGGTGGAGCCGTGCCACGCGTTACTGGCATTAAATACACTTGCAAAATTGGCGGGCAAGGAACGAGCTGCGGTAGCCCAGTTGTAAGAGACGTCGTCACTAGTATTGACGAAAGTCGGAGTTCAAATCCTGCCCGCGCTTGAAAATTTTGCAAGTTTTCAAAAATCTTTGATTATTATCCTTTCGTTGTCGGTCGTGGGTTCGATCCCCACACAGCACAAGTATTTGTAAATTACTTTTCAAATATTTGTGTTGAGTCTGGGTTTCTATGTATTGTATGTATTATATCAGCTGTCATGTTCCCATGGTACAAACTTTGCTTAGTTTTGGGCTAGATGGCGCTGTGTGAAATGTCCAAGATATTTATTTATTCTTTAATGTCTGATTTTAAATATGTGTTAAAAACAAGTCTTTACAAAGTTTGCTTATTCCGAACAAAGTATAGTAGTTTGGCACCAAAAGTTCGTAAGTTTCTTCGAGTGCCCTCCACGCGTCAGCTAGCATCGCGTTAGACAGTTTCCTAGTTTTTTTAGAACTGGCATAATTGCAGCGCAGGCAATACTTGAACCTGCGTCTTTCGGTATCAGTACTACTACGGCTGATGTGGTAGTGCAACTGCTTGCGTCGCAAAGGTTCCGGGTTAGATTCTCGGTATGCCACTCACAGAGTAGATATTATCACTTTTTGTTCCCAGTCTGGTTAGGACATACCACCCGTGTCCGTAAGAAAGATGCTTCGGAGGGCACGTTAATCCATCGGTCTCGGTTGCTGTCTATGATTACTTATACGGCAGTCATTACACAACCATGTCAGAAGCCTTCTAGTAGAGGAAGCACTGCCGTTGCCTCTACCAATTGAGCTACCGCGGCTCATCTGCCGTTGGTGATCAGTTTTCTACAATAATACGATTACTTTGTAAAGATTGTAGATAGCTTTTTTAAATCTTATTATAAAACTTTCTTGTTGATTGTTCAACCGTAAAAAACAACTGACCATCCGGGGATTCGGCCCCTCACCCGTTTCACGGGTGCTTATGAATATGTTGTTGTTTTTGTTGTTTTGTTTTTAATAACCTTTATAACTTTTGATCTGCAGGTGGTGCTGGACGGTCTGAGCAACATGCTGAAGATGGCCGGCTCCGGCGCGGAGACCGTCGCCAGCCTCATAGAGGAGTGCGGCGGCATCGACAAGATAGAAGCGCTTCAGAGTCACGAGAAGGTCGAGATCTACAAGATGGCGTACGACATCATCGAGCAGTACTTCGCGGGGGAGGTCAGTATACAGTGTTACATCGACAAGATAGAAGCGCTTCAGAGTCACGAGAAGGTCGAGATCTACAAGATGGCGTACGACATCATCGAGCAGTACTTCGCGGGGGAGGTCAGTATACAGTGTTACATCGACAAGATAGAAGCGCTTCAGAGTCACGAGAAGGTCGAGATCTACAAGATGGCGTACGACATCATCGAGCAGTACTTCGCGGGGGAGGTCAGTATACAGTGTTACATCGACAAGATAGAAGCGCTTCAGAGTCACGAGAAGGTCGAGATCTACAAGATGGCGTACGACATCATCGAGCAGTACTTCGCGGGGGAGGTCAGTATACAGTGTTACATCGACAAGATAGAAGCGCTTCAGAGTCACGAGAAGGTCGAGATCTACAAGATGGCGTACGACATCATCGAGCAGTACTTCGCGGGGGAGGTCAGTATACAGTGTTACATCGACAAGATAGAAGCGCTTCAGAGTCACGAGAAGGTCGAGATCTACAAGATGGCGTACGACATCATCGAGCAGTACTTCGCGGGGGAGGTCAGTATACAGTGTTACATCGACAAGATAGAAGCGCTTCAGAGTCACGAGAAGGTCGAGATCTACAAGATGGCGTACGACATCATCGAGCAGTACTTCGCGGGGGAGGTCAGTATACAGTGTTACATCGACAAGATAGAAGCGCTTCAGAGTCACGAGAAGGTCGAGATCTACAAGATGGCGTACGACATCATCGAGCAGTACTTCGCGGGGGAGGTCAGTATACAGTGTTACATCGACAAGATAGAAGCGCTTCAGAGTCACGAGAAGGTCGAGATCTACAAGATGGCGTACGACATCATCGAGCAGTACTTCGCGGGGGAGGTCAGTATACAGTGTTACATCGACAAGATAGAAGCGCTTCAGAGTCACGAGAAGGTCGAGATCTACAAGATGGCGTACGACATCATCGAGCAGTACTTCGCGGGGGAGGTCAGTATACAGTGTTACATCGACAAGATAGAAGCGCTTCAGAGTCACGAGAAGGTCGAGATCTACAAGATGGCGTACGACATCATCGAGCAGTACTTCGCGGGGGAGGTCAGTATACAGTGTTACATCGACAAGATAGAAGCGCTTCAGAGTCACGAGAAGGTCGAGATCTACAAGATGGCGTACGACATCATCGAGCAGTACTTCGCGGGGGAGGTCAGTATACAGTGTTACATCGACAAGATAGAAGCGCTTCAGAGTCACGAGAAGGTCGAGATCTACAAGATGGCGTACGACATCATCGAGCAGTACTTCGCGGGGGAGGTCAGTATACAGTGTTACATCGACAAGATAGAAGCGCTTCAGAGTCACGAGAAGGTCGAGATCTACAAGATGGCGTACGACATCATCGAGCAGTACTTCGCGGGGGAGGTCAGTATACAGTGTTACATCGACAAGATAGAAGCGCTTCAGAGTCACGAGAAGGTCGAGATCTACAAGATGGCGTACGACATCATCGAGCAGTACTTCGCGGGGGAGGTCAGTATACAGTGTTACATCGACAAGATAGAAGCGCTTCAGAGTCACGAGAAGGTCGAGATCTACAAGATGGCGTACGACATCATCGAGCAGTACTTCGCGGGGGAGGTCAGTATACAGTGTTACATCGACAAGATAGAAGCGCTTCAGAGTCACGAGAAGGTCGAGATCTACAAGATGGCGTACGACATCATCGAGCAGTACTTCGCGGGGGAGGTCAGTATACAGTGTTACATCGACAAGATAGAAGCGCTTCAGAGTCACGAGAAGGTCGAGATCTACAAGATGGCGTACGACATCATCGAGCAGTACTTCGCGGGGGAGGTCAGTATACAGTGTTACATCGACAAGATAGAAGCGCTTCAGAGTCACGAGAAGGTCGAGATCTACAAGATGGCGTACGACATCATCGAGCAGTACTTCGCGGGGGAGGTCAGTATACAGTGTTACATCGACAAGATAGAAGCGCTTCAGAGTCACGAGAAGGTCGAGATCTACAAGATGGCGTACGACATCATCGAGCAGTACTTCGCGGGGGAGGTCAGTATACAGTGTTACATCGACAAGATAGAAGCGCTTCAGAGTCACGAGAAGGTCGAGATCTACAAGATGGCGTACGACATCATCGAGCAGTACTTCGCGGGGGAGGTCAGTATACAGTGTTACATCGACAAGATAGAAGCGCTTCAGAGTCACGAGAAGGTCGAGATCATGTCTCGGAATTTTCAAGACTCAAAATGTTCATGTCGAAATTTTCTAAGATTCAAAATGTTTATGTCTCGAAAAGTCCAGGTTTAAATATTACATATTATTATCTTTGAAAAAAAAAACAAGTTTTAAAATGTTAATTTTAAAGTTAAAATTTTCATACCTCGATAAGAAGTCGCTAAGTGTTTATATCTCGTAAAGTCAGAATTTCATGATGTCCATGTATCATGAAAAAAACCAAGGTTCATAATGTTTATATCTCAAAAAGTGGTACGTTAGAGACATGGACAGACGTTCAGGATTTAAAGGTTTCCTTTGAAATTACTGATCACTTTTTCTAATGCGCAACGCTCCGTTAAGCGGGCTGCCCGCGCGGCGAGCCGGCGCGTCTTGACATTATTATCTGTCCCCAATTTAAAAGGCGCATCGTGTCTAAGTAGCTATAATACGGCGAGACGTCTTCGTGTTCGGAATGGTCGCGCCCGCGCCGCGAGTTGGTGACCCGCATCACGCAGCGCTGCTCTAGTATTTTGTCGTTTATAACCCGCGCGTGCAGCCTGCTCGAGCGCTAACACTCTCTCTTTTCGTGTGGGACAAGGAGTCGTTCAACGACCCGATGAACCCTGGTGTCAGAGTTTTTCAACCGCCTACTACCACTAGTAGGTCTCTGACATGGTTGTGTAACGACCGCCGTCTAAGTAATCATAGACAGCAACCGGGACCGACGGCTTAACGTGCCCTCCGAAGCACGTAACCATTTCTTTTCGGACAATCAGTTGGTTCACCCTGCAATGCCCTTACCAGACCGGGAACAAATTGACAAAGTGATGAATATCAACTTTGTGAGTGTCCCACCGGGAATCGAACCGGGAACCTTTGCGTCGCAGGCAGTCGCTACCACTGCCTCGATTAACCTTATGACTTGTATTCCCAGGAGGAGGACGCGAGCCTCGCGCCGGCCGCCGCCGACGCCGTGTTTCAGTTCGAGCCCGCCGCCGGCGCGCCGCCGCACGACGGCTTCCGCTTCTAGGCAACACCCCCCCCCCCCCCCCCCCACACACACACACACACACACGGGCGGTATGTACTGCTGTCTGACACACACACATATACTTGAGCCATGTCAAACAACTTTATATCGAGCCAACAAATGATTGCTATGGCACATGATCCTCCGTTGGTACCTCTTCTAGTATGACAGCTGTCGAATCGGGCGTAAACGATGGCCCAAGTATACACACACACATGTGACGAGCGACGGGCCGTGTGGATGCTTGCGTGGCGGTATGTTGGAATGTAGTGATCGATTGATGGAAATTGAGGGTAGTTTCAAAATGATTTACGGATTTTATTTGTGAAATTCTGGAGAATTGTTTGCGTTTTTTGTTCAAAAATATTTAAATCAGTGTTTGCGTTAAAACTGTTTTGCACATTTACTTTTACAAATCCTTAGAGATGTGTTAAAAAAAAGTGCAAAACAGTTCTTTAAAATAAACTCTCACATGCAGTTAGATTAGAACATTATCCAAACAATTGTTCATTGTATTCCAATATATAAATATAAAAGGTTTGCATTTCACCATAGCTATCTATAGTCTAAACATAAAGGCTATTTGAAACTCCCTTCTCATGTTAGAACGAGATAGCTGCACGCTGCCGAGGTCGTCTTGTCTCGCTCCTACATTAAGTAACTCTCTGCTAAGTTTGTAATCTTAAGAATAATTTTGGTGCAAATCGTACGGGGTATATCGTCAGTGGCAAACATGTGAATATTGGCAATTTAAGTAAATAATTAAATTATTATAAATCTTGTTATAAATGTATAATGAAATTGCAATAAAATCACACTTATGAATAAGTTCTCGACTAAAATATCTTCCCTTAGAATCTACTAACGAAATGCCCCCGCGACGTCATCGAAATGTTAATAACCATTGTTTAAGTTAAACTCTTCGACTAGTATAATGCGTTCCAATCAAACAGACAACCTAGCATTCATCTCTGTCTCATCCCGTGGGTGTGAAAGAGACGGCAAGAGGTTTTCTGTTGCGTTGGTTATAGACAAGACTACGGGCGCGTGTAGGCAGGTCTATTCGGGAATTTCTACTCAAAAAGGTTTATTTTCAAAAGTTGTGTCACTGTCGTCAACCTTGAATAAGATATCCCTACAGATATAACGAACATTAATTATAAGGTGCCTTATTGCGGACGCTGTGTAAAGCCGAAATTGTTGACGTTTCTTCTTTCTAGAATAAATCGCTGGTTTTCAGAGTGTGAGCAACTTCTAGCGTGAGGGTTCATAGTTAAACTGGTTGGGTTATTAAATGTACTTCATGACCATAGGTCATGTTTACTGGTCAGTATTTGCAATTTGTATGTCGACCAGCCTACCTTTGAGCCTCACGCTCGACGATGCTCACTCTAAGGTTGGCAACACTGAATAAACTGAAGCCCTTAGATTATTATCACATGTAGGTTAATTAGGTATCATGTTTCGGCTATCGTAAGTTCTCGCGCGTCGCGTGTCGAGCATTGCTCACAGTTCGATGAATTCACGAACGAAACGGACCATTGGACCACGTAATATCGGTGCGTATAATGCGCGACTAATGGCAAAAATAAATGTCCAACACGCAATTGCCGTTGACATTCTGTTTCGCAAAAGTATGACGGTCGCTGATTGCGTGTTGCACATTTTTCTTTAACAATATTTGTTGCGCATAAAACTCATCCCGTAATATGACGTTTTTAATTATTCGACTTGTTATTCGGCAATTCGTTCGTCGATTCAACGGGCACGTTGCAAAAAGGCCTTAGCACCGTCTGCGTTGTAAAGAAATTGGTTATTATACGGTGCTGCGGCTTCGTTGTGATATCAACTCTATTGTGATGTTTCAAATATTTTTCATCTTGTTTTCGGATTTCGTATTAAATAATGGACAACGGACATTGATTAGCTTTAACGGTAACTCGCGTATTATCGCGATATCAAACTTATGATAGCGATATCACACGTATGATAGCGATATCACACGTATGATAGCGATATCACACGTATGATAGCGATATCACACGTATGATAGCAATATCACACGTATGATAGCGATATCACACGTATGATATCGATATCACACGTATGATAGCGATATCACACGTATGATAGCGATACCGTTCGTATGATCGCGATAACGCTCGTATTACTCGTATCCGCTTACAGATTGCGCGCTTTTTATAACATAGTATTTATGTTTCGATTTTAACTCCCACGAATGTACTGTCAATCGGAACGTACGCCATTTTTTTATTATCGTTATGATATGAATTATGTTCTGACATTCAGTCCATTTGTATCTATACCAATAAATAATTCTGTCCAATATAAATTGTGTATTTATTTCGTACAAAACTACAACACACAAATCACACATTAAAAACCTTACATACTAGATTCAATTAGAATAAATAGACGGTAAAGATTCTTGGTAACCGCGATGGATGTCAGCAGTCTTCTGAAAACAGAAAGATAACGATATTCCTTATTTAAAATCATTAAATTACACACACGAACATTATTAATGATCGCCGAACTGATCTAGTCGTGACAGTAACGTAGCGGATAACCTAAGAAGATAAGCCTACGAAACTATGCGACAAGGTTCGAATCAAAGAAACAAACGTTCAAGATGCAAGTGAAGATGCTGCTGCAATCATAGGTGTGACAAAAAAACTTAGCAGACCACAACATTTAAACCATTTTAAGGCGATGGGAAGTATGTTCCCACCTAAAATTGAGCCTTAACTAGATTTCAAAACCAATAGAAAAAATTTACATGCTCTGCCCGTTAAAGGGTAGGTTAGGTTATGTAAGCCTGTTGTCATCATGATTATAACAGTATGGCCATCTCAATAAGCCATATTTGATAGCTGTCAGATTCGTGTCAATGCTATGGCGGAGGGTCCATTTTCCTTTGTTGACAGCTCCTTTAGTATGGAGAAGACAGCTGTCAAATATGGCTTATTAGGGTCGCCTTACTTTAATAGCAGCCAGCGAAATTGGTATAATAAGCCTTACTTTTCTTTGTACTTGCAAAATTTTCAAGCTCTGGAGCCGTGCCACGCGTCTTTGGCATTAAGATGCACTTGCAAAATTGGCGGGCAAGGAACTAGCTGCGTTGCCCAGATGGAAGAGGCGTCGCCACTAGTAATGCGAAAGTCGCAAGTTCAAATCCTGCCCGCGCAAGTTTTCAAAAATTGTATACCTAACACGAGAAGTGTTTTAAAATTTGTTATTTAATCCTTACTTTGCGTATCTCGCAAGCGTAGCACTTGACATTGGAGTATGAAGACTCGTGTGAGTCGTCGACCAGCGAGCGGCCGGTCAGACGAGTTCGCAGGGACTCCACGTCGTAGAACAATCCCACTTTGTGTTTGAAGCTGGAAAGTGGAAAGAAATAACATTTGTACATGTGTAATATTAAGATCATTTAATTACTCATGTTGGATTTTAGCCCATCACGAATTGCTCGAGCTACCTTTTACTGCACACTTAGGGTTTATATCCATTGAGACGAAGCGGTGCATAAATTGAACCAATGGGAAATTTTCTAGAGATTCTCGAGTGTCATGTAGAGAGCTTTTTTTTTTTTTTTTATTAATGATGGGTTTGCTCTTGACTCTAGTCTAGGTCATAGGACAGAGACAGAGTTTAAGATGGAGCGAGCTCACCCAGAAGAAGCCTGTTCACTCTTACTTTGAAGAGATTAGGGTTGTATGAAATAATTAATTAATTATCTTAATTGAAATATCGTTCCTTTACATGAAAATCTGTACCACTTTACAAAATATTCTTTATTTTGTATGTATGTAATCGTTCTAAATTTCTTTTAGATTTTTGTTTGCTTACATGAATTACACTCAATATAATAGCAAGATGATAAGTTTATTTTGTAGCATATCAAACTAAAAGAAATAAATTAGTAACGAACACAACGTGAAACGGAACCTGAGACAAAACTATGGCTGCCGCCAGCCATATTGAAACGTCAAAATTGTCAGTTTAGCCACTGGTTTGAAATTCAGAACTATCAACAGAAAAACTCCCATTACCATTACTGACTCTGGGAGGATATTTCGAGGTTTATAAATCTTATACCCCGTATTTTTCGCTTTGCGTCTGATTAATCAATTCAGTTTATGAACGGCAAGGCTACGTTCCGTACCGCTCCGCCATAATGGTAAGGCGCCGGCGCCTTAGTACTTCAGATATTTAATTCTCCTTCTTTTCGTGTGGGACACCGAGTTTTCCAACGTCCCGGGTCGTTGGCTATTTTATTTCTTTAACTAAAGACCCCTTTCAAACTACAGGCTACAATTTTACAGGTGAAATTCGACGTTCATTGCGTAGTTAGCCATTATGGCACCAGGAATATTAACCGGCTACGCAATGTACTAAGTATTTCACCTGTAGACTGATACTTACTTAGGCAAAGGCCTGACCCAGTGGTTATCCAGCCGGTTGACCTTCATGATGGCGTTAAGGCGCTGCAGCAAGCTGAAGTTGTCCTTCTGTATCTTGTCTTTACGGTCGGACTCTCGCTGGCATTTCTTCAATTTGGCGGTGACGTGCGGCCTCTCTGCGGGAGCGCGGTCGTCTATAGCGGGCAGGGCTGAACGGACCTGAACCGTCAGTTGTGTATAAACATAGTTTGAAATATGGGAAAGAAAAGAACACACTCTTTTTTTTGTGTGGGACACCGATTCGCCTTCTACTATAGGCAAACCAGAAAACCCGCGGGGCGCCTGCGGGGCATGAAGTAGGTGAGAGTGGAGGAATTGACAGTCTATAATCTCGGTAGGTATTTTATTTTTCATTGGAGTAATATATCTTAAGGTGGATTTTGGAACAACTTATTACGTGTTTATATACAAGTTCGTGCATTTTATGCTGTTATTTTCCCCAATATATTTGGGAAAGATAGACGAGGCGCTCATGACCGTATTTTTACGGCGGTCAATGCTCTGGCTACTCCAAACGCACGAAGCCGTGATGTATGAGTGTATTGTGATTGTCTGAAAAGAAGATGGTTCCTTGCTTCGGGGAGCACGTCAAGCCGACGGTCCCGGCCCGGTTGCTGACTGCGGGCCCTCCGCCCACCTACTTCTTGGCCTCAGACATGGTTGTGTAACGACCACTGTCTAAGTAATTTTAGACTTAATTTTAGAGTCGAAGGCAGAACAGGGTTTTCCTTAACTCGTAACTTTGGCTTTGGTGTAAAAATTTGATCAAGTGATAAAATTACAGTTGCCTCGATTTTGTTAGGTTTCCTAGCTATTCGGTCAATTCTTTTTACTGTCTTATATACCACGCATTTTTATTACCAAGAACCATGTTACAAAGTGACGCTTTATATTTATTTCGCTATAATTTAGAACATGCGAATACCTATCTCTATAGCTGATAAAAAAATGCAGTATTCATTTGTTTCAAATACACTACAAAAGTGATATTTCTATTATAGATACGCTGTAACTTTTTTGCATTTGAAGACAGATGGAGCTAGTTGAATGTTTTTTTTATACCTCCAGTATAATTTTATTTCTATTTACATTTGAGTATGTATGTAAGTTTAAGTATCATTTATTGGTGTAAGTATTTGTGTAAGTATATTTTTATGAATTATAATTAATAACGTGACCCCGTGTGATGCCGGCTTAGAAACCCCGTGTGATGCCGGCTTAGAATAGCATCACCCCCTTTCTTGCCCGTGGGTGTCGTAAGAAGCGACTAAGGGACTCGAGGGTGTGTATTGCAATTTTAGGCGATGGGCTGACAACCTGTCACTATAGTGATACACAGTTATCTGATTGACCCTCGAACTTTTGTCAGACGTGGCGTAAATTACCGTTTTTCACGGCCATTTATGCTCTGCCTACCCCGAAAGGGACTATAGGCGTGATATATGTATGTATGTATGTATAATTAATAACTATGTATTGGTAGGTATTTATTTTGATAGTAACAACATGTTGATTTTTAGTGTTTTTTCTCATTAGTGCACCCGCTGCTTTCACTCTCTGTTTACCTTCTGGTTGGCTGGTAGAGAATGCCGTCTGGCATTAGGCCCGCCTTTTGTACGATGTGCAATTAAGTATAAATAAATAAATACTTACTTTCGATCGATGGTCCTTGAATCTCCGGTCTTCCCATGGCTGTATGTACAACTTATCTCGCCTTGATAACATTTTTGATACGTATAAAAATAAATATTGAAATTATTGTCCTTTGCCAGTCTATTTACATTGAGCGATTGAAGGCAAGTTCTAGGCTATTGTATGAAGCATGTATTGTTGGTGTAGACGTAGTTTAATCAATAGACGAATTGTGTTTGGTGTTGCTATGACACTAGTTACCCCTTGTTTCTAAATATCGGAAAAGTTATTCAAAATTACCATAATTAGAAAGTTTAATAACTTGACCCAATTTTGTAGATTAGTATGTCAATGGGGTTTTATAAAAAATGTAAAGGAAGCTTAAGGGGATTACATAGGCTAAGTGCTGACCCCATCACTTAAAAAATCATAACTCAATGGGAACGTAAATTGTCGAAAATCTGCTTCTGTCAGATTGAGTGCTAAAGCTTATTTGCTGCATGTTGTATTTAAAAAAGCATTTTGTACGTTAGGCTAAAAAAAACATCGTTTGCAAATTAATAAATAAATTATAATGTTAAATATTATACACTGCACTTATAATGGTATCATATAATGCTCGTTACAGATATAATACACGAAAACATACAAACACATGGTTACATACAAATTAAAAAATATATGATTTGAGCAATATAAAAATAAAAAACCGAATCACTCTATGACTTAAAACTATGTATATAAACTCATTCTAATACATTAATGTTTGTTTGTCGACCTGTCGGCACTTTGGTACCTATTATACGCATGAAGTTAGCTTCCCAACGAAAGAGAGAATGGATTTTATATAATGAACTTTTTTGTTCGCGCTTGTTTTTTTTAATACCCATCGTTAATCAAAAATGCGTTTGCATCGTAGGTTCTATACAAGGACTAACAAAAGGGATACAACAAGCCGAAAAGAGGTTAAGGTACTTATGAAACTGAACAACTTTCCCCAAGGAACACAGATCGAGATAGTTTTAAGAATGGACCATAGCAAATTAACCAGCTGTTCGGCAAATCTGTATGGCAGATCCATTTTTTTTATAGTTAAAACCATGTTCCATGGGAAATTTGTTATGTTTCATGAGTAGTTCAACCTCCTTTCGGCCTGTTAGACCTTTTTTGTTACTTCCTGTAATACATGTTATGAGTAACATCTCAACCTACCATTTAATGGATCAACGTATACTGGCTTTACTTAGTAACTCTATCAAAAACCAGAATATTTTGATCCCATAGAAGTGGTAACTAAAGGTAGTACTAATAATAAATTCAAATTTCAAGATGATAATTAACCATTCTCTTTTCGTTGGGTAACATAAATTTGGCGTCAGTTAATAAAAGCCCTAGGAATGTGTTACACTCATTTGGCAATGTTATAAAATTAAGCTTACTTGTAGATTATTTCCAACTTTCGATTATAATGCTGAAATAATTTAGTAAACGCCGATATTTACGCAAACACAGACACTCCAACACAATTAATTTTGTACACTTAATTTTAATTCTGTTAATTTCATTTACATACATTTTCATTCTTTACATTTCTATCAAATCTTGTATGGTTTCATACAATGGTTTTGTGCTTGCATACTTTTAGTGAAAAAATCTTTTCATTTACATCCATTTGCCTAATTTTTCTAAGTTAATCTTCCTGTTGACTGTTAACTGAGGAAGACTAAAAGCCTTCCATTTTCAATTACAGCACTACATTAATTTTCATACAATTTTAGCAAAGTTCAAAAATAATAAAAAAATTACGAATCACGTTCTATTTTTGATTAATTTTCCTAATAAAACCCTACGATACACGGTTGAGTTTGCCTCGCATTAATATCTAATTACATTTACTGAGTATAAAACGTATTAAATACATCGAAAAAATCTAGTAACTTACTTTTATCCCTGGCTTTGAGATACCACTTAGTTTTATTTTTCACCATTTCCCGACCTCAATTCTACAGCACCATAACTAGACCAAATTTAATTATTAAACTTTAGTTTTGTCATGAGTTGGTAGAATAGGGGCCAACGCATAATGCGATTTTCTTCTTTATAAATCCATCTGACATCAAAAGTATATGTTTCGTGGTTTCGCATATAAATACGCATCCTAGTTTCGATATTCCACTCAATAAGTGTCCACAAAACACAACACATTCCAAATACTAGTACAAAATCTATGTACAAAGTATACCACCACAAAAATCTAAGTCATATCTCAAGTTATCACATATGATATCAATAATTCATGTGCCATTTGCAGACTTAGCCTTGAGGATGATTTTCTTACAAATAATTGCATCAAAATTGATTAGCTAGTTCTTTTTGTAAAACCAAAGTAATATTTCTTTGTTTAATATAGTCCTATTCAATTCAGCGCAAATATTAATAGGGTGTATTCTTCTCTTGACACTGAACAACTTTCCCTAGGGAACATAGGTCAAAATATGAAAAAATTATCTCCCATTCAAAATGACTTTTTTTTTACTTTTTTGAATGTGTAGCTCAATTTCGACCGATAAAGTTGTTCAGTTTCACAGGTAGACTCAACCTGAAAATATTTGCACTTAATTTAATAGCACCTTATTATACCGGGCCCGTTTTGAGTTTATTGTAATGCCATCCATAATAACTAGCTATGGAATGCCGAAAACGGCCCGATAAATTAAGATGTAATAATAGCATCTTTATTTCATCGTATTTCCACAAAGCAATGCCAACATTTGGTTACTCTCCTCTGATTGGCTGACTGCTAGCCAATCAGTGAAGCTTATTTAAATATAACGGTTTAACTCGCTCAAAGTACGTCTGCTTACCTTAAAATCTATTTCCATACAAAAATCTACACTTGGTGTTTAACAATGACTCGACTGCGTACAAATAAATAAGTTCGTAGAAAAATAAACCGATTGCAGTTTTTTTTTTTACTTTTTTGATTGGAGTGTCTATCAGTTACGAATGTGGACGAATATATGTGCAGGAACAATTACTGGATACAAGAAAATGCTTTACAATACGTATATTTACTAGAAACAAAATGCATCAAACCATTAGAAAGTAAGACTATAATTTTCCTCACTTATTTGTTATGTGTTCTAAAAAGTACGTTTCATTATTCAAAGTGCAAAATCTACTTCGAAACTTGGCAGATAAATGGAAGATACTTGTCTAATTTAAGTTAAAATAAAACTGCACACACCACAACCAATACAAAAATTCGGCTAACGTTCTTTCGGTCAACAGAATCAATCGTCTAAAAAAAGTAAATACTGGATACAGAAAAAATAAGAAATGTCACTACTAAAAACACTACAGTGACACAAAGGTACAAATGTATTCAACTGCTATACATAAAAACTGCGTTTATATCAAATTATAATTGGGTGTGAAATTTTGAAATTTGCCGTGTGATGCCGGCTTAGAATAGCATCACCCCATTTCTTGCCCGTGGGAGTCGTATCGTAAGAGGCGACTAAGGGACTCGAGGGTGTGTATTGCAGTTTTAGGCGATAGGCTGACTACCTGTCACTAGGGCGATACATGATTTCCTGGATGACCCTAAAATGTTAATCAGACGTGGCGTAAATGTCAGTTTTATGCGGCCATTATAGGCGTGATATGTGTATGTATGTATGTGAAATGACACTTCTGTATTAATCTTTGATTGGAGCACGACAGTCGATGTGATTCGCATTTAATTTAATTATATTGTTTGTTGCTACGACATTAATTACACATAAACTAACATATAAACTGAACAACAAAAAAGCTGCCCTTGTCATAAATTCACAACTAATATTAAATTTAATTCAATATTTTACTAATCGGATATAAATATGAAAAATATTACAATCTATGACAAGTTAACACAGAATGTTATATGAAAAATGTCGTTAGAGTTTTAAATTAACAGCAAAAATAAAGAAAATTTTAATGATATACAAAAGCTTCAGAAACCTCAAGTCAGTCCACAAAATAAAAGAATATACAGGGTGTAACGGACGGTGTACCGAAAACTTTGCAGGCATGATCAGACCATGAAGCTGAACAACTTTTACTATGCAGCTTATCTTGGGAAACGAAGTTTTTTCGAGTTTTATGGAAAGTCGAAATAATTTTCTCATTTACCAACATATCCTCCATGCAAAAAGTTGTTCAGTTTCATGGTCCGATCATGCCTGCCAAGTTTTTGGTACACCGTCCCTTACACATAAACATTTTCTGTTAACTTGTCAGGATGTATCAGTGTGAGTGGATATATTAAGCGAAGGCGAGTGATGCCGGCGCGTATTGACTAGCGTCAGACACTTCAGCGGAAACGAGCCCTGAGATTCCCACCACGGCGACAGGTGGCACCACATTCTATACTCATTGTCGTGTGGGACACCGAGTCGACAAACGACTCGATACACCCTGTTGTCAGGAGATTTTTGAACCACCTACTACTATTGATAGACATACTTAGTTCTGGAATATTCATACTAAAATTGATCATCACAGATTAAGAAAGAAATATAATACTCCTTTAAAATCTATGTTTTTCTTTTATGAGGCGTGTTGTCGGTAAAACGAAGTGCCTTTTACACGTCAAAAATTGTAAATGGATTGTCTTTTATTTTAATCCTTATAATGACTTAACAAGGAGTAAATGGTTTTCTATCAACGGAACATTTCACAGTTAAGTGATAATAAAAATGGTATAATAAACCTAAATGAGATCAAGTTACATATGAAACTAAATAATTTTCCTCATGGAACACGAGTCGAAATATTTTAAAAGAATTGGACCTCCCAGGAAAACTGCCGATAAGCTGGTTGATTTACTATGGGCGGAGCAATTTTTTTAACTATTTCGACCTATGCTCCTTGGGAAAAGTTGTTTAGTTTTTTCAGCTTTGACCTCCTTTGGGCTTGTTATATCATTTTTGTTACTTTATTTGTTTTTTGCAAAAACCAGTTTTCAAAAGTTGTATACCTAAGACGGGAAGTTTTTTAAAATTTGGTATTCAATTTTTATTACTCTTTGTATGAATATTCCTAGATCCCTACATTAATATTTTGTGCTTCTTTCTTATTTAAAAAAATGTGGTGCAACCTCTCGCCAATCACATCTTACACACAACGGGACAATTCACAATTCGTTGTCGAAATGACTAAAAATCCGAATACATTAACCGTATCAGACCATTCGATCATAACTAGTCAGACTTTTATTTTGTAGCTACAAGTTACCTAAACGCACCGCAGTTGTTGAGGCGCGTAGTATAATAATAATTATCACGTAGTGATATTTTGCGAATAAATCGCGTTGTCTTATAAATTTTGAGCTACACTTGGAGACAAAAATAGTAGTACGCATATTTCGTTCACACATATCGGACTTCACTGGTCCGGCTGTCAGTTCTAAATTGAGAAATCTATCGTTATAGATTTCACCATAAAACTGTCGTCAACATAACAAAACTTAAGTCTTCGCAAATACTATCGGCTTCGCTTCCATTTTAGTAAAAATAAAGACATGAGCGCTACCGATTTCTAAACTTCACCGTTTGTTCCTTTTCTTTAAATAAAACAAACTAAAACCCGTATTAATTATACACGATATTAATATTGTATCGTCTTTCCTACAACCAAAATGTGAGTACTACTACATTGTGCCTGTTTCAAAATCCCTTCTTTCCATCACTCCTAGTTCCCCTGAACATGACCACATAAACTAACGTAGCCAAACATCACATCACGTACGTGTAAAAGTGTATAAATTTATACAAATCATCACTTCCCGGCACTTGGTTGCAAAAAGATCATAAAAGACCATGATAATTTTGCTTTTGACAGTGTTTAATGTGTGACGTAATGTATTTAAAATTAATTTTCTAATTATGTTTCTTAGCATAGTTGCCAAGCTACTACATTTCATACAAAATTGTCTTTTATAATTTACATTTATTACAATATACTAAACAATTATGATACTTAATTTACTTCGTAATTCATGTGCTGAGATTTCCTTGCAACCAAGTGTAATAAAGCCATCTACAAGATCAAGGTATAAGGTACCTCTGCCTCTGGGCGTCGGCACATTCTCAGACCTTTATACAAAACTCCGTAACTATAAACTCATAGAAATATATTATCCTACGTTACTTACGGGGACTTATCTAAATAATATGATGTAGAAAACGCGCTTACCTAGTAGAGTTGCGGTGAACAAGCCGATTTTTGGTTTATTATTGTTATATTTATATGAGCGAGCGTTGTATCAACGCCGCTACTTTATACTACACATATGAATATGCTATGGGCTTATAAATCGAAACTCCCGATTTGGTATTTCAAAATGTTGTTCATTCTCAAAGTAGGGCACGAAAAACAACTTTCGAAACTTCGCTTTATTCCCTAAAAGTTGTTTTTTTTTTGCCCTAAGAACATAATCATTCAAACGAGAGCCAACATTTCGAAAACTATATCTAAATCGGAACATTCCTATCTCATCTTGGCTAAATACCGCTGTCCCGTTCTAACATATTCAAAAAACGAACATCTATCTCTTTCTAGACCGTAACGGCTTCATATTTGACTACAAGGCTTGTGCAGGACTCTTTTTATACATTATTTTCTAGATTATCGAATGGAATGGATTTCATTTTGAAATTGACATGTAATGTGAAGAAGCAAGGGTAATATTGGCAAGGAACTTGTAAAATCTAAGTATATTGTTTGGTATTATGATTAGTCACTGTATTAAGTAGGTCAGGTTAGGCCTTCATTGTTCAAAATGTATTTTAAAGCCATGCGTATTAAAGAGATAGCTGCCTTACATAGTTATATAGCGCTATCTCTTTCTGCATGATCACTGACAGTACGCAATGTTCTAAAAATTTGTTCTACCTAACTGCACTGCCTCTCAACAGTCAAAACAACTTCATATCGTGTGGGACACCGAGTCGACGAAAAACCCGATGATCCCGAATCAAATTACAATCTTCATCATTTTATAAAGAGTGACGTCTTATTCACAACAAAGAAAATCTTTAAAGCAAACGCTGCGTCGTGCATGAGTATTTCCTACATTGGTTATAGAGGAATTTATTTAACTTCCAGCATAACTTGAGTTTAAGTTCAAATAACACTGGTCGCTAAGATAGTTGCTCTATTACCAGCCTAAGCTGAGCTTCAGTCGTGATCACGTACGACATAGCGTATGCTCTATATACTTTATAAGTATAGGTACTTATCTTGTCAAATTTAACAGGTCATTTACACGACTATATGTAAATGTTATGAAAAAAACAGTTGACATTATGAAAGTACTGACCTTTTTAGTTTAGCCGCGTAATATTGGCTCGGGCTAAGTGTTTTACAGTACACAAATGTTCAAAGAGTATTTACTAAATAGAATTTGTTTTATTTATTTTCTTTTGATCGTATTAAACGGCGTTAATAACCAACTACTTTTATTTCATATTTTCACAACTTATGCTGAGGTGAAATAAGTCAGTTTTATTGTAAATATTTAAAAGCCTGTACTGCGTAGAAATTTGGATAATAAAACATACGCTTTGGTTTATTTACAAAAAGATAAGTACCTATCCTTACGAAGTATAATAGACCCGAGATTGTGTAAGTAAGACGTCAAGTGATGTAAAGTAGTCGCTGCCTGTCAGACAGAAGGTATAATATACTAAGTAGAGTAGTGATTATCGTGACGTACGCGTAGTGGGGGGTTGTGGGGGGAGTGGGTGGGAGTGGGGTGGGGGGGAGCTCAGCAGGGCGCGCCGGCGCGGGGCAGCGGTCGCACCAGGTACAGCTTCTCGCCCTGAAAATAAATATATTTATTAACACATATACATACATACACATATCACGCCTATTATCCCTTACGGGGTAGGCAGAGCGTAGACGGCCGCAAAAAACAGCCATTTACGCCATGTCTGACAAAGACCATAGTGACAGGTTGTCAGACCATCGCCTAAAATTGCAATACACATCCTCAAGTCCCGAAGTCACGTTTTACGACTCCCACGGTAATGACCAGTTCTTGCTTTGACATTTTTGTTAAAAGTACCTCAAGGTTCTATACTTAGTCCAATGTATCTTATAGTGTTCAAAGTGTAGCAAAATATAGTCTGTGCTGTATATTAGGTTAGGACATTATTTTTATCAAAGTCTGCCTAATATAGCGCTCTGTGTACGTCTATGTCCAAGAGTAGACGTCTCTTGTCTATAGATGACTTACCTGCTTGTTGGTGTATATCGGGGTAGTGCTGCACCAGCCGGTCGAGGGTCGGGAACTTGCGCTGGCCGATGCAGAACATGTTTCCCTCGAGCTGCAGGGACACACAGACCTACCTGCTTGTTGGTGTATATCAGGGCGCGCTGGTAGTGCTGCACCAGCCGGTCGAGGGTCGGGAACTTGCGCTGGCCGATGCAGAACATGTTCCCCTCGAGCTGCAGGGACACACAGACCTACCTGCTTGTTGGTGTATATCGGGGCGCGCTGGTAGTGCTGCACCAGCCGGTCGAGGGTCGGGAACTTGCGCTGGCCGATGCAGAACATGTTCCCCTCGAGCTGCAGGGACACACAGACCTACCTGCTTGTTGGTGTATATCGGGGCGCGCTGGTAGTGCTGCACCAGCCGGTCGAGGGTCGGGAACTTGCGCTGGCCGATGCAGAACATGTTCCCCTCGAGCTGCAGGGACACACAGACCTACCTGCTTGTTGGTGTATATCGGGGCGCGCTGGTAGTGCTGCACTAGCTGGTCGAGGGTCGGGAACTTGCGCTGGCCGATGCAGAACATGTTCCCCTCGAGCTGCAGGGACACACAGACCTACCTGCTTGTTGGTGTATATCGGGGCGCGCTGGTAGTGCTGCACCAGCTGGTCGAGGGTCGGGAACTTGCGCTGGCCGATGCAGAACATGTTCCCCTCGAGCTGCAGGGACACACAGACCTACCTGCTTGTTGGTGTATATCGGGGCGCGCTGGTAGTGCTGCACCAGCTGGTCGAGGGTCGGGAACTTGCGCTGGCCGATGCAGAACATGTTCCCCTCGAGCTGCAGGGACACACAGACCTACCTGCTTGTTGGTGTATATCGGGGCGCGCTGGTAGTGCTGCACTAGCTGGTCGAGGGTCGGGAACTTGCGCTGGCCGATGCAGAACATGTTCCCCTCGAGCTGCAGGGACACACAGACCTACCTGCTTGTTGGTGTATATCGGGGCGCGCTGGTAGTGCTGCACCAGCTGGTCGAGGGTCGGGAACTTGCGCTGGCCGATGCAGAACATGTTCCCCTCGAGCTGCAGGGACACACAGACCTACCTGCTTGTTGGTGTATATCGGGGCGCGCTGGTAGTGCTGCACCAGCCGGTCGAGGGTCGGGAACTTGCGCTGGCCGATGCAGAACATGTTCCCCTCGAGCTGCAGGGACACACAGACCTACCTGCTTGTTGGTGTATATCGGGGCGCGCTGGTAGTGCTGCACCAGCCGGTCGAGGGTCGGGAACTTGCGCTGGCCGATGCAGAACATGTTCCCCTCGAGCTGCAGGGACACACAGACCTACCTGCTTGTTGGTGTATATCGGGGCGCGCTGGTAGTGCTGCACCAGCCGGTCGAGGGTCGGGAACTTGCGCTGGCCGATGCAGAACATGTTCCCCTCGAGCTGCAGGGACACACAGACCTACCTGCTTGTTGGTGTATATCGGGGCGCGCTGGTAGTGCTGCACCAGCTGGTCGAGGGTCGGGAACTTGCGCTGGCCGATGCAGAACATGTTCCCCTCGACGTGTACGCGGAAGTGCTTGTTGCGACCGGGCGCCTTCAGGGACACACTGTAGTCGCCCACCTGGAGTAACAACATCACAGTTTAATAGTTATAAAACACTCGTCTCATAATGTTCGATATATGAACTCGAAAATAGTTGTATAAAGACCTGCTTTACGTATTCTGCTTAAAGAAATTACAGTTTCTTCTCAAACCAGTTTCTTCTCAAACGCTGTAATCCAAATACAATTCTTTATACCGAAAACTTTAGACGGGCTGGTAATATGGAACAACTTTCCTCAACGAAGAAATATTTGAAAAAAGTTGGTCTTCCCCAGGGTACGCCATATGGTTTAACGTCCAGCAATAGACTGCACAGTCATTTAAAGATGAGCTCATAGATTACGAAGGTCCATTCTACTTAGTCTGGAAGTGTCAGTAGGCTGGTCACGGTTGTCAAAGATCCGATGGACAGTAGAGCATGCGGGTTCTCGAGTGGACGCCACGCCTCGGCTAGTGTAACGTTGGGCGTTCTCAGGCCAGATGGACCGATGACTTAAAGAGTAGTAGAGCTGGTAGCGACTGATATTATGCTACAGCACAATGCTGAGTGGTTCCCTTTTTTGGTGTAATACTTTACTTTATATTAATTATAAGTCCTGTTAACAATAACTATACTTTTAAGTTATGTATTGCACTGAAATAAATGCTTTCTATTTCTATTCTATTCTACTGGATGACGAAAACGAGAAATCGTGTCTTATGGTCCTAGGGGAGGCCTTCCGTTCAGCAGTGGAGTGATGTGATGACGTCACTCACATTGGTCTCGGAGTCCCGGATGAGGAAGTCTCCGTCATGGCCGTGCTGGTTGAGGAGTGCGTCGCAGTGGGTCCTGGTGATGGCTCCGTAGTACCAGCAGTGGGCTGATGTGATGACGTCACTCACATTGGTCTCGGAGTCCCGGATGAGGAAGTCTCCGTCATGGCCGTGCTGGTTGAGGAGTGCGTCGCAGTGGGTCCTGGTGATGGCTCCGTAGTACCAGCAGTGGGCTGATGTGATGACGTCACTCACATTGGTCTCGGAGTCCCGGATGAGGAAGTCTCCGTCATGGCCGTGCTGGTTGAGGAGTGCGTCGCAGTGGGTCCTGGTGATGGCTCCGTAGTACCAGGCGCGGCCGACGCAGCCGCCGCCGGGCGCCGTGTTGCGGGGACCGCCTTCCGATGACTCGCTGTTGACAAAGTATAAAAGCTCAGTTTATGGAATATGGTGATTTTCTGGTGGTAGTTAATGAAGACAAAACATGTCTGTTTAAAATTATTGGACAAAAATGTTAGTCTTTTCAATCAAAGTTATTCAAAATATGCACAACTAAACAACAATTTGAAAGTTTATATTTGACACCATTATTTTACATCCTTAGGGCACGTCATATGCCTGTATTTTCATAAAAAATATCGTTTTATTCAGTAGCTGTTTTGTAAGAAGTAGAAATGTGTAAGTAGGAAAATAACAAATTATAAAGCTAGAAAAAGTTGATGAATAGGATTAAGTTTCACGAGTTTGCCGCGGGAGTCTCTCGCGCGGCACCACTCCGGGTGAGCGGGGGGGAGGTATATTCACCTGTAGGGCTGCGTGAGGTAGTCGGCGAGCTCCTGCAGGTAGTTGCGCGGCACCAGGCCCACGTTGCCGCGGGAGTCTCTCGCGCGGCACCACTCCGGGGGAGCGGGGGGGAGGTATATTCACCTGTAGGGCTGCGTGAGGTAGTCGGCGAGCTCCTGCAGGTAGTTGCGCGGCACCAGGCCCACGTTGCCGCGGGAGTCTCTCGCGCGGCACCACTCCGGGGGAGCGGGGGGGAGGTATATTCACCTGTAGGGCTGCGTGAGGTAGTCGGCGAGCTCCTGCAGGTAGTTGCGCGGCACCAGGCCCACGTTGCCGCGGGAGTCTCTCGCGCGGCACCACTCCGGGGGAGCGGGGGGGAGGTATATTCACCTGTAGGGCTGCGTGAGGTAGTCGGCGAGCTCCTGCAGGTAGTTGCGCGGCACCAGGCCCACGTTGCCGCGGGAGTCTCTCGCGCGGCACCACTCCGGGGGAGCGGGGGGGAGGTATATTCACCTGTAGGGCTGCGTGAGGTAGTCGGCGAGCTCCTGCAGGTAGTTGCGCGGCACCAGGCCCACGTTGCCGCGGGAGTCTCTCGCGCGGCACCACTCCGGGGGAGCGGGGGGGAGGTATATTCACCTGTAGGGCTGCGTGAGGTAGTCGGCGAGCTCCTGCAGGTAGTTGCGCGGCACCAGGCCCACGTTGCCGCGGGAGTCTCTCGCGCGGCACCACTCCGGGGGAGCGGGGGGGAGGTATATTCACCTGTAGGGCTGCGTGAGGTAGTCGGCGAGCTCCTGCAGGTAGTTGCGCGGCACCAGGCCCACGTTGCCGCGGGAGTCTCTCGCGCGGCACCACTCCGGGGGAGCGGGGGGGAGGTATATTCACCTGTAGGGCTGCGTGAGGTAGTCGGCGAGCTCCTGCAGGTAGTTGCGCGGCACCAGGCCCACGTTGCCGCGGGAGTCTCTCGCGCGGCACCACTCCGGGGGAGCGGGGGGGAGGTATATTCACCTGTAGGGCTGCGTGAGGTAGTCGGCGAGCTCCTGCAGGTAGTTGCGCGGCACCAGGCCCACGTTGCCGCGGGAGTCTCTCGCGCGGTACCACTCCGGGGGAGCGGGGGGGAGGTATATTCACCTGTAGGGCTGCGTGAGGTAGTCGGCGAGCTCCTGCAGGTAGTTGCGCGGCACCAGGCCCACGTTGCCGCGGGAGTCTCTCGCGCGGTACCACTCCGGGGGAGCGGGGGGGAGGTATATTCACCTGTAGGGCTGCGTGAGGTAGTCGGCGAGCTCCTGCAGGTAGTTGCGCGGCACCAGGCCCACGTTGCCGCGGGAGTCTCTCGCGCGGTACCACTCCGGGTCCGCGGGGGGCCGCTCGATGATCTCGAGGCGGTCACCCTTCTCGAAGGATAACTCTTGTTCGTTGTTCGACGTGAAAGAGTATAGTGCTACCTGTTGAAGAGAAGTGAAGGGGAATTACAGTCGGTCCGCTTTTAAAAACCCATTTTGATAGCTGGCAAATCGACAGGATGAAAATAAATTTGATAAATCCTTGAAGGGGGTTTTCATCAGAAAACATAGTCTATATATAAAATAAATACTCCCTTTTGGGTTTTTCAAAAGATTTTCTTTGTAAGCGTATCCCGCTGCGTTCCTTTCAAGATGAGAAACATGAAAGTGAACTTCATTCTTCGAAGAGCATTAATCGACATGTATAAAAATACTTTTCCATACAAAACGGCTTGCTCGGCTAAACAAACTATGAATATAAGGGACACTAGTTCTAATTCTAGCCTGTAATGTCCCACTGCAGGGCAAAGGCCTCCCTCCCTATCTTCCCTGTTTTGGGCCTCCTTCGTCCAAAAAGCGGCGCGCGCACGTAGTTCATCCTTCCATCTCTTTTAGGTCTACCGCGCGCCCGCTTTGCATTAGAGGGGACCCAATTGTACACGTTTTTGCCCAAAGCTCATCCGGCACCCTGGCCACGTGACCAGCCCAATCCCATTTCAAAAATGCTGCCTTCTGACCTACATCTACGATTTTAGTGCCGGATCTCAGCGTCGTGTTCCTAACTCGGTGTATTAGCCTGACTCCGAGTATGCTGCGCTCCATACTTCGTTGGCAAACCTTGAGTTTGGACTTCTGGATGTCAGTCAAACACCAAGTTTGAGCTCCATAGGTAATGATATAAAAAATAAGGGACTCGGTGTACGAAAAACTTTCCAGACATGATCACAGGCCATTAAAATGAAGAACTTTTTCTATGGAGTCTATGTTGGTAAATGAGTGAAAATGAACTTTTTCGATCTCCCATAAAAAATTCCCGATCACCTGAATGACTGTCAATGAAAAACGAAAAACTTAAATTGTTTCCCAATGTAGTGTGCATAGTTAAACTAAATAGTCCCGCATCCGTCTGTTATCTCACCTGATGGTAAGTGACGATGCAGACGATAATGGTACACGCTTGCCTAGATAATGCCTATTCACTCTTGCCTTGAAAAGGCCCAAGTTATAATGTTCCGGAAACAGATCCGCCGGCAAGGCATTCCACTCCTTAGCTGCTCGCATGATGAAGGTTGAAGCAAATCGCTTCGTGCGACATAAAGGTCTGATCATGCCTGCAAAGTTTTCGGAACACCGTCCCTTACACCCTGTATAAAAGTATTCTGATCTGACAAGATAAGTTTTGCGATATTAGGTTTCACATAATCCACAACATTTCATTTTACGTTAGATACAAAAGATATATATATCGTTTAGAGTGTTTGGGATGCTTATTAAGATACACATATTTTCATAATTTTTAATGCAATCGTTTCTGAAATATTTTGAAAAGTTGTAAAAACTTCCTAAGTTAGGATTACCATGAAAAAATCCTTTGCTTATAGTAGAAAAAAAACAGTGGAGAAAACTTCATTCATTCATCTGTCAATGTCAATAAGTTTTTTTTTTAAATAATGGTCATATAAGTGGTAGGCAAACGAATTATGTTTTCAGCAGCCTAGTTGTTGGAACTAAACAATCACTTTTTAAAATTTAAAATCTCTGATTATGAAACAAAATAAAATAAAAAGAACTAGCCCTTTATTTAATGATGCGATAAACTATCTATTAAAAATATAATAGAGTCTTGTTAGAAATTTGAAATGTTGTGGATTAGACCATGCCGTATACCACATTCCGTAGCTTAGTGCCTTGTCACTCTCTCGCAAATAAAAAAACAGGAAATCATGATAATTATGACCAACTGTTCTATATAAGTGGACATTGCCCCAAATCAATTAGCGTCTAATTGAACACATCTGTCTGTAAATGATGCCAATTGAGTTATGGATAGTTTGCACCCAACTTCTGAGTCAAGTACCTATGAAAGTGACAAGAAAGCTTCATAAGCGTAAATCAGACGCTGTAAAGTTGCTCTTTTTTCTATTATTAAACGGTAAGAACACAAGAGCAAGATAAGTATCAAAATCTAGTATCAGAGTATAACTTTGGGTCAACGACCTCAAAGCCCTAATACGCTTCCTATGTGAAATTTTTTTCGAGCACAAAACTTTAACAACTAGTTGAGGGGCGCGGGTCGGGGGCGGGGGCGTGCATGCTGATTTGTCAGTGGTCGGTCGCGTCATCTCATAAATTAACACTAACCCACTAACTTACTAATGCGCGCGATTTTACATAAGTTTTTATTTATTTATTTGCGCTAGATTAGTATGTATGTATGTAATCTAATAACTTTATTGCACCCAATAAAAACACAAACAACAGAAAAGGTAAGGCACAAAGGCAAACTTATCCCATTAAGGGATCTCTCCCAGTCAACCAATTAGTAAGTAAGTAAGTACACAAAAAATTTAAACAATGGAATACCAAATTTTAAAACACTGTATATACACACACACATCACGCCTATAATTCCTTGCGGGGTAGGCAGAGCGTAAACGGCCGCAAAAGACGGGCATTTAAGCCACGTCTGACAAACATTTGAGGGGCATTCGGAAAACTGTGTATCGCCATAGTTACAGGTTGTCAGCCCATCGCCTAAAACTGCAATACACACCCTCGAGTCCCTAAGTCGCCTCTTACGAGTCCCACGGGAAAAAAATGGGGTGATGTGATACTATTCTAAGCCGGCATCAGACGGCACTGTATATACAATTTTAGAAAACTTGAAGAAATTTCTATCGCGGGCAGGATTTTAACCTGCTACTTTCGCTATCACTAGTGGCGACGACTCTTTCATCTGGGCTACCGCGGCTCGTCCCTTGCCTGCGAATTTTGCAAGGGTATATTGATGCCAATAACGCGTGGCACGGCTTCATATACCAGGTTAGTTTTGAAACTAGTACCCAGCGCCTTAATCATTCTTTACAGATTTAACGTAGCCTAAGAGATGAAAACCACGATACATTGAATACCAAATTTTAAAACACTTTCCGTGTTAGGTGTAGAAATTTAGAAAACTTGCAAGTTGGACATTACAATGCCGGAACATTTCTCTCTGCGTTGTCGCGACGCAGCAACACGATAATGTATTTCGGGCTGAACACATCACAACATATACACATGTTTTGTTTGCACTTACACAACTTACCACAATGTCGAGCACGTTCTCTGCCATCGCATACGTGTGCACCGGGTCCTCCGCGTCGCCTTCTTCGCTCGTGTAGTTCGACGGGAACCTGAATTTAAAGAATATACCTATAAATATTTAAGGGTCATTCGGAAAATTGTGTATCGCCATAGTGCCCATCAGCCTAAAATTGCAATACACACCCTCGAGTCCCTAAGTCGCCTCTTACGACTCCCAAGGAAAAGAAATGAGGTTGTGCTATTCTAAGCCGGCATCACACGGCACTATAACTAACAATTTTAAACGGATGAAATTTGTTTATTTTGGATAACACGTATTTTTAACGTAGGAATTGAAAAATCCACAATAAACACAAATCAGTTTAAAATTGTTTCATTGTGAGTACGTTTAGTTCCATGGGCGTGAACTTTGGAATTATTTCAGTGAATTTTCACACTCGCTGAATACGTTATTTTTGTAATAAAAAAAAATACCTGGATAATTCACACAGCGCCATCTAGCCCCAAATCAAGCAAAGCTTGTACTATGGGAACTAGATAGCTGATATTAATATGTATATACTTTTTTTTGTAAATAAATATACAGGGTGTAAAAAATTAGCTAACAATATTTTAAGGGGTGAACCAGTTCGTGAAACTGAACAACTTTCCCCAAGGAACATAGGACGGTATATGAAAAAATAATTTGACCCTCCCATACTTAGTGTGTTACCCGGCCGGGATAGTTTGTATGGGAGGGCCAATTTTATTTTCATATTTCGACCTATGTTCCTTGGGGAAAGTTGTTTAGTTTCACGTACTGGTTCACCCCTTAAAATATTCTCAGCTATTTTTTTTACACCATGTATATTATACATAGAAAACACCAGACTAAACACATATATTTGTAAATAACTGAACAAATATCTGTGTCTTGTGGGGATCGAACCCACGAACCTCGGCGTAGCAGGCAGGGATACTATCAGCTACGCCATCGGGACAGGCGAAGATTGCGTGTGATCTATCAATAACTGCTACATTTCAATGCTAGACATGGGCCTTACGAGGCCTGGCAAGTGGGCCGACGACCGCAGTGCAAGATGTTCAGTTCAAATGGACTGTACCTGAACATTTCATGGATTTGCTTATTTCCCTCTAGTTGTTTTTACAACAATAAGTATTATGGTTATTTTCGAGAAATAGACGCATTGAAAACAATAATAATTATAATGACTCAGACATTTGTATTTATGCTCCTTTTTCTCATATATTTTATTTATCCTTGTTGTTTTACACCATTAACATTACAAAAGTAAAACATTTAAGCCTCTTGCTAAATCGTTCTTGCCTTGTAAAGCTCACCAAATTGAGGTATACATACTCAAAACAGTCTAGTGCTTGTTGCTTGGTTAATTACTTCGACTTATACAATACTCACAAATAGAAATGGGTTAGGGCGATCCTTTCGGCACCATGTAGTAAAATCAGGCACAACAAGGATATAAATAACACACACACACAAATCACGCCTATAATCCCTTGCGGGGTAGGCAGAGCATAGTGACAGGTTGTCAACCCATCGCCTAAAATTGTAATACACAACCTCGAGCCCTTTAGTCGCTTCTTACGACTCCTACGGGAAAGAAATGGGGTGATGCCCTTTTAAGCCGGCATCACACGGCAAGTTTCAAATCTTAAGGGCCGGAATGTACTTTCTAGTATGTATGAAATATGACAACATGTGTCAAAAATCTTTTATAAAACATAATGTTAAGCCATTCTAAATATAAAAGTAATCTTACCAGCCGGTATGGTTCTGATACTGCCCCCGCCACCAGCCATCGTTGCTCTTCTCCAGAATGAGGATCCTGGTGCCCTTGGTGAGCGACAGCTCGTCAGGCTGCTGCGCCTGGTAGTTATACTTGACTACGGCAGTGCCGAGGGCCTCCGTGGGGTCGACGCGGCGCGCCCCGGGGGAGTCCGGCCCTCCGCCCCCGCGGACTGGGGAGCTGTTTGAAGGTAGGGTCTTCGAACCTGACCCTTTCTTCACTTTCTTTTTAATACTGGAAGAAGAGTTTGCCATTTTAATAGGATTGATCGCCTCGTTTATGAAGACTATACTTATCACTTTCTTGACAAAGATAATAATGAATGTTAGAGAGATGGGAAATCTACAGCTCTCATTTTTTTCTCTCTTTTCCGCAACATGGCAATCTGTTTCAAAAACAATGAGCCAATTGTTAGGGACAAATTCAATTCTTCCTGTGTTGTTGTTTAATTTTTAGAGACATTTATATATTATGATAAACTGTATCTCTTCAGTCTGGAGAAGCATAGTTAGCACAGCTCTCAATTAATATTTTTTTCTTTTGTGATGCTAAAGTCAAAACTACAGCTTTGTAAGGAGGCTCTTTTAAAGAATCAAAAGTCATATCAGCAAGCAATAAACGATTGCCGAAATCTACTGTAATGAACACAGAAAAACATGTACAATTAAATACAAAATACCTACCTGAATTTGGAGTTTAAAGAGTCCTGAAAATGATATAAGAATGTTGTCTTCCATTGCACTACCAAAGAATGAGCCATATCTCTTTGAGATAAAGATATGTATTTAAAATAATAAATCCACAGTTGAAATTTTTTCACTTCAATTAGGTATTTTTAAATACTAAAGTTATTATGTAAGATTGACCACTTAAATATAACTGAACTTGAAGAATAAACTTGCATTCCAACAAAATTGTTATCATGTGGTCATCATGTAATTAAAACTAGAATTATGAAAGGCCAATGCCAAATTAAATAAAATGTAACATTGAAGTTACATGAGCATTAAACATATATATACATATTCATGATTATGTTGTTCTTAATTCCATTAATTTTAATGAAAATCAATGTAGGTGTTAGATTTTTTAAACAAAGACAGTTTTGTATAAGATATATTCACAGTCATCAAATCAATGCTATTGACAAGTTTGATTGATTGTTTCAATTTGAGATTAGATCATACACAAAGCAAATCTTTTTGTGGGCGGATACTTTTGTATATATAGAGAACAGAAGTTATAGGGTAAAATTCTACTAAGGACCGATAGCTAAATCTTAAGACAGACTGGTAATAAGGAGCAATTTTCCCCAAGGAACATAGGATGAAATATGACAAAAATATTTATAGTTTTTTTAGTAACTCAAATCAGCTGGTTGGCAATTTTGTATGGGGGGACCAAATTTATTTTTCATATACCTATGTTCCTTGGGGAAAGTTGTTTATTATCACCAGCCTGTCTTGCGTTTTAGCTATCAGTCACAAGTAAACTGCACCCTATATTGATTTCATTTCACACAAACATGAAATCTTTAAAAGATATTTAATCTTAATGTACCTGTCAAACAAAGAAGGTTTCTCCTTCTTCACGTAATTGCTAGGCACATAGCCGGATTGGCTTCGGGCATTCTGGACTCTCCACCAATGCTTGGAGTCATCAAGGAGCAAGTAGCGCTCGTTCTTGCGAAGGTCCAACTCCTGGGCTCCCTGAGCTGCATAGTCATACTTTGCTACCACATAGCAGACATCATCCTGAAATTATCATATTTGTTTATTTGGTGCAGTTTTAGGTGAATAGTTAGGTCATTACAGCATATTTACTATCACCCTTCCAATTCCAATAGATCCATAATTTCTGATAGCAATAAAGTATTTTAGTAATGCATTTTGATGCCGGCTTAGAATAGCATCACCCCATTTCTTTTCCGTGAGCATTGTAAGTTCCAATTAAGGAAGTCAAGGGTTACATGTGTATTGCAATTTTAGGCAATAGGCTGCTAACCTGTCATTATGGTTATAGACAATTATCTGAATGACCCTCAAATGTTTGTCACATGTGGCATAAATGCCTGATTTTATTGCTGTTTGTTTACACTTTACCTACCCGCACAGGCTATAAGCATGATATATGTATGTATATTTTTCTTAATTAATTAAGTGACTCGAGAGACCTAAAATTTTAGGCGTAGGGCTGACAACCTGTCACAATGGCGGTACACAATTTTCCGAATGACCCTCATATATATGTCAGACATGGCGTAAATGTCCGTTTTTTGTGATTGTTTTGCGCTCTGCCTACCCCGCAAGGGATTATATGCATGATATGTGTGAGTATGTGTATTTTGCTTAATCAAGAACAACATTCAGAGAAAATATTGAAATTGATCTAAAGATAATGCTGTAATTCAATATTTTGATAACATATGCATGCATCAGGGGGACTTGAAAACGAGGTATGGTTATGTCATAAGTTCAATGACTGTTTTTTTATTTGCTATGTTTTTATGTATTCATTATGTTATGATGTTTCAAATTGTTCAGTATTGATGGATTATCTAATACTATTTTATTTTGTAAACTGTTTTTTGCACGGTGAAAACTGTTATTGCAAATAAATAAAGGAAAAACTTAGTTACATACAACTATATCTAAAAAAAGTATCCAAGTCCTCTCATTGAGTTACAGAGAAGAGGTACATAATTAACAAGTTAATTTTAGTGGGCAGAGGTGTGATGTTGACAAATTCCGGCCCCAAAAAGTATACTCTGACCAAAATGTATTTTGGCATTGGCATGTTTTTCATGCAATTTTTATTGCTAGTGAGAGTTACCTACATGTTACAATGGTTGTACAAAATATTGATGTCACTGAAACCAATATTATGCTTAGTTAGGCATGTACCTATATCACAAGAGAGCTGATGTTCACTTCTTGATCAATAACTTTGTGAACTCTAGTTGCAGCTGTTAGAATATATAAATTCAGTGGTCAGTAAGAAGTGGCAGGCATACCTGAGCATTCTTCCCGTGCCTGGAGTTCGACATAGCGGGCGCCGGCAGCGGCTTGCTGGCCCACACCGAGTCTGCGGCGCGCACCGACCTCGTCTCCAACATGTCACCCTCGGCGGCGACTCCTCCGACGCCCGCGGCGCCTCACTGACACATCCTCACCACCACCAACGCCGCACTGCACCACAGCTGAGCCGCTCACCACAGAGACAAATCGATTACCCAACACTGCACCAAAAAACCCCCTATTGTTTACCACAGGGCGTGCGAATACCGATCGAAAGCTACCGAGCGACGAGTAGACTATCAAATTGGAGACACTTTGCAGACGACAAGCCAGGGCTAAAACGTACACTTAGTCTTTTTCACAATTTTCTTAACCTAAATACAAAGTTTTTGGTACAGTTTCTTCACAGTAACTTAGAAATAATTGGATTTTTTACATATAATTCCCATATTCTCGGTGGGGCTGCTACGAATCAATAGACAAGCGACATTTTTTTTGCGGACATTCATCAATTTCGCCTGTCATAGACATTTTTATTTGCATTTATTGCAAAATTATTTTCGGCCCATTTTAAAGTAACAATTTAGAAAATATGATAGATTTTAATATAAAAATCACCATTAGATTCAAACATATTTATTTAAATGAATATTTTGCTGAATAAAAATAATTTAAACCTCGATTCTAAAACGACCCTATGCGTCAAAAGAAACGTATATATAAAATGTAGCCATTTTAAAAATAATATTTGTGTTTGGTAGAAAAATCACTAAAATATGCTTAACTTATTGCATAAAGCCATCTCGGGATCCCACAGCTGGACAAAGGTCCCAGGTATGGATCCCACACCATACAGGCAGATGTCCCCCAGGGCTTCGCCCTGTCCCCATCACTTTTCACGCTATACACTAGCTACGTCCCCAAATCGTCCACGTCACAGCTGGCTGTTCGCTGATGTGATGACACTACCATTTTCGCTTCCCACCGTAACCACGACAAACTAGTGCAGATTTCGCACTAGACTCCCTCGGGAGCTGGTTTCGCAAATGGAGAATCGAGGTCAATCGAGGTTAATGAGACTAAATTAAATACCTAGGAGTCACCCTCGACTCCAGACATAACTTCCGTAGCCACATCATGAAAGTTCGCAACCGCGGCGCGGCGTTCGTTTTGGGCAGATTACATCCAATGTTAAATAAACGGAGCAAACTCTTCCTTAGAAATAAGGTGAGAATTTACACCACGTCACTTATCCGTCCATGACCTACGCCACTTCACCGTAACCTTTGCTCACACTTTAGATACGCATCTGAAAATGCTGCAGGTCATCCAAAACCATTTCATATGCAAAGCTACCGGGGCGCCCTGGTACATGCGGAACGCTAATCTCCACATAGATTTAGGTCTCCCTACCATTAAAGCGAATATGTAGGAAGCGTCTCGTCGCTTCTTCGACAACGCTCCGCATCATAAAAACCCGTGAATAGTTGCCGCGTCCAACTTGTTTCCTCATCCAACCTCACGTTTTAAACGCCGTCCCAGACACGTCCTTCTGGATTATGATGAGGAGATCACAGTAGCCACTGCTGCAGCCATTGTAAGTAGATTATACTCCATAAGCTCCTCATGCAACGCGGCGGTCCCTCATTTGTTCTCTATTTTAGGAACTACCGACACGTGCCAGATAGATTCAGTCCAATCCTTTCTTCCCAGAACAACCCGTAAGCCCGATCGCGCCCTTGGGGGTTGTTGTCGCTGGTTGTTTTAACAACCACAAAAACTTCTCCGGGTAAGCTCCTGCTCCCCACCAAACATTCGGTGTAGATTTTAAGGCTAGAAAATTAAAAAGTCTTTCCTCCGCTGATTTCGATCCTGTGCCTCCACATGCCAGTTCTTAGAGAATCCGTCTAGTTCGTCGGGCCGACTCGGGCCACCTGCGTAAAATATGCTATTCTAACAAAAAATGCCTTTTCTTGATAAAATTAAATTTTCTTTTGAATTTCTCTCACACAGTGTCACTAGCAGTCTCAAAGTGTACCAACGCACGCAACGCAACTGCTGCTGTGCCAAGTGCCAACCTACTGATTGGCCATCTTTGTTAAAACACGAGTACAGTAGTAGTTTGTAGCAAAGAGATGGTATCATTCACATTGAAAAATTACCAATAATTTTTCATGACGTCTGCTTCGTGTTGGGTTATTGACTAATTTTGCTTATAGTTTATAGAATAAATGGGCCAAACAAATTGAAGAAGCGGCAGTTAGTGCAGTGATAATGTCCGATTCGGAAGCCAGCAACTATTCGGGAAGCGGCTCAGAGGCGGGCAGCGTGGGGTCCCGACGGTCTCGGCGCAGCGCCGCGTCGCACCACTCAGCGCGTTCTCGTTCGGTGTCCCGGTCCCGTTCGAGGTCCCGATCGGTCAGCCGCAGCCCGTCCCGGAGCCCCTCGAGGTCGCGCTCCAGATCCAAGTCCAGATCACGCTCTAGGTCGCGATCTAGGTAAGCAACACAGTGTAAATATTTGACATTACGATAAACAATCCTTATTGGCTTACTTGGCGTGTTAGATAGGTTACACAACAATTCTCCTATAATGTCCTACCTTATAACGCGCTCTTAACATCTGAAACCAAGGTGTTTAGTACTAGGAAACTCAACTTTTACATGGCAGTAAAGCTTCTGTATTTCCTTGCAGGAGTCGTTCAGTAGGGTCTGACAAGAGTCGTGGTAACCGTGATGATGAGGCGAAGGAAGCATCAGGAGATGAGGAGGTTGAGGTAATTGAAGAAGCATCTTTTAAAATTGTTATTAGGCAAACTAAGTGTGATGCAAAAGATTGTTTTGTTACCCAATGAATGTGTGAACATCCAGGATCCACTGAAGTTATAAATAATTTCACTAAATGTAATGCTGATGTGCTTGTGTCTGGAATTTGATGAATCATTTAAAAAGAACATGCTGTGTGATGCCGGCTTAGAATAGCATCACCCCATTTCTTGCCCGTGGGCGTCGTAAGAAGCGTCTAAGGGACTCGAGGGTGAGTATTGCAATTTTAGGCGATGGGCTGACAACCTGTCACTATGGCGATGCACTATTTTCCGAATGACCCTCAAATATTTGTCAGACGTGGTGTAAATGTCCGTTTTGCGGCCGTTTGCGCTCTGCCTACCTCGCAAGGGATATAGGCGTGATGTGTGTATGTATGTATGTGTATATATTTAAAAAGAAACAGGCATAGATTAGTGTACTTGTTGGTATTTTTTTACATTAGTAGCATTGCACTCTTGTAGCATTACCTCAAACTACAATTTTAAAGTATGAAGCACAAATATAACCAGTAGTTCAGTGGCTCCTGCCCACTTAACAAATTGGCCAATATAAATATGAATTTAAAGAATCCAAAGCAAAGTCTAATTACTGCTTGTGGTACAGATATGTAATTGCTTGTTTGTTTGTATTGATTAAAGATACAGCCATCAGTATAGCACTGTAAGTCACAAATGTGACATAATTTTTCTTCCAGGATGAGCAAGAGCCAGAAGGCGAGGACCTGGTGGACTCTGAGGAGTATGACGAGGATGAGGATGAAGACGCCAGACACAGGAAGAAGAGGAAGAAGGACAACAGATATGGACATGGAGGCTTCATTATTGATGAAGCTGAGGTATGTTATTGTTCTTCTAAATTCCAAATTGACTATAAGTACAGACAAGGGATGCAATCAGTCAAATCAGGGCATTTCCATTTAATTAATGAAATAAAAATGCTGTGCAGCCTTATATGAATAAAATATTATAAGTTTTTGCGTGAATCAGAGTAAAATAGCCCAAATTTTTTAAAATCGTGTTTTAACGAATCGGCATAAAATATGGGTGCATAAAGCAGGGGGTGCCCATACATGATTCTAATAGTTAAGTGAGTTGTCCATCATATGGATCTGGCCGTGCATATTACTGAACAAGTGAAATGAAAATTATTAATAAATGTGTATTTAAACCTATTTTCTTCTATGTCCGTCCATCCGCTATCTATTATATTTAAACTTATTTATACAAAAATTCATCCAATCATAAACCTGGTAAAATACCTTTTCTTTTTTCTTTACTTGATCTTCCATATTTTTTCAAGCGACAAATAGTAAGATGAAAGTAGTGGTCATCTGCAGACAATTGTTGCAATAAATCCACCACATCCATAGTCAGGCTCTAAAGTTATTAAATGTTCTGTACATTATGTACAGTCGGTTGAAGCACATAAGATACCAGAGGTACTCCAAAAGAACTGAATTATTTTTGTCCCCAGCAATATGTTTTTCTTGAAATGAGTATGTATGAGTAGACAATGACATTTTATGACAATAATTTTAAATTTTTATTGTGTATTATTGGGGATGAAAATAATTCAGTTCTTTTGGAGTACCCCTGGTACCTTATGTGCTATAACCGACTGTACACTATGTATTAATATTTGTTCCCTAATGAGCTTGGCTCTAAACCACATATCTGAACACAAAACTGACTACTTACAACTATGAAACTACTACTACTACTCCACAGGTCGACGACGAAGTTGACGAAGACGACGAATGGGAAGAGGGCGCGCAAGAGATGGGCATCGTCGGCAACGAGGTTGACGAGCTCGGCCCCACCGCGCGGGAGATCGAGAACAGGGGCCGCAGGAGGGGGGCCAGCCTCTGGGACTCACAGAAGGAGGAGGAGATCGAGGAGTACCTCAGAAACAAGTACGCGGATGAGTCGGCCGCGTTGCGACACTTCGGCGAGGGAGGTGAGGAAATGTCTGACGAAATCACGCAACAAACTCTTTTACCAGGAATCAAAGATCCCAATCTATGGATGGTGAAATGCCGTATCGGAGAAGAAAAGGCGACGGTCCTTCTGCTTATGAGAAAGTTCATCGCGTATCAGTTTTCCGAAGAACCATTCCAAATCAAGTCTGTTGTGGCTCCTGAAGGCGTCAAAGGATACATTTATATTGAAGCCTTCAAACAAACTCATGTTAAAGCTTTGATAAACAATGTTGGTACCCTCAGAATGGGTATATGGAAGCAAGACATGGTGCCAATCAAAGAGATGACTGATGTGCTGAGAGTAGTAAAGGAACAGTCAGGTCTTAAACCCAAACAATGGGTCAGATTGAAGCGAGGTCTTTACAAGGATGATATAGCTCAGGTGGATTACGTAGATCTGGCGCAAAACCAGGTCCATCTGAAGTTGCTGCCGAGAATTGACTACACAAGACTGAGAGGAGCTTTGAGAACTGTTCAGAGCGAGAGTGAAGCCGCGAAACGGAAGAAGAAACGTCGTCCGGCTGCCAAACCCTTCGACCCTGAAGCCATCAGGGCGATCGGTGGAGAGGTTACTTCCGATGGTGACTTCCTTATCTTTGAGGGTAACAGATATTCCAGAAAAGGATTTCTGTACAAGAACTTTACGATGTCTGCCATTTTAGCTGAAGGTGTCAAGCCCACGTTGACAGAACTGGAAAGGTTCGAAGAACAGCCAGAAGGTATTGACATCGAATTGGCAGCACCGGCTAAAGACGACCCGTCGAGTCTACATTCCTTCTCAATGGGAGACAACGTTGAAGTATGTTCCGGAGATCTGGCGAATCTCCAAGCGAGAATCATCGCTATAGATGGTTCCATGATCACTGTAATGCCGAAACACGACGCTCTGAAAGATCCTTTGGTCTTCAAACCAAATGAACTGAGGAAGTATTTCAAACAAGGTGACCACGTCAAGGTCTTGGCTGGTCGTTACGAAGGTGATACAGGTTTGATTGTCAGAGTCGAACCTCATAGAGTTGTCTTAGTGTCAGATTTGACCATGCATGAGCTGGAAGTATTGCCAAGAGATTTGCAACTCTGTTCCGATATGGCAACAGGTGTAGATTCCCTTGGTCAGTTCCAATGGGGCGATATGGTCCAGCTGGACCCTCAGACCGTCGGAGTTATCGTGAGATTAGAAAAGGAAAACTTCCACGTTCTGGGAATGCAAGGGAAGGTCATAGAATGCAAACCGCAAGCTTTACAAAAACGACGCGAGAATCGTTTCACAATGGCCTTGGATTCCGAACAGAACACAATTCAAAAGAAAGACATAGTGAAAGTCATCGACGGACCACACGCGGGACGCAACGGAGAAATCAAGCATTTATACCGGAACTTCGCGTTTCTGCAGTCGAGAATGTACTTAGATAACGGAGGTATCTTCGTGTGCAAGACGAGGCATTTACAACTGGCTGGAGGAAACAAAAACCCTTCGACGAATAATAATCTGTCTCTCGGGTTTATGTCGCCGAGGATTCAGTCCCCGATGCATCCAGGGTCGGATCGAGGCGGAGCCACGCCTAGAGGCAGAGGGGGCGGTCGGGGAGGGGGACGTGGGGGTGGAGCCACTAGAGATCGAGAACTCATTGGCAACACGATTAAAATCACTGGCGGTCCTTACAAAGGCAACGTCGGTATCGTCAAAGACGCTACCGGCAGCACTGCGCGTGTGGAACTGCACTCCACCTGTCAGACGATCTCAGTCGACCGCAGTCACATTGCGCAAGTCGGAGCTCCAGGATCAAAGGAAGGATCCACTTCATTCTACAGCCGCACCCCTGGAAGAACTCCGACGCAACTTGGAGCTCAGACTCCGACGTACAGGGATACTGGTATCAAGACTCCGATGCACGGGTCCCAGACGCCTATATACGATATCGGCAACAGAACTCCTCATTACGGGTCGGCTACGCCTTCGCACGATGGCAGTCGCACGCCTGCTCACGGAGCGTGGGACCCTACGGCCGCAAACACCCCAGCCAGACCGAACGACTTCGAATACAACTTGGACGAAGGATCGCCAAGTCCTGGTTACAACCCGACTACTCCTTACGGCCAAAGCGGACCTTTCACCCCGCAAACTCCTGGCACTATGTACGGATCAGATCATACCTACAGCCCGTACCAACCCAGCCCGAGTCCTACTGGTTACCCATCCGGTTACTTGGGAACACCAAGTCCAGTCGGCTACTCACCGCGATCTCCATACAATCCGTCCACGCCCGGCAGCACCACGGATAACATACCTAGCGCCGACTGGCACACGACTGAAGTTGAGGTTAGAATACGAGCGTCTCACGAAGACGACTCCCTTACAGGACAGACTGGAGTCATCAGAGGTATATCTGGTGGTATGTGCACAGTGTTCCTGCCTATGGAGGATCGTGTAGTGAATGTGTTGGGTGAATTACTCGAGCCAGTGGTGCCACAGAGCGGTGATAAGGTGAAAGTAATCGCTGGCGAAGACCGTGAGGCAGTCGGTCAGCTGATCTCCATAGAGAACCAGGAGGGTGTTGTCAAGTTTGGTACTGATGATATCAAGATCATGCAGCTGAGGCATCTGTGCAAGATGAGCACTGCTTAGACTTTGAATCAGTATAGATCAAGTTGACTAGAAAATTTATACGGAAAGGATAACTTAGGTACTGCCCTTTCTGTAACACGACATTACACCAACGCAGTTAATGTAAGCTAAGGTATAGATTAGTTACTACTTTAATATAGGATTTCTGACATTTCAGGGAAGTTATTCCGTTTGGAATATAAAACTACTTTATTTTTTTTGTCAATCTACAACACAACCAAATTCATTATTGAATGTTTTAAATATTATGTTGCTGAACCATATTATTATGATATGTACCTATTTTCAAAAATTAAATCTAAATAAACCAAAATGTTTTGTTTATTTCTTAAGTCTCCAAGAAGATCGTTCTTATCAACATGTCACTCGTTTGTCTTAACCATGTCTAGACATTATGCAAGTTGACGTTTTGATGTGAGGTTTTGCTATGCAGTGCTACAGCACCTATGACAGTAGGAGCCGCCGCCAATACTTACTTTGTGGTAATAACCTAGATATTTACATGTTTGTCTGATTTTTATCTCGTCTTAGGTTGGCTAGAAGAAGTGGGTTACTTATCAAAAATAAAATGCAGTAAATAATGATTCTATTAACATTTATTGAATAAATAATACAAAATTTCTTCAGTTTTAAGAATTTGGAACAAAATACAGTCACAAACTGAGCAAAACTCCTACTGACTCATAGAATTTGTTCATACAATTTGTTATTTTATTTGTTAATTACATTATACGATTATACATCGAAAAATATGTTGCTACTTATTACAGTAACATACACAAGTTTATTAATTTAAATACATCAATGGAATTTATATTATTTGGGTAACATTACCTAGGTTTAGGTACAATGCTAGTATCTCGGAGTTGAAAAAATATACTATGCAGGGGTAAATGCTCAGCCAAATGCACCCAAAATATCAGTAAAATGCTGCTCGACGCGTTGGAAGTGACTGCGTGACGTACCGCGGTCATCATCATCATAAAACTAATTAACAAATTACATCATACTCAAATGTACATCAACAGCGGCCGGCGAGCCGCGCTAACATAATTCAAGCTAAAATAAACAATACAAAAACGTATCATTTTGGCAAATCGATTATGCACCGCATCACACGACAACCGCTCACTGAGATACACAACTAAAAACGAATTATTGCGAAATTATTATTAGAAACTGCGGCAAAATATCCCCACCCCTAAGTACTATTACATAACCTTAACTAACGGGTTGCATTCTGTAATCTGCGGCGCGTGAGAGCGAGACAGCGTACCTCCCTCTCACTCACACACACACAGACGCACTGATCCCGGATTCTCTATACATGTGTACAACGAGGCCTGTATCTACATACAGAGCTACAGTTATGCCAACACTAACGATTTCAGCTGTTGATAGCGCTATCTCGTTCCTTCACTACGTGAGAGAGAAGGAAGGCGATACATGCCGCTAGCGACTAAAATCGTCTGCATTGGCTAATATTGACATGAATATCACCACCCAAACATACATTGCATTAATTTTACATGCGCGTTATCAGATCTATGTTACTTGATATAAATCTAATCTATTGTTGAATCTCAGATGCTATTCGGTGGCTAGATACTATCAGAAGCATTTCGAATCACTATTTAAGAGATCAACTATCATGTACCAGTTTTTCGTACAGGTATTAACGACCAGTTTAAGTTGATTCCTACAGTAATGTGAAGTGCTTCTGGTACTTGGCGAGACATGCTCCTAATGCTGTACAGCACGCATCCACAATCATCTCGAACACACACAATTTTGCACGACTACTAAGATATTTTAGAAAGAAATATTTACAAGACTTACAAAATACAGAAACATATAACAGACAGTTCTTTCTAAAACGTTCGAATTTATTATGATTTTCAAACTTCAGTGCTATTGCAGTGAAACTCATCGACTATAACGAGTAAATCTTTTTGGCATATGATGTATTTTTTTTTTACATAATTTCTAAAAATACGTTTACCATGTGATGTGCTTGATATACAAATATTTCTATTATAAAGAATAAAAAAACAAATTCAGGCCTAATCTCTTTCATAAATAATAATTTACAGTCTAAACTACGCAACCTGTACACCGTGACTGAAGTAATGCGCTCTAAGCGTATACTCAACCATGCGAGCCTAGCTGGAATATACAGGGTGTAAGGGACAGCCCTCCAAATACTGATTCAGACCATGAAACTGAACAACTTCCCATAAAACATATTTCAGAAAACGTCAAATTGTTGACTTCGCATAAATATCGTAAATGCAGTCAGCTGTTTGTGATTTATGTATATGACATCAATATTTTTTTGTCGTTTCCTGACAGGGGAAAGTTGTTCAGTTTCATGATCTGTATGCACCCTATCAGTATTCGGAGGGCTGTCCCTTACACCTCGTATATTTACCTTGAACTGTTACAAAAAGATTGAAATATAATTATTTTAAGTAGTATATTCGGTTTGGCTCTAGGCTCGCCTCGCTATGTACAAATCCTCTCTCCCCCTCCCCCCGAATCTCCACTCACACGCAACAGCAAATCCCTAAAAACGTCCTGCGTGTCACTGAATACAATAACTTCAACATGATTGAGAAAATTTATGAAAAATGTGTAAGTAGTTCTATCTTAGTATCTCATGTTGAAATTATTGAATCGTCAGCAACACCTCAAGTTGGCCATTCAACAGATCGATCAACTTACAACTGGTTATTCTTATTAATTGTATGAAAAACCAGTATTAAAGAGGTGTCGCTGATTATAGGTATAGTTGCGTGTGTGGGGGGGAGTGGGGAATGTTCCCACAGAGCCACACACGTGTCTAGAAGTGGCAAGCGTTACGGCTCGAGGCACCGCATAGAGACAGTAGGTACAGTTTCATGCCTTTGTAATGGTACCCGATCTAGTTTAATATAACGACATAAGGTTTCATACTTTAAACACGTGGAAAGGCGTACATAAGATGGAATAATTACTGATTAATTTTTAATTCAATAAAACGAAATTCAAATCCATAAACCGAAAATTTAGCGACGTATGTCCTCGGTTTCCGATAATTTAATCGTTTCGGTACAAAACAAATAACATTCGGTTTGGGTACCACAACAAAATAATATAAAGTGATTTTCAAAGAAGCGCTTTCTGACAGTTCTCGACCTTTTAATGCCATTCCAGATGGCATTGTGTTAAGTTGAAATTTTGATATTTGAACCACAATCAAATTTACATACAGTTTCATAGACATTTTTTCAGTTTATCTTAGCGCCATCTTTGTAAACTTGAAGATTAGCTACAAAATTATTATAGGTAAACTTTTTGAAAGCCTTGCTCCTATGAAGAGCCGGATTTGCCCCCCGTACCTACTTCCCTCGCTGCTGCAGTCCTCACGAGGCGTACATGCGCTTGATGTCCTCCTTGTAGCGGTCCTGGATGTCTTTCCGCTTGATCTTGAATGCGGCTGTCACCAGCCCCATGTCCGGTGACCACACCTCCGTGCAGAGCTTCACGGCCGCGGGGACTTCGAACTTCTCCAGACCGCCTGGAACGCAGGGGAATAGTCTTGTTAACATGGTTCATATCGTGTGGGACACCGAGTCGACAAACGACCCGTTGAACCCTGGTAGGTATCAGAGTTATTGACGTATCGATCATTTCGGCGTCCAGATGAATTTCGACCACTACTGTGCCAGCGGAATAATGTTATCACAGTAACTAGATAACCAGACTTAGTAACTAAGTAGTTCTTTGATGTGGTTGTGTAATTAATGGCCGCTGTCAAGTTATCCCAGAAGCAAAACTCTGAAGCACGGAACCATATTTCTTACAATGGCAATATCATAACCAAGCTGGAAACAAAATCACGCAGCGATAAGTTGAAAAATAAAAACTTTATAAATATCTAACAGCGTTATTTGGCGCAGCCGGTAGGATACACACAAGACACAATCTTATGACAGATAGACAAAACACTTACATTTCCTAGCATGCTCAGCTAACTCCTTAACCACAGCCTTCTCAACTTCCGCATTCTGGCAGAGCTGGTCGAAGTCCATGTCCGGGAGACCAATCCTCTTGGCCAGTTCGGCGAGGTGCTGAGGGTTGGGCACCAGCAGGGCTACTGTGTACATCTTGGTGGGGTCTCCGTACACGCAGATGTTCTCGACAATGGGGCAGGTCTTGAGTTCAGCTTCGACTTTCCCGAGGGAAACGTATTCGCCAGCTTGCAGTTTTACTAGGTCCTTCTTGCGGTCTGGAAAGAAAATAGTTTCTATCAAAGTGATGTTTTTGTTTATTTAGAATCTTAATTAAAATTGTGAAAAATATCGACAGATCTATAACGAAAAGCATCCTAAAATTATAATATTAGACCGATAGCGAGTACTTAGGACAGGCTGGTGATAAGGAACAACTTTTCCCAAGGAACGTAGGTTGATTTATGAAAATTAAATTTGTACCTCCCATACAAAATTTTTAATCAGCTGATTTGGGTTACTATGGCAGCAATTTTTTTTCTTATATTTCGTCCTATGTTTCTTGGAGATACCTAGTTGTTCCTAATCAGCAGCTTATACTGAGTTTTCAGTATCGGTCACTAGTAAAATATCACTCTATATAAAATCATAAACCATCTTTGGACGACTATATTCTTTAAAGATTGTAATCAAGTATAGTCTTTGATGCAAACGACATTAGATACCTTTTAGGCCCCACCACAAAAATTTAGACTAGTGTTGAACGCGTTTAAAGTTTTTTGTGTAGAGTTTTATTTTAGACACGCGTTCAACAATTATGTGGAACGGCCCTATTAGTTTGCTTAAGGCCGTAAAGTGCACCGTTCAGCAGAAATCCGTCATAGTAGTTTATACAACTGTCATATAATGCCTAATTATATGCAGTTGCATACACTATTTTATCTACACTCTCCAAAAAACTCAGTTATACACTTTTCCAAATGTTTCCAATAACCGGCCATTGCAAGGCCTGATACAAGGTCAAATTCAATACGAGAACGTAATATGGCTTGATATGAATTTTCGAAAATTCTTTACTGACTGACTTTACTTTAGTTGTTTAGATGTCGAGTCTGAACAACAAATAACTAAACAACTGAACAACACTGAACAACATCGGAATAAAAACTGAACAACTGTTCAACATGTGAAAAACATCGGTACAACAACAGAACAAAAATCTATTATAACAACCGAAAAACATCCGAAAAATTACCGTACAACAACAACTGTCAGGTGCGGCGGAAGATGGCGATTTGAGTATAGCCAAAAAAAAATTTCGTTTCATTTCTCAACTTTATCGTAGTAAGAGTATTCTCATTAAGTCATTACGCTTCTGTAATTTCTATTAAACCGTAGTTTATATAGGCAGAATGCATAAAGCAGGTCTTTATGCAACTGTTTTCGAATTCATAATTGGAACATTATGAGAAGAGTGTAGATAAAACATGTGATAGTATCCTGATAGTACCTATGATCTTGATGCACCCGTCGTGGTGCAGCTCTCCGATGTCCCCGGAGCGGAACCAGCGCCGGCCGTCGACCTCCACGAACTCCTCGCGAGTCTTCTCCGGGTTCTTGAAGTAGCCCTCCGCCACGTTCTCGCCGCCGATCACTATCTCGCCCTGGAAACGACAAACATCACAATAAGTATCTTTTTCAAATCTTGACTCTATGATTTTAGCCTCGGGGCTATGAAAATGTACACCTGACTGTTTTTTTATTATTATTGATGGGTTTGCTCTTGACTCTAGTCTAGGTCATAGAACAGAGACAGAGTCTAAGATGGAGCGAGGTCACCCAGAAGAAGCCTGTTAAGGCACTGGCACTCCCACACACTGACAGAACGCAGGTGGCTAATTGGCGCCAGACTTCGGTGGGATGGTGGTCGCGAGCCAGCCACCGCGCACGTGGGATCGTTCAGCCGGACTTATCCACAGCAAGCCTGTGTTGCCGTTGCCCGGGCTCCACCGCTAGGAGGTAGATCCCATACCACCCCAAATGTATGGTGGGGAGCAGGAGCTCACCCGGAGAAATTTAGTGGTTGTTCAAACAAAGTTGAGTTAAGTTTTTCCACCTTACGAGTTGTTCTGGGAAGAATGTATTGGACTGAATCTACCCGGCACGTGCCGGTAGTTCCCAAAGTGGGGAACAAATGAGGGACCTCCGCGGTTGCTTGAGGAGCTTGTGGAGTGTGATCTACTCGCAATGGCTGCAGCAGCGGCTACTGTGATTTCATCATCCTCTTCCTAAAAGACGTGTCTCGGATGGTGTTTAAAACACGAGGTTGGGTGGGATCAGAATAAGTTGATATAGTAGTAGGCAGTTGATAATCTCTGATTCTAGGGTTCAACGAGTCGTTCGTCGACTCGGTGTCCCAAATGAGCAATAAAGAAGTAAATGGGTATGAAAACAAGGCACAGTCGAGCTCACGCCCTTAATACATTACTAACTATGCGGTTACACATTTAAACCGCTAATGTAAGTCTTATGTAGGAGGAGTCGCATTCCCTATGAATGCGACTTCTACACTGCACTCGCCAATCCGCTTGCCAAACGCAGCGAGTATGGCGACACCGAGACCTCACTGTGATTTTGCCAGTGTCAAGTTTATTTCTATTCAATTTGGTTTTTCTGATTTGTGGCGATTTAATCACGTTTTTAATGTGATATCGCTAGTGTCAAGTTTGCTCGATGATTTTACTCCCGCATTCTTTGAAAAGCAATATTTAACAGTTGTCAAAATCATGCTAATGTTAATGTACGAGCCTTTGTCTACCGGTATAAATGTTTGATGATATTATTTGAAACCGGAGATAAAGTAAAAACTGGTTGTATAAATTTGATATTTAATTGATAAGGACTCGAGCACACGCCACGGCGGTTTGAAGTGCACTGATGGTGCAATGTATGCAAAATGCTGACTAGCAAGATGTGCGGTTGTATAGACCGTACAGTTAAGTAACTTTTGGTCTTCTATTCTACCCTCTCATATATATATATATATTCTTTGTGTGATCAAAGTTGGCTATTAACAAAAATAGTAATTAGTGTTCGCAAAAAATAATTATAGTGTTTGTTGAAGTGGTTAATTAAGTGTCTGCGTTCGTTACTTACTCAATTGTATATTATCTACATCGAGGATGAAAGACCGGCTTCCCATAGTACAGGGAAACCAAGTTTGGGGGCCAGGCAAACATAAAATGTACGATGTAAGTTACAAATAATATTATTATTTTTATTCTATTATGTTTCAAAATGCGCTTTTAAAAGTGGGCATACTGTAGTGGAGTGTGAATGATGTATGAAGGTGTGGTGTTGGTGAGTGACCGACCTGCGGGAACGGTTTGTTGGTGACGCGGTAGTTGCCCTCCTCCCAGTTGACGAGCTTCATGTCGGTGCCGGTGCACGGCGCGCCCACGCGGCCCGTCGACCTGACAAACAAACACACACATTAACAAACATCTCACAGTGTAGATATAACTACTAATTGAAGTATAAAACAAAATATCAACAATGTAAACTCCGTTTATTTAAGGATGACCAAGTTGCGAGCTGTCATTTACATACAAAGTTTGTTTACATTATTGGTCATCCTTAAATAAACGGAGCATACAACCAAATACTTTCATACATACGCATATCACGCCTATTATCCCAGTCGGGAGTGTCGGGACTTTCGGGATAGGCGGAGCGTAAACGTACAGTCGTTTACGCCACGTCTGACAAACATTTGAGGGTCATTCGGAAAATTGTGTATCGCCATAGTGACAGGTTGTCAGCCTATGGCCTAAAATTGCAATACACACCCTGAAGTCCCTTAGTCGCCTGTTAATCCCACGGGAAAGAAATAGGGTGATGCTATTCTAAGCCAGCATCATACGGCACAAATACTTTCAAGTCTAAAATATAGGCTTACTAAAACTAAAAACTAGGTTTCATTTAAATCCATAATCGTACAAAAACTGCCAAATAGGGCGTTAAACCTTGGCTACTTTCACTACACATACAGTATAAAATAAATTCGTTTCCGGGTAGGTAACGTCGACGTGTCCCTTTGTATGCTTACATGTTTAAAACTACGAAAACGTATTTCAATGTAATTTTTTAAAATAGATGTAGTGGCTTTTACATGCCTGAAGAATTCCCACGAAAACGGTAAGTAGCTAAAGAAACAGCTGACCGGGCCTCTAGTACTGAATAAACTGAACAAGGAACCTAACCTGTCATAAGAACGATGACATGACAGTAGCTGACGAAGTTGTTTCCGTCAATCCATAGCCAGCGACTGAGTGTGTTTATCAATGGATATTTATGACTGTATATGCTGTACCTACCCCGCAAGGGGTATAGGCGTGATATGTAGCTAACTCATATAAAGCTACAGGAACCTTACCTGTTAAAGGATCCGTGACAGTGGCTGACGAAGTTGTTTCAGTCAATCCGTCGCCCAGCGACCGCATCACAGCACAAACAAATGCGGACTTGTGTGTTTCCGGGGAGAGCAGTTTTTCCGGCTGTTTACGCTCTGCCTACCCCGCAAGGCATATAGGCGTGAAATGTGTATGTATGTAGGAACATCTATCATAAGGATCCACATTTATTTCGTGTATTACGCTCTGCCTACCCCGTAAGGGATAAAGGCGTGATATGTGTATGTATGTATAGGAACCTTACCTGTCATAAGGATCCATGACAGTGGCGGAGGACGTGGTCTCCGTCAGCCCGTAGCCAGCGACGACATCACAGACAGTTTACGCGCTGCCTACCCCGTAAGGGATAAAGGCGTGATATGTGTATGTTTGTACAGGAATCTTACTCGTGGCATGATATGTGTATTTATGTATGTATGTATAGGAACCTTACCTGTCATAAGGATCCCATGACAGTGGCGGAGGACGTGGTCTCCGTCAGCCCGTAGCCAGCGACGACGTCACATACAGTTTACGCTCTGCCTACCCCGTAAGGGATAAAGGCGTGATATGTGTATGTTTGTATAGGAATCTAACCCGTGACATGATATGTGTATTTATGTATGTATGTATAGGAACCTTACCTGTCATAAGGATCCATGACAGTGGCGGAGGACGTGGTCTCCGTCAGCCCGTAGCCAGCGACGACATCACAGACAGTTTACGCGCTGCCTACCCCGTAAGGGATAAAGGCGTGATATGTGTATGTTTGTACAGGAATCTTACTCGTGGCATGATATGTGTATTTATGTATGTATGTATAGGAACCTTACCTGTCATAAGGATCCCATGACAGTGGCGGAGGACGTGGTCTCCGTCAGCCCGTAGCCAGCGACGACGTCACATACAGTTTACGCTCTGCCTACCCCGTAAGGGATAAAGGCGTGATATGTGTATGTTTGTATAGGAATCTAACCCGTGACATGATATGTGTATTTATGTATGTATGTATAGGAACCTTACCTGTCATAAGGATCCATGACAGTGGCGGAGGACGTGGTCTCCGTCAGCCCGTAGCCAGCGACGACGTCACATACAGTTTACGCTCTGCCTACCCCGTAAGGGATAAAGGCGTGATATGTGTATGTTTGTAAAGGAATCTAACCCGTGACATGATATGTGTATTTATGTATGTATGTATAGGAACCTTACCTGTCATAAGGATCCATGACAGTGGCGGAGGACGTGGTCTCCGTCAGCCCGTAGCCAGCGACGACGTCACATACAGTTTACGCTCTGCCTACCCCGTAAGGGATAAAGGCGTGATATGTGTATGTTTGTATAGGAATCTAACCCGTGACATGATATGTGTATTTATGTATGTATGTATAGGAACCTTACCTGTCATAAGGATCCATGACAGTGGCGGAGGACGTGGTCTCCGTCAGCCCGTAGCCAGCGACCACATCACAGACAGATGCGGACTCGAGTGTGTATCAGGGAATAGCAGTTGTTACGGCCGTTTACGCTCTGCCTGCCCCGCAAGGCATATAGGCGTAATATATGTATGTATGTAGGAACATCTATCATAAGAATTCATATTTATTTAGTAATTACGCTCTGTGTTTGCTTTCTTTCTTTCTCTGCCCAACCCTAAGGCGTGATATGTGTATGTATGTATAGGAACCTTACCTGTCATAAGGATCCATGACAGTGGCCGAGGACATGGTCTCCGTCAGCCCGTAGCCAGCGACGACGTCGCAGCACAGACAGATGTGGAGATTGAGTGTCTTTGTGTGTCAGGGCATAGCAGTTTTTACCACCATACGCTCTGCCTATCCCGCAGGGCATATAGGCGTGATATGCCTGAATCTTACCTGTGCGTTATATGTGTATGTTTGTTGAGGAATCTTACCTGTAGCGTGATATATGTATATTTGTATGTATAGGAACCTTACCTGTCATAAGGGTCCATGACAGTGGCTGACGAAGTAGTCTCCGTCAGCCCGTAGCCAGCGACGACGTCGCAGCACAGGCAGATGCGCACCTGCGTGTGCGTGTCCGGCGAGAGCGGCGCGCCGCCCGAGATCATGAGCCGCACCTTGCCGCCGAGCAACGCGCGCACTTTCGTGAACATCTGGATGAGGAGGAACAGGCATTAAAAACCGGGAATGTACAATCGGTTGTAGCACATAAGGTACCAGGGGTACTCCAAAAGAACTGAATTATTTTTATCCCCAGTAAACTTATTCTCATAAAAGACGTGATTTTCTATTTATTTAACCATTTATTGTACACAAAAACATACACAGAACAATTAACAATGAGACAAGACACAACAGGTTTACTTATTTCTAAAAATAAATTTCTTACAGCATCTTACAGCAAACCTACATAACTGAGATTCTATAATTCGAGACGCGGATATGACGTGCACAATAGCAAAAAGTACGTATATATAAGAATACTACAATACTACTAATACATATTCATTTCAAGTAAATAATATTGCTAGGGACATATATAATTCACTTCTTTTGGAGTACCCCTGGTACCTTATGTGCTACAACCGACTGTACATCGGTATCTTGAGTTTCATTATCAAGAACATATTGCAGAAAATTCTCTCAGCTCCCTTAATTTTCGGGTCACTGGGTAACATCTGCAGTCCACACTTACACCCTGTCCGGTTAGACAGAACAAACTTTAATAAGCATGAGTTTTCATCATCGAGCCGTTGGTAACTTACACACACGAGACTCTTTTGAGCCGCTAAGTTTCCATAGACGGGAACTCGTAATCTCGGCTCGGCTTACCCGCGCATTTAAAGCCAGCTGCTTGGTTTATCGTCTGCATAATATGTAGCAGGTTTAGATTCTATTTTCTACTTAGTAAAAACAACGCTAGTTTCTTTGCTAACCAAATTTTTGCTGTACAAAAAACGGTTGGCACTCTGTTGTGCGCCCCCATAACTCAATGCCATAGCGCAGCAACGTTACATCGCCACCTTATTTTCATCAAGTGGGATATTGGCGTCATTAAAATACCCTACAATGAACAATAATATCCTAGTTCTTATCATGACGACCGTATAAACACTCTAGTTTCATAAGTTTTAGTACGGGAAACATACTCACAATTCTGTTAAGTATGGGCGTGTCGTATCCGCGCCTCATCCAGGCCTGCTTGTATGTGTATGCCCACTTGAAGAAGGCGCTCGCGAACTGACCGCTGCGGGACACCTTGTCAGTGATGCCCTTGCTGATGCGGTCCATTATAAGCTGCAGGAAGAATAAAGTTACTGTCAATAACAAGAATAAAGTTAGGCGCGTAACATGAGCGGGTAGCGACCTCTGGGAGCTACTAAAAGAAGCTCACTCATTCACAGGCAAGCAAGACGCAACAGAAGTTCCAACATATCCGCAAGATGGCGCCACGTGACATATTGGCAGAGAACAATGGGTCTGAAACGCGGTATCGAAGTGTTGACCGCACACCGCATATAGAGTCTTCTTCCAATCCTATCCAGGTGACTTTCCATAAGCCAGCTAAGGTAATTTTATTGATTTTATTTGAAATGAAATTGAATTTCTCCATTCAATGTAGAATAGTATTATCACTTATTGACGTCACGATCAGTCATTTAAAAAAAAATTGTTTTTTCTTTTTTCATTACAGTTTGTAATGTCTTTAAAGGCAACCGGCTCGGGCAAGATAAAAAATAAAGGCATTGCCTCGGCCAGGGTAATCACACGGCATATAACTTTACGCCACCATCATCTGAAAACGACATTTGTTGTATACTGACCGGCACAGCAGTGATGCAGGTGGGCTGCAGCACGGTGGCGTCCCCGGCGCTGCCCTTCATGATCTTGGAGGAGGAGTCGAGCATGGTGAGGGGCGTGGAGTAGCCGATGTTGTATACTGACCGGCACAGCAGTGATGCAGGTGGGCTGCAGCACGGTGGCGTCCCCGGCGCTGCCCTTCATGATCTTGGAGGAGGAGTCGAGCATGGTGAGGGGCGTGGAGTAGCCGATGTTGTATACTGACCGGCACAGCAGTGATGCAGGTGGGCTGCAGCACGGTGGCGTCCCCGGCGCTGCCCTTCATGATCTTGGAGGAGGAGTCGAGCATGGTGAGGGGCGTGGAGTAGCCGATGTTGTATACTGACCGGCACAGCAGTGATGCAGGTGGGCTGCAGCACGGTGGCGTCCCCGGCGCTGCCCTTCATGATCTTGGAGGAGGAGTCGAGCATGGTGAGGGGCGTGGAGTAGCCGATGGGCACGCCGCCGATGATGCACAGGCTCTCCGCGAGCAGCTCGAACACGTGCGCCAGCGGGAGGAACCCCATCAGCACGTCGCCGGAGAAGATCGGCATTGCGTCCGCGAACGACTGCAAGTGTGCAATAACATTATAAACTAAAAACATCTGGTAAAATAAATCTTAGGGCCAAAAAGATAAATGCGGCTTTAGACATTGTTAAGGTACTTATTCTTTTGTGAAGTGACACACACACATCACGCCTATAATCCCTTTCGGGATACAGAGCGTAAACGGCCGCAAAAAACGGACAATATAGCCACATCTGACGAATATTTGAGGGTCATTTGGATAATTGTGTATCGCCATAGCGACAGGTTGTCAGCCCATCGCGTAAATTGCAATACACACCCTCCAGTCCCTTAATGCTTCTTACAACTCCCATGGGAAAGAAATGGGGTGATGCTATTCTAAGCCGGCATGTGAAGTGCCCGTTATGGTAAAAATTAAAGGTCGCTGTATGATTCGTCTTGATATTCCCAAATAAAGCTCTAGTGTTTCTATAAGTTTAGGTCTCAGAATAAAATTTCATACATACAAAATCAGAATAAACAACAATATATAGTAATATGTCAACTTCAAACTAGAAACTACTACAAATAATAAATACCCTCCGACGCGTGTTGTTTAGACCGCAAAAATTGTGTTTTCATTCTTTCTTTCTTTCCCCGCGAGGCAAAGTACCAAAAATACTGGCAGCATTACCTCTTTGATCTAATTCTCTGAGCTAGGTAGCTACCAGATCTAGAATCACCCGATGCCTCGCGGAGACGCGCCGCAAGATTGGTCATGAAAGCCCTGGCTTCCAACCCCCACGGGGCCAGGGTAGGTTACATTTTAAGTTAAGTTAGAATCTCTAGATATTTTTGAAAACATGCAAAATTTTCAAGCGCGGGCAGGATTTGAATCTGCGACTTTCGTCATTACTAGTGACGACGCCTCTTCCATCTGGGCTACCGCAGCTCGTTCCTTGCCCGCCAATTTTGTAAGTGAATTTTAATGCCTGTAACACAGTGCACGGCTTCATCTACCGGGTTAGTTTTGCAACTAATACCCGGCGACTATGTTTACAGATTTAATGTAGTTTAAGCGATGAGAACCCGCGATAAATTGATTAACAAATTTTAAAACACTTCGAGAAGTGTCAACTTCAAACTAGAAACTACTACAAATAATAAATACCCTCCGACGCGTGTTGTTTAGACCGCAAAAATTGTGTTTTCATTCTTTCTTTCTTTCCCCGCGAGGCAAAGTACCAAAAATACTGGCAGCATTACCTCTTTGATCTAATTCTCTGAGCTAGGTAGCTACCAGATCTAGAATCACCCGATGCCTCGCGGAGACGCGCCGCAAGATTGGTCATGAAAGCCCTGGCTTCCAACCCCCACGGGGCCAGGGTAGGTTACATTTTAAGTTAAGTTAGAATCTCTAGATATTTTTGAAAACATGCAAAATTTTCAAGCGCGGGCAGGATTTGAATCTGCGACTTTCGTCATTACTAGTGACGACGCCTCTTCCATCTGGGCTACCGCAGCTCGTTCCTTGCCCGCCAATTTTGTAAGTGAATTTTAATGCCTGTAACACAGTGCACGGCTTCATCTACCGGGTTAGTTTTGCAACTAATACCCGGCGACTATGTTTACAGATTTAATGTAGTTTAAGCGATGAGAACCCGCGATAAATTGATTAACAAATTTTAAAACACTTCGAGAAGTGTCAACTTCAAACTAGAAACTACTACAAATAATAAATACCCTCCGACGCGTGTTGTTTAGACCGCAAAAATTGTGTTTTCATTCTTTCTTTCTTTCCCCGCGAGGCAAAGTACCAAAAATACTGGCAGCATTACCTCTTTGATCTAATTCTCTGAGCTAGGTAGCTACCAGATCTAGAATCACCCGATGCCTCGCGGAGACGCGCCGCAAGATTGGTCATGAAAGCCCTGGCTTCCAACCCCCACGGGGCCAGGGTAGGTTACATTTTAAGTTAAGTTAGAATCTCTAGATATTTTTGAAAACATGCAAAATTTTCAAGCGCGGGCAGGATTTGAATCTGCGACTTTCGTCATTACTAGTGACGACGCCTCTTCCATCTGGGCTACCGCAGCTCGTTCCTTGCCCGCCAATTTTGTAAGTGAATTTTAATGCCTGTAACACAGTGCACGGCTTCATCTACCGGGTTAGTTTTGCAACTAATACCCGGCGACTAATTCTATCTTTACAGATTGAATGTAGTCTAAGCGATGAAAACCCGCGATAAATTGAATTACAAATTTTAAAACACTTCCCGTGTTAGGTATACAATTTTTGAAAACTTGCAAAATTTTCAAGTGCGAGCAGGATTTGAACGTGCCACTAGTAATATTCAATCTTTATAATAGTATGTAGTATGTACTCATATAGTGATGCCGGCTTAGAATAGCATCACCCCATTTCTCACCCATGCGTGTCGTAAGAGGCGACTACGGGACCAGAGGGCTAGATGTGTATTGCAATTTCAGGCGATGGGCTGACAACCTGTCACTATAGTGATACACAGTGATCTGATTGACCCTCAAACTTTTGTCAGACGTGGTGTTAATATCGGTTTTAAGGCCGTTAACGCTCTGCCTACCCCGCAGGAGATTTTAGGCGTGATATGTGTATGTATGTATGCGTGTGAATATAAATAAATAAAATAAAAGATGATCCTATAACAGTCGCAAGTCCAGTAACTTTTGTATAAGAATTTGTAAGTAAGTGTACCTAACTACCTACCTACTACTTTCTGTAACACACATCCTAAACAAAATGTAAAACTTGGGAAGAGCGGGGTATTCTCACTACGAGTGTCTCTGACTACTCAAAGGGAAGCCTCCAGCAACATTGTAAATAGGATTTAAGAAAATAAAGATTTTAATTATTTTTTTTATTTTAATTTTTAATTTGTTGGTATTACCTTGAGAGTGGCGACCATGTTGCGATGTGACAGGATGACACCTTTCGGCACGCCGGTGGAGCCGCTGGTGTACATGATGATGGCGGTGTCGGTGGGCTGCGGCGGGATCATGTCTGAGGAACAAATTACACACATTTATTATTGAAGATTAGCTCGAAGAAAAAACAAACACTCTCATTGCCCTCACTAAGATTCCCTGTATCGGAATACCCAGACCCGAGGATATAAAATTGGAAAAAAATGTACTAGTAACCGTTTAGCGAAAATTCAAAACAGGCTGGTGATAAGGATCAATTTTCCCAAGGGAACATAGTTAGGTCGAAATACGAAAACAAATTTAGACCTCCTATAAAAAATTGCCGATCGCCTGATTTGAGTTACTTATTATGGACACTCAAAATATTATTGTCATATTTCACCATGGGGAAAGTTGTTCCTTATCATCAGCCCGACTTGAGATTTCGCTATCGGTCACTATTCGTCATTGCTCTAGCCTAGATTCGAATCTGGAATTTTGCGTATGAGGCAGACGCACTTCCACTATTGCTACATCGCTCGTCTTGACAGCCTTATGTCTGGTGATTAAAGGCTTTTTTAATTTTATTTTTATTAAGTATTCATTTGCTCTTGACTCTAGTCTAGGTCATAGGACAGAGACAGAGTCTAAGATGGAGCGAGCTCACCCAGAAGGAGCCTGTTCACTCTTACTTTGAAGAGATTAGGGTTGTGCGTTTGGAAACAATAAGCTTTAAAAATATTGGCAAGTCTTGAGGATACATAATATTTTTTCCCAACGTTTTGTATAGTTTTTCCTAAGACAACATTTGCTTTTAAGAAGTATTGACGGCCGATGTGGCGCAGTGGTAGTGCGACTGCCTGCGACGCAAAGGTTCCGGGTTCGATTCTCGGTGGGACACTCACAAAGAGTTGATATTTATCTCTTTGTGAATTTGTTCCCGGTCTGGTTAGGACATTGCAGGGTGAACCAACTGATTGTCCGAAAATAAATGGTTCCGTGCTTCGGAGGGCACGTTAAGCCGTCGGTCCCGGTTGCTGTCCATGATTACTTAGATGGCGGTCGTAACACAACCATGTCAGAGGCCTACTAGTGGTAGTAGGCGGTTGAAAAACTCTGACACCAGGGTTCATCGGGTCGTTGGACGACTCGGTGTCCCACACGAAAAAGAAAAAGAAGAAGAAGTATTGTAAAGGTAAATGAAATGACACTCACCGATTTTGGAGGTTTTTCCTTTGGCGATGACTTCCTTGTAGCCGATGATCTTGACGTCCTTGTACCCTGATCTGTCTGTGGTCTTGAGCTGGTCTTCCATGAAGATGATAGTGTCCACCTGCAAATGAAACAATAGGTACAGATCAAATCAAATCAGATATAGTTTATTCGTAACTGTAGGTTATAAACAAAGATCTTAAAACTAGTTGGTATCACTACAGTTTACCTTTCGGCGTACATTTCTTTTTCTTAGTGCTTACAGTTTTTTTTTAAGATAAAAAATTCAGATAAAAGTACTGTCATGATATTCTTCTGGTGAATTTGTTCCCGGTCTGGTTAGGACATTGCAGGGTGAACCACCTGATTGTCCGAAAAGTAATGGTTCCGTGCTTCGGAGGGCTGTTAAGCCCGGTCCAGGTAGCTGTCTATGATTACTTAGACGGCGGTCGTTACACACAACCTTGTTAGAAGCGTACTACTAGTAGTAGGCGGTTGAATAACACTGACATCAGGGTTCATTGGGTCGTTGGACGACTCGGTGTCCCACACGAAAAGAGAGAGATGATATTCTTCTTATTTTCGTGTGGGAGAGCGAGTCGACGAACAAACTGATGAATCCAAGTGCCAGAGTTTTTCAACTGCCTACTATAAGTAGTAGGCCCCTGACATGGTTGTGTAACGACCGCCGTCTAAGTAATCACAGACAGCAACCGCGACCGGACAATCAGGTGGTTCAGCCTGCCAAGTGATAATATCAACTTTGTGAGTACCTCACTAGGAATCCAACCCGGAACCTTTGCACTCTTGATAGATTGTAAGTACTAAGGCAAACGTAAAGCATTTATACTTATATAAGTAATAATCGGTCAAAGTGTCACTAGCTTTTTGTAAACACATATAAAGTCCAGTACCTTGGGCGTCTTATTGAGGATCTTGCGGAACTTAGGTAGCAGGTCGTGGGTGGTTATGACGGTCGACACTTCCGTCTCGTTCAGACCGTGGATGATCGCTTCATCGCCCAGAGTCGCGTAGATCGTCACAACTGTCGAACAAATAAGGGTATAAGAGATTATGAGACAGCCATGTGATGCCGGCTTAGAATAGCATCACCCCATTTCTTTCCCGTGGGAGTCGTAAAAGGCGATGAGGGACTCGAGGGTGTGTATTGCAATTTGAGGCGATGGGCTGACAACCTGTCACTATGGCGATACACAATTTTCCGAATGACCCTCAAATGTTTGTCAGACGTGGCGTAAATGTCAGTTTTTTGCGGCCCTTTACGCTCTGCCTACCCCGCAAGGGATAAAGGTGTGATATATGTATGTATGTATAAGAGATTTGATGCGATAAGGGTATAAGAGTTCTGTTGCGAAGAAAATGAGGTAGCAAACTGGGGAACTAATGGCGCCACTATCGACTGTGCCTTTCGAAAACGTGTCATGTCAATGTAAAAATTTTGTTCCTTCTTATTGACGCACTTAGACACAGTCACGCCTGCTGCCACCTGCAATAAGCTTTAAGTTTTCCTCCCATTATTGATTCCATATTTTTACTTCTTTCCGGATTGAATTTTAACATTATTGTAGTCTTAGTCAGAAGTTACTAAAACTAACCCAGAAAATATTCACAGTTACCGGAATCGCCATCCCCGGAAATCGAGACCGACGACGGCTTAACAAACCGTCTGTAGCACCGAGCCATCTTTCTTACGGTTACTTTGGTAGTTCATCTGTCAATGTATTAACCACAGAACAAATTCATTATAAACTTTTTGTACTCGCTCGGTCCCCGTATCATCGAACTAGGGACCTCCAGATTCTAACCCCAAGGTAGTTACCGGGTATGGTCTGCTTGAATCAGTCGTGCGCCGTGACCATCCCAGCACTGTTTTAACAAACATGGCCATACAATAATATCATGTATTGGTAGGTATTTATTTCTATAGAAGTACATGTTGATTTACTTTTGTGTTTTAATTTTTTTCTTTCAAGTGCACTCGCTTCTTTTTCTCGCTGTTTACCCTCTGCTCTGGTTGGCCGGTAGAGATTGCCGCGTGGCATTATGCCCGCTTTTTGTAAACATTTTACAAAAAAGCGAGCCTAAATAAGGTATGAAAATTAAATAAATAAATACTCTTGCCACTCTTCTTCTTCATCGAGTCTATAGCGACATCTAGAAGCTACTACAAGAAGCTCACTCAAGTGGTTCAAGAGCAAGCAACAGAAGTTCCAACATATCCGCAAGGTGGCGCCACGTGACAGATTAGCAGAGAACAAAGGGCCTGAAACGCAGTATCGAAGTGTTTCACCGCGCACCGCATATTATTCGCAGTCGGTCCCCAGGCAGTCGAATGGTAACTTTGGACTAGTATTTGGGTACGGCGATAGCAGTATTGTAACACCAGCTCTCACATACCGGGTATGGTCTGCTTGAAGCAGCCGTGCGCCGCGACCATCCACTCCGCCCGTGTCTCAGCGAACATGGCGATGCTCTTACGCCTCCTAGTCAAACTCAGAGCACTTAAACACGGGAATAGTTACCTGGTATGGTCTGCTTGAAGCAGCCGTGCGCCGCGACCATCCACTCCGCCCTAGTCTCAGCGAACATGGCGATACTCTTACGCCTCCTAGTCAAACTCAGAGCACTTAAACACGGGAATAGTTACCGGGTATGGTCTGCTTGAAGCAGCCGTGCGCCGCGACCATCCACTCCGCCCGTGTCTCGGCGAACATGGCGATGCTTTTGCCGCTCTGGCAGCCTAGCTCGCGGATGCCGGCCGCGAAGTGACGCGCCTCCTTCTCAACGTCCACGTATGTGCGCCACGTGTAGTCGCCCATCTTGTACTGGAAAATCAAGAGGAACGTATTCAATTTATTGTTCTATACGTACAAGTATATCATGCCTATAATCCCTAGCGGGGTAGGCAGAGCGTAAACAGGCATAAAAACGGTCATGTACGCCATGTCAGATATACATTTGAGGGGCATTCAGGAAATTTATCGTCATAGTGACAGGTTGGAGTAGGCCCATCGCCTAGAACTGCAATACACATATAACCGTCAAGGCCCTTAGCAGGGGGGTTTCACTCCACGGTTTAGATATGTTCCGCCGGCGAGTTCCCTACGGGAACTAATCTCCGCGGGTTGTCTCTTGTCGTCGCCAGACCGCCAGTGTGCCGCTAGCCGCCGCACTGTTCGCACGCACGTGCTGCTCGCGCGCACACTTACTTGACTTTTTTCTGTTTTTTAGTACGTTTATTCGTTAAAAAATTGATCGGGTCGTCGACTCGGCGTCCCACTCAATAAGAGGAACAGTTAGACTCAAGCATAATTAATTGTTTTTCTATATTAACAGTAGTCATTAATAATTTCGTTAAGGTTTATAAATATTTACAAAATCTTACAATTCCTTCCGCAGATTAAGTGAACAAATAAGATATATAACAAAATCAGTAACAAAAAATCTTCGTGCTCGAATAACATGATGACAAGTGACAACCCTTGGAGTTCGCCGGCGGCTCGGTCATAAAACTGCGAAGCGCAAGGAAGATTGAGCGTTCGCGCGCGTTCATAAGTTTCAATTTTGTTTGTGAGCGGTTGGGTACACCGAGCGTAGGTAATAATTTATACCTAAACATGTATTTTCTTAGGGAGTGATTCTTCTGTACGTTAGTACTATTATATATTCTGTGCCCTTAGTCGCCTCTTACCCACGGGAAAGAAATGTGATGATGCTATTCTAAGCCAACATTACACGGCAACTCCAACAACTTACATACATACATACATAAATCACTCCTATATCCCTTACGGGGTAGGCAGAGCATTAACGGCCGTAAAACGGATATTAACACCACTTCTGACAAAAGTTTGAGGGTCAATCAGATAACAGTGTATCACTATAGTGACAGGTTGTCAGCCCCTCGCCTAAAATTGTAATACTCACCCTCAAGTCCCTCAGTCGCCTCTTACGACACCCATGGGTAAGAAATGGGGTGACGCTATTCTAAGCCGGCATCACACGGAAAACCCTGTTCCTGCTGTCCCTTATTTCGTTTTACGCAATCCTGAAGACTAAGAGGTGCAACGTTGGTTCTTTCGTACAATATTTTCCAAGTTGGTGTTTAAATATGGGTATAGTCAAGGTATAAACTAGTTAATTTGGCTTTAAACTGTCCTTCGATTTTCGATTTCATACCACGAGTAAACTTGACCTAGCTCAGTGTTAAACGTAACTTGTATTGTGCGGGTGGATAGTTAGATAGCCATTAGCTAGCTCATCTGAGTTAGTAAAGTAACATAACCTCTTGTAAGTTCCAAAGGCTTTTATTACTATTTCGCCAGGTTTGCCAAAAAACTTACTTACTGAACTTAGTAAACATAACACTTTGATTTGGCACAGTGTCAAGAAAACAACTATCTACTTGAAATTACTGAAGTCCACATGCTCAGCGAGCCAATCCAATCGTAATAGAGTTTTTGCAAGAGAATTCAATGGAACACACAAATGGAATACAGAAAGGTGAAAAAGAAAGTCTAACTTTTAAAGAAAATACTTTAATTTAGCTACAGCAATCACGAACGAAGGCCGCCTCAACTTCTTCTTCTTCTTCAACAGCCACAAATGTCTGCTGCTGACTGCTGGACATGGGTCTCCCCCGATCGAGGGAAATAACTCTACACATGGTGTGATGCCGGCTTAAAATGGCATCACCCCATATCTTTCTTAGGGTGTCGTAAGAGGCGACTAAGGGACTCGAGGGCTATATGTGTATTGCAATTTTAAGCGATGGGCTGACAATCATTATAGTCATACTCAATTTTCTGAATGATCCTTAAATGTTTGCCAGAAGTGGCGTAAATGTCCGTTTTTAACGGTCGTTTACGTTCTGCCTACCCCGCAAGAAATATAGGCGTGATATATGTATGTATGTATGTGCATTGTGCAGGTCGTTAGATAAACTCTCGGTTAACCAACATAAACCGCTGTAAGAGAGTCAGATCAGGGACAGGATTCCCTCATTATTTTACCCTTGCAATGCCAACGACACTCCACTGTCATTATAATGCCACTGTGATTTTCTATACTTCAAACTGTTAGCTGAATACGAAATGACCAAAACTATCACACTGACAGGCCATTGACACACAACTGAAACGGTTTTTGTTAAGCAGACTTTGGGCCCAGGAGGGTTACACTGACAATAACCACATCAAGTGTTAAGGTACTATTCCGAACCGAGAGGCCGACGGCCGACAGCATATGCCGGTCACTACTGGTTTGCATAGACATGAGACTTGTATGGGATACTGTCCGAACCGAGCGGCGCCTGCACATGCCGCGGCGGCCGAGCCGTGGTCGCTCGGTTCGGATAGTATCCCATACAAACCAGCAGAATAGAACCTTAAGTGTGGCGTCTCCTCCGAGACAATGGCCTACATCATATCCTATCCTAGCACCTTCAAGTACCACAGAAGCGGTTCGAGTGTCAGAATTCTGTACCTTCTTGAACACGCGCCCGTTGGGCTGCGGCTCATCCTCCTCAGCAGCGACGGTGCGCGTGCCCAGGCAGGGCGTGGAGCCCCAGCGCGCCGCCGCCGCGCGCAGCATGCTCTCCATCGTGGTGACGCCATCGCGCACCAGGCGCACGTGCAGCTCGCATGGTGACGACACAGACCTCACTGTTATGCTGTTGTTTGACGACTCTATTATTCGCGCCTGGAAATAAACGAAGCTTCTTTAGTCACTCAGATTCAGTCTTCACTAACTCATTTTCAGTATTTATACGATTCCGATAACACAAAAATAGAGAAGGTGATTTAGAAGGAAAATGTTGTATTTCGTCAGACCTTTCATAGTTTTAGTTAACGTATGAGGGAGTTCCCACGGTATCAAATTACTGTTAACATTCTATCGCCTTTCGCTGGTCGCTACGCTACGAGCACAGTAAGAAAGGAAAAATTTCCTTTATAGCATTTTCTTGAGTTTGCACAATTACTCGTCACAATAAAGCAGTTCTAACATACACATATTACGCCTATAATCCCTTGCAGGGTAGGCAGAGCGTAAACGGCCGCAAAACGGAAATTTACGCCACGTCTGACAAATATTTGAGGGTTATTTGGAAAATTGTGTATCGCCATAACAGGTTGTCAGCCCTGCAATCGCCTAAAATTGCAAAACACACCCTCCCTTAGTCGCCTCTTACGACTCCCACGGGAAAGAAATGGGGTGATGCTATTCTAAGCCGTTTAAAATTGTATTATTGTGATGAGCATTACATTCATGCTCGAACGCTGCCAGGGTATTTGAATACGGAGCTAAGATAGTGTTGCTCTGACCTTGATCCGCCTGGAGAGTGCCCGCTTGGACCAGGGCCGCTGGACCACCAGGTGGATGGGGAAGGTGATGATGTCGAACACCAGCGTCACCGCGCGGATCGCCTTCAGCGCCGCCGATACCCAAAATGACGCCGGCCTGCAACAAACAAACGCATCGACAGTTATAAGGATGTCTTATTGCGCATCATGTATGAATGACTAAAAAGTCTAAGAAAACACACAATAATTGTAAAACCTTAACCATAAAAATTAACCTATACCTTGCGAGGCGGCTGTACATACCTACTTACATATCGATGATCTTTACACACTATTCAGAATGTAAAAATATTAGCTGCAAATATTTTGAGGGGTGAACCGGTCCATGAAACTAAACAACTTTCCCCAAGAAACATAGGTCGATATATGAAAATAAAATTAGACCATCTATAGAGATTGACCCGATCGGCTGGAACATTTTGTAGTAGCCGACATTTTTTTTATATTTCGTCCTATGTTCCTCAGGGAAAGTTGTTCAGTTTCTGGCTGAATCACCCCTTAAAATATTTGCAGCTTATTTTTTTATATCCTATATATTATCAGAAGAATAATTTAAATAAATTACGTTTAAAAATTAATTATCTTCTTAAAGAGTCAAGAAAGGAAAAGCTATAGAAAAGAGAGACTATGACTCAGTAGTAGCCGATATTAATACAGTACGAAAAACAGTTATATCAAGCCGAACGAATGAATAAACAACAAGGCTAGTCGAATAATAATTCAACGAATTCGAGCAGTCAGTGCTTCTGATTTCAAGAGAATTCTACTGCAATAGTCATTTCAGTCTAACACCTAGCTTCGTCACTAACTGAATTTTCAGAAAGCATAGATAACATTGATTGAACGTTCTTGCAAACTTCACAACAAAGATCAGCTGATTTACATTTACAGGTGAAATGGGCAGGTGACATACCAAATAAATATTGACTAACAAGCTTAACTTACTTGATTTGGCTTGTAGCAAACAAGTGCTTGCTATGCTTAGGGCCTGATTATAATCAGTGGTTCGGCCGCTGCGGCACGAAAGCAGCCAGGCCATTTCTCGCGAGATTACAAAGATTTGGGCGCAACGAATTATATGAATGAATTGAGTAAATTAATGTATGATTCGTTGAAAAAAATCCTCGTAAATTCGCGACAAATGCCCTTTCCGCGATCGAGCCGCTGACTATAGTCCGACTATGAGAAGGGACACTGAATCAACGAACAGACAAAAGAGTTCACAATGACACATATTGTATGTTTATACAGTACTCCATAGATAGTCTGCTAATCAGATAACAATAATGAAAGAAAGCACAAGGTATGTGACCTTGTGCTTGTGCCGTCTCAACTCCTAATATGACTTCCTGACTCAACTATATAGCTAGGCCGTTGGCTGAGGCATTCTGCTGTGACCACGCATACCATATGCATATGAGGCTTGAACCGGGGCAATGACCTCATGTTTTGATGGCAGAAGGCAGACATCGGCGGATTTGCACGTAAACTCCCACATGGTTTGTGGTTAAGCGAGATCATTGAATTGAGGAAACCTGTATAGATACCAAGTAACAGTAACAGGCTTCTTGTTGTTTTGGCGCGCGGATATTTTAATCAAAGTAAAAAAAAAACATATAAATAGTAAAATAAACAGAGCATGAGGGATAACCAACTTATCTTTACTTAAACTAACATTAGAAAAACACCTTGAAAGTTATTATGAAATATATAAGGTCCTATGAAATTCAGTGCAAATATTTGTAGGGCGAGTTTTACTCATGAAACTGAACAACTTTTCCCAGTAAAGATACGACGAAATATGAAAAAAATTACCTCCTTACAAAGTGAACGCATTTGCTGATCATTTTTGTATGGGAGGTCCAAATTTATTGTCATATTTCGACTAGGGAAAGTTGTTAAGTTTTACAAGTAGAACTCACCCTAAAAGTATTTGCACTGAATTTAATAGGACCTTATATACCTAAATAGCAAGGGCCTCCCCGCGATACCTATAGTACGTTAAAGAAAAATTTGTTGTTATTACTACAAGAAATAACCTTAGTTTGGGATTTACCCTCTGAAGACAAACAAATAAAACCTTTCCCCAGGCTTCAATTTAGTCTTTTAAATAGCAAAACTGAAAATCATTCATGGAAACTAGGGCAGCAAAAACTAACGTTTACGAATAGAATACAATTCTCATTGAGCGTTACTGAACAGTTTTCATTTAGGTCAGTGTCACCAGAACACCATTGTTTTGTTACTAAGTTCTTTGATGATGTTCGGAATGAGACTATCCACAAAAAGACCAAAGTAACAGACATAGTCTGGAAGTACAGCAAACTGAAGTGGCAGTGGGCTGGGCACATATGTTGTAGAACCGACGGACGGTGGAGTACGAGTTACGTCCAGCAGTGGACTGCAATAGGCTGATGTATGTTTGCATGTAGAGGTAAGTTCTATGATTGATTCTACACTTTTAAATTTCAAAGCAAGCAAACATGACTTAATGGTGTAGTGTGTGTGACCTTGTGAGTACAAAGGGTCTTAAATGAATTCGCTTCCAGTTCTTATTAAATAACATACATATACATACATACATATATCATGCCTGTAATCCCTTGCGGGGTAGGCAGAGCGTAAACGGCCGCAAAAACGGATATTTACGCCACGGCTGACAAATATTTGAGGGTCATTCGGAAAATTGTGTGTTGCCATAGTGACAGGTAGTCGGCCCATCGCCTAAAATAGCATACATTACGCCTTTATCCCTTGCGGGGTAGGCAGAGCGTAAACGGCCGCAAAAAACGAACATACCTACACGCAACGTCTGACAAACATTTGAGGGTCGTTCAGAAAATTGATGGATCGTTGTCCACCCATCGCATATAATTGCAGTACACATGTAACTCTCGAGTCCATTAAATAACACTCTCATGAATCCGAAGAACGGCAAATGATGAATAGAACCATTCGCCTATAATAATCCACAGCTAGCATAACACGAGCTTGCAATATGTGTCAAAGTTAATCAGCTAGAAACTTCACCTGTACCACTATCTATACCAAACATAGCCCAGTATGGCTATCTTTTCATGTTTAAAAAATATTAATGACGATTATTTTTTGGTTAAAATTTCTTGTGGCCGGGCCCAATTTATTATTTGTGTCATTTTAGGTACCTATATTATGCTAACATACTTTCGATTGCAGTAGATAAAAACGACTCAAACTTTTTTCACTGTGTAAACTATCACATAGACAATATAGGTATTTTTTATTAAATTAATTAAAGACACTTAAAAAAATAATTTAAAAAATGAGCCACCATACATTCAATCTAAAAATTTCGCCAGCGTCGAATGTGACCAAAATGTAATATATGCTTTACAAACACACATAATATAACGCAATCTTACAACAAGCATAATAAATTAAATAATTTAAAAACACTACTGTTTCTGAGATAAAGCCTAGCCTATGACACTCGGAATAATGTAAGGGTTCTTCCGATACAATTCCCATTCAAATCTGTTCAGTGTTTATCGAGTTTCAGTCCTTTAAAGAATCCCAAATACATACATGAACTCTAAAAACATTACACTCCTTTTTGGTTGGGCAATCGTGTATAAAATAAGCGACTTTAGAATTTTTGTAAGTAATGCCCTCAAGTATCGCCAGCCGTACCGGACTAACAAATGTGAAAGCACATCTGCACAAATAATGAACTTTGCTCCTGGCATCATCATTATCTTCTAATAACATGGCCGCCTAACAGCAAATTGACAATCAGGTAACAGCACATTCAGGTGTTAATACGCAATTTGCAGTAAGTACCTAATACTCTACTAAACCAAGCCTACCTGTGTCGCATACAGCGCTTTTGCGATAAATATATTCATAAATAAGAATAAGATATTGAAAAATGTTGCAAAGCTTCATGGTAGGAATTCCTACTCTGATTGTAGACCACAGACGAAATTTGTAGACTAACAATAGTATTCGTTACAATAACTTATACTAGATGTCGCTTGTATGTCACTTCAAAACTAATACTAAGAGATTGAAATTTGGAAGCGTCAGTCGAGTTGCCGGTAGCTCAGTTGGCAGAGCAGTAGGACGGTAGCGCACGGTCCCGGGTTCAATTCCCGTCGGGCGCGATATTTTTTTCAATTTCTTATATTCATTTATGACAATAATATAGCAGAGTGCATAATAAACCATAGTTTGTTATGTTTGTTATCTGCCCGTTGTTGTATTGTATTCATTTAAACAACATATCACTACTTAGATATACAAACTGGTCGGATCTAAAGCACCAGCTTCTATCTATTCAGTACTTCTATTAGAGGTATTAGGTACGCAAAACTATCGCTAAAACAGCGTTCCCGTGATCAGAAAACAAGGTAAGATCATTATGAAAGGATTTAAGTAAGTTCAGTATTAACATTCCCCGAAACCCATGTTCATTAGACTAACTAGACATGATTCCTAATGATCCTAATCTACTAAGATATAGAAAGGTTGTACCTTAATCTCAAGGTTGACAAGCTGGCTAATTGGCAGAATCTGATACACCTTGTACTAAATAATCTACCTAGATCAAGCCTAGTGGAAGGAAGGTAGATTACCTAGTAAAGTCTAGTAAGGGCCTAAGGAAGGAAGTTGAAATAGAAGTATAAACTATGTAGCAGCGTTTATCCAGATATACAACGTTGACAAGGTAAGTAACTTCTCTTAAAGGACTTTAAGCTTTTTATAGAATTTTGCCCATTTCTTTTTTATTTGCTAGGAGTAGAATTGAAATTACATTGCCGACATCAACCAACATTAAAAACCCGCATATCTTCTTCTTTTCGTGTCGTCCAACGCCCCGACGAACACTGGTGGCAGTGTTTTTCAACCGCCTACTACTAGTAGTAGGCCTCTGACATGGTTGTGTAACGACCGCCGCGCCGTCTATTGACAGCAACCGGGACCGACGGCTTAACGTGCCCTCCGAAGTAGAGAACCATCTTTATTTTCAGACACTCAGATGGTTCATTCGCAATGCCCTAACCAGACTGGGAACAAATTCACAAATTGATAAATATCAACTTCGATGCGAATCCGGAACCTTTGCGTCGCACTACCACTGCGCCACATCGGCCGTCAACCCGCATATTCCAAGTCCTCATGCCTCATTTATTTATAAACTAATTGACAATATCAACTATTTAGTACAAGCTATGCTTAGTTTGGGGCTAGATGGCGCTGTGTGAAATGTTTAGGATACTTGTAGATAGAATAACCACTATGGATGATTCTATCCTCAATTGAAATTCTGCCGTTATCTAGTTCATCTCTTTTTTTTATTGGGCGCCATTGGGCTGGTTAGAACAACCACACAAACTTCTCCGGGTGAGCTCTCGCTCCTAACCAAATACTCACGTGTAGGTTTAATAACCCGGGGCTAAAATAGTATAGCCAGTCTTTAAAAAAATCCTAGCCTTTATCTCGTGTTGTTGGTTAAAGTCGCTACAAGTAATTAATTCTGAACTTCGCCAGTGTCCCAATGCCCTATACTCTGTGAGTGTTAGTGTAACAGCTTCCTCCCCATATCTATGCCAGTGCCAACACAGATAGGTCAGTGTCGCAAATGTCAGTGTTGCCAGAATTACGCTTTTGGTCGCATTGATGCTATTTCTTACAGATCCAATTATGGTAATCATCTGTAATCTTTTAACAAAGTCACTAGTCTAAATCAATTCGAAAATTATGTTATTACCAACAAAAACGGAGCATAACCTAAACTGCATACTACATACGAATGACCTACGGCTAAAATACCTACGTAAGCCGCGAGGCAAGACAAGAGTCAAGTACATCACTTCAGATATTTTGAACCTTCTTTATCTTGCAAAATATATCGGCATCTGGCATCCCCGGCATCTGTTGATAGTCGCGCAATCGCGTCCCTGACCCGCAGCGCGCATGCGCCCGCCGCGCCGTCATAATACTACAGTCACACACTCGTCCAGCTGTTCCATTTAGACGGGAAATTGAAGGACAATACTACTCCAGCGCAACGATATCGATGCAATAGACTGTACGGATGTCGGATGTGATTGTAGAGATGGAACGTGTTGAACTATACTACATAGGCGAGGAAGGAAAGGAAAACATTTATAGATATGTTTGTTCGAGGCGTTCACGCTGAAAGACTAGGGTTTCTTTATAAAAACTGATGAGAGGATTTGCTAGGAGACAACTAAAGATTGGCTACATTTTGGTACGACTAATTTCTTCCATCTTTAATTTACATATGTACATGAGATTCATGTTGTATTTAGTTCCGTTTGGGAGAACACGACTTATTTTCCAGAAATTGCACCTATTTTGACGATTTCGTAACACTAGGGAAAAACAAATACAAATGAGAAATATTTTCGCAGTGAAACTCTGGGTAAAATTTCAATGTTAAAACAAGAAGCCCACGGTTTGAAGTACTGAGTAATTAATCAAGTTCAAGGCTTAAAGACATAAAAGCTATTTCCTTAAGTTCTTTGAGAAGTTAGGTACCTCTTTTCATTGACAATAGAAAGGACATTATATTTTCTGCGTGTCAATGGGTAACCATTTCACCGTCTCAAAAGCTAAAGACGTTGTTTAAAATTTTGAACACAACAGAATTTTCGACGATATTCTTGAGAGATTGTTCGCCTTCGTGAGCTAACTCAAATTGCATACATACACATACATACATACACATATCACGCCTATGGATTATAGGTAGCAGAGGTACTTGCGAGGTAGGCAGAGCATAAACCGCCGTAAAAAACGGTCATTTTCGCTACGTCTGACAAATATTTGAGGGTCATTCCAAAAATTGTGTATCGCCATAGTGACAGGTTGTCAGCCCATCGCCTAAAATTGCAATACACACCTTCGAGTCCCTTTGTCACCTTTCACGACTCCCACGGGAAAGAAATGGGGTGATGCTACTCTAAGCCGGCATCACACGGCAATTATGAATTTTAGGTTTTAAATCCTTGAATATGTTCTCTCCTTCTATTGTAGGTCGAGATGGCATCACAAAAAGCTAAATAAGAGCTTTGAAAATTAGCTGAAATTGCAAATAACACCAATCGCTTCATTGAACAGCTTAATTCGTGGTTCAACTATTGGCTGATTTGCGGTTCCAAACAAATTGTGGAATGATTTATGAGCTAAATAACCGTTAGTGGTTTGAATGACATGATTCATATCAGAGTCGATCAGACACAAACGAATGTATATAAGATGCGATTTTAGGGTTACTTTTTACAGTTTTGAATAAAAAGAAGCAAAATGAGCCAATGAAAACTAAATTAACTTTTAAGTGGTACCGCAGAACTAGCGCCACTTCACGAAAAAAACATAGCTCTCCATGTGAACAATACCTCAGAATTTCCTTTGCACAAGATTTTTCCATAATGTTAAATGTTCAATCGTGATTAGACCTTACGAACTCGGTGAAATATTCGCGGTAATTTGAGTTATAACAATTAGTACCAACAAAAGTGGCCGTTTTTGGCACTTTCATCCATAAATTTAATTACAGAAAATATTTTATAGCTACGCGTCGGCAAGCATAGCGTTAAGACGATCTCCGGCCAGATGGACCTATGAAGGTATGAAGACTTAAAAAAGGCGGCTGGTAGCGACTGGGTGGCGAAAACGAGAGATCGTGCCCTAAGGCGTACCCTGGGGGAGGCTTACGTCCCGCAGTGGACTGCAATAGGCTAATGTTTGTAGATAGAATTTGCAGATTTTAATTATGCTTTAAGATAACATCATAAACTTGTGCAAAGGACATTCCGATACGGATGCAATAGGAAATGTTTTTTTCGAGAAGTAGCGCTAGTTTCGCGGCATCACTCGCCATAAATGTTGCAAAGTTTAAGCAACAGTGAATTGTCGCAGTTCTTACAAAAGACTCTGCGCAGTATATTTTATACGTAGACAGTAATCTAGACCACAAGGGATCAGATAGTGTCCACGTGATGTTTTTCCACTGAATGTAGGATGTACTTTTCTTGTGGTCAGTGTTTATGTTGCTCAATAAAATTCATGTCGGCGGGTTTTGCAAATGGTATGTATTAACTTTACACATACACATACATATTACGCCTATAATCTCTTGCGGGGTAGGCAAAGCGTAAACGGCCGCAGAAAAAGGAGATTTACGCCACGTCTGACAAATATTTTAGGGGCGTTCGGAAAAAGTGTATCGCCAGTGATAGCTTGTCAGCCCATCGCCTAAAATAACAATACACACCCTCGAGTCCTTTAGTCGACTCTTACGACTCCCACGGGAAAAAAATGGGGTGATGCTGTTCTTAGCCCGCATCACACGGCATTAACTTTATTGTACCACAAAACAAATTTACAATGTCATGTTGCATTATCAAATATTTAACATGTTTTAAGCTACGAGCAGGGGATTTCCCGCTGGGCGCTCATTGCAACATACGCCAAATTTCATACTCGCAATAACGTCATCTAGAATATTTGTTAGATTTAAAAATTGAAAATATAAAACTAGGTGACAACAATAACGAAATATTGTGATAAACAGAAGACAAAGTCTAAACAAGACGATTTATATAACCGAATCTAGAAAAGTCCCAATTTGTGTAATCATAATCTACTTTATCGGATATTAGTTTTATAACCTATATCAATCACGGATTCGTTTATTTAAAGACTATGTCATTGACCAGATATGAATCCATTCAATGAATCATCCACGTACAATAATTCAAGCTTGCCATAATCATAGTTTTTCAATTAATACGAGTTAATAAGCTAGGTAAGTATGGCAATATTTTTTGTTTTGGTTTCAGTGTATGCCATATCTGAAAACTAGAATGGCTGTAGAGGAAAAGAGTCGACGATGAAACAAGCTCACCCAGAAGCAAAAAGCAACCCAGAGATAACGAATGATTCATTATTTTTTATCATAGGTACTAATATTTTACTCTTATAACATTGTTTGAACTACTCTGGTGTAGGTTTCAAAACCATCCAGCAAGCCAAAGGGCTAAAAACGAAGAAACCAGTAAAAAATAGAAGCTAAATATTAAATAATAAAAACCAGACTGCGGCACCTTAAAAAGGTAGTCAACCATTTTGAATTTATGAAATTTTAATACAGCTAGTGTAACTCGCGCTGCGGCGACGAATGCAACTAACCATCATCCGTCTAGCCGTTTCGGCTGTAGTCCGTGAGAAAGAATTTACTCGGCCTTATTCCAACATACAGACATACTTTCGAAGAACATAACCCTCTTTCTAAAGCAGTTGAGTAAAAAGTGCACAGAAGATAGACCACAAGTTCCTTGCCTACCACAATATGATATGTCCTTTTTTTGAAAACTTTCAAAATTTGCAAGCGCGGGCAGTATTACGTAAAGGAAAATACGTACAGAAACATTTTCAAAGTTTTCAAAAAATTTATACCGAACACGGGAAGTGTTTTAAAATTTGGTTTTCAATTATATGTCCTGATTAGGCCACTAATATAGGATATCCCGATACTCTGACCTTATTCAGCAAAGGCCAGTTCAACCTAGCAGGTGTACCGAGAGAATTTAAGTGAATTAAAACTGAAACTACTCAACCGGAGCTTCTCTGGTTAGCAAACAAGTTACGCTTTAATTAAATGCAGTCCTTTATAGATCGGCAACTAGGCTTGTGTACTTGGATTCAGTCCACGAAATATAATGTAAGTATTTTCTGCGAAGTAAAATAAATGTATGAAAGATATAAATTTATTACTGGCCAAATGGCATAGCACTCCTTCCTGCTACGTCGAGGGTAGTGGGTTCGATCTCCACAAGACACATATGTATTTATTGTCAAAAAATTGTATATAAGTATTAATATCAACCAGCTATTTAGTTCCCATACCACTAACTTTGCCTAGTTTGGGCATGCGTGCAATGGTATGCGTGTGTGTTTGTATGAAATTGTATGTCATTGAAGATACATGTTCTATTCCGATCTACTCGAGACTGCGTAATAGGGGGTTCCATGTCAACATCAATAAAGAAAATTACAAGTAACTATCCTAGCGACGACAAGAAAGTCAACTTCATTATTTTTTATGGTTTAGAATTACGACCCACTTAACGCATAAGATAAGGAAAACGTTTGTTCTTACCATTAATAGCATAGAACCCGGTAGATGGAGCCGTGCAACGCGTTATTGGCATCAAAATACACTTGCAAAATTCGCTGGCAAGGGACAAGGCGCGGTAGCCCAGATGGAAGAGGCGTCGCCACTAGTGATGGCGAAAGTAGCAGGTTCAAATCCTGCCCGCGGTAGAAAATTTTGCAAGTTTTCAAAATTGTTTTACCTTACACGGGAATTGATTTAAAACATTTGGTATTCAATCAAAGAAAAGTCTTGAACAATAAGAAGTAATAGTTACTTTTTCTTAACAGCGTAAAACTGTACACAATATCATCAAGGTAGAAACTTAAAGACATTGACGATGAAATACCTTGATAACAAAAGACAAACAAACAAACGAAGATTGATGGAGGTAAAAATACATACATACATACATACATAAATCACGCCTTTATCCCTTACGGGGTAGGCAGAGCGTTAATGGCCGTAAAACGGATATTAACACCACTTCTGACAAAAGTTTGAGGGTCAATCAGATAACTGTGTATCACAATAGTGACAGGTTGTCAGCCCATCGCCTAAAATTGTAATACACACCCTCAAGTCCCTTAGTCGCCTCTTACGACACCCATGGGTAAGAAATGGGGTGATGCTATTCTAAACCGGCATCACACGGCAAATACATTTACATACTTAAACTTCAACAGCCAGAAGCACAACAGTCCACTGCTGGAAAGGCCTATTGCCTTACTCACCACGCTTGCCAGGAGGATTGGCGAGCGCATTGCAAGGTGTTATATTCACAGGGAACGCTGCTGCCCATTTCCTGGGTTCATCCCTTAGTCGCCCTTTACGACACCCACGGGTAGAAACAGAGTGGTGCTATTATAAGCCTACATTATACACCACACGTCATTTACATACATACAATAATTGTATGAATTTGTAGTAATTCCGAAATCAACAAAACAAAATGTAGTTCTGAAATCAACAAATTAAAAGTTGTTATGTTTTGCCCTATGAGTTCGACTTCGAATAGCAATCACAAGTAAAATGCGACGATACGCTGACAACCTGTCGCTATTAGTGATACAAAATTTTCTTAAACGATCCTCAAATATACCTATATCAGATTTGGCGATTACAACAGTTTCTACAGCCTGCCTACCCTTCAAGGAATATAGGCGTGTATCTGTTAGTGTGTTTTGTTTGCCGATGACGCGTGGTGCGGTGCCACAGCGTATCGCCTTGACGAACGGACTTTGCCCCGCTATTTCTGTTTACCAGACACGCATGCTTTTAAAATTATTTTTACCTCGTTTTTATCTACGTGTAGAATTTACGTTTATGTGCTAAGAGTTAATATTTTGCAGTAGATACAAGATAAAGATGTAAGAGCTTTGTAAGTCTAGTATGGATAATAAATATCTTTATTTATTATTCGGGGAACCAATAATGTTGTGAGTAATATGAATGAGCTAATTCAATGATAAGACATATTCCTCCTGTGACGAGATATGAAATCCGTAAATAATTTTCTGTGTATCAGATAGTATAGTATTTTTGAGTTGGTTACGTAAATGACTATGTATTTTCTTTACTAAATAATTTTCATACGAATCTACATACATACACACCACGGCTATTTCCCTTGCGGGGTAGGCAGGGTTCGCTATCGCCACGTCTGACAAATATTTGAGGGCTGTTTCAGTAAAATCGTATCACTTGACAGGTTGTCAGCTTGTCGCCCAATTGTAATACACATGAAACCCTCAAGTCCCTTATTTGCCTCTACGACACCACCGCGGGAAAGAAATGGCGTAATGCCATATACGTAAAATACTTCTTATTCTGAAGATACGCAAGTCAAAAGACCCGTTCAGCGAACAAGTTTACTAATAGCCACTACGACACTCAACTATTACATAATTCGCTCAAGCTTCTGCACGTGCAAAGAGACAGGAGTAACTGCAAGTACACACGTGACTCTGCCAGGACTGGTACTGGTCGTGGGTAGTGAAAGTTGCCGAGACGATAATGCGAACGGTTTGGCTAGAGATGATATTGCGAATTATCTATCTACTAGCGGCCTGCTCAGCGGTTTCACCCACTGCTTACCGTTTACCCGGCTTAAATCAACACTAATATTATAAAGAGGAAAGATTTGATTGTTTTTTTTTTTTTTTTTTATTAATGATGGGTTGAACAGGCTCTGACACTAATGGACCGATTTTAAAAAAACTTTTTACTATTAGAATCCTACATTATTCCTGATGAAAAACGCTTTTGACACTTGATTACTTGCGATACCAGGGCGGACCGGTTTCGCCCGAACATGGCGGCGGCGGCGTGTAAATGTGTGCGTGAGAAATTGACCTTTGCTTGTAGCTGTCCATCTGCCTTGCGCGCGCCAATACTTAAATTGTGCTGTGGACTTCATTCGCTGGTACAAGTTCGGCTCAACGGTGAAAGTGTCCGACATTGCATCCAGTTATGTTTTGTTGCAACCTGCAACGGTATTGCTGCAACCGGTGCAGTGCGTCTAATGCATAGACACATCCGTTCTCGTTTGTAGTTACTATTATGTATGTATTCTCTATATTTAAGGAGTAAAAATAATGTTGACTGCCATTCAAAACGACTCGTGTGGTGACTAACATTTTGTTCAGGAGGCCAGAGTTTTTTCTTATGACGAATTAGGTTTATGTATTGCAATATATCAGTTCATTTGTTTACATCCTGTAATGTACAGCTAGATAAATAATCTTCAATGTGAGTAGAAATCAATTTTAGCCTCGGAGCTTTGACTGAATGGTGGGGAGTAGAAGCTCACCCGGAGAAGGTGTGGTTGTTCAAAAAGCCCTTAGGGCACGAAGTTGTTCTGGGAAGAACTAATCGGACTGAATCTACCCGGCACATGTCGCTAGTTCCTGAAATGGGGAACAAAATGCCTCCCCGCCGCCGGCGAGGGAGTGTAGATTGCTTGCAGCTTTTGAAGTGTGATCTACTTGCAATGGCTGCAGCAGCGGCTAAGAAGTCCGCAGTAGCCTAAAAATAAACCCGGATTTGCTTTTGCTACATAATCTATTTACATAGCAAGTCTGTTATTATGATCATCCAGATATAGCTTCTGATTTGATTTGCTGCAGCGAGCGAGCCCTATCTAGTATTTACACAGATGTATTTCCATCTGGCCTGCAGGCTCTAGGTTATCTGATGTTTTGATGGAGATTCGCCGGTTAATTGGCAGTTAGATATCCAATATATCCGCTTCTAGTTGACCTTTGTTGCAAAACATTTTATATAGTTTATTCGCTTCCTTGTTTATCTGAATGAGATCAATAAAATAGTAAATATATCTTTAGTGATCTAGTTTAGTTACTAGTTAGAACATGTTATGGTGACTGGGTAAGTAATTGAAAATTAAGAATAGAAAACTGGTACTTATTACTCTTTGAACCTACCGGCACCTAAAAAAAAATTGCCAGCAAAAAAAAATTGAACTTATTGGTTTAAAATGTGCGACGGTCGTCGAGGTATAGACGATTTGAGTACTAACTATGTAAGTACTGTTAATATTACTGAAAATACAAGGTACTGTAGCTATAACTAATTGCACAAAATTGCAAATATTTAATTTAAAAAACAATTACATATACTTGAACTAGCTATACTATTCATGTGGGTAAAAAAACTTTTAGTAACCGAATTAATTTGTGTATAAAATGTACCTACTACATTGAACAAAACTATGAATGGCAAAACCCCTGTAAACAAGTCTAGAAAAAAAGGCTCATTATAAAAAGACCTTAGACAACAAGTAGGTAAGATGCCATTGATGTCCTAACCTTAGAAAAGGTCAAACTAGCAAACGAGATTGAACACTATACATAGCTACACGTAGAATAGGTAGATACAACAACCGCTATCACCTCCTTGTCGAGAAAGTAAGAAAAAGAAGCTTATTGGAAAGAAAATTAGTTTCTAAAGTCATTTCCATAGTGAAGTAGTTTCAAGTAGAGCTTATCGAAGGTCAAAATATAAGATATTGGATAAAAGATCTTATACCTAACGCGACGCGGCTCAAATGCAGTTTTTTTTACTATATACAGTATTAGAAAGGGTATAAGAAGCCGAAACGAGGTTAAGGTGCTCATGAAACTGAACAACTTTCCCCTAGCAACAAATATAGTTTTTTATTTTAATTCACCTCTAATAGTAAATCAACCAGCTAATGGGCAATTTTTGAGGAGGGGCATAATTCTTTTTTCGTATTTCAACCTATGTTTCTTAGGGAAACTTGTTCAGTTTCATGAGTACTTTGACCTCCTATCAGCTTGATATATCCTCTTTTGTAACTCAATGTATACCTTTGTATTCTTTAGCTCTGGTTGCTATTAAACTTGAAATGTCGAATGATTTTTTATTCAGTCCGTATAAGCAAAATTTCGTTTTCTGTCTACTCGAATGTAGGTCACTGACTTTTGCAGACTAATGTCTGCCAGCTAACTATCAAGTCATTAGTATTTCGATATACCATTGAATGTATCAAAATATACTGGTTCTCGATACAGTCACTACGAATAATCGTTATAAGTTGATCCCGTGAATGGGTAAGCTGAGAAGGAAACGTTTTCAGTAGTGTGCAACGTTAATCTATGTAGCCTAGACATATCTACGTATACATAAAACGTAATTTGATAACCTACTTTAACGTTAAACACCTGCATGCTTTTTATACATACAGGGTGGCCCGAATAATCACGTCCAATGACAACATGTATGATCCGCGATTTTTTAATAATAAATAATAATAATTTGAATTTGAATTTAAATTTAAAAATGCAATTTATATTGTAAATTGACATTTAATATGGGACTCAGTACCTGAAATAAAGAAATTTTATTTTATTTTATTTATTTTGTAGTTTCAAAGTTATTCAATTATTAAGTTAAATAGCAAAATTTGACAGACAGGCTTTTTTTGTACGCTTGTAAGGACAAATTATTCAGATAATTCTACAAAAAAACCTCTGAAAATGATCTTTTGCAAAGCAGAAATAAAAAAGTCGAGATTTTCCATTTAACTTTAAAAGTTAAATAACTCAAAAGCTACAAAAAATTCAGAACATTCCTACAGGGGGGAGATCTGGATTTCTCTTAGTATAAGGCATTCGATTTTTTTTATGCATGTCACTACACGGGCCACCTGTATATTCTCATTTGCTGATACAAAGCTCTTCAAGGATACGAGTTAGTTAATACGCTTCTTAAATTACATACAATGATCCAAAGTTCATTATGATTGAACGTAATAACACACAATTTTCACAATTATTTGGATAAAAGTGTGTAAATCATATTTTAATCTACTAGTCTAGTGATAGGTGGATTTAAAATCAGTGATTAGGAAATAATTTCAAAACCTCGAAATTCTGTTCATGATTAAATGTAAACTGTGTTTTTCTGGGAACACAAATAAAAATTACTAATTTTATGTCTTTGTTATGATAACTAAATCATACTAATGTTTTTTGCAATAACGTTTTTAGCTTCTCGCAGGAATGCCGGCTTAGAATAGCATCACCCCCTTTCTTTCCCGTGGATGGCGTAAAATGCGACAAAGTGTCTCGAGGGTTACATGTGTGTGTATTGCAATTTTCGGCGATGGGCTGACACTTGACAACCTGTCACTATAGCGATACACATTTTTTTCTGAATGACCCTCAAATGTCTGTATAAACGTGTGATGCAGGCTTAGAATAACATCACTCCATTTCTTTTCCGCGGGTGTTTAAGAGGCGACTAAGATACTCGTGGTTTACATGTGTATTATGTATCTATGTAGTATCACTGTCTGACAAGGCTCAAGGAAAAATAACGACCTTACCCAGTACCTACAAACTAAGCCATAAACCAACAATGGGTTGATATTATGTGAAATTGAAAGATTTACACGAAGTTATCTCAAGTCTCAGATTGATTCTGAGTAATTCTTTTAAATGTAAGGTGGCTCCGTGATTCGGGGGACACGTTAAGGCTTAATGCATCGATCCCGCCGGTTGTGTTTATGATACTTTTATTACGACAAACACATCACAGGCTACTAGTTATTTACCTAAGTAACTAGGTGGTTAAAACCAGGCTTTATCATTTCAATACCTCACAGGATATAAATTAATCACGCAAGTACCTACAGTGACTGGCCCGATGACGTAGCGGATAGTACTGCTGCCTGCTACGCAGAGGGTCGTGGGTTCAATCCCCACAAGACCCAAATATTTGTAATTTTTCTGGTATTTGTGTTTAGTCTGGGTGTTTCTATTTATAATATATATTTATACTTAAAAAAGTATACGAGTATACGTAAAATCTTCTTTTTTGAGTGGGACACCGACTCGTCCAACGACCCGACATCCGACAACAAATTTTTCAACCATCTATTACTAGTACTAGGAACGACCGCCGAATAAGTATTATTATCAGCTATCTAGTTCACATAGTACAATCTTAGTTTAAAGCTATATGGCGCTGTGTCAATTGTCCAGGATTTTTACTTATTCCACATTGAACTATCAGATAAATCTAATAAAAACTTACTTATCCCTCATAATGATGATTCCTTAGATCTATCTTTTCCGCACAATCACAACACTATAAGTCAATAATTATTTCCAAGTGTCACTTGAAATGAGCCATGTAATCAATATCAAGCTTGGTAGCAGACTATCTGTATATGTGGACGATATCGTTTATAAGTAGGCCCGTATATCAGGTGCACCTAATACGACTGCGATAGGTTATCAATAAGGTATCGGTGTGTAGACGGACACCAAGACGGTACATGTACATGTTTACTTGTAGGGTTTACTGGCATGGCAGTTACATATTTCACGCCTGTATACCGGTGCGGGGTAGGCAGAGCGTAAACGAAAATTTACGCCACGTCTGACAAAAACTTGACGGTCATTCGGAAAATTGTGTATCGCTATAGTGACAGGTGGTCTGCCCATCGCCTATGCATTGAAATAAATGCTTTTTATTCTATTCTAAAATTGCAATACACTTGTAACCCTCGAGCCCCTTAGTCGCCTCTTATGCCACCCACGGGAAAGTAATGGGGTGATGCTATTCTAAGCTGACATCACACGGCAATTACTACTTAGTAAGTGTTCATTATGCAACAAAACAAGTGTTTACTCGATAAGAAATGCACAAGATTTAAGGAGGCAAAGTCTGAAAGTAAGCTGATCTTTTAGTTATTGCTCGTTTTGAATTACCCCAAAAGTCAATAACAAAACTAGGTGTGACGGTTAAATGGCGAAGCTTGATTAACCAGCTAGCTGTGTACTAAACGGCTGTTTTAACCAATTGGCTGCGACACATATTATACAGTTAAGGGTGAATCAGGTGAATGCAATGGTCTTGACACAGCAATTAGATGTTAACACACTATATAAAGAATATCATGCCGTGATGAGTTGAATTAAACTTTAACTACTTAATGCTTTTTTTGCGTGCGTTTTGTACATTATTTTTTATTGTGACGACATTAAAATGTGTCAGATGGTGACGAAATTTGTTTTGCCGCAACATTATAGTCTCCTGAATACCCTTAAATACCAAGAAAAGTAGAATGACCATTCATGGCCTCAAAATGCGTCACGCGTCACAAATTAAAGTAAAGCAATATACATATAATATCGTCAATTATAACGAAGAATAGCCATGGCAACTGTTGCATAAAACAAGGAAACGAATTTAATTTTTAAATGTTCATCAAGTGTCAACCATTTTCATCTAAGTATGTTACTAATATGTGAACTGTTTTTACACTGTTTACCGAAGATAAAGAATTTAGAAGAAACTCGAACAGCACTCAAACATCAGCACTTTTGTCTCGTTCAATGCCCTACTTAAACATTGAATAACTCCAGAATCTGTCCTAATTAAATAACCGTCAGATTAAAAAAGTTAAGCAATAATCAGACTCTATAATTAGTGAACTTTAGCTTTGATGCAAGGCCTGCAAGTGGTGTTGCTGGATTGATACAAAATAGTACGAGCATCCATACTTTCGTGAGCTTGATCTTTTAAAAATATTTGTGTCACTGGCACGATACTACTTACTTTGATAATGAGAAACCACCTGCCGGACCTACTTCGATATACGGTATCTTTCTATATTCGCTTGATCGCTGCCATACATTCATTATAACAATCAGTGTATACTTTCGATAAGATAACAAACAAGTCAAAAACCTTAATGATAAGACGGTTATTTCTCAATAGTTCTTTGATCTTAGCTAAAGTTTATTGTTACAGATAGACGCAAATTCACGGTATTTACTTTTCAACGATTTTCAAAGAGCAAAGACTGTTAATTAAATAAATGATCGAAGTGGAAATTATATCATCTACCATTAGAAACAGAAAAAGAAAAAGAGAGGCATAAAAGTAAGTAAGTGGTGGTTTTAGTACTCGTAGTAAGCTCAAGACATGTTGTGAGATGACCTTTGACCGCTCTTTGAGGCCGACATCACAGTTTACTTGGTATAAGCTTCATATATGTATCCACAAAAACCCAACACGTGTAAGCAAATTCTGAACAAAACTCAGTGATGTAGATTATTTTCAGTCACGACTAAATAATAGGTATATTAACTGGCCGAGGGTCGTGGGTTCAATCCCCACCAGTTACCTATATTTGTTAAGTAAATTTTTAAATATTTCTGTTTAGTCTGGGTGTTTTCTATGGAAATATGTATTTATTTTCAAAAAATATAAATTATTGATATCAGTTATCTAGTTCCAGTTTCTAGTTCTAGTTTGGGGCTATGGTGCTGTGTGAATTATCCAGGATACTTATTTATTTATTTTATAATATTAAGTCACTTTCCGTGTCTGTCCTTATATTCCTTTGTATACTTAGAACTTTGAAACAACGCAACGAATTTGATGCGTTTGTTTAATTGATGGAGTGATTTAAGAGACAAGTTTATATGTTTAGTACATGCCGGGAAAACGTCTTGTTCTCGCGAACAAACGCATAGCAGGGTCAAACCGCTGGGCAGGTCGTCGGTAGTCAGATATAATATAATGAGCTCTGATGTTTTTTTTTTATAAAACTTCATTCATAAAGGCTACGATAAAACCCCGCGTCTGGGTTTACGACTATGGATTTGCAGACATGCAATCCAATCTAGATAACTTTGAAGCTATTGAATGGAAGCCGATAAAAGATCAACATGTTAAACTTACTGCAAATTACTTCCAAAGTGAATTTGATAGGAAAAGATTGAATTTCCGAATGAAAGAACGAGAATTATATTGGTTTAAAAAGTCTTGCCTGCTAATAAAAGGTGCAAACAAAACTGCGAATATTTCAAGGGGTAAAATAATCTAAAACTTAACTAGGACGGCTTGAAAATTTTGTATGGGAGCTCTAATTTTTATTTTCATATTTCGACCTATGCTTCTTAGGGAAAGTTGTTCAGTTTAATTAGCAGGATCACCCACAAATATATTGGCAACAAATAATGTTACACCCTGTATTCTATCCCTGAACAAACACAGTACGATGGAAGAAATAATTTTAGTTTATTATCATTGAGAATACTCACGTTTCATTCTCGTCTATAAACATTTCTGTACGTTGCAACCTGCAAAGAAAACACAATGGTTAGTACAAATACACATAGTAAAAGTACATCAACAAATAAAAAGCACAATGGTTAGTACAAATAAACTTAGTTAAGGAATATCAACAAATTGCAGCAGTTATAACTTTATACGGTTGAAGTTATCATTATTATTATTTATTTAATTAATTACAAATATAAGCTTACAGTAATTAAACCAAAGCGCTTACTTTACTTTTAGTTGAAGACACTGTAATAGCCTGATTGTAAAATGGGGTACAAATGTTATACAATATAGCATGATAAGAAAAAAAAACATAACAATTTTTCTGAGATAAAGCCTAGCCTATGAAATTTGGGATAGTATAAGGATTCTTCAGATACAATTCCTATTCGACTGTGTTCAGTGGTTAACGATTTCAGTACTTTAAAGAATCGCACATATATACATACATAAACTCCAAAACATTACACTCCTGTCTTCTTCTCCTTGACCTCCCTGTACTACATGACCATTGCTTTTTCTTAAATTTCGTCTTAATACCTCCTTTTGCTTGATCTTCTTGGTGGATATGACATAAATACTAAATTCGAGAATTATCCTCTTGTCACTAGGCCACGTCACGACATAGAGTTATGACCTTAACTATTGTTAGTGGGAGAAACATTCCATTACTTTGCTGGGAATGGGTTTAGTAAATCTTCGATTAACCTTTTCGTCAAGAATATTTAAAAGTCGTCTACTTTAAAATTCCCAGTGGGCCATTACAAAAAAAAATTACCTTCCATACAAAATTGCCGATCAGTTGGTTAGTTTACTATAGGAGGTAATTTTTTAAAAAAAATCTATATATGTTCCATAGCGAAATTTGTTTAATTTCATGCAAGGTACGCATGAACACCTCCTTGCTTGCTTGTTACAGCCTCTTTGTTACTCCTTGTATATGACTTTCCCTCTTAACGAAACGGAATGCAGATAGCAATGGCTCGGCAACATGCAAGAGACAATCTATTTCGAGTTGTCAACAACACTCATGAATAGAATAACTGAACTCACTGCCTGAGGAGCCATCCAATAGAAAACGAGAGTACTGACCGCGATGCAGCCAAGAATGCTGCAGATAGGCTGCGCCATATCGTCACCGGTGCGCCTTTAGAACCCATTGCTTGAATAATTGCTGTTTTGTGTGACGCATGCTTTACTGGGTTGGGAGCCGAACAGCAATGAACATGGAGTAGTACGAGTGTGAAAACATTACGAGGAGCCCCGCCCGAGACGAGCCCCCAAGATATAAATAGCGGCCGCCATTTGCTAAGCTCATCGTCTGGCGGGAACTAAACATACTAATGACTTTCTCATTACGAAATAATAACACTGACCTAAAATAGGTCATGGATGAGTGACCGTTAGTCGTTGATTACGCCTATATGGACGACTTGAGGTATACCTTAATGTGATCAATTGGCTGGAGATCCTTTCGAGAACTTTCCTTTCAAGTTCAGTCTGAACTGAATTGTGAAATGATGATTCTGTTCTGTCATCCTCATTCTCTTTTGAAAATAATTTCTTTAAGAACTTGTCATATATATTGGGCCTACTTAAATTACTCCTCTAGTTTAGTTATTTTTTTAAATTTGATTGTGGATGTCATAATGCTGTCGGGATGAAAATAGATCAATTGCATAATGCTACTTAGAGCTCACGCATGTTAGGAATCTAGATCTTACGCCAAGTAGCTGCTATGGCTTCCTATCTAAATAACGCGTGTTTCAACACAAATCCGAAAATGTACCTCTAGTTTGCTTTAGTACAAGGACAGCTGATGGTCAAAAGTTAAGTTGACCAGATGGTCTGTCCAGATCCGTTCAACCGCGGATTAACAAATATACTTGCTATCAAAGACAGAAACAAGTGCCGAATTCACCGTCCGTTGGTGCCATAGCTTCTAGGAAATCACGACAGTCAGCTTTGAAGAGTATGACACGAAGGGGAATGAACTACAACGATCAAAGGGATTAAATAAGCGGCTTAGGCGGAATTTGGCACAATCAATACTTCAATAAGAAGAATGTTGGTTTTGCTCATTCAAGTAAATGAGAATCGAATTACTGACGAGCCCCCGCGCCGGTAACAGCGTCGTCGGCAATAAACACATGCTTATACTAATGTAAGCTGACGCATGCGGGAAATGTAGGTCTTGCGCACGCTTGTAGACTAAGTCATGCGGAATACTGGCTGAATGAAATGTGTCTGACTGCGACCGCTGTCGCGGTCGCTGATTTTTTTGCTCGGTGAAATGTTGGTCATTCAAAAGTTGTGTCTTAGTAAGAGATCAGTATCTATCAAATTCATATTTATTTAGTGATAACTAGTAAGTAGTTTTATTCACTGCGTTGATGAAATTGTATGTAAATGCCGTGTGGCGCCGGCTTAGAATAGCATTGCCCCGTTTCTACCCGTGGGTGTCAAAGAGGCGACTAAGGGATCAATCCAGAGAATAGGCAGCAGCACCCTGTGATTACAGCACCTTGCGTTGCGCTCGCCAATCCGCCTGCCAAGCGTGGTGAATAGGGCAAATACATGGAGGGCATACAGCTCATATCCAGCAATAGACTATTGACTATTATATAATAAAATCGATGGCCCCAATAGTCCATTGCTGATATATTATATTATTAAATAATTATGGTATTTTTTGTGGGTTCTTTTCGTGATCCAAAACAAAAACATACATACACATATCACTCCTTTCATTGCGGGGTAGGCAGAGCTTCAACGGTCGTAAAAATACGATCTATATCGTCTGTCAAATATTTGAGGACCGTTTCAGAAAAATTGTGTTTCACTATAGTGACAGGTTGTCAGCCTGTCACCTAAAACCGTAACAGTAGAACGGAAAATAGCTGGAGAGACTTTAGAGTATGTTTATAGTACAGACGTCAGACAGAATGGCTTTATTGTACAAATCGAATTACTCGCGCTCATACAGCGCGTGCCAGCCAACTTACAACTAGCCAACCAGCCAACGTAGTCGGTACGCAATATTATTTCTGTTTCCGGACAATGTCGCTATTGTATCCGATACTTTATTATTTGTAAATAGAATGTGATTGAGATGTCGGCTTAGAATAGCATCACCCCCTTTCTTACCCGTGGGTGTCGTAAGAAGCGACTAAGGGACTCGAGGGTGTGTATTGCAATTTTAAGCGATGGGCTGACAACCTGTCACTATAGTGATACACAGTTATCAGATTGACCCTCGAACTTTTGTCAGACGTGGCGTAAATTACCGTTTTTCACGGCCATTTATGCTCTGCCTACCCCGAAAGGGACTATAGGCGTGATATATGTATGTATGTATGTATGTGATTGAGACGCATTGTGTTATACTGAATGGAGATGAATTAGTTTTATCACTGCGTTGAATGGCTTTATTGAACAAATCGCATTGGCAATAAGAATAGCATCGCCCCATTTCTTTCCCGTGAGTCCCGAGAGGCGACTAAGAGGTTTCGAGGGTTACATGTGTATTGCAATGTTAGCTGGGCTTTGCAATGTTAGTTAGGTGGGCTGAGATAGCATTACATTCTCGACGCGATCGTGCTGCCGTGTTCCTTTGACTCGCGCACGAAAATCCGACACTAGCGGTAGCATGGGAACTAGCAGCGCGAGTAACCTGCTCGCACTGCCCACTTCCCATACTACTTCCCTGCCCATATTGACATTGTGTGAACGTGACATAATACTCCGAATCGTTATAAAGTTTGACAGGCGCAAGTTCAGGAGCAAAGCATTTCGATATTGGTCACCTATTTTGTGAACTGGGTCTCTTATTCAGCTACAATTCCAGTTTGGAAACTGTTTCTGAAATCACAGGGGCAATTTTGCATGATCAAGTTTCGCAACAAAACTTAACACATACCACCTTGAATAGTACTACCGTATTAATAGAATTAAATTTTATAAGCTGATTGAAAACGAGGTCTTTTTTTTGTGTGTACCAACGAGTTGTCCCTGAGAACCCTGGTGTCAGAGTTTTTCAACCTACTAGTATTTACTACAAGTCTAGTAGTAGGCTTCTCACATGGAACCGTCAAAGTAATGATAGACAGCAACCAGGACCGACGGCTTTGCGTGCCCTCCGCAGCACAGAACCATCTTTCTTTTTCGGACATTGAGGTGGTTCAGCCTGCAATATCCTAATCAGTCGGGGAACTAGGTATGTAGGTACAGGACAAAGTTTTATTAGAAACGTGAGAATGTGCGTAAAATTAGGCTCAGACAATATTTGTCCATTACTACCCCAAACAAGCAAAGCAAACAACCATTACGTGGATGATGTTATCTTGATACGGCAGGTCAGTAGGCGAAGGGCAGCGGAGAAAGAGGGCAATATACCTAGCAAACTAAGGTGAATGAGGCAGAAACCCGTCAAGGATTTCTGTATCGGCATTACAAACACTTTTCAAAGATTGACGCGTGATGTCGGCTTAGAATATCAGGGTGCATCGGATCGTTTGACGACACTGTGTCACACTCGAAAAGACGAAGGAGAATAGCATCACTCCATTTCTTTCCCTTGGGTGTCGTAAGAGGCGATTAAGGGACTCGAGGGTTACATGTGCATTTTTAGAAGATGGGCTGACAACCTGTCACTATGGTAATACACAACTTCTCGAATGACCCTCAAATGTTTGTCAAACGTGGCGTAGATGTTATTTTTTTGCGATATATGTATGTATGCATGTAATGTATATGTATGTATGTAATGTGTATGTATGTATGTTTCAAAGATGGTGTATAACTGAGACAACGAAAATAAGTCACATCATCATCTATTTATAATGCAGTCACGCAATTAGTTCAATTATTCACATCTCATAAGAATTAGCGGTGTCTGACCATTCCTCATAATTAAAACGACAATGCTACGCTCCACAGACAAGCACACATCCAAGCGAATATCGCCACTAAAACACCTTCGCGTAAAGACGACCTATGGTCAGCTGCAAGGGCAAGGTCAAAATGGTTGTAACATAATACAACGTAGGCGTAAAAGGGCCATCAAGTGGAATAACATCAGCTGGAAATATTCGCTGTCTGTGACAAATTCTCAAGACTTGTCAAGATGGAAGAATATTCTAGGAACGTGATCTTGTTACAGAAAAGAACCAACATTTCTTCATACTTGAGTACAGTATTTTCCAACCGCATTTTTGATGAAAAATGTCCACATTAAACAAAATTCCCTTTCAAAGTATAACTTTATACGGGATGGCAAAATATTAGCTACAAATATTTTAAAGTGTGAACTAGCCCATAAAACTGAACATCTTTCCACATAGGTCGAAATATGAAAAATATTAGATGTTCCAGCCGACTGGGTATTTGTATGGGAGATGCATATTTTTTTCAAATTTCGATTTATGTTCCATGGGGAAAATTGTTCAGTTTCTTGTGCTGGTTGACCGCTTGAAATAGTATTTTTTTTTACACATTACATAGTTTAACAAAGTATTCTCCAGGGGAGGCCCAAACCTGTAACGGTGTGACACTGTAACACATGAATATTCAGGTTTATGTTAGTCATTAAGCTTTGTGAAATACCGGTGTATGATCTCAATTTTCAGTGCCATTACCAGAATGTAACAGGCGGGAACTCTCGACAATTCCAGCTTTGCTAAAATGTTTGTTTTGTTATTCATAAAAGCCTTAAAAACACTGGGGTGACAAACTAGGACAAAAAAGGTTAAAAAATACAGGTTTCAATTCCATATTGATGGCAAAGGCCAGTGCCCTGTAGTAATCGATACCTGCGACCGACCCTTCCGTATTATATTCTATAAACAATATTTGGAACAACAGCAATAACTTGTTTCGGGTGCCTTCGTAAACCTTAATTAGATAAACAACATGGGTATCACAAGTATGTACGTAAACAAAACTTACTTCATCTCTAAAGACGTCAAAAGTATATGGCACCTGATCTATTTTCCACGATTTACTTTGCACGTGAGTATAGAACATAGAACTTTTTATTTCAGAACACCACTTCTAAACCCGCCCATTGATAACAAAACAGTCCGTGTGGCCACAACTGTAGCGGCAAACACAATGAATGCAGTGACAATGATGATTGTGAAGCAACCGACACCAAATAGTGATGAAGTCATCAGGAGCCTGCACGGGACTTCGGACTACGCGGGGGACTGGGCTGTTGGCACAGGCACGTGATTGCCAAGATCCCCTTTTAAGTCAGGAACACACAGGCCTGACTTTAATACAAGTGAAAAACACTTCCTCAACAAAATAATTCAACGAAAATTGTGCATGAAAATATTTGAAACGTGATTAACTAAGAAAATAAAATCTTACAAGAGAAGTAACTATAAACAAAGTTTAAAACAACATACAAATAATACTCGTAACAAAATAGCAAGATGCGAAACAGTTATAACTCATGCAACAAAGTCTATGAATTATTTGGTAGCAATAAGATAAAGAAAATAAAATCGGATCCATCACCAGTCGAAGTCCATAGCCTCTGCTAAACAAACTACAATGATGAGAAAAAGATAAAACTAATGCAACAAGGTCAATGCATTTTAAGGTAGCAATAAGACAAGAGAATGAAATGCGATCGATGAGCAGTCAAAGTCCATGCAGCAAGTCAGAGAATCATAATACTAGGAACTCCGCCGATGAGTGTAAAGCCTAAACATCAACAACAAGGGGACAATGGGGTCCGAAGTCCGCACTAGCAATTGTTGCGATCTGTTCCAACCGCGTACTACGAACGTTTGAACAATTGCTTGGCAGCTCGAGTTACCATTTTGAGAGATCTCATTAAAACGGCTATTCTTAGTAACTGAACGGATAATATTAATATACTTTTATTGCACATAATAAAATTAAAATAAAACACACTGTACAATAAGGCGGCCTTCATGCTAAAGTAGGATTCGCTTTCATGCAACCTTTGGGTGATATGGAGAGTGCGAAAATTTGAGCGGGATAGTGCAAACACCTACATATACTACTTGTACTATAAAACAATCTAATATATAGATAGGCAATACAATATACCTAATACATACCTAAAATATTATTAAAGTAATACATACATATACTTAAACTATACTATGGAAGCGTGGATAATGATGAACTCTAAAATTTGTTAATCGAGCGATACTCGGGACTTTGAGCTATCACATATTATTTGTATAATATGTATTTATTTTAAGAAAAACGTATAAGAGTATTACCAGCTATCTATTTTCCATAGTACAAGCTTTACTTAGTTTGGGGCTAGACGGCGCTGTGTGGATTGTCCAGAACATTAGATCGACACACGGCCGCACACATATGCCGCGTGGTTGTCACTTCTCCGTGGATGTTTACAAACAGAGACGGTCTTTAGACTCTTGTCACTAAGAAGTAGGCAAAGGGCTTCATTGAAGATACAAACATCATTATGTTGATTGGAGATAATCATGATCACAGTACATTCGCAACGTTTCCTTGTTTGTTGAGTCAATGTAGCCGGTAAATAAGCCAGTTTTTGAACAACAAGCCTAAAAGAACTGAGCCTAATAAAAAAAGAGAGAAGAAATTATCTTACTCTTCTCTTTCTCTTTTAGTGTGGGACACCGAGTCGTCCAACGAGCCGATGAACACTAGTGTCACAGTTTTTCAACCGCTTACTACCACTAGTAGGCCTCTGACATGGTTGTCTTACGACCGCCGTCTAAGTTATCATAGACAGCAACCGGGACCGACGGCTGAACGTGCCATCCGAAGCACGGAACCATTTCTTTTCGGACAATCAGTTGGTTCACGCTGCAATGTCCTAACCAGACTTACCTCCTTTCTTTGTAAATCTGACTCTCTGTAAAACATTGTTGATGAATTAGAGATAAGAAACATAAATAACGCGCAATAGTCTGAAACATTGAACTAAATACACCACTATTGAGCAATCATACGATTTCGATACAAATGCCAGACAAGACATTATGATATCAATGGCGGCACGATTCAGTGACACATGGTAAATTGGTGAATGGATTGAACAGAATTTTTTTTTTTGCTAATCAGACTGGTCTGGCCGTAAGTATAGTTTTATTTCATTACAATCAAAATTAATTACAAAAAATGTCACTTAAAACTAAACTTAAACTACTTACTCACAAAGCCCGCTCCTTGTCGATCCGGGGGCAAAGGTCCCCATAACGCTCGCCGCGTTGCCGCTTTGAATCGCCATGGCTAACCTTTGCACCAGGAAAGAACCAGAGCGGGGGTCACCTCCTCTCTCTCTTAAGCGGCTACCTAATTCTGCTATAAAAGCCTTAGCCTCATTGCACCAGCACCCGGCTGTTTCCACAGCGAACGGGACAAAATTGTAGTTTTCGCTCAGGACTGAATATTTATCGCGCTTCCTACTGGCTGCACCCTCGGCAGTAGCCTCTGGAGCCCTCATGGTACCACTGAGATGGCTAGCGGCGTAAGTGCTGACGCATGTAGCGTCCCACATGAGGCACTTTCCACATTTCCACGGTACCAGAGACAGGCCGTCGGGTCTTTTTCCATCAGTTCGACTGAGACCCGGTGGTTCCAGGGCACTTGGGACTTGGGCAGACACGAGTGCTCTGCGGATGATGTCGTTTAGGGCGTGGTGACGAGAGAATCTCCCCGCACAGCGACTGCAACTTAAAGCGTGGTGGCCATTGGCCTCCACCATGGAGCCGCAAACGCATAAATGTGGTTCACAAACGTTGCAACCCAGGCGGAGAGCCACAGCCACACGCAGCGAGTCGCTGTCCAGGAGTGTACCCATGTGGGGTGATGGTAATGCATGTAGCCACGCCCCCGATTCTGGTTGTGTCACAGCCCGAAGTCTGGCCACATTTACCCCCGTCGCCGCCTCAAGCAAATGATCGGACACACCTTTCGCCCCGATATCGTCCCAAGCACGCTGCGAGCCAACATCGAGAGGCAATGACGCACCCGGATTACGGGCGAGCCAAACACTCAAGGCACCATCAGCAAACGGAATACTCAACTCGTCGCCATAAAGGGGCAAAATAGTAGCGACAAGTTTCGTGACCCCATGCACAGACGCCAAGAATGCCGGGACTCCCACATCCTGCATGCACCTAATCCCTAAACCCCCGTGCCGCACCGGCAATGCAGCCTGACTCCATTGCCTATCGTCTAACGCAACATTAAGGACACTCACCACCGTATCTCTAAGTGTAACGTCGAAGAGCGACACTTCTTCTGGATACATCCAGGTGGGAGACGTTCGTAGCAGATATGTTACTTTCGGGATAGCAAAACATACCCGTAAAAGAATCAGGGCAACATGTGCGGACAGACCCAACAGAATTGATAACAAACAGAACTTGAACAGAATTGATAACAAAACAACGCAAACTGGACTTTGGACTTTTTATACTATTTTCACCTCTCCAGCTTGATCAACAGTTTTGCCGCGTAAATCCAGTGGGCAAAACTCGTTTTTATCCACTTGATGGAGAAAAGTGATTTGAATTTCAAACATATATATATTATATATATATATATTTTAATTTCGTTCGCAACGAACAGGCGAAGATCATGTAAGACCATGCTGTCTAGTCGTCAGTCTTTAATTTTCTATAAGTTATATCTAGAATTAATGTCTTCAGTAATATTATTCTTCAAAGTCATATCCAATTTATCAGAACTAATCGTGACATTGGCGGCGCGGCGGTGCGTTCTGAAAACTATTTCAGCCAGTTATTTATTTATTTTTGTAAGCGTTTTTTTCTATTAAATATTTCTGACATTTCTGAATATTGGTACAAATTATGTAATTATTCTGAACGATACTGAAAAAAATATATTTTGTCTGCGGCATTCGAGCAATACAGCCAATTTCCCAAACTTGACATTGGCAGAATTTTCTCACTGGTAGAGGTGAAAAGTTGTATGTACCACACGAAAGAAAATTCATTGCATCTCGTGCTGTTGAATCCCTCACTGAGCTCAGGATACAACTTTTACTATCCTTCGCTGCCCCGGGATTCAAAATTAGCACTCGAAGCAAAAATGACCTTTGCCTTCTTGTTGTACAAATAACTATTTACTATCATACAGAATGTAAAAATATTAGCCGCACGCTACTATTTTAAAGTTGCAGCTAGTATGTTTACTGCCGTGTGATGCCGGCTTAGAATACCACCACTCCTTTTCGTCGTAAGAGGCGACCAAGGGACTCAAGGGTGTGTATTGAAATTTTAGGCGATGAGCTGACACCTTTCACTATGGCGATACACAATTTTCCGAATGACCCTCAGTTATATGTCAAACGTGGCGTAAGTTTGTTTTTTGCGGCCATTTACGTTCTGCTTACCCCTCAAGGAATTATAGGCGTGATGTGTGTATGTATGTAGTATGTTAACATCTTGTATGCCGACGTGTAAAGGGATGATCAGTGCTCATGTTATGGAACAGGCTATAAGTTTACAGGAGAACTTTTTAGTACATTGCGTGGCCGGTTTATATTCTTTGTATGATAATGGTTAACCGACTACGCAATGAACATAGAATTGCACCTGCAAAGTTGTAGCCCCGTAGTTTCATGATATCGGTTTCTGTGCGTATATTTTTGTTTATTGATGTGGTTATTCATTCTACTTATAACTAGACTACGCTATCGATTTAATAAAATGTGGGCTACTGGGGCAATCTGTTTTTGATTAGGCTATTATTATGCTTGCCTATTTTGATGTCATTTCATACCTATGATGATCATATTTATAAATTGTAGAATATCAAATACCATGAAAGTTGAATTAATTAATCTAAAAGGAGTTACAAAAAGGGTATAACAAGCCCAAAGGAGGTCAACGAACTCTTGAAACTGAACAACTTTCCCCGAAAATTTTGTACGAGGGAACCAGCTGATCAGCAATTTTGTATGAGAGGTAATTTTTTTTTTAAAGTTTTTGGCGGCAAAGTTGTTCAGTTTCAAGAGAACCTTGACCTTCTTTCGGCTTATTATATCCTTTTACTCCCTGTACCTCTATAACATTTCAGACAACAGCTGTTTTAAGGGTGTCATGTCATTCATGGAACGTGTTGACAGACGAAGACGATAAACCAAAATTAGCTAATGTAGCGGACGTACTTGACACGGAAACCTGTGGACTTTGCTTGTCACGAGGTGTCGATAAAATAACAGTTAGTATACTGTTATTGTTCCGCCATAGGTATTGTAAACATCACCGACAAGGAGCAGTTTATATTGTGTGTAGTAGCGACAGGTAGTTTACGAATAACACCGTGATGTTTAGATTTGTAGAAGCTAGGTTCACGGCCTAATGCTATGCTCCTGCCGCTGCCGCAAATATTGCCCAAATACTTCCGCGAAAGTATTAACGCGAGTAAGTGTTTGCACACTGTCGCCATACTCTTCTCGCAGCAATACATTTCACTCACGGTCGTGCTGTCCCCTACCCTTACTATTATTTCCCTGCCCATTTTTTTTTTAGTTGTGGACCCTACGATTTTTAGCCCCGGGGCTTTTAATCTACACCTGACTGTATAGTGGGGAGCAGGAGCTCACCCGGAAAAGCTTGTGGTTGTTCAAACAACCAGCTTGGGCTTACGAGTTGTTCTGGGAAGAACGTATTGGACTGGCACGTGCCGGTAGTTCCCAAAGTGGGGAGCAAATGAGGGACCTCCGCGCCCCCGCCGGCGGGGGCGTCGGTTGCTTGAGGAGCTTGTGGAGTGTGATCTACTCGCAATGGCTGCTGCAGTGGCTACTGTTATTTTATCATCTTATCTACTGTGATTTCATCATCTTGATTCCCTGCCCATGGAGGCATTGCGTGAACGTTTCAAGAATAAAAATTTAACCTAAAAATGTGTGTAAGTAATCGTATGTGCTTATAAAGTTATATTACAATTACAATCTGAACTTCGATAGTCCTTTCAAAGTTGAAATAAATAATGCACCAAACAAAAACAAATCAATTTTCATTCAAGCATTGTTTTGTATGTAACGGCGATTTGATGAGTCAATTCAACAATTCGTACCGACGCACAACAAATTAAACGTGCTTAAGTATTAAACTCGCAAAGATAAACGAACAAAGAAACGTAAATATCTAAGTCAACAGCGCAATATATGTAGGAAAAAAAGATAGGTAAGTAAATAGGTAGAACTGACAAGCCTAGGAAGTCAAAAACCTCGACACAAAGAATAAACAATAGCATCACGCCTCAGTTTGGTTTAGTCATCTAGAACCAAACGTTGACGCGGATTCCGTTTTTTGCGCCTTCAAGATGCGACCTTGACGTTGATAAAACCAAGGTTGAAGATCTGCGTTTGATCTTAGTATGATCGATCGCAACTAATAAGTAACAAACCGATTCAAAAATATAAGACGAGATAGGTGAGGGACATATGAAGCGTTGAATAATATTTGGTATGAAAATGACTTGGTAATTTGACAATAACACAAACATTTCACGAGAGAAGAATTTTAGATAAAGTAGGTAAGTACGCAAATATTTTTAATTCCGTAAGGAAGCTTGTGAGCACGAGTATGAATTCTGGTTCAAAATGAATTTCTAGCAAGTACGATGCCTGAATTGTGAATGGTCCTAGAAATATGACGTAAAATTAGAACTATAGATCTGCAAAACGGCACGTACATTGAGAATTTAATAAAGCAGCTATATAAAATTTTTAGTAAAACGTGAAAATCAAAAAAGCAATAGTTTACTATTGCTTAACATCAAGGTGAATCTAGGGGTCAGTTACATAATTAATATAAAAAATACACACATAAGAAGCTAAGATCAAGTTTGAGGCTGCGGCAAGAATTAAAATCATAAGTAGCTTCCGTCTTGCGGATATTGTAGTAGTTATAAATACGGAAGCCAGGAAGTCGTTTACAATATTTGCAACTATTTAAATTATGTCGCTACTTCTTGTCTATGATATGGTTAATACAATGTGTAAAGGAACTCGCAGGCTCGCCAAATTCTAAGTCTATGGAAAGAAATACATACATAATATCACGCCTATACCCTTTGTGGGTAAGGCAGAGCGTATACGGACGTAAAAACGGACAGCTACGCCACGTCTGACAAACATTTGAGCGTCACTCAGAAGATTTTGTTTTCAGGTTGTCAGCACATTGCATAAAATTGTAATACACATGTAACTCTGAGTCCCTTCGTCGCCTCTTACGATCACGTCACCCAAGGGAAAGAAATAGGATGATGCTATTCTAAGCCGGCATCACACGCCATGGATGGAACTGCAGTTAGAAAACTTTATTGAATGCGAGACAAGTGAAAAGACAAGGTTCTTAATTAAAAAAACATCATGGTCTTGAGCTCCTTTCACGGATCTAAAATAAATTCTACAGACAAGATGCGTGCACATTCGAAAACAGTTGGCACTAAACACGTGTGATCCAATTGCAATCAATTGTAGGTTTGTAGGAGCAAATGCAGAGTTCCCACGCGATAATTGCAGTGAGGATACGTACTACTGCCACGGCCAAGGTTGCAACGCAAGGCAAATGAGTCTCTGAATGGATCTGGTTTAAATAGAACAAATATGACTACAACTAGAAGCAATTGTATGAAATACCATTTGCAAAAGCTAGTTGTCTTCAATGAACAAATTGCTTACACTTTTTGCTCCGAACGAAAAAATACCTATCATTAATTTGAAGTCAAAGAACTTTATAGATTTTGTACATCAAGGCTGCATGCTAAGACCTATGTTATAAAAGCGTTATACAAATGGCTACGTGACAGAACTGCAGAAACAAGCTGCATCTTCTTATCAACGGTGACCTTTTCACACCACTAAGCCACATAAAGTGTGAATAAAGAGCAAAGTCCCATCTAATCGATGATAGAATAACATGTTTGTCTGTCAACGCATCCTGTAGGGTCTGTTATCGTGGGTTGACGAGGTGGTGCGTCGGGTTATCGAATAACCTTTTCTCGTTTTATCTCCAGTGTTTATCTCTCACATCCCGTGTTATCATCGGATGAATGTTTTTCAGCTGTTATTGAATACTTTGTTGATGATGCGTGTATAGTTCCAGTCACTAAGGTGACTTTGGACATTGTTCTCATTAAAAACACTTTGGTGTTGATAATAAACGATAAGGATAAAGTTTTTATTGAAAGATCCTATGGTAAATATAAAAATAAAAATATATTTAGTTAATTAAAAAACAAGTTGACTCCAGATATTGAAACAAGTGTAAGACACATTTGCTCGTCTTGTTATCTACATGAGAAGTGATTTTTAGAAGTATCGGTATTATTTTTATGATAAAAATAAAGTCGAATGGCATTAGAATCAAGAAGTTTCTCGACAATATTAGCAATAAAGTCATTTTGCAAAGTGTTTGTCGATAATACCCATAACGAGGCAAAAACATTGTATGGATCGCATAAATGGTTGTAATCATTTGAAAACCTAACTGATACTAAAATTAACCTTCCTATAATTACAAGGGCCGCTGTGGACTCTCTAGTGACCCTGGGCAAGACGAGGGTATATGGGTCACAGAGAAATCATAGTAGATAACAAGGTGTATCCAAAATCTATCCAGGGTTACCAAGTAAATACATTCTTTCCTCATCAGGAAGCTCATCAAATAAAGCTTAATTTCAAAACTAGGAACCGTATCTGTTGTAACAGGGCAAATTATTTCGAATCTCTAAAACCTCGTAAAATCTGTTTAAAAAAGTTAAACTTAAATGGTTATAGTATGCAGTTGTCTATCTTAATTTTATCCGTTTTGAGAAAGGTGAATGACCACACAGTTATTGAACACTATCAAAGGTACGCTTCACGGTAGTTTCTTTCTTATATGATTCTTTTTAAAGTTGAAAGAACGAACCAAAGATTGATTGATTCGTCAAAGTTGGAGGATTCACAGACTGATGAATTAATGACAGTAATCTTGAGAGCTTACAATAACGTATCATCAAGATAAACTTTTGTAAGTCACCAGTGCGTGTTCAACTTCGTATAAGTCGCACAATAAAAAGGTCTCGAAATGGCAACATTATTGTTGACATCCCCCATATGTCATGGTTTTTAATAGAGAGACAAACAATCATTTTGGCATTTCGGGATCCTTTCGTTATAATTCGTGATGTCTTTTTCCTAGTCATTTTAATGATATGATATGGTCACTTGCGATAGCTTTTCACGTTTATTTACAGTAGACTAGACCCCCAACCAAACATCCTGACAATTTATGATTTACGTTGTTTACCAAAACTATTGTGAGCGTTTAAAAGGTTATATATTTTTCTTACATACGCCTATATCCATTGCGGGGTAGGCAGAGCGTAAAAAGCCATAAAAAACTAACATTTACGCCACGTCTGATAAACATTTGAGGGTCATTCACATAATATTAACCGCAGCAGATTGTGCCTAATTGTTACTTTCCCGTGAATTGTGAATAAGAGTGGACGTAATGGGAGCTGGTCAAACAGATGTCACTTTCACATGCCCCATATCGATTTTTCCAGTACCCAGAATGCATGCCAAAAACATGGTGACAAAGGACGTAAATTTTGATATCCCTTTACATTCATGTGCACACATATAAGAGTTCTATGTGAAATGTACCTGCATTGTACATGCGTTTCGAATATCGTAAAATTGTCGTCATTGCCACTGACAAAGTTTTTTAAACATTTTGCTTGAATTCTGAAAGGATTTTCCGAATTGAGTAATGGACTTAGTTTATATTTTGGCTGAATACTTTTGAACTATAGAAAAGAGGATCTTACGTTGATTGATGGACGAGTTATTAAAATTTACCAAAAAAAAATATTTAAGGTGGCGAAAACAAAATAAAATGTAAAATGTAAAGACAGTTACAAAATGACGAAAGATAAGCTGTAGGCACTATTTTAAAAGTGATTATGTAAGACGAAAGAAAGACAATGCGCCAGAATCGAGGTCAAAATGTCACTAGATAACTGAGAATTTGTTGACAGAATATTGTAATGAAAAGAGAAAATATAAAGAACAAAATTATATAACTTTAAAAAGATAAATACCTGTAAGATACCGAATAGTCTCTATACAATTATATCACAACTTTTATCTCAATTTTTAAGCTTGACTTTTCAGTGAAGGTAGTCATATAAACATGCGGAATTTTCAACAATATCAAATACACACAATTTGCAAAAAACAATGAAATGTGCTCTATTAGCACCTGTTACGCAGCAACCTTCATAATACCAATAAATTTCTAATAAAAATTATTAGTAATCTTAATAACTACAATGTTCTTACTACATATTTCATTCCCAGGAGTTTCGGTATTTTCATATGAGAAATGTCACGTAAGTAAGCCTGTTCTGTATTTCCATTAAAATTGATATGACGTGGAAGTCAAGAAAGAACGTTAATACATAATGCACAGATGTTGACACAAAGTAAGTGAAAGTATTCTATTATTAGACAGATTCAGCTATTTGTTTTGATTGTGTTGTACCCTACTTGATATGGCTTGTTAAAAAATATAGGTTAAAACGCGGTCCTGTGTAACGTAATTAAACCTTGTACCTTCGGCTCACGTGGTCAGATAACTAATAGATTAAAACCAAACTCACCAATAACAACTTCAGCTAACTAACCAACTAATATCACTTTTTGTGTATCACAGCCACTTTGTGTCGGGAACTTTAAAAAAATATAAGTTTAGGACATGACACGCACGTGTAGACCGGCGCGCGTTTGAAAACAGACTGACGGTCACTGGCTGGCTGGAAGGAGCAGAGCAGTAACTGTGGACCGGCCGGGTTTAAAATTCGAAGCGGTGACGAGAGAGGTTATACTTGTTCGAAGAAAATAAACGTTTCAAAAAACGAGTTCTTGATTGTTCCGGGTGTATTTTATATCGACTTCCTTGTCAATCTTCCTTCATGATCCTGTGTCGTGTCGAGGGTATCAGTCCTTGGACTTTGTGGTGTTCGTGTGAGTAAAGTGGCGTGATTGTAGTGGTTCATGTGGAATGTGGGTGGTAGGTATGATAATTATGAAATTCTGCGTTGGTTGCTGCTGGTGGCACGATGCGTCTACGTCGCGTCTAGGGCTCACGTCATTGAGGGCACGAGAACTTTGAACCCGAAGTTTGAACCAGTTTATCGGGTGCCCCGGTTTCGTGGTGCAAAGATCGACGCTGATTTATTAATTAAACGTAAATTGATACAATATTAATTAGTGGTGGGAGCAAAGTCAATACTGTCGAGAAATTGGCTGGTCACAGAGTTACTTGACAATAAGCTTCCCTTTGTTCTGGGGTATTATATTTTCAATTTGTTTCAGATCCCTTATAAACTACATATAGATACCTACTGCTTTGTGACTGCTTATAGAGCAAGGAAGGACTAAAATCTTGACGTGTGATGCTGGCTTAGAATAGCATCACCCCATTTCTTTCCCGTGTGAGTCGTAAGAGGCGACTAAGGCCGTACGCTCGCTTACGCGGTTTCACGCGCGGGCCAGCGGGATCCGCGCGGCGGTCTGACATCGCCGCCATTATTACCCGTCCAAATTTAGAAGGCGCATAGTGCCTAGGTAGTTGTAATATGGCAAGTGTCGTCGTGTTCGTACGGGTTATATTATGTCGCGGGTTGCTGAAGCCGCGGCGCGGGTGACCGCAGGCCGCGTCACGGGGCGCCAATCTTGTGTTTTGTCAAATCTGGCCCGCGCGGGCCGTCCCGCGCGTGAAACCGCGTGAGCGAGCGTACGGCCTAAGGGACTTGAGGTTGTCTGTTACAATTTTAGGTGATGGGCTGACAACTCGTCACTATGGCGGTACACAAATTTCCGAATGACCCTCAAATGTTAGTCAGACGTGGCGTAAATGTCCGTTTTTTGCGGCCGTGTACGCTTTGCCTACACCGCAAAGGATTATAGGCGTGATAATTATGTGTATGTACGTTTGAAAATACTTATTCTAAGACCATCTTTTGACTATACAAAAATATTATCAGTATCAATAAAACAGTACACATGACAACAGTAGATAATCCTATCAAAAGATTTTAGCAATATGCGGATTGAAGTTCAATAAAACTTATCAATATCAATCTCAAACAGAACTACTGCAAATCTTTAAAATAAAGATTAGATTGCAGAGTGAATTAATTTTAATCTGCAAATACTGAAACCGGAGTTTATTACACATGATAAAAATCATAGACAAAATTTATCCACTTTTCCTGTTCAGGCAGTAATTGACACAGAATAACTCTTACACTAGGCCAGGCTCTTACTCTAAGCCGCATCGGGTCGTATAAAAGAGACAATAGCTGAACAACCCAAGCAAAACGTTCAATGGATGTTTGGCTGTAGTATATCTGTCGGATTATTTGTTGCGCCGTGTAATCTCGTTGTTGGATCTGGTTATAAGGGCTTGCGGAAGGTCAGGTCTCTCAAGGCTGATTTCGAGTAGGAGGCGTGTGGCATCTACTTGTGATAAGACTGGGTACTCTTAGTGGGTAAAACAATGAATTTACAATACAGTAATAACAAAAATCCTTTTCAAAGGTGATCATGTCATAGGAAAAAGAAGGGTTTATTATTTAATTTTGTTTTGCTTATGCTTTCTTGAAGTTGTAACAGATTCTGCACTTGAAGAAGTTCTTGAATGGATCAGTAAGTACAATATAAAGTGAATTTGACTAGTCACCGATACCAAAATCTCAAGACGGGCTGGTGTTAGGGGACAACTTTCCCTAGGAACTTAGGTCGAAATACGAAATATATTGGACCTTCCATACAAAATTGCCGATTAGCTTATCTGAGTTACTATGGAAACTCAAAGTATTTGACATAATTTGACCTATGTTCCTTGGAGAAAGTTGGTCCTTATCACCAGCCCGTCTTGAGATTTCGCTATCGGTTACTAGTAAAACTTCACCCTATATGTATATCCATAATGCTATCCGGCCAGGGTAAACAAACGGTATCAACCAACGGTACCTAATTTACGAATGTTATACGTCGAATTGTGGTAAGCTCCATTTTAAACTAACTCCACTGAAAGCTTCAATCCAGCAGAATTACTGGGAACTTATTAGCCGTAATGAGGACGGATAAATGTCGTGCATAATAAAACAAATTGCGGAGATAATCTGTCTACATGCATATTGAAAACTTATTTACGTTTGTATCTTTTAGGGACATAAAGTCTACTTTACCAAAAAGACCACAAGTCTTATAGCGAGTTGTGATAGATAGGTCGATAGATAAAATGCTTTATTCATATTTGTTAAGTAGTGGACGTTTTTTCCTGCTTCACAAAGCTGCTTTTTTAAATGGTTTTTTCTTTTTACAACTGCAAGAGTTGTTCAAAACATAACATTTTGGTCACTGAAGCCAAGCTGATATGCCGTGTGATGCCGGCTTGAAATAGCATCACCCCATTTCCTCACCGTGGGTGTCGTAAGAGGCGAGTAAGGGACTCGAGGGTTTCCTGTGTATTACAATTGTAGGCTAACAACCTATCACTATAGTAATACACGACTTTTCTAAAAAGCCTTCAAATATTTGCCAAACGTGGCGTTAGCGACCGTATTCTACGGCCGTTAACGCTCTGCCTAACCCATACAACACCCAAACTACATGTTATGCAAAATATAAGGACGATCCTAGGATGATGACATCACGTACCGGAGGAAACAAAATATAGGCATTTGTAAAATGGAGATGATTTTTAAGCCTTCTGCAATCAGTGGCAATATGGACATCATACTATTCAACCTGTAATGACTTTTATTTTTAAGTCATTACATGCCAATGACACTCGAGTATCATTCTATTGCCACTGTGATTTTCTATACTTCAAATTGTTAGCAGAATACGAAACGACCAAAACATACATACATACACATATCACGCCTATAATCCCTTTGTGGGGTAGGCAGAGCGTAAACGGCCGCAAGAAACGGACATTTATGCCACGTCTGACAAATGACTGAGGGTTATTCAGAAAATTGTGTATCGCCATAGTGACAGGTTGTCAGCCCATCGCCTGAAATTGCAATACACACCCTCGAGTCCCTCAGTCGCCTCTTACGACTTCCACGGAACACAAATGGGGTGATGCTATTCTTAGTCGGTATCACACGGCCAAAACCCTGACACTCTATTCAAAACACACCCGAGAAGCTTAGCAGAGGTATACAGCCCCTGGAACAGGGCTACTGGTCGAATTTTGTGCAGTTTAGGCTGCAAAAATCTTAGACAAATAAACAGCGATGAGTAAATGAAGGTTTCAGGATTTGCTGTATTTTTAGATCGTGTTGAGCCTAGCGAGAATAAACCTAATGAATATGGAAACGTGCTCCAATTTAGTGGAATTTGGAATTTCCCTAACCCACGTCCGCATCAACCATCATGTTAATTCGGGCGAGAAAACGGCATGAAATATTAGAACAAATTGTGGCGGAACCAAACGAGCTGTGTCCAATGTGGAATTACATGTGTAATAAATAATACATACATACGCAAATCACAGACAGAGACTAACTACATACTTCATGTAGGTTTACGCGACTTACTTGTTATTTATTTAATAGATAGTTTAGCCCTCTACGTTTCAGCTGCATAAGATAGCCTTCTTTGCGGAGGTTGACAGATCACATACGCCCGCACGTCAGCTGTGATTGTCGAACACTGGATACTTTTTTCTCTTCCTCATCATTCATCAATCTATACGATCTTTAAGTAAGTTCACTCTTGGTCTTGACCTAACTTTCTTTTATACATCCTGACATACATACGTCAGCCTATTGCAGTCCATTACTGGACATATGCCTCCCCCAGGATACGCCAAACTTCTATTATACGTCCTTGATCACACTTAACTCTAACTTACAGCTGAACTTTTGATAATTGAAAGATATATCATATCATCTACGTACAGCACTGAAAATTATAGCAAGGGCGTGTAGTCACCATTACAGGAGACAAAATAAAAAGTTTAACAATTTGCTTCGCGCTTCGCACGTATTTAAAACGCCAGAGTCGAATCCGTTTAAGTGACAGGGTGAAACAGAATAAACACGTCAAGCTTGTTGACAGGTGACGCATGGTGTTGTCCGTAAAGCCATGAACACACACAGATACAAGCACAAAGAACACCCAGACAGATAGTAGTAAATTATAATCAGTCCAGCCATTCAGGAACTATAAAAGAATGCTAACCAAGTCCTTTGAAAATCTCTTTCTGTTCATTCCAAACACGTGTAAAGACTTAAAGGAAAATCCAATTTTTCATGGAATTGAAACACACTCATCCCACGCTATTTGTATTATACATTGTGAAAGCTTTTACATAAATCAACGTATTTTTTTATTTATAAGAATTCACAATGAGTTTGACAAGGCCGAGGCATTTCACATAAAATCAAAGGAAAGTTACACAAAGTGCGCGCAAATTCTCGACCTTCTAGTACAGACCGACTAACTCCAAACAACTACAGACTACTCAGACACGGGCTCGGATAGATATAGAAAATGCTTGCAGTCAATCAGGTGGTTTAGCCCCCAAAGTTCTAAAGACACTGGAGAACAATATTACAAAGTTGTGAATTGAAAGTTAAAAGAATCACGAAACTTGGAGAAGAAAACACAAATTCAAAACATACGCTGTATAAATCTTTATCTAGAAAGAAAATTAATCAGACTTACTGGCCGTTCAGTGCAAATTGAATAATACCCTGACAACGGGTATATTTCACTTGAATTATGGCACTTGTTGTTATTGAAATAAGACAGAGGTGAGAAACAAGTGGGGTTACTTGTACACGTCATATGCAGAATGTGAGACCGAAATAATTTGTAGGTTGCCATTGTCAAGATTCATTCTCAGGATATTCTGCTGGCATTATTATTAATACTTTAAGACGCCTTAAATATAGGCTAGTCTACCTGATGTCAGGTATTAAACATGACCGAAGTACCTATGTCTTAAATACAGGCTATTCCGTAAATAGTACGCTAGTTGCCTTGTCAATGTCATGCGTGATTGACAGGATTAAAAAGTGCAGTAATTAACTTAAATTTCCTAATCATGACACGATCAAAACACAATTCTCTTCAACAACATCTTTGATAAATCTGTAGTGAAATCTTATGCAAAAATCTATTCAATAGTAGATGTTTTGTAAATTTGGTATTCCGCATTTGCTTTAGGTTAAGGCACACAATATGGTAGATAAGCAGTAGCTTTTTTTTACTTCCATATAACTAAATCAACTTTGCCAATATATAATTCATTTCTATGACAAAATAGGCTAAGAATGTGATGCCGGATTCTAATCAGAATAGCATCACCCCATTTCTTTCCCTTGGGAGTCGTTAGAAGCGACTTAGGGACTCGAGGGTGTGTATTGCAATTTTAGACGATGGGCTGATAACTAATTGTCTAACTAAATATTTGTCAGACGTGGCGTAAATGTCAGTTTTTTTGTGGCCGTTTGGGCTCTGCCTACCCCGCAAGGGATTATAGGCGTGACATGTATATGTATGTATGTATTCTGATCAGTACTAGTACCTAAATTTATTTCACAAACAATGAACGACTTACAGCCAACTTATGACAATTTAATTTTGCTTAGTACTCAACAGGTGAAACGCGCCGAACCGAACAGAAATCTTCAAAGTAATCTCTTGAGAGTAAACCTACATCTACAAGGAACAAGCATCAACAACTACTAAGTACAAGAAATCTTCCGTTCGCCTTAGGAGTCCCAAGAGGACTTCCCTGGATAAGAAAGAAAGATAGGTACGGAATGTTCCAGAATTATTTATTCCGTCTAGAAAAACATCTTCAATAGTCGTATACATTTGTATATCCCGTGTCAAAATCAGGAGACTTTAGTTGATAGGATAAGGCTTTGAAGAAGTAGAAGATTAGGCCGTGTGATGCCGGCTTAGAATAGCATCACCCCATTTCTTTCCCGTGGGAGTTGTAAGAAGCAACTAAGGGACTCGAGGGTGTGTATTGCAATTTTAGGCGATGGGCTGACAACCTGCCACTAAAGCGAAACTCAATTTTCCGAATGACCCTCAAATGTTTGTCAGACGTGGCGTGAATTACCGTTTTGCGGCCGTTTACGCTCTGCCTACCCCGCAAAGGATTATAGGCGTGATATATGTATGTATGTAGAAGATTAATAAATGAAATGAAACGAGTTAGAGGACACCTTGTACTAGAGCAAAACGAATTTCAAATTTGCTAGTGGTCATCTCGTCATTAGGCGGTTGTACATTTTCTGACACCAGGTTTTACCACATGGCATAAATGAATGATGAAACAAACAGTCCTGCTTGCTCCTTAGAGCATGGACTCCTTACAACGGATGGCGGACACGAGACAGGAAAACGGCAATCTGATAGTGTAAACGAGACGGGCAAAGTCCACGCGTGGTACAGGCATGGCATTACCTGTTGCAAGACTATGTACTCCATAGATACGATAATGTGACACAGAAATGTATTTCGATCGATGTGGCGCAGTGGTAGTACGACTGCCTGCAGCGCAAAGGTTTCGGGTTCGTTTTCCGGTGGGCACTCATTTGATATTAGGTATCACTTTGACGTGAATCTGTTTGCAGTCTGGTTAGGACATTGCAGGCTGAACCACGTGATTGTTCGAAAGAAAGATGATTTCGTGCTTGGGAGGGTACGTTATGCCGTCGGTCCCGGTTGCTGTCTATGACTACTTAGATGGCGGTCGTTACACAACCATGTCAGAGGCCTACTAATAGTATATGGCGGTTAAAAAATTCTGACACCAAGGTTCATCGGGTCATTTGTCGACTCTTTGTCCCTCACGAAAAGAAGAAGACAGGAATGTTTAGGTATAGATGACAGCGCGTCTGATTTAAATGAAATTAATAGGTTGATAATGAAAAGGGATGACCCTCAAACATTTGTCAGACGTGGCATAAATGGCCGTTTTTTCGCGGCTGTTTACGCTCTGCCTACCCCGCAAGGGATTATAGGCGTGATATGTGTATGTATAATGAAAAGGGTCCTATCTCAAATTTGAAAATTCATTATAATCAGAAACCACTACTGGACATTCTTTAAAAATACCATACTTCCTTCAAAACACCATTCCAGAATATTCCTCAAAATGGATGAATGACCACATGGACCGGATACACCACACGCAATACGTAAGTTTCCGTCCAGGATAGCAACACTTGCAGAGGACTGCGATGGGATAATTCGTAATGGCCGCAGGGGGCGAAGTCCTAACTCCCAGAATAGCTCGCAGCGGGCGAGTCGTTATGTCAGCTACCTACTGCTGCAGGATGCGCTCCTGGTACTTTGATTGAGATTAATGGAACTCATTTGGGTAATGTAAAACAAGGGAAACTTGTAATACATTTTTTTTCTTCTTAGATAAGGGGCTTGAGCACCATTGAACGTTGAAAACGAAATTGTCTATAAATACTGTTTTGATGTGATTTTATTACATACATATATCACGCCTATAATCCCTTACGGTAGAGCGTAAACGGCTGTGAAAAACGGACATTAACGCCACGTCTGACAAACATTTGAGGGTCATTTGGACTATTGTGTATCACCATGGTGACAGGTTTTCAGCCCATCGCCTAAATTGGCAATACACAACCTCGAGTCCTTTAGTCGCTTCTTACGACACCCACAGGAAAGTAATGGGGTGATGCTATTCTAATCCGGCATGACACGGCCTTGTGATGTGATTTTATTACTAGCTTTATTACCTAGTTGAACCGCAAGTTCTGTAACAATTTTATTACACAAACAACATAAATACACAAACATTATAACGCGGCTACAACACGAGGATCACCTGATGTGTGACGCGCTGGACTTTGCCTCGCGATTACAAAACCATTATTTACGACCAACATAATGAATGATACTTGTCTTGTCATAAAATTCATAAGAAATATAAGTAGAAGTGTGATGTCGGCTTAGAATAGCATCACCCCATTTCTTTCCTATTGGTGTCGTAGGAGGCGAGGAAGGGGTTACATGTGTATTGGAATTTTAGGCGAAGGCTACCTGTCACTATTCACAATTTTCTAGATGACCCTCAAATGTTTGTCCAACGTGGCGTGTACGTTTGGTTAACGGCCGTTTAAGCTCTGCCCCGTAAGTAATATAGGCGTGATGTATGTATGTATAAAGAAGTAAGATCTTATGTAAGCAGGCAGGCTAGGGGTCATCTTATATCAGAACAGTAGGTACAGAGTGTGAAATGGACATAAGTATTAAGAGTATCCGCAGACGATCATTTCTTACGTCCGACTTTCTAACGAATGAAAATAGAACGTGCTGTTACAGTTAAATACTGAATCGAATCACAAAGAGTAACTAATGTAATATTTAGGTATATTAATATTATATGGCGGCGCGCATGCGCTCCACTTGCAAGTCCTGAAACGCGGTATCAAAGTTATTCCGCCGATCGCCATATATACAACTTCCAAACATGTCCGGTTGGAACAATCGTTCCTTGGTCACAAAACCCGACCAGGCGGATAGCTACCATTTTCACTACTGGCCTCATCACCACTCCTAATATTGATTCACTTCAGTTTTTATTCAACCCAAAGCTACGCCAGAGAGCCTACTCAAACTTTTCTAAATTGGCAAAGAAGTTGACAACTCTTGACGGTGTCGGTCGAGAGCACTCGGAGTTTTTCTCGGAGAGGGTAACATTATTCCCAAGTTATATTTACGTTGATCCAGCTTCTAAGTTATAGAATAGATTAACTTTCACGTTACCGATTAAAATGATAGCTAAAACTAAAAATGGTGCTGCCGCTTTGCAACCTGGGTTCATCGGTTCGTTTGCCTACTCGATGTCCACACGATATAATAATAAGCCACCCTCGACAGTCGACACTGCAACCAAGTGTTTAAAATAGTCCTTAGGGAGGAGGATACTGGTTATCCTAAATTAGGTTTGACTAGAAAAGTGATCCTATATATAAGACGCTTTTATTCCCGAGATGAGGATTATAGTAACACTAAGGATCTCGACACTAAAGACTAAAGATCTCAAGTTACGGCAAGGCATAAGAAATAAAGTTACAATTAACAGCCACAATAGTCCACTGCTGGACATGGGCCTTCCCCTGTTATTGCCATACGCACCACGCTTGGCAAGCGGATTGGCGAGCGCAAGATACTGCTTTCACAAGTAACGCTGCTGCCCATTCCCTGGATGAATTAATCTTACGGATAGAATTGGGGTGATGCTATTATAAGCCGACATCACACAGCAAAATAAAGTTATTGGATTATTGAAACGATGCACATTTACCAGCGTTTAAAGCGATCCGTTTTTAATAGCAAAGTGAAAATGAACTGTATGAACGGCTCGTGCTAATGCTAGCCGATATCAACTTTATTTCAATTAGGATACAGTTTACTTCACGATTCGTTGCTACGGGAAACGGCGCAAGATGTACATGCCTCTAAGGTCAGGCTTGCGACGTTGCAACTAACTTTCCATTGGAGTTGTTGACGGCTGTGGCCTAGTGGTAGTGCGACTGCCTGCGACGCAAAGGTTCCGGGTTTGATTCTCGGTGGGACACTCAATAAGTTGATATATATCACTTTGTGAATTTGTTCCCGGCGTGGTTAGGACATTGCAGGGTGAACCACCTGATTGTCTGAAAAAAATGGTTTCGTGCCTCGGAGGGCACGTTAAGCCGTCGTCGGTACTGGTTGCTGTCTATGATTACTTAGACGGCGGTCGATACACAACCATGTCAGAGGCCTACTACTAGAGGTAGGCGGTTGAAAACACGCTGACACCAAGGTTCATCGGGTCGTTGGACGACTTGCCCACACGAAAAGAGATTGGGAGTTATCCAGCAAACAGCTTGCTTTGAAATAGTAAGAACGACAGTTCGTTTCGCCCTACCCTAGGCTCGCTTCATCATTAAGTCTGTCTCTTATCCAGCCTTCTGATCTGCTGAGGTCGCAAGGTCGTGCTCTTCCTTCCAATTGCGGACCCCCCATTGAAACACCGAATTGGGCTGATTGCGTCATTCGATGACGTACGGAAGAACAATAATGGGTGACGAGAATCTTCCTACGTAATTTATGAGTTCCTCCCGAAATTTACCTAAGGATATTAAAAAAAGGGGGGTACAAGAGATAAATTCGGATATATTGTGTATGCAATACGGGTAAGGCTCACCTGCATTCCAATTGTGATGAGTATGGCAACTATACCCCCTAATAAATATGGCAAATAGGGTAAGCCCAAGTCGATAATTGATAATGATGGTACAATAAGAATAAAAATTGCAATGCATATACATATACATACAACAGCGTGACCACAGTGATCTAAAGTAGACAGTCCGGTTAGACACTCAAACCGCCAATGTCAGTCTTATAAGAATGGTCGAAAGTCCTCACTTTCGAACCCAACCCAATCTTGAATGTACATAATACATACATACACACATCATGCCTAAACCCCTTGCGGGGTAGGCCGTAAATACGGACATTTATGCCACGTCTGACAAACAGTTGAGGGTCATTCAGATAACTCTGTATCACCATAGTGACAGGTTGTCAGCCCATCGCATAAATTGCAATACACGTCTAACCCCCGAGCCCCTTAATCGTGTCTTACAATACCCACGGGAAAGAAATGAGATTCTGCTATTCTATGCCGGCATCACACTGTACATAATATCAATACCTATGGCGATGGGCCTTGTTGCATAAGGACTAAATTTCAGTTGTTCAGTCTAGATGTTTTGGGCATGATTACAATTATCCTGGTCCTTAGTTTAGGGCTTCATTGTGTGCTTCCTTCACTATCTACGGCCAACTGACATAAATAACCTTCCACACCTGGTACTTACCTACATTGTAATTTTTTATAGAAATTTTTATTGCAGTAAGCAATAAAACATGATTTATAGAGCTATTTCTTCACAATAGATAATAAATATAAATGGGTGTTTAGATTTGTATTACCATGATGGTCCTTGATAAGTAAACCAACAAAAGTTGAAGTATTGAACAACAAGAATAAAATAAAATAATATCTTAAGTATGTATGGTAATCATATTATAGTAGTTTATGCAACTGTCGTATAATGGGGGTCATTAGAATGCGAGTGTCTGTTTATCACACGAGGCGCAGCCGAGTGTGATAATAGTTTGACACGAGCATTCTAATGCCTAATTATAGCAGTTGCATACACTATTTTATCTACACTCTCCAAAAAAACTCAGAAACACTTTTCTAAACGTACGCACCGGCCATTGCAAGGCCCGATACAAGGACAAATTCAATACGAGAACGTAATATGGCTTGATATGAATTTTTAAAAATCTATACTTTAGCAGTTGTTTAGATGTGAAGTCTTAACAATAACTTAACTAAACTACTGAACAACATCTGAACAACATCTGAACAACAACTGAACAACATCTGAACAACAACTGAACAACATCTGAACAACATCGAAACAACAACTGAACAACATCTGTACAACAACTGAACAACATCTGTACAACAACTGAACAACATCTGAACAACATCTGTACAACAACTGAATAACATCTGAACCACAACTAATCAACATCTGAACAACAACAGAACAAAAACCTATTAAAACAACTGAACAACATCCGAATAATTACCGTACAACAACAACTGTCAGGTGCGGCGGAAGATAGCGATTTGAGTATTGGAAAAAAAAACTTCGTTTCATTTCTCAACTTTATCGTATTAAGAGTTTTGTCATTAAGTCATTACGCTTCTGTAATTTATAGTAAACCCTAGTTTTTATAGGCAGAATGCATAAAGTAGGTCATTATGCATCTGTTTTCGAATTCATAATTCGAACATTATGAGACGAGTGTAGATAAAAGTTATTATGCTTCATATTTCCAGCTATACAACTTCCAAAACAGAGATTTTCTGTAAGGTGTTCTCATCATATTCGGTTGCAAGAAAATTTTTATAATATCATTTTGATATATCATCCCTAGTCTAGCTAAGTTCAGAAAGACTAATAAATTAAGATTATGTATGTTTGTAATAACTTTATTGCACCAAATAAATAACACAAATAACAGAAAAGGTAAGGCACAAAGGCAGATTTATCCTATTAAGGGATCTCTCCCAGTCAACCTCAGATTATATAGGGTGAAATTTAAAAAGTGGCTGAAAGCTTAAACTTAAGAAGGGCTGGCAATAAGTAAAAACTTTCCTCAAGGAGCATAGATCGAAATATGAAAGAAAAATGTAGACCTCCCATACAAAATTGCCAATCAGCTGATTTTAGTTACTATGTAAGCTCATGATAATTTTGACATATTTCAACCTTTGTGCCTTAGGAAAAGTTATTCCTTATCACCAGCTATTTTCTATTTTCATTATCGTTTACTAGTAAAATTTCACACTAGATAAAATTCAAGAGTGAGGTGTGATTTTTTAATGTTACAGTCTGTGGAATAAAATTTTATTACTGCACATATCAACAAGATAATTGTATGCTAGCTCGGTGACATAATGATTGGTAGAGAGGTTATCATTAATGTTATTCTTTAAGTGCAAATTAAATATCTCGGCTGCTATTATCAAGCTATTATTTACGACAATTATTTGTATCACATTATCATAATCAGGCAAATAAAGTGTCCAATAAAAGTAATGCAAAAAAAAATATAAAAATAGGAAGTAATCATAATCATACATAGTTTATTTTTGACCCCCTTTTGCCAAATATATTATCTAGCAAAAACTAGCAAAAATTTCTTATTTGAATGCCTTTGTAGGCTTAGAATATTATACTAGGTCATCTGTTGAATCAATAGTTAAATACTGAGTAGTACTGACCAACTTTCCTGAAAATGCTTAGCTCAACAGGTCAAACTGAAATGTATAAATCATCTTTTTAGGAACCAAAGCTCAAATTATAAAAAAATAAGAACTCCCATACAAAAAATCTGCTGCAACAACGAGCAATTTTTTATGGAAGGTAATTTTGAAAAGTTTTGAACTGTGTTCTTTTGGCTTTTCCTGTTGAGCTTTGGGTTTTTGGGAAAGTGCGTTGTTCGGTACCACACATGTATTTAAATGGAGAAAGCATGATAATAATAAAAAATATTTTTTTTTACAAATGCAGGTAATAAAATGTAAAAAAAATGGAATGTTTAAATAATTTTTGAAACCTGTGTAACGATTTCCCGGTGCAGTTAGCTACTAAAAATTATGGTCAGAACATGTCAGAGTATCTAGTTACGAAGGTCTTGTAATGCATAGTCCGCCGAAATCGTCAAAATATACAACCAGACAATGACATTGCGCGCGGTATAAATACGAACGAATACTAAACCAACTCTAAAAAAATTACTACTTCAAACACCTGCTAACGATTTTCCCATTCAAGAAGACTATATCCAACTAATTATTTAGCTGATGCACAGCAAATAGACTAGAAAATTTAAGCTGTTTTTAGGTTATAGAAACGTATGACCATAGAATCGAGCGCAGGCTAAGTTAGTCAAGTTATTCTGATGAAAATCACTTACCTTTGATTTGTTTGGGTCCGCTGGGTAACTCAACACTTGTAAATTATCACTAATTTTCAATTAAAAGCGATAAAAACACTTTTTACAAAGAGCCAGGAACGTAACGTCCAGCGAAACCGAATTATTAGTGATGGGACGAAATGTTTTTGTGCCATTTGACAGATAGCCGCGATTCCGAGTTTATCTATTGTAATCGTATTTGCATATTATTTGCAAATTATTTATCCTAACCGGACATATCTGACTATAACAGCAAAATAGTAACAAATTTTAATACTCCCCGTTTTTATTTTGTATTAATCTGCTTTTACTTTACTAAATTTGCTTACGTTAAAATGAAAGTTTGGATGTACTCGATTCGCCGGATCACTCGTCGGACATCACTAGAAGTGTTGAATGTGTCGTATTTTTGTGGGGTGGGGAGCTCTCAACCAATCGGAGGGCTCCATTGGGCCTAGAAAAGGTGGCGTGATCACTACGTCACACTCTATAGATGCATAAGCATACTATATAACTACTACGGCTACACTACACTTCTCCCTATAGCTAGCCCAAGGAATACTATACTCCCCTACGTGGAGCTAGCCATAGCCACACACTACAGTTCAGCCAATTTACTACGCCGACTTTAAACTTTCGTTTTAATCTAAGTAGTGCTTTGACTGCACTTATTTATAAGTTTATACCTAACAAACTGCTCAAATGATTTTCATTCCATTACATACTTACTAACCGCACAGTGTGGCTGCAAAGACTCAGCTGAGAGCAAAAAAATTGGAAGAGAGAATACAAACAACTTCTTCATATCGTAACAATGGAATACGTACAATACAGATTGTACAAATAATAGCAGCGACTACCAATATAATAAATGGCAACAACAAAATAGCTAAGACTTCCTTGGTGGTCGGCTGGCGGCGCTGCTGGCGTCTTTTTCGCTGGCGGCGTAGACAGAGATTGTAGGGTAGATACGCCGAATCTCGGCCCCCCTTTGCAATTTTCAACTTTGACTCTCTTTAGCTCCTTCAAATATTGACATAAAAATATGTTTGATACGTTTTTACGTAGCTTATTTAACCTGTTTCCTGAAACTATACAAGAACGCTTGTGAAATTTACGCATAAAAAAGAAACAAACGTTTTAGTTTGGAAAGGGCGAAAAGCTCTAATGTCGGCCGTTCCCGCTCTATTCTCGGCCACGATTTTGTCAAATTTCGGCCGTGTAAAGGATGCTCCAAATTAAGTAATCGAATCCCGAGTTTTATTGAGCATGTGTATGAGAGTTATTGATTTAGTTAGTGTTAACTGGGCAAATTATGATTAGTGCAAAAATAATGTAAATAATAGAGATGCACCGACTTTAGTTTAGGCCGTCTAGCTACCAGTTTAAAATCAGCTTACTAAGTACTTGTGTAATTGTCGGCTAGTCGGTCAAAGCCAAAGTCTAATTTTAGGTTAATTGATCCAAATTTTATTTGTTTCAAGTTAAATTGGGTACCTTCTTAATTTTTAAAACAAATAACCGTATTAATATGCGAATTGTAAAAACCAAATAGAAAATCTTTCTTTCATTACTTGTGAATATCCTGTACACATCCTGTACACTGCCATATACTTCCTTGGAGGGGGCCGACTTTAGGTTGTTTGGAATATCTAAAGTCGGCCGCATTTTTAGAATCCAAATTACTCAGAAACTAGATTATATAGTCCCGGCCGGACTATGATTATAAGATGCAAAAATAGTAATTCTGATGAATGACTTTGCCAATTTCAACGTTACCGCAATGGTCATAGGATTAATGAAATTATTAAATCTGAATGAAATAGCTAAAAGTCGGCCCCCCTAATATATCCGTAATTAAGCAATAAAATAACTTTAAACTCCTATTAGAACATAATTTTGACAAAATTCTAATTAATATACTAAAATAATACAATAAAAACAGTTTGTTTACCTTCCAAAACGCACCTCCCGAAATGGACGTGAAGAGCTGCCTTTTTTTACCACCTCAAACAAACCTTGCACTCGCGCGTCTCGGTTGCGACTAACGCCTATTGCTCGAAGCGTGAAGGACGTAAAGGGTTGTCATTGTTTTTAAAGGAAAGTGGATATGATCAGGTTGTAGATAGAGTGAATAAGTTGTGAGTTTTTGCAATATTTTAGGAAGGCAAGCCAAAATTGTCCAAAGGGCCGAGATTAGGGGGGGGGGCCGAAAATAGGCATATCTACCCTAAATAAAACGGGTCTATGCCATGTATGTTAACTTTTAGTACGTCAGGGCAGTAACCGTAACATTTTTCCCCGCCACATTTTACAATGTAAACGCCAAAACCTTGACCTAAAAAACACTTTGAACCATCAGATTTTTGACAGCACAATTTGACAGTCCTTACCGTCGTCAGAGAACATTCGGTGCGCTTTTTTTAGCAGATTGATATTGGTTAAAAACTTGTCATTTTAGATTCTGGCCTGATGTGATGATATCAGCAGAATTTTAGCAGTGGTCCATGACCAGATATTAGTCTTCGTTTATTTAAAATCTTAGGATAGCACTTATCATGAACAGATCAGATCCGATCTGATCTGAATGATGATAGTAAAACAAGTCAGATTAGATGGCTCTAATCATTGCGGAAGTAGGTAGAACCAATGGACTGGTTTCTTAAGTGGAGACTACTCCTCGACAAGCATAGCGTTGGGTGCCCTCGAGCCACATGGCCCAAAGAATGGTAGTAACCTGATGGTAAAAACGGAAGAACGTAACAGACTGATGTGATTTGGATGTGATAATGATGATCGAGCGCAGTAGTAGGATAGCCATATTTCAGTAGGTAGGTACACAGTTCACACTACCTACTAGTGTGCAGTAGCTTGAATATTCTTTTCAATGTTAATTCAAAGGATAAGGTTGAGAAGAGCACTGCACTGATCAGACACCTTGGTTTTGCGGCATTCTTGCAATGATAAAATAAATCAAAGGCTACAATGAAACTTCCCAAATGCCCAAATCCCTAGTCATGCTGCACTGGTAATTTCAGCCATAGTTGTTTGCCTAACTATGAAGCACAGACCAAAGCAAGGCTGGACAACTTCAAGAACCACATTTAAGGCCCGCTCAGGAATGATACGTTGAAGGAACATGACCTTGATCTTGGCTAATTTCGTCCCGAGTAAAACACGCCTTGAAGGATCATTTTTTACAGGTCATGCGTTTAGTCAAAATAGGCTATAGCCAACAAAGATTTATAAGCAAAGAAGTTGCTAAGACAAGGGTGTAGAACACGGGAATTACACATATCATAATCTGCAGGTGCAATCTTGTGTAGGTGGACTTTGTAATGGTTAAGCGGGCTGGTTTCGGCAACACTACATCTACTTGCGTCTATTTTGCGTACAGGGCGGGGGCTTACTACTCTAGCCATCCTAGCTGCCCGAGGAAGCTCAGCAACCCTACCGAGGTTCCTATCGGGGTTCCGAGGTACTTTGCCCAGTAGGTACCTCTTTACAGTGTATCACCATATGGGCAGCTGTTTTTTCTTCCTCCATGCATGCTCTGCATAGGGGGCTGTCGTAACAACTATGACTAAAAGGTGCTTGTTGAAGTGACCGGATATATCGCAAGTATCCGTGAAAAGTTGTATTTCTTTTTGAGTCAGTGGACTTAATATGAAAGAAAATAAACTTTACTACCTACCTGCGCAAGTCTGATGACATCATATATTATATTACTCACTTAAGATAGCACAATGTTAGGAAATACTGGGTAGTGAAAAAGGTATTTAAGGACAGGTAATTATAGATGCGATGAGGCAATAGAAAAAGAATGTAAAGAAGAATGATGGTGCTATGTGGAGTTCTGAAGGAGGCCTATGCATTGGATTAAATCCAAAAGAATTAACAAAGCAAGTATAGAAACAAATATTTATTGATTGCATTAATATTCAAATGTAATATTATATGAATTTAAACTATGGAGTTCTTGCTTAGAGTACTTGCAGACGGTGATCTGATCAGAGCCTCTCATTAGAACCATTTTATCCAATTCTTAGTTTTGAAGCACCATTCTCACTATTCATCACCTATTTATTCCAACTTTGGTAGTAAGTAGTAACTTGGACAGTTATTATCTGCACTCAGGCATGATGGGTTCTCTTCTTCATTTTTATAATTCACCTTATATTTTATCTCCTGAGTCATGTGTAAGAGACAGAATGCTGTGAATCTGGTCTTTAGTGGTGCTGAGGTCTAGAATATTATTAAGAACTTAGGACAGACAGCAAGTCTGCAATTTGTGCCCATTTTTATCACTAATATAGTACACGATGAAAACCATACAAAATACTATTGCAGGGTTAGGTTTACTCATGACAGAGAAACAAAAATAGACTCCGAAGAAAAAAAATGAACGACGCAAAATGTCAAAACGCAGTTCCCAAATCATTGCCAACATGTCAAAACAAGTCAATTCTAGTATAGCCAACATAAAGAACACACGTAGTGATGTACCTACGCGACAGCCTGCAATTTATCGATATCGACAACGTAGCTGCCGAAACGGTGCGGCAGCTCAAAATAATATTTTTATTTTTATAATAATTATGTTTCAGCAATTTAGCAGGTAAGTTCCGAACAACCGACTTTTCCGAAGACCCTCAGCTAAACCCGTCAAACTTAGCAACTTTCCCCGAGGATCAAAAGTGATAGACAACATTAAAACAAATTACCTCCCATACAAAAATTAAGCTGACCGAATACTAATACTCTATGGGAGGTAATTTTTTTAAAGTTTTGACCTATGCTTCTTGGAGAAAGTTGTTCAGTTTAGCCGGTGGAGCTTAGCGTTTTCGGGAAAGACGGTCGTTCGGAACCTCCCCGTATTTGAATATTATCGAAACAATTTTAACTCAATAATTCAATAACAATAAAGTTGCCGAAACATAATTAATGGACTTTTTTTCTAAGTAAAACAAGCTAAAGGATTTCAATAATTATTACTTTTGTAAAATTCTAAATAAATATAATAAAACAGTAAGTCAACCTAGTGTGTACATTTGAATACTTAAAATTCCGTTCAAGTTATAGGTCTCAAAACAATAGTAAAAAAAAAATACTGTATCTATCTGTCTATTTTTCCACGTTTTAAGCAAAAACTACTAGACGAATTTTTACCAAATTTTGTATAACTGGTCACTAGAGGATACTTTTTACTTCAAAAAAGTCCCACACACCCCATTCCCACAGGAAAACAGAGCAACTGGTTTGGCGGTGTTCATACAAGCAGTCAGTCCATGCATTTAATCGTCTACTATTATTAGTGAGGTCCTTTTTATTCATCAAAAACTTTGACCATATTTTCAATCATTGCACATAATTTGATTGTAGGGTAGATCGAAGATTTTTTCTTGTACCATTCGTTTAGGACTATATATCGGTACATTTATTCTTCACCTGTGTTGACGACAACACTATGGCCCGAACCACCATTAGTAATTATTTCCATTTCTTACTTTGTTCCTTTGCGATATATTTATAGCTTTCGCTGGACGCGTACTTTACGCACCAACGCCCGAGCTACCCGCACAGTGTGTAGGTAGTTTGTATGGAGATTAATAATTTTCAATTATTAAAAATGTGATGTTAAATGTAGGGTATTTTAGTTTTGCGGACATGTTAATTGAACGAACTAGCTGATGTAACGGTGCTCTGCTTATATTTTGTAAAACTGTGATATTTTGTGAATTTATGTGACAAAGTGAAATAAAACACTGGAGTATTATAAGGCAAGTCCGTATATTATTGAAAAGACCCTGGAAGTACAAAGTGGCGCCAAGATCCCTGCCCTAAATCACATACAATTTTTGGTCCTTTGTTCTACGCCGGATCGCGACTTTGTACCGGTAGCTAGAGGTCAAACGCACATCAACGGAAAATGAGCACCGTTAAGACAAGAAGTCAAAAGCGACGCGACGCGATGGACCAGAACAGGGTTGTTGATGACCTGGAACTTGTTTCGGAACCATCTCTTGTGAATAGTGAGAATGCAGCTGGAAAAAATAGCACGCCGTTTGGAAAGGCCAAAGGTCACCTTGACCACAGCTATTGTGCGCCGCTGAATACTCGCAAGGATGAGATAACCTGTTCCACGCCTGACACCATGAGAAGGAAGGCGACGAGCATCCGGAGTAGTAGCTCTAGCCGTGCTGACCTGGAAGTAGAGCGCCGTCGCAAGGAATATGAGGCAGAAGTGAAGCTTACACAGTTAGAATCGATCATAGAGATGGCAATGGGTCAGAAAAAGGTACTGGAGAAGAAGCTAGCCCATGATATGGCATGCATCGCTGCTGAAAAAGAAGCTGCGGAGGAAAGGTCAGTCAGGTCAGTGCAGATTAGTCGAACAGAGGAATGGGTTAAGCGTGGAGGCGAATGTGGTAAATCCCCTACGCGTCCTCTCCCGACTGTGAATTTTGACCTGCCATGTGCCACCGCGACACAGCGTGATTTTAGTAGAAAATATGTACCTACCCACAATACAGAAAAACATGTACCTCTCCAGCAGGACGTTGTCAAGGTGAGAGAGCAACCGCCTACGACATCATCGACAGTGAATTCCCGACCACCGCCGCTGGTGCCATCTACGTCTGATGAATATTTTCGACGTATTGACCAACTTGTTGCAGCCGTTAGTGACGTCACCGTGCGACGCCCTAGACCGGCACCAAAGCAAACCTATGAACTGCCTAGTTTCAATGGAAATCCCGCTGACTGGCTTGCGTTTGAACGCACCTACTACGCTTCGACGAAAATGTACGACTTCACGTCATTTGAGAACATTGCGAGATTACAGGCAGCTTTACAAGGGGCGGCAAAAATGGCGGTAGAAGACCTGCTGAGGGCATCTGACGAACCTGAGGAGATCATGAAAGTTCTGGAAGAAGAGTTTGGCCATCCTACCCTCCTTCTAGAATGTGCTTTGAACAAGGTGCGTACCTTACCACGCGTAACGGACAGTGGGCGTGAAATACGCACCTTCACCGCGGTCGTGAGAAACTGTGTGTCATTGTTGAAAGCTGTGCGCGCGGACGGTTACTTGAATAATCCACAGATAGTGAATGACATTTTACACAAACTGACTCCGTACCAGCGCGCCCAATACGGTGAATTCATACTGAAGAAAGACAGTGCCAGTGACGTAGACCTGAGAGTGTCGCCAAGCCTTGAGCTAATGGTGGAATTTCTGGGCCAACTATCACGTGCATCGGTGTATTACGCCCCTATGAACCAACTCGCCCTGCCATCTACAAATGTACCTGCAGGACGAAGCCGAGAGCAGCAGAAATTCACACGACCTGTTCCACACAAGATCATGACGCAGGCTGAGGCAGCACTACCGAAAGAATATGATGACGTCAGACCGAGTGCACACAGTGCAGTGAAAGACTGTAAGTGTATCCTATGCAACTTACCTCATCAGTTACCACAGTGTAAACAGTTTTTAAAAATGACCATTAAAGATCGGTGGAAACTAATCAAGGACAATAAATTGTGCTTTAAATGCATTTTACAAATACATTTGAGGAAGTTTTGTAAAGCCAAACGATGTGACAGGTGTAGATGGCAGCACCACACGCTGCTCCATGAAGAGAAGCCGGCTGCCGAGAATATCGCGCCGGCAAACCAAGAAACAACTGAAGCTGTGACAATCGTGGGCGGAGAGAGGTCGAGCGCCCTGCTGAAGGTGCTCCCTGTCACCATCATCGACGATAGCGGGCGTGAGACGCCCACATATGCTCTTCTTGATGACGGGGCCACAGTTTCCGTGGTAGATGAGTCCTGCGCTGGAGGCGTTGGCGGGCTTGTGGTTCCGCTACGCTTAGTAACCGCGGGGGGCAACATCGTCGAAGACCATCAATCACGCACGGTCAAGGTCACACTTCGAGGCACTAATGGGAAGTGCCACATGGTCAGTTTGCGCACCCTGCGCAACGCTGAGCTACCGGTGCATACTCTGCCGGTTGCTGTGCTGGAGGCAAATCCCCATCTACGTGACTTGGACTGCGAGGCGATGGAGGGCGTGCGACCTAAGCTGCTCCTGGGCCAGGATAACTGGGAACTCATAGTTGGAACCGAATTTAGGCAAGGTAAATCCGGTAAGCCAGTTGCCTCACTAACACGGTTAGGTTGGGTGGTACATGGCCCTGTGGGTGCCTTTTCGAGTCCGACCGAGACAGTTAATTGCCTACAGGTGTCAGATGCAGATCTCCACGGCCTAGTAAAGGCTCAGTTCGAGTTGGAGGCCATCGGTGTAAGTAAGGTGCCTCGGGTAAACGCCAACGACGAGCGAGCGATGAGGATCCTGGACTCAACTGCCAAACGAGTGGAAGGCGGCTGGGAGGTAGGTCTTCTCTGGAACCGGGCGGGTGTGGAAATGCCTGATAACCATGCGTATGCGCGCAGAAGACTGCAGGGCATTGAGCGCAAGATGGATGCTGATGCTGAATTCGCGGCAGCCTACGTTCGGCAGTTGCACAGACTTGTCGGGGAAGGCTACGCTACGAAAGTGACAAAGGGTTTGAGCAGCTTACCTATCTGGTATCTGCCTCATTTCGGCGTCAAAAACCCGAATAAACCGGGCAAGCTCCGCCCAGTTTTTGACGCTGCAGCAGGATACAAAGGTACCAGTTTAAATGACAATTTGTTAAGCGGACCAGATTTGCTCAACTCCCTCTTGGGAATTCTTTTTAGGTTTCGGTTGGGGCCAATCGCCTTCACTGGAGACATCATGGATATGTTCCTCCGAGTGAAGATTCGTGAGGCTGACAGGGGAGCTCAGCTGTTCCTGTGGAGAGGCATGGACCGCACTCGCGAACCCGATGTCTACGTGATGACATCGATGATATTCGGTGCGACCTCTTCCCCAGCCTCTGCTAACTACGTGCTGCGTCGGAATGCTGACGAGTTCCGGGATACTTACCCTGAGGCGGTAAGTGCCATTCATGAGAAACACTACATGGATGACTATTTGGATAGTGTAGCCACAGTAGACCAGGCCCGGCGCCTGATCGAAGACGTCAGCACGATACACAAAGCAGGAGGTTTTTGTATACGGGGGTGGGTATCCAACTCGCCTGAATTACGGGAACAGCTTCCAACCGTCTCATCGGAACCTATAAGAATAGAAGAAGGAAAACTGAGCATTGAGAAAGAGAGGACCTTGGGCATGATGTGGTCACCCAGGTCAGACACACTCTCATTCGACTTGTCATTTAAAAGACTGCCACCTGAAATTGTACAGGGTCATCTAACGCCGACGAAAAGACAATTCTTGAGTTTCGTCATGAGTATTTTCGACCCACTTGGGCTGATATGTCCGTGTACCATCCAGTCGCGCATCATCATGCAGAAGGTGTGGCGATCCGGTATCGGATGGGACGAGCAGCTGAAGGAGCCGGAGTCGGAACTGTGGGCCGAATGGTTGAAGGACCTGCAGTTGCTTAAAGACGTGAGTATTCCACGGTGGTACAGGATCACAGAGGAGCAAGTTGAGCTTCATGTGTTTGCTGACGCCAGCGAGTTGGCATACGCCGCGGTTGCGTATATCGTGGGTGAGGGTGAGGACGGGCAACGCTCTGTCGCTATGGTAGCTGGCAAAGCGAGAGTAGCCCCATTAAAAATAGTGTCCATCCCGCGCATGGAGCTGCAGGCGGCTGTACTGGCGTGCCGTCTTGCGAGTACGGTAGAGAAAGAGTTGGGTAAGTCCATAGGTAAAACTTTCTTGTGGTCGGACTCAAAAACGGTACTTGCTTGGATAGCAAACGACAACCGTGACTATCCAAAATTTGTAGCACATCGATTGGCCGAGATCGATCAATGCGTTTCTCGAGGTAGCTGGCGCTGGGTTCCTTCAGAAAGTAACCCCGCGGACGAGGCCACTAAATTGGCATGGCCAGGTGGTAAGAGTAGCTGGGTCTCGGGTCCTCCGTTTCTTCGCTGTTCACAGGAGCTGTGGCCTGGGGCGGATCCAGAAGGCGCGCAACCGGTGGAGGAGGCACACGATAGCGAGACCGCTCACATCAATGTGGTCGCTGAACAAGCACCGCCTCTCATTGAAACGGCGCGCCACTCGACATGGGCGCGTGTACAGCGCGTCATGGCGCGTGTATTGATCTTCACAAAAGTCTGCCGAAGCGTGCGGACCGCCGCTATCACCGCTGAGGACCTACGCGACGCTGAGCTGCGTTTGTTGACACAAGCGCAGGCGGCGTCATTTGCGACGGAACTCGGCGCGCTACGGGCTGGTCGCGCGCTGCCGGCAAGCAGTAGCCTGCGCGCCCTCGATCCTATTATCTATGAAGATGGCCTGCTGCGTGTGCGCGGGCGCTTGAGCGCTGCGCCGGACCTCGGCTTCGACGAGAGACACCCGATCATCCTGGACGGCCGTGAACACCTGGTACGGCTGCTAGTCCACGCCTACCATCTTCGTGCACTACACGCCAACCACGAGGCCGTACTAAACCATCTAAGGGAGCGCTTCTGGATCCTGCGAGCGAGACAGACCGTACGAACCGTCGTGAAGCGATGCCAGCTGTGCCGACTGCGACGTGCTCAACCAATGCCGCCAAAGATGGGTGACCTGCCACCGGAGCGTGCAACCAACACTCGTCGAGGGTTTGTCTTCTGTGGCATAGATTACTTCGGTCCGATGGAGGTGACGATCGGGCGGCGCAGAGAGAAGAGGTGGGGCGTGCTCTTCACATGTCTCACGACCCGCGCCGTCCATCTGGACCTCGCCGCAACCCTCACCAGTGACTCGGCAATACTGGCCCTGCGGCGACTGATATCGCGACGTGGAAAACCTGCAAAGATCTTCAGCGACCGTGGCACCAACTTCGTAGGCGCAGACCGAGAGCTACGAGCAGCGCTGCAAACCCTCGATCACGATCGGGTGAGAGAAGCCGCTGAAAATAGACAAATCCAGTGGGTGTTTAACCCGCCCGCTGCTCCACACATGGGCGGCTGCTGGGAGCGTTTGGTGCGCTCAGTGAAGTGCGCGCTGAAGGTTACGTTGCGGGAAAAGGCGCCACACGAGGAAATGCTGCGAACGTTGGTAGCGGAGGCTGAGCTGGTGCTAAACAGCCGGCCGCTGGCCTACGTGTCCTGCGACCCCGACCAGCCGGTCGTGATCACGCCAAACCACTTGCTGCTGGGTACGGCTGCAGGTGATACTACGATGACCGCTCCTGACCCCGCTGACCTCACCGCGCGTGCGCAGTGGAAGCGTGTCAACGCGATGGCCGACGTGTTCTGGAGCAGGTGGCTAAAACTTTACGTCCCCACCCTCCAAAAACGACAAAAGTGGACTGTAGACAATCCAGCAGTGCGCGAAGGTGATGTGGTTGTAATTTGTGATGGCAATCTGCCAAGAAATATGTGGCCTAAGGGCATAATAAAAAAAGTGTACCCCGGTCCGGACGGGAGGGTGCGTGTGGTAGATGTAAGAACTGCGACAGGGGTGCTGCGTCGCCCAGTGGTTAAGGTCATAGTGTTGCCTACCGATGATGTGTTGTTAGGCTGAAACCACCAACAGGGGGTGGTATGTTGACGACAACACTATGGCCCGAACCACCATTAGTAATTATTTCCATTTCTTACTTTGTTCCTTTGCGATATATTTATAGCTTTCGCTGGACGCGTACTTTACGCACCAACGCCCGAGCTACCCGCACAGTGTGTAGGTAGTTTGTATGGAGATTAATAATTTTCAATTATTAAAAATGTGATGTTAAATGTAGGGTATTTTAGTTTTGCGGACATGTTAATTGAACGAACTAGCTGATGTAACGGTGCTCTGCTTATATTTTGTAAAACGGTGATATTTTGTGAATTTATGTGACAAAGTGAAATAAAACACTGGAGTATTATAAGGCAAGTCCGTATATTATTGAAAAGACCCTGGAAGTACAAAGTGGCGCCAAGATCCCTGCCCTAAATCACATACAACCTGAAACATATAATAATATCTTATCAAATAATAAATACATTTAATTTAATACCAAATTGTTAAAACACTTCCCGTGTTATGTATACAATTTTGGAAAGCCCGCTTTTTTTTCAACCGTGGCCATGATTTGAACCTGCGACTTTTTCCTTTACTAGTGGCGACGCCTCATCTATGTGGGCTACCGCGGATCGTCCCCTGCCCGTGAACTTTGCAAGTGTATCTTATCTTACGCGGGCAGGGTACGAGCCGCGGTAGCGCAGATGGAAAAGGCATTGCAAATGGTAAATCTCGACGTTTCATAGGGCCCAGAAGCGTTTACTCCAATATCCCCCCGCCCCGAAAAACATAGGTACTCTAACCCAGAACTCGGTTGTAAGGAAATGTTAGAAACATTCTCCATTAAAAAGAAATTTGTGACAAGTGACAGCGCATTGTATCGATATCGATTATACATTATTTTTGGTCGCACTATATAACAGCAACTTCTTCAACTAAATAATAATATCAGCTCAAATCAATGTTTATTGCTATAATGACGATGTTTATGAGTCATATTCCAAGCATTATAATGATTATCTTTACTAACCTTTCTTCATCCAGAGGAAACTGAGCCATGAAATGCCGTTTCTGTCCATTCTTTCTTGCGGCTTTTAATCCACAAATTTCACATTTCCTACACTTCATTATTCCTTGGTTTAGCCAAATACTAAAGTTTTGTCACTTTTGAAAATGAAACAAAGCAAAATAAACTAGGAACTTGAAAATAATTTCACAAACAACAATTACTTCGTTTTAACAAACTTGAACTGCCAAATGATGTCCACAGATCAACAGATCAAATGATGTTGACATTATTGACAAACAAAAGAGAAAGAAAACGGAAATGAGTGAAACAGATATAGCCGCCATGAAAATGCTATTGCGTTTCATACATTAATTTTTTTGTTTGAAGTTTCGATAGACTGGTTATGTCATTAGGTTAGTTTTTTTTTCAGCTGTGACTACGAAGCGTTCAAAAGGCCGGTTTACATTGTAAACCAATTTCAGTGTGTCGTTTACATTTGTCGAGAAAATACGAGATGGAGATACCAATTACTCACAAGTGTGACAGAGACCATCGCAAGTTTTTTTTTATCATACCTTTTTTGTGATCATAGACAAGCCGCTTTCTCTTTCTTTCATTATATTTGTAATGTTGCTGTCGTTAAAAATGAAAAACAAAAAATATATACTAGATTCCAAGCTATCAAAATAAAAAAAAACACTGCTATTGACTTGTCGGACTCGCGCACAAAGGGTTCCGTACCTAATTTTTAATATTTACTTGTTTTGGTTATATAGTTTCAATAGTTATTTTGTCCTTTTATATTACCTGAATAACACAGACTTGAAGACCACTTAAAAACATATATGACTGAGCCGATGGCGTAGCGGATAGTACCCCTGCCTGCTACGCCGAGGGTCGTGGGTTCGATCCCCACAAGACACAAATATTTGTTAAGTCATTATCAGATATTTGTGTTTAGTCTGGGTGTTTCTATTTATAATATGTATTTATTTACAAAAAAAAAAGTATATAAGTAATAGTATCAGCTATCTAGTTTCCATAGTACAAGCTTTGCTTAGTTTGGGGCTAGATGGCGCTGTGTGAAATGTCCAAGATATTTATTTATTATTATTATTATTATATATTATTTAATATGACTACATAAACCTGGGTATATTTCAAATGTCCATATCTGTTCTTTTTATGGACAAAACACGTTTGTTGTTTTAGGAAGAGTGACGATGAGGCCATTTGGGCGAATGGTGACTGTGAGAGGAAATTGGTAACTCTGAGGAAAAAGATAGGGTACCACTCACCTGCTGGGCTAACATGCGTGCCACGATAAAATGTTGTCACCGCATTATCTCGTCTGGTGCTTCTTTCACTGTGAATAATTTCCGCACTTTATTCCTACTTAAGTTCTGCGCACATGAGACGTTAAAAAATGTCGTGGCAAGTTTGTTAGCCGGGCTGGTCAAGTGATCCAGTCAGAATTAGGAATTTGGAAGTCTTATATACCTAGCAATACACGGAAACACTTTGATACTTTGTTCAATTGTAAGATTCAGATTGTGCGCCGCCAGCCGCCATATCACAAGATAACACAAGGTTAAGAAGAGATTCAGAACCAAGACTTGTATGTAGACTGCATGAGCCCCACCACAGTTGTATGTGTAGAAGCTCCCTAAAATATTTGTTTTATTTTAATTTTATAATTACTTTTAAAGTGAACAATATACAAACTCAAGGATTTGACACGGAAATAAAACATAGAAATTGCATTAATGGCGTCTATTCAATGAATGACTTATGTTATGTATGTCAGTTGACATACCAAAGAGTAAACCGACATTACAGTCTCGATATTAGGATTCCGGTACGGAACCCTAAAAAGTGAATGTCAAGCAACAAAGAATCTTTGTCGTAAATGTATGGATTATTCATGTTTTTCGAGTAATACACTTTCTTTTAATGTGCCATTCATTTATTTCTGAGTTTTAAGCAGTACAGAATTGATTATTAAGAAACAGATGCGTGGGAGTGGATATATTCCAAGAAACACATAGAGAAACATTGGACTCCGGTAAATAACTCTTTCTTGTTGATATATTCATAAATTCTATGCTTATCATGCTTTTCTATAAGGTACATAAATAATATTAGTACATAGTAGTAGTATTGTATGTATAAACTTTCTATGGATTTTTAGGTGAACCAAAGGTTTAGAAATACAAGTGAGGCTAGATACTTTAGAAAGTTTTGCGATGGCCAGGCAAATTCAGACAGAGGCCCTTCAAAAATGTGGACTATTAACATGGTGAGCACAACCAGAGCAACCAAATTGTGATATGAATCATTAATAACACCAGTGATAAATAATTTGGTATTCTTATTTCAGACATCTTTATGAAGAGAAGCATGCCGGAGGCTCCATCATTAATAATATTTGGTGGGCAGCATTGCACTAGTTGATCCTTATAAGACCAACTGCCATTGTGACCTGTGAAGATCTGTTGTGGCTATTCAGAAGATACCTTAGGTCCAATAAGTAATGTTATCTGCCATGTGATGTTGGCTTAGAATAGCATCACCCCATTTCATTTCTGCAAGGGATATAGGTGTGGTGTGGTATATGTATGTGTTTGTGGAACCAACACATGTTAGGTACTGCAGCTGCTGATCAATGCTGGCTTAATTTAACTTGTCGGCAGGATAAAATGATGAAAGGTGGATCAAGTTTTGTCTTGTGAATATTAAGTAGTTTTAATAAATGATCTACCTACTTAGATGAAAGGAGGTTCAAAAATATACAAAAAAGTTCAGTACTTACATAAGAAGTTTTATTTTTATATACCTACCAGAAATGCATGTGATAAAAAGATATACATTATGTTTCGTTAACAAACATTCCATAAGATCTTGTGTTTATTTTATTCCTTACTAACTAATTGTTAAAACTGATGACTGTTCAGCTGTGTGGGATTAAAGCTGAACAGTCAATAAAATAACTAAATTCATCTTTTGGGTCCCATAAGTTTGTTGTTGCACTTTGACTTGAAGAAAAATAATGCATTAAGGTCTGGTAATCCTTATACCATACAACACAAGCACTTAATTCACTGTTAATTCACATCTGGCTGTTGAAGAAGAATAGAATTCATATTTAGGGCTTGCAGTAGAGATCACAATATCCTCTCCTTGTTTGTAACCTTGTATGAGGCATCCTGTTTTTAATTCCTTGGGCTAACTTTCTTCTCTTGTCAGTTAATTACTAGATGTAACTACGCCTTGTACACGCCTAGTTTCATGCGCAACGGGAGTCTCGAGCAAAGAATGGGTCGGAGCAAAGCAGTGGCAGCCCCCGCTTGCCCGATCACATTCTTCACGTGCTGGACCATGGACAGGTTTCGGTCTATGGTTACGCCTAGGTATATGGCCTGTGCGGACCACCCGATCTCCTGTCCATGGAGCTTCAGTTTTGGGGGATCTCTTCGACCACGCTCCACAATGATCGCTTGGGTCTTCCCCACGTTGACCGTCAATTTCCATTTTGCCAGCCAGGCTGGGAGGGCGTCCAAAGCTATCTGCATTTTCCAGACCGCGTGCCTCGTGTTGAGGGACACGGAGAAAAATGCAGCGTCATCGGTATAGAGCGCCAGCTTAGTGCCGCCCTCAACCGGGATGTCATCCGTGTACCTGGCGTAGCATACCGGAGACAGACACCTACCTTGGGGGGACTCCAGCAGCGATCCTTCGGACTTGAGAGAGGGCGTCTTCCACTGCCACCTGGAAGCGCCTATTCTCTAGGAAGGTGGCCACGATATTAACGACTCGAGATGTGGACAGCTTAAAAACCAAGCCCGGGTGCCATACGCGGTCGAACGCCTTCTCTATATCCAGAAATACTGCTACGGTGGTCTCCCTCGTGTCGGATTTGCATCAATGAGTTTATTTTTATGTGCGGGGGACTGCGGCCCCGCCTTCCACCTGGTTTGAGGACTACTCCATCCCTCTACTAAGATGCTATTTACGCGCTTAAGCAGACAAAAAAGCACACCAGACATGAAAAACGGAGCGGACAAAAAAGGATACTCCCAGTTTTTGATGTCACTGCAGTTACCTACCCAGTTTTTCTCGTCACCGTCATAGCCCGCCGCGTTTTGTTTGACAAAACGTTGACACTAAAAAAGTTTACACGAAAAACTTTGCATGCTATGGCGGCGCACCAATAAAACTCGATTCTCAAATGATTCGGATTTTTTGACACTTCGTTTTGTCAGGTAGGAAAATGTAAATTTGATGAAAATGAGTAGGAGCAGCCTGGTTTTCGCGCAGTTCTTTTCAAGTTCGTTTTGCCTGTATTTCCAGAATGTTTAAACATTACAAAGATTTATGCGATGTCGTGTCTCTTGTGGTGTATTGTCCGAATGACAAAACCCTTTTGCTCACTAAGGAAACAACGGGGGATTTTTGGATACCTTCCAGTAAAACCGATAAACACTCCTGGAAATCTACTGCATATAAAATATACGTCGACGTAGGTATCTCGAGTTCCCTCTGCATTTCCTGTGTCTAATATGACGCGCCTGATATTTTTCTAAGAGCAAAAAAGAGCGTTTTGCTATAGCAAAACGCGCACAAAAGGGCAGGCGCTAAGTTATTTTTTTTAGGTTTTTAAGACTCGACTTTAAACCCTTATCATTTCGCTAACACACTCGATTTCTTCTCTGTGCGTCTGTATCATCATCATCATCCACTACAGGACATAGGTGTATTCCCAAACCGGGGAAGCCTAGCCTACTGATGATCCAAAAAGTGTTCGCCATCTTTACTTTGACACACCCACAAACTGTCGTATGCTCATTAACCATCTTGCTGGCGTTGTTGATCCCAAATTCATAATAATCATTATCATAAATAATCCTTAAGCAAGCGGGGTTAAAAGCAGGACAGATGTGTTGCAGCCAGGAACAACTGGGGTCGTGTTCGAAGATTTATCTGCGCAGTTCGACACAGATTAGTTATGGAGGTTATTGTGGAAGCTAGGAGATCTAACCGGTTACCGGAAACTTGTCAGAGTCCTCAGTGAGCTGCTCCATAACCGATTCGAACTCAAAATTACCTACTTGGCAAGGAGTTCCAATCACACACTGCAGACATCCTAAATATCTTTGAGTGGTACTGGAGCGGGCTTTAACCTACAAAACTAACTGCCAGAATATGTGAAAAAGGTGACTAGTCGGAATAATCTCCTTTAAAGGATGACTTCAAGGATATGGTGAGCCTCGCCCCAAGTTTAAAGAACATCTGAATTATCACTCTATCCAGTCTAGTTTGGAACTGCTCCACCCATACCAAACTTGAGGTATGATAATGATAACTGTCGTACTATAACCGACTGTTTAAAGCTACACTGATAAGTAAGCTGTATCTATTGGTTGGTATTGCATGTCTTCAAATCAGGAGAGATATGGCGGGCTCCCTTGAAAAGGCAAAGCAGGAGACTTACGCAAGACCCACCCACCTACACCCCGGCGTCAGAGTCGTTCCTCCTGGCCGGTTTGGAAATCACTGAACCTACGGGTTAGTCGCTGGCTCGCTGCAAAGAGAATGTGTCGGTGGTGCTACAGCGATTCCAATAGTGCCTATGCGGTGCTGTCCCACAGAGCAGGTCGTATCTCCTAATGCTACGGACACACGCCCTACCCTTCCGCGAATATTACCCGAAATACTACCGCGGAATTATCAACGCCAGTGAGTGTTCACAGCCTGCCGTCGTACTCTTCTCGCAGCAATACGAATAAGTGCGATAGCAATACATTCCACACGCGCTCGTGCTGCAGTTCCTTTGAGTCGCGCACAAAAGCCGGCAGTCGCGGGAGAACCTATAAAGCTTTGACATATAAGAACCGGTTCTTATATGTCAATGCTATCGAGTCATAGTGGGATCGTGGGGTAATGTTCCCCGACAATTGCATGCTAGGAGACCTATGGGCAGCCACTTCAAATGCCATTCGTCTGCACTGCACACAGGCTACGCCTCCCTGAACACTTCTAACAGATCATCATCATTGGCCTCACACGTCTGTGACAGACGATTTAATCAGTGTCTGAGGCAAGACTTTTCATGGCTGTATAAGCCGATACGGGAGCGGCATAGTTTTCCGCACGCTCTACAAGTGAAGGTGGAATTTGAGACTGGCACATGCATGTTTAGATGACGTTTTTGCCTTTTGTTAGCGAGACCAGAAAACAGATCATATACCCCGCCTATTGAGGTATATTGATACCCTAATCAGTTTTCCATCTCATATAATTTTTCATTGCACCTACCTATTTCCATGTTTGCATTTTATTTCAGTTATTCGGACTGGATAGTGTACCGCAATCGCAATGCACCCCTCTCCGGATCTACAAGGTTTGGCTTCCTTCCCACCAATTGTCGTCAGTGTACCATGCCGTATACAAAGTGTGTATTAAAGCTGACATAAAGAAGAAAACTAAAATTAAAATGGTTTGTATAACTGTTGGTGTTGTAAAATATTATCATGATAAGTTAACGGCTTAAAATAGTACTGCCTACCTGGACCAGTAAAATTCGATGTTCATTGCGCAGCCATTATGATTAGGTAGGTATGTATGACGAAAGTCGCAGGTTCAAATCCTGCCCGCGCTTGATAATTTTGCAAGTTTTCAAAAATTGTATATCTAACACGGGAGATGTTTTAAAATTTGGTATTCAATTTATCGCGGGTTTTCATAGCTTAGACTGCATTCAAGCTGTAAAGATAGAATTAGTCGCCGGGTATTAGTTGCAAAACTAACCCGGTAGATGGAGCCGTGCCACGCGTTAATGGCATTATATACACTTGCAAAATTGGCGGGCAAGGAACGAGCTGCGGTTGCCCAGATGGAAGAGGCGTCGTCACTTAGTAATAACGAATGTCGCAGGTTCAAATCATGCCCGCGCTTGAAAATTATGCAAGTTTTCAAAAATTTGTATACCTAACACGGGTAGTGCTTTATGGTATTCAATTATGTATGTATGATATGATACCAGGAATATTAACCGACTACGCAATGGAGGTACCTACTAAGAATTTCACCTGTAGGTTTGTAACTTGTAGTTTCCTACATTTTATTATGTTTGGTGTGGTAAAAGGTGACAAGTATAAATCCAGGCTATTTCAGGGGATGGGCAGCAGCATTCCTTGTGTTGTGAAGTAGGTACAACAATTTGGGGGTATTGCCATACTCGCCACGCTTGGCAAACTGATTGGCGAGCGCAGTGCAAGATGTTGCATTCGTAGGGAACGCTGTCGCCCATTCAGGATGAATGTAGATCTTAATCGCTTTTTACGGTAGAGTAGACTCTGGGTGATGCAATTTACAACTTGTTTACAACCAATTCTCGTTCTATTTCGTCACTTTTACTTAAGTTCTTACTAACATTAACAGCTACAACAGCCCACTGCTGGACACGAGCCTCCCTCTATTGCGGGTTACTGCAACACTCACCACGCTTGGCAAGATGTGGTATTTACAGGGAAAGCTGTTACCCATTCTCCGGATGAATTTATTTCTTATTCGCTTTGACGACACGAACGTAAGAATTTGGATGATGCTATTCTAAGTCAGCTGCACATGGCAAGTGATATCGTCACTATACATACATACATACATACATATATCACGCCTTTATCCCTTGCGGGGTAGGCAGAGCATAAACGGCCGAAAAAACGGACATTAACGCCACGTCTGACAAACGTTTGAGGGTCATTCGGAAAATTGTGTATCGCCATAGTGACAGGTTGTCAGCCCATCGCCTAGAATTGCTATACACACCCTCGAGTCCCTTCGTCGCCTCTTACGACTCCCACGGGTAAGAAATGGAGTGATGCTATTCTGAGCCGGCATCACACGGCAAGTATAGTCACTATGATAGTTGTATTTCAGCAAAGCATGCGCGGTCGCCTGAACTGGTTCAGCATCATGGAGTTGGAGCGTCAACGAGCCCACGCGAACCTGAAGAGCCCGGAGTTGGCATTGTTCAGCCAAATGGCGTTCGGAGACCAGAACAAGGATGACCCGGTAGGCCTGATTGTTTGCAACTAGTATTCTAGAGCTGAGTAGAATAGCCGTGTGATGGCGGCCTAGAATAGCATCACCCCATTTCTTTCCCGTGGGAGTCGTAAGAGGCGACTAAGGGACTTGAGGATGTGTATTGCAATTTTAGGCGATGGGCTGACAACCTGTCACTATGGCGATACACAATTTTTCGAATGACCCTCAAATATATGTCAGACGTGGCGTAAGTGTCCGTTTTGCGGCCGTTTACGCTCTGCCTACCCCACTAGGGATAATAGGCGTGATATATGTATGTATGTAGAATAGTAGAGCCGTGGAGTCAAGTTTTACCAACTGCCTACAGAAGAAAATCAATTTTTACAATTCCCAATCTTTTCCTTGTTCATCACACTGCCCTAAGCCTGCTTTATCATCGAATGAACAAGGATTCCTAATTTTAATCTGAATGATTGAATCTTTGAGTCTCCGTACCTATGCCTACCTAGGACGATCTTCATCAGGCAGAAGGTCAACAGCTCACACTCACCTGCCGTTGTAGCTATTACCATCAAGTATAGGTACCTACTGGTGTTCAAAAACAAATGGGGTGTAGCTTTACGACTTCACCTGGACTCTGATGATGGAGCTAAAAGAGTCGAGCCTAAAAACAGTATTTTATATAGACCGAGTTTGTACACGCAGTTGTGGCAAGAGTTTGATACGGGACCGCTGGTGGAGATTTGCGAGGAGAACATGCTTCTGAGTACAGAAACCGGTGCAGGAGCAGTAGCGGTTACAGCGCCAAACGTCCAGCTGCTACAAGCTGCCAACTACTCTAGAGACGGTTAATATTCTTACTCTGAAAACCTCTCTCTTGCAAGAGCTAGAAAAATATTTCACCCAAATAATGGAGAAAAACCATCGAGCAACGTGGTCTCCCGTCTCGTTTCGACCCGGAGAAGGATATCAAATGGAATCTTGAATCTTTAGGAGTAAGTTCCTATAGAAACTAGGAGCGCTAGCAGTGATGCGGCAGGTATTGACCAACTCCTTTTATTCCTGCAGATCAAATACGGTTGTACTGCGAGTTCTTGACGCAATCGTATCCTGCGCTCTTCATGAGTTTGCAAATATTCTCCATTTTTATGGTGGATTTAGGCTGGCAGCGGGAACAGTGCATAAACCTTTTCAGGTGAGAAACGCCTTCAAGGAGGTAACAACCTTACTTACAGTTTTGGTACATCTTTCTTGACGTGATAGTTACTGAGTTTTTAGCTTTTGAACTTCAATCTTGCGATATACAGAGCGGCAGACATCGACGGCCGTGGAGGACTATCTTTCCAAGAGCTGCTGCTTTGGTGTGCAGCCACAGAGCCTGCCACGCAACATGGAGGAATACCCGCCGAAATACGCTGCCAATACATATTCCGGTGAGCTGAGTCCACTAGCTAAGACACATTCATTTTTCCCCACTTCGCCCCTGCTTGCCTATTGTACCTTGTGGTATAAAACTGGGATTTCTTTGGAAGGTACTTCGACAGCAACCGCGACCAGAAACTAGAATACGTGGAATTCAAAGAGCTGGTGGCGGCTGCGAGGCTCACGCGCCAGCTGCCGATAGACGCGCTCAGCGTCTCGAAGGATGCCGATATCTTTCTGAGGTAAGTAAATTAGAAGAAGAATCTAAAACAACCTGTAGATACCTAAAGGGTAGCCCGTATAGTGATGTCTAAAGACAAAATTATTTTGAATGCCTTAAACTGAGTAATATCCGAATCACCCACATCCATGTCTATACCTAAAAAAACTTATGCAAAGGACATTTTGAGAAAGATATTGTTTGCATGGAGAGATTTTGTTTTGTGGCGCTAGTTTTGCGACACCACTCACCTTAATACTAAAATTGTGGCTTAAAATGAAGACAGATATGACCGACAGGACATCGACTCCTTCTGTTGAATCTAGAGAAAAGGGCGCAACGTTCCTGCCTGACCGACAAACAGGGGTGAAATTTCCTCCCAGTTAAGATGGTGCCGTGTGGTGCTGGCTTAGAATAGCATCACCCCATTTCTTTCCCGTGGGAGTCGTAAGAGGCGACGAAGGGACTCGAGGGTGTGTATAGCAATTTTAGGCGATGGGCTGACAACCTGTCACTATGGCGATACACAATTTTCCGAATGACCCTCAATCGATTGTCAGACGTGGCGTAAATGTCCGTTTATTGCGGCCATTTACGCTCTGCCTACCCCGCAAGGGATAAAGGCGTGATATATGTAGTATGTATGTAAAGATGAAACGTCGTTGGTTGAAATGGGTGATGTTTTAGGCAATTGGGCTTGCAGCCCAACACCCAGCTGCCGATGTCGGAGTTCCTGCGCAGCGTGAGCGAACTGCGCTTGCGCGGGACCAGTGCCATGTTGCGCACGCCGCGCAGCGTGTCAGCTTACCTCGTCGACCTGCACATATCCGCCAATAGCATGTCTGCCAGCGTTTCCAAGCAACCACCGAAGGGACAGATGTGTAAGTAAGCCTTGACGCGTACACTCCATATAAAACCTTATTCAATCACAGTCTGATCATGCCTGCAAAGTTTTCGGTCCAACGTTCCTTACAGCCCGTGCGAGCGACTCCACAATGGATCTCTCTTTTCGTGTGAGACACCGAATCGTCAACGACCCGATAAACCCTGGTGTCAGAGTTTTTCAACCGCCGACTACAAGTAGTAGGCCTCTGACATGGTTGTGTAACGACCGCCGTCTAAGTAATCATAGACATCAACCGGGACCGACGGCTTAACGTGCGGAACCAGCTGTCTTTTCGGACAATCAGGTGGTTCAGCCTGCATTGTCCTAATCAGACCGGGAACAAATTCACAAAGTGATAAATAACTTTATGAGTGTCCCGCCGAGAATCGAACCCGGAACCTTTGCATAATGGGACGCTACATAAATTCGCTTCGTATTTTGTCACAAAGCATTTTATATCCAGCAGCAGGTCATGCAGCGCAGACGCAACTTGGCGACGGATCCGCGGTGTTGAACGTGTCCGAGCGGCGCGGCGCCGGCGCGCTCACCCCCGACTACAACGTCGCCACATACACGGTCTGCGTGCACACGGACGCGCAGAACGATATGATCGAACTCATACACTTTGACGGTAAGATTTCCTACCACCCATAAGACATAGGCGCCGGAGAAATAAGTTTTAAAACGAAGACTTGATTCCTAAACGAGCTCCGCAGCCATTCAGTCATTTAGTTGACCTAGTCATTGTTTTTGCCGTGTGATGCCGGCTTAGAATAGCATCACCCCATTTCTTTCCCGTGGGAGTCGTAAGAGGCGACTAAGGGACTCGAGGGTGTGTCTATGTATTGCAATTTTAGGCGATGGGCTGACAACCTGTCACTATAGCGATACACAATTTTCCGAATGACCCTCAAACATTCGTCAGACGTGGTGTAAATAGCCGTTTTTTGCGGCTATTTACGCTCTGCCTACCCCGCAAGGGATTATAGGCGTGATATGTGTATGTGTGTATGTATGTCATTGCTTTTTTATTACTTGCAAAATTTTCAAGCGCGGGCAGGATTTGAACCTGCGATTTTCGCATCACTAATGGCGAAGCCTTTTCCATCTGGGCTACCGCAGCGCATTCCTTGCTTGCCAATTTTGCAAGTGTATTTTAATGCCAGTAACGCGTGGCACGGCTCCATTGTTCCACAGAAGACGCAGTAACTGCATCGACGGCCAGACTGCTAACGGCGAACATGCCGCAGCCCTCGCTGGACGTCCTTGCACCGGGCACGTTCCCTGTGGAAGCAATAGCGGCTGTACACTACTTCGCTACTCCGGTCGACAAGCTGTCAGGGGTAAGATTTAGTCTTACCAGCAACAGAGGTGTTTAAAGGTCTTGGAAGTGCTGATAAGCTATAAGAATCTGTTAGGGGGGAGAAATCATTTTTGTTATAGCTGAATTGTCCTGTTGGCGAAAGAGACAAAAATTAAAAGTTCTGTCGGCGAAACATCCAAAGGAGAAGAGTTATTTTAGGGAAACGGACGTAAATGAAATGTCCTGTCGGCGAACAGTCCATTGCCGAACGAGTCATCGGAGAACGGTTGCGGAATCCTTGATGTCATGTGTAAAATAGTTTTTCTTAAGATGCCATATGTTTCCACAGAGACGAATATCGGTGGCCACAAATAGTACTCTAGTGGCGAACAAAGCTGCGTTCTCGTGGGCAGCGCCGGCGGAGGAGCAGGCGATGGGCGCTCTTTTGTTCAAGCTGGCTAATGCTGTCACACCGATCTGTCAAGCTGAACCGAGGCTGCTGAGGCTGAATTCTCCAGTCTATTGTATTGGTTAGAAAGAGCTTCCTTTGCCGTGTCTGTTATGCTAGCACACAGCAGCATAAAGGTTCTATTCCGAACCGAGCGGCCGACGGCCGACAGCATATGCCGCGACGGCCGACCTTGGCCGCCGCGGCACTACTGGTTCGTATGGATTTGTATGGGATACTATCCGAACCGAGCCGCCGCGGCATGTGCAGTTGGCCGCTCGGTTCGGATAGTACCTATCCCATACAAATCCATACGAACCAGCGGCATATGCTGTCGGCCCTCGGCCGTCGGCCGCTCGGTTCGGAATAGTACCTTAAGAGATCAGTTGGAAATAGTTCGCTGTCAGTGGTATTTACAACTTTTTCCGACGTGTCGAATTTACATCACGATGCTTGCACCTTGCGCTTAATCATCGGAAAAATTACGTAAACTTTGTAGGAAAATAAAACTAAACAATTACCTTTTCCTTCAAGGCGATATCCACGGCAACTTGACCGCGCTACTGGCGATGGAGGCAGCGTTATGGCCGTCAGGGACGTCGATATCACCGGCGAAACTCCTGTTTCTTGGGGACTACGTGGACCGCGGCCCTCACGGCACGGAACTGATGGCGTACCTGCTGGCTGCCAAGCTGCAGAGGCCGAAGGGCGTGCTGATGATACGCGGGAACCATGAGACCAGGGACATTCAGAGGATGTTCACGTTCCATACGTGAGTTGGCTGTCGGGTTGCTGGCGGTTTTCCACTGCTTGCTTGGCTTAGCCAAACGTAAATCCGAGGACAAGACCAGCGACAGATTGGCCTGTAGAATATTGTCAAGCTGACGGGGACCTTACTGGAGAGAGTGCCAGCCAAAGCAGATGAGATGTTGCTGCCTTAGGACTTCGAGTTTAAAAAGAAGTAAGAGAGGCGCCATACTGCGACACACCAATACCTACTAAACGAAATGCGAGCTAAGCGAGCCACAACAATACTACTTACTTATTGCGAGCGAAGCGAGTATGGAGTTCAGTGTGGACCACACCAATCCTTCACGTAATGCGCCTCACTGAGCCACACCTATACCGCAGTCTGCAGAAGGTTGATAAGGGCTGATGATGGATGAGCATAGTCATAGGGGCAGCCAACTTATTGCGGATCGTAAAGTGTCGTCAATGAAAAGAGTCGAACAACTCAAATAGGTGAATACGGTGCCTGGTGGATGACCTAATGAGAGTTGCGGACTGTTGTTGAATACCCAAAGTAGCGGTCTTTAGAAGCGCTTTAAATCCGTCAGCATGATGTGTAGAAGTGCTTTCGTTTTTAGCTGTACCTACAGTTATCTTCTTGCAGGGAATGTGTACAGAAGTACGGTGATGCGGAAGGTAGTAAGATCTGGAATGCCATCAACAATGTCTTCGACGTGCTTCCTTTAGCTGCTGTCATTGACGACAAGGTATGGTACCGAGGGAATTGGACATTATGTACCTAAATGCCGAACTCATCTATGGAACCCAATATTTTTTTCTATTTATTGCACGAACCCTAATAAAAGAAAACCAATAGTAAGTTATAAACCCGCGTACCCGTGCGAGTTGAGAATTATAAGTACTTATTCATTGACTGGCCCGATGGCGTATCGGATAGTACCCCTGCCTTCTACGCCGAGGGTCGTGGGTTCGATCCCCATAAGAAAAAATAAATTGTAAAGTAATTTTTTCAGTTATTTGTGTCTGGGTGTTTTCTACGTATAATATGAATTTATTTACGAAAAAAAGTATATAATTAATAATATCAGCTATTAAGTTCCCATAGTACATAGGGGCTAGATGGCGCTGTGTGAAATGTCCAGGATATTTATTTATTTATTATTGCATGGCATCTCGCTGGTAACCATCAAAATTGTCTGGGTTACTCCGGTATCACGACAGCTGATGATAACCGAGCTGCAGGTAACCTGCACACATGCTGTACAGAGTAAATGTTCTGGATGTTCAGGTATTCTGCTGCCACGGCGGGATCCCTCCACCGTGGGTGTGTCCGCTGATCACGGCTATCGACAAGGTGCCCGTGCCGCTCGTCAGGCCCTCGGAGCAAAGCACCATCGCCTGGGAACTGCTCTGGAATGATCCCGTCAAGTGAGTCAATATTTTGACAGATAACACGTATTTTGCATAAAATTATAAGACATGACACGACTAAAATATCTTCTATCCTTTCCTAAACCTATTTGACGGAAAGTGACAGCACTAATTTAAGGCAAGTAAGGAGAATTTATGTCCCGAATCGATGCCAATGTAGAACTAGTCATGTAAGCATAAGTCTCCGTGGTATTTGCTATCAGTATTCATAAGAGATGCACCGACTATGGTTTTGGCTGACTACCGACTTGTCGGCTTAAGGATTGTAGCCGTCAACGACCTCGACAGTGGCGCCACTTCACAAAAAAAAGTTTTCTCTGCATACAAACAATCTATCAGAATGTCCGATGCCCAAGTTTTTAGTATTACTAGTTTTTCAAATTATTATATTAAAATTCAATATCGTTATTCCGCCGTGTGGTGCCGGCTTAGAATAGCATCACCCCATTTCTTTCCCGTGGGAGTTGTAAGAGGCAACTAAGGGACTCGAGGGTGTGTATTGCAATTTAAGGCGATGGGCTGACAACCTGTCACTATAGCGATACACAATCTTCCGTATGACCCTCGAATATTTGTCAGACGTGGCGTAAATTACCGTTTTGCAGCCGTTTACGCTCTGCCTACCCCGCAAGGGATTAAAGGCGTGATATATGTATGTATGTTATTACAGCCGACTATAAAAATGGCCGATTAGTCTGTGAATCTCTAGTATTCATCAACATTTTGTATTGGAGTCAGCTACTGCAATTACCATACATGCATTACGCATAATTCTTCATGTGAATGATCGAGTCAAATTTACCGTTCAACCATTGTTATCATGGCCACTGACCTTTCGAAACACGTATTTTTTTTTTTTGCGTGTGGGACACCGAGTCAACAAACGACCCGATAATGAACCCTGGTGATGTAGGTTTACGCGGCTTCTTTGTTTATGAATTGGTAAAGAGCATAGCCCTCTACGTTTCGGCTGGTTAAGACGACCTTCTTCACGAAGTTCGACAGATCGCATACGCCCGCCTATCAGCTGTGTGTGATTGCCGAACACTGAAAAACGCTGACGCTGAATGCATGCTCTTTGTAGACATTCTTCTGTTGAATCACTTTTTGCCGTTGATCATTTTCGACGTCTTGAATCGCTTTATTTATACGCATGTAAATAACACGCTTTGAAAATCTTGACTTCAATTTAAAACAAATGTCCTTTACAGATGGTGGTGGCGTAAAGTTACGTGCCATGTGATTGACCTGGCTAGCCCCGATGCAGTGCATTCATTTTTATTTTTTTATACCGCCCGAACCGGTTTTATATTAGGACAATACAAAATTATTATAAAAGAAAGAAAATTATGTGTAATTCTTTTTTCTTTCAATGACGGATCACGACGTCAATAAGTGATAATGATAATACTATCCTACATTGAATAAAGTAATTCCATTTTAATTTTTTCTTTGATTGGAATATTCCAGGCCGAACAAGCTGACGGCATCGACGGCTATGGAGCTGACGTCGAATGAAGGTTTCGCTGCCAACGTGAAGCGGGGCACCGGGCACGTGTTTGACCAGACGGCGGTCGACCGCTTCCTGCTCGCCAATCAACTCTCCCACGTGGTGCGAGCTCACGAGCTGCACCAGAACGGATTCATGGTGATTCTGTCATTTGTCATGTAGATCTTGAGTAATAGCACAGAATAACCAATAGTATGTAGTATATATTATATTACATACCGAACGGACACTTACCTCCCCGCACCCCAGCCCCCGAACCGCCCTCACCCGAGAAATGTCAAAATACCAGTGGAGAATTAAGTAGAAACTAGCGCTAGGCATGTTACATCCTCTTTGGTAGTTACTGTATGTATTCATTAGGTTAGGTATAAAAATCAACCTGCATGCCAACCCTGCACTCACACATCTGTGATCACCCACACATGCACATGTATAAATGACAGTTGTCTATAAAGAGTCCGCTGTATGGAGTGTCCGAGGTGTGGTAGTAGTCTCGCTCCCATCAAGGGTTGAGTTGCAATTTGAGCTCCGATGCAGTCGGACGTATATTTATAAGCGTCGGCTGTTTCGATGCCGTAAATTGCAAATAAGCACAATCCTATTTGCAATCGTTAACATGGCGCCTGCTAAGCGCTCTGATACCATCGTGGTCAACGAGTTGTTGGCGTTCGTGCAGAACAAGCTGGATATGATGGACGAGGTCAGCCTCGAGCAGATCTGCCTCACCAGCTACTCCGACGCCGACATCCACAGCGCCATGGTGTTCCTGAACGACTCCGCCGAGCCGAAACGTGTGCGCCTCAACACGCGCAACCGGGAAGGCTGCGGGAAGAAAAACATCCGGGACATCTTCCGACTGTTCAAAGGTGAAGATCCTGATGACGTCCCGACCTATGTCGCACGGAATCTCAGTAAGCTGCCGCCGGTGACGTTTGACCACGTCGACGTCACTACGTTGCTGAAGGATATCCTGCTTCTGAAGGCTGACGTCACAGACATCAAAAGAAAATTAGAGGTTTCTGAGCAACTAAACGCCGAGCTGCGACGCGATTTGACCTCATTGCGAGGGCGAAACGCCGCATCAGCGATTCCGCACGCCGCGTGCAACGTGACTGTTCGTAGCGACGACACCGTGCAACACGAAACCTCACCCGTCATAATTTCTGCGAACCCAGCAACTACCGACGATATACTGCGGGTCAGCGACCCCGCAGCTGATAGGAAGAGCGACAACAACAAACCGCCGCCTTCACCGTCCCGCCCCGAGCCTGCGCTGCATCCCGATGCTGCTCCCTTTGTAGGGGAAGGTGGTATAAGATGGGGCCTTTAAGGAAAAACAGAATAATAACTACGAAGTTTTTATGCTAGGACATAGGAACTTTAATTGAGAATCCGACAGTCTATATTCTTTCATATTCTAATCAACAATAACGCAAAAATAAACAATTTCTTATAAAAATAATTAATAAATCAAAACATTTCTTTGCCCCATCTTGCCCCCACCCATGGGGTAAGACGGGGTTATCCCCTGGGGCATGATGGGATATAGGATTTCTTATACACTTCTACATTAATTAATCGCTGTCTTCACAATTTGGGCAAATATCATTGTCGTCCTACTAATTCTGTAGTATGTAGTAGTTATAGCAGTTTTTCCTCTTCTACGGATTTTTTTCTCTTTTGTTTCTGAGTCATACTTGGGTAAGACATCAGTAGTTTTAGGCTAACTTAATTAAATGCTGATTTATTTAGATCAGATTGTATGGCTGTGAAGATATACCCCATCATGCCCCAAACGATCATTTTTCAAACACAAAATTTTTTGAAGTTATAAAACAAAGCCTGCCTGCTTGAAGCAACGCTCATAAAGTAGTAAAATATCTCAGTTTTACGAAAAAAATACTGCCTCAGCATTGCTTGTCATGTATTGAATGCAGTCACGTAGTTTACTGACCCCAAATATTACATCAAAAGTGTTAAAAACAATAAATTACTCACGAAATCACAATACACGCACTTTCCGCCATGACATTTGCGGCACTGGATAACTTCACTAAATGGCCGTAAGATGGCGTAAGCAGTCTTTTGAAAGTGCGTTTGGAACATAGTTTTTTGCTGATTTCCCATCTTACCCCCCTACCCCGTCTTATACCACTTTCCCCTACCTGGGAAGCAAAAGGACGTGCCGCTGCAGAAGACTCGCCGCCATCGCCGCAAGCGACAGCCTGCGCCTCCCGTGATACAAAAAGGGAAGCAGAAGGCAAGACCTGCGGCTGAAGAACACAATACCGCGTCTAAAGCGATTGTTGACGAGGAGGGCTTCACACTGGTAGAACCCAGGAAGCGCCAACTTCGTCGCAACCGCAATAACCGCGGCACCGTTACTGCAGCCTCAACAACTCTCAAGGCTGCCGAACCCATCGCACAGCTGTATGTGTCCCGGCTAGACTGTGATACGACACCGGAGGACATCATACAGCATTTGCAGAAGATGGTGAAGCTACGCCAGGATCCTTCGCGAATTCCTCCCGGATTGACCCTGGAAATCCGACAGCTGATCCCTAAAATTACAACAAATTTTAGGTCTTTTGTTTTGTCGTTTCCACGGAAGTACGTGTGCGAATTCATGCGAACAGATTTCTGGCCACAGGGAGTCGTATTCAGGCGCTATCGACCCTCTGTGCAACGTGAGTCGCCGTCACCTAAAGTGCCCACATAGCTTATTTTTGTCATTTTATTATAGTGTATTTATAGTATTTGTGTTAGATGTTAAGTTATTATTGTATTGTTTTATTTTATTTTATATGGGCCTTGTTGCCTGAAATAAAGGATTTATTATTATTATTATATTATAGAGGCGCGGAAGCGGCCAGGCCGTTTCTGGCAAAATAACAAAGACATTTTTGCAACTATTACCTATGTATGCCGGCTTAGAATAGCATCACCCCATTTCTTTCCCGTGGGTATCGTAAGAGGCGATTAAGGGAGTCGGGGGTGACATGTATATTGCGATTTTAGGCGATGGGCTTACAACCTGTCACTATGGTAATACATAATTATCTGAATGACCCTCAAATGTTTGTCAGACGTGGCGTAAATGTCCGTATTTTACGGCCTTTTATGCTCTGTCTACCCCGCAAGGGATATAGGCGTGATGTGTGTATGTATGTGTGTTTGCAAATAATAATGTGATTGAACTGAGTATTTTAATTATATGATACGCAGTATAATACGTTGCGAAAAATTCCTTGTAAAGTCGCGACAAAAATGCTGGCCGATTTATCGCCGCAGCGGCAGACTCGCTCTATATGTATAATTTGACCCTTGGTGTTGATGCCATGACATTCTGCAACTTGTGACATTTTGCTAAAAAATATTCCTCCTATATAATTGCGCAACATTTTTTTTTACGTTGAGATTTCGCTTATATTGCCATTTGCTCCCAAACATTTTGCAACTGGTGACATAGTTCCATGACATTTTACTACTAGTGTTTTTAGATATTCAACTGCTTTATGTGAGCATTTATCATTATCAACAACAAAAAACAATTTATACTCACGGTCGACGAAAAAAAAAGTGATCAAATCTAGAAATAGCTGTATTCAAAAGTGGTCCTTTTAAATGACTAAAGTACGGCCATCTATTTGAACTTGAGGGCTTCAAGAAGTTCCTTTGTCTAACCACATTTGACAGCTGTCAGATTCGTGCTAATGCTATGGCAGAAGGTTAATTTTCCTTTGTTGACATGTCTTTTAGTATGGAACTGACAGCTGTCAAATAGGTATACATACATACATACACATATCATGCCTATTATTCCTTGCAGGTAGACAGAGCGTAAACGGCCGCAAAAAAGGACATTTACGCCACGTCTGACAAATATTTGAGGGTCATTCGAAAAATTGTGTATCGCCGTAGTGATAGGTTGTCAGCCCATCGCCTAAAATTACAATACACACTAGTGATGTAATGAATATTCGCATTCGCATTCGCATTCGCGAATATTCGCATATTTTTTGACATTCGCATTCGCAAAAATAGTGCGAATATTTTGCGAATGTGAAAGCAAGGGAGGATCGAGAAAAAAGAAACTTAGATTTAAAAATATGGTTAATAGAATAAAGATATTTTAATAATAATCATCTAACAAAACATGAACTAAATAAATCTGCTTATACTTAAAGAAACATAAAAATATAGAAATTAAAATTTTCAAGCGTTTTTGTGCGTAATTATTGTATTTGTATATTGCGATATTAAAATAAACACAATAATGTTCGGACCCTTAAGGATCATTTAGAAAATATAAAAAAAGAAACAAAAAACTGAACATTCGCATTCGCATTCGCGAATGTCGATATCAGATATTCGCATTCGCATTCGCGAATGTTCAAAAACTGACATTCGTTACATCACTAATACACACCCTCAAGTCCCTCAGTTGCCTCTTACGATTCCCATGGGAGAGAAATGGGGTGATGCTATTCTAAGCCGGCATCACACGGCACAATGCTGTCAAATATGCTTATTGGTGTGACCTTACTGTAATCAGAAGTGGACACTAAACGTAAAAAGGGTTAATTCTCAGGTGCAACTGCGAGGTCGCGTCATATCAGTGTTCTCATCGTCCCACTACTGCGGCGGGACCAACGACATCGGTGTCGCGTTACTCGAGGGGAGCAAGCTGCGGCTCATACGAGTCAGCACGGAACTTTGACAGCTTCAAAAAGACTGAAAGACTACAGACAAAAATCCCAAAAGTGCAATACCTACGTACGGCGAGACTGTCCCGATGGCGTCGTGAGTCGTACGCCGAGGATCGTGGGTTCGATCCCCACACTAAACATACAATATATATAAAATTATCAACAACAAAAAACAATTTATGCTCACGGTCGACGGCGAACAAACTGATCAAATCTAGAAATAGCTGTATTCAAAAGTGGTCATTTTAAATGACTAAAGTACGGCCATCTTAATGAACTTGAGGGTTTCAAAAAGTTCCACATTTGGCAGCTGTCAGATTCGTGCTAATGCTATGGCAGAGGCTTAATTTTCCATTGTTGACATATCTCTTTTAGTATGGAACTGACAGCTGTCCTCAGTCCTACCTTACTGTAATCAGAAGTGGACGGACATTAAACGTCAAAACGATTTATTTCGCGTAATATCGGTGTTCTCATCGTCCCACTACTGCGGCGGGACCAACGACATCGGTGTCGCGTTACTCGAGGGGAGCAAGCTGCGGCTCATACGAGTCAGCACGGAACTTTGACGGATTCAAAAAAAAATATAAAAAAAACTTACAAAAATTGTTCAAACGAAAATATGCGGCACAAAATGTGCAGCAAATATTTTGCGTTATGACAAGGATTGTTCTAGAAAATCTATCTATCCTTGTCACACTAAGGCGAGTTTCATATTTGTATCCTGCTCTCAGTTGACACTCGTCAATTGACGCGTAATATTTGCTGCACATTTTGTGATGAACATTTTCGCTTGAACAATATTTGTCGCATATTGTGCGCACCCCAAGTGCAATACCTACGTACGGCGAGACTGTCCCGATGGCGTCGTGAGTCGTACGCCGAGGGTCGCGGGTTTGATCCCCACACAGCACAATTATTTGTAAGTTACTATGCAAATATTTGTGTTGAGTCTGGGTGTTTTCTATGTATTGTGTGTATATATTTACAAAAAAAAAGTATGTATCAGCTATCTAGTTCCCATATTACAAGAGATTGTCCCGATGGCGTCTTGAGTAGTACCCCTGCCTGCTACGCCGAGGGTTGTGGGTTCGATCCCCACACGGCACAATTATTTGTAAGTTACTTTTCAAATATTTGTGTTGGGTCTGGGTGTTTTCTGTGTATTGTGTGTATTTATTTACAAAAAAAAAAGTATTTATGTATTATTGTATCAGCTATCTAGTTCCCATAATACAAGCTTTGCTTAGTTTGGGGCTAGATGGCGCTGTGTGAAATGTCGAAGATATTTATTTGTTTATGGCAAATTGGTAAAAACGTAAAATAATATCGCCTGTCTGAATGTAGAGGAGGCGAAAGAAGTATGCCAGGATCGCAGTAAGTGGAAATAGTCTCTGCCTACGCCTCCGAAAAATAGAGACGTGATTTATGTATGTAATTAAATAACGTTTGCCTGTACTATTTCGCAACTGTCATTTACAACTTTTGACATTTTGAAACTTCGGTATTTTGCGTTTTTTAAGACTTTCGCGATATGCACACATTATAATGGTTTAACCGGGTTATGTGCGGGATTATTAGTAGCTAAACATACAAGATAGGTAAATATCTTGCATGTTTACCAACTAGACCCAATTAAATCATAATGTTTTGCGTTTTTGATAATTTGCTATTTTGACATAATGCATCAGGAGATATTTTTAGTCGAGCAAATAAAGAAAGGATCCCTAAATGGCAATAAAGTTGGTATTTCAAGACCCCTTCTTTATTTGCGCAAGTTATATAAACTTCTTTATACCTATTTATTTTTGTACATGGTACTGCAAGACTAATTCAAAAGACTGTTTACTAAGCTTTTACAAGATTATGTTTCCCTTTAAATTAAATATTTTTGTATAGTTTGACTTTAAAAATAAAGACGTATAATTTTCATACTTCTGCATTTATTTATCCATCGTTTATAAAACCGACCATAGTGTGAACGAAACAATATTGTGTGCTTCATTCGTATAAATTAATGTTGCTTATTATTTAGCGGAACTTAACTATAATTTTTACAATACTCTAAGCTAATATAGACTGCGGCAATAGAATGAAGACGGTTACAATGATAATTCTTCTTACCGTTTTTTTTTAATTCTCTGTGTCCATTGGACAGGCAAAGATATTAAAACCATACAGCCTCGACTTCTGTTTTAGGACAATACAAAATTGTTGTAAAAAAATGTGTTATAAAAATTACTTTTTTTTACAATGACGGATCATGACGTCAATAAGTGATGACTATCCTACATTGAATAAAGTAATTTAATTTTCATTTTCATTCTGTCGTGTGGGACATCGAGTCTACTGTAGTAGGACACCTGACTCTTTGCTTAGTAGGTAAACATGTAGTATTTAAGGCTATGTCAATTTAAATCATTGGCATTATACATTTATTCGTCACACAGAGCGTATCATTTCCTAAGCCCTCTACAGCTCGCATTACATGGCGACCCTGCCAACGGACGTCCCAAAAACAATAAAACGAACTAATTATCTATTCTGCAGCATCTCGTTTTTCTATTTTACCGTTGATTTATTTTTGTTATTTCTATCTACTGTAAAACCTCAATCCATTTCGGTATGCCACACTGGTAGTGGGTCCACTGGGTATAATGTTAAATCAGTAACTTGAGTTGCTGCATATATTACAACTATGACAAATCACATTCAATAAAATACTCTAAATAGTAAGAATAGAGCAACATCCCCCAATCTTTCAATATAAAGTTTTTGTTATTATTACAATCTTTAAAAGATTATTTTTAGCCAACTATCACAAACACACATATTCATAAACTAACTCTTAAAATACGAAATTAGGCATTTATATCATATTTGAAACCTTCATTTTATCGCCGCAGTCGGCTAACATTAAAAAAGATATTTAAATTAGTATTACAGATAGAATGACGTCAGATAACCTACATTATATTTTGAAAAGAAATGCCTACTTATCCAATAATAAATTAATGCTGATAATTATAAATTTGTGGGAGTAAGTCAATCTAAAATGATGAATGATTTGATGATGATTGAAGTAGATGATTAGATTATTAAAACAGGAGTACCTAAAATAGACTGAATTCAAACATAACAATTGGCGCCCAACAAAAAAATATTGATTGATGAACCTAACTTTAGGTGTTTTACTATTTTTCGGATTTTAATCTACACCAAAATTTTACATTCCGAAAGAAACTAACTTTCTATTTCTAATTCATGCTTATGAAATCCAAAAAAAATAGGAAGAGAAACTACTGTAGACAAAAAAAAAACCTTTCTAGTCGTATGAATCGTAGATTATTTTTAATATTACTTTACTAAATATTTTTATTTACACATTAGATACGTTGACAAAACCAAGTTATTCTAATAACATATTTTATAGCTAAGGAAAGTGGAATTCAGGAGTTACTGACAATATTTTTAGATAATGTAAAGTGCGCTCACTATCGCTAACTTTAGTAATATGATTAAAAACAAACAGAACATAAATACTGCGTTTAAGTATCGCCGGTTTATAGTAAACCATAACAGCTGGAAAGTTCAATTCTTGCTCAAACAATAAATCAGGAGGCGTATTTATAAAAGGGAACTATATTTTCTGTCACCAACATTTATATTTGTCATCAAATAGTATCACCAAATAATGAGATCTATCGTCACGAAATATTTTCGTTCTCAGATAAACAAATGTGTTCCCAGGTATGCATCACCAAATTAATGTAATATAATGTGTAAAAAAATGATGGATTACCAAAGAAATTGTAAAGCATTGATGGAATTTATAGTTCGTTCTCATAATAATAGTTTTGTTACTTATATAATAGGTTAGTACTAAAAATGGTAGATCTGTCACCAAAAAAATCAATTTTCGTTCCCAGACTGCGATTACCTTTAATTTGCCATTTGTCACCAATGCAGTGGTAACATTTTATTTCATTAAGTTCAAAAATAATATTGTTCGCTACCAATTTAATACATCAATTGTCAATTTAAATGAAAAAATATTCAAATAGGCGGAGCCAAATCGGCGCGCTTTAAAAATTTACAAATTAGACCTCAGCAATGGGTCGCAGGATCATACGATACGTGGCGCGGGCAGCGAGGTGCAACTTTACTTCATTCGCGTCAATTTCATTGCTGAGGGTGCATTACCTTTTTTTTTATGGTATAGGCTAACGCTTGACCACAATCGCATCTGATGGAAAGTGACGATGAGGTCTAGGATGATTCGCGTTTGCCTAGAAAATGCCTTGTTTTATTAAATAGGAATAAATGTTGACTATTTTACGCGAACTGTGTTTTCCTATTCTACTAGAAATTTTATCGAAATACTGCTTTTACCTGTGGGAATTAAGCTCCTTGGGGGAGGCATAATATTATGTCTGTAACTAAAGTAGTAAGTAGACTGTTTTCGTTGAAACGATGATGATAATAACTCCAAATTCTTTTGAAACTTTTGAAATTTTTCTAGGGACTAAAATATGATTTATTGGTGATCAGTTTAAATTAATTTTCTGTAATACTTCTGAGAAAAAACCTATTAAAATACATTCAAAAATATTAATTTGGTACTAGACCTTATATCTCCATGATTCAGGTAATTTTTCGTGGAACTGATTTTATATTGTTTGAGGACTAGATTTTGGTGACAAATCTATTATTTTGGGGGCAAACTCTATTAATAAGGAAACAGAAAACTACTTAAATTGGTGACAGCTTAAATCATACCCTTTATAAAACAGTGGTTTAAACACTTTAACTGATTCAAAAATACGTCTCTAAAGTGCCTTTATTTATGAAGTAGTATCATTCGAGCCAGAATCATACTTTGCAAGTTCCGTACTTTTATAAATTAGGCAAAAAAGTATTGAACATAAAACATACATAAAATTGTCAGACTTTTCCGGACTCATGACGTCCGCACTTATTAGCGGTGGCTTCCGTATTACACTACTCGTTTGACATTCAATGTCGAAACCAGGTTTAAGACACTCCCAGATGCTATGTGCTGCCCTTATCACTTTAAAATTAATTAGTTGATGAAAACGTCGTAAACCTAGAAAGTTCAGCGTAGCTTTACAGATAGCAAATTTGCTAGAAGTGGCTACTTTAAGCACTTTCGCTGATTGTTACTACAGTGACCAGTTTATTTTTAAAACGACATTCTGTAAATAATCTTCAGTATCTGAACTTCTATCTCCCGGGTTTTCGATAAATTACGTTTTCATCGATTGATGGTTTTTTAAGTGAGGGCAGCACATAGCATCTGGGAGCGTGTTGTATCACTTATTTAACAATGTAGGAGGTGAAGTAGGTATTCGAATTGGTCACCATTAGATAAAACAAGAATTATTTCATAAACTTGGCTAATAATAAGTTGGTCTGCCGATTTTGACTATCTATTTTATTCATTTCCGGGGAATCTGGGTTCATAAAAACCTTCAAAACAAACATCTTCTAAATCCATTCTTTCACCCCCAAAAGCATTAGCTTGTCTCACTCTAGCACGGCCTCGTGTCTCAGATAGCTCTTCGCTAGCATCAAAATTCGCCACTATGAGATTAGTAAGAGATTTAAGAGAACATTTGCGTGCTTTTACGAGCGAAAGGAGCTTCAAAGTAAGAGTGAACAGGCTTCTTCTGGGTGAGCTCGCTCCATCTTAGACTCTGTCTTTGTCCTATGACCTAGACTAGTCCTACTAAAAAAAAGAGGATTACTAAAAAACGAAGCCTACTTTACCTCCCATTGTCACCTTCCTAAATCCGTTATTTGAGGGTTTTATAGCAGCAGCTTTCCCAGCAGTATCTCTAGCGCGGCCTTGCGGCGCAGGTAGGGCATGTGCCCCTGCGTGAAGCAGAAGGGCGCGTTGCGCGCCGCGAACTCCGCGAACGTGCACGCGAACATGCCGCAGTCGCTGCCGTTCATCTGCTGCGGGATGTCCTGCAAGCGAACAAACCACGTGTCACACAAACCACATGTCACACAAACCACATGACACACGCGAGCTTCATCTCCAGTTGTTCCGCAGCATCACTCGCGCGTACTGTAATGCAAAGCGTGACGCAACGCACGCCCTAGACCTACAATTTCTGTTCGTGTTTCCTACTCTAAGCTCTCTACTCAATTGACTCCTCAACTTTCCCTAAACTCCTCACCTCCCCCTAAACTTCTCTAACTTTCCCTAAACTCCTCTAACTTCCCCTAGTCTCCTCGACCTACAACTAAACTCTTCTAACTTCCCTTACACGCCTCTAACTTCCCCTAAACTCATCCAACTGCCCTTAAACTTCTCTAACTTCCCCTTAACTCCTCTAACTTCCCCTAAACTTCTATAAATTCTCCTAAACTCCTCTTACTTACCCTAGTCTCCTCGACCTACAACTAAACTACTCCAACTTCCCCTACTCGCCTCTAACTTCCCCTAAACTCATCCAACTGCCCTTAAACTTCTCTAACTTTCCCTAACTTCCCCTAAACTCCTCTCACTTTCCCTAAACTTCTCTAACTTCCCCTAAACTCCTCTCACTTGCCCTTAACTCCTCCAACTTACCCTACTCTCCTCCAACTTCCCCTACTCGCCTCTAACTTCCCCTAAACTGCACTAACTTCCCCTCAACTCCTCTTAACTTCCCCTTAACTCATCTTACTTCCCCTAAACTTCTCAAATTTCCCCTTTACTTCTCTTATTTCTTCTTAACTCATCTTACTTCTCTTAGACTCTCCTAACTTGCTCTTGACTCTTATAACTGCCTCTAGACTCTTCCAACTCACTTTAGCCTTCTATAATATCCCCTAGACTATTCTAACTTCCCCAAGACTCATCTAACTTGCTCTAGACTACTCTAATTTCCCTAATACTCCTCTAACTTGCTCTAGACTTCTCTAAATTTCTCTAGACTCCTCTAACTTCCCCTTGACTTTTCAAACTTCCCCTAAATTCCCCCCTTTTTTTCGTGTGGGACACCTAGTCTCCTCGACCTACATCTAGACTCCTCCAACTTGCCCTAGTCGCCTCTAACATAACCTAAACTTCTTAACTCCTATAGCTTTCCCAAGGCTCCTTGAACTTGCTCTAGACTTCTCTTATTTCCTCTAGACTCCTCTAACTTCTCCAAGACTCTTCTCACTTGCTCTGGACTTCTCTTACTCCCCCTTGACTCCTCTAACGTCCCCTCGACTCCTCCAACTTCCCCTAGTTTCCTCTAACTTCCGCTAGACTCGTCTTACTTCCCCTTGAGTCCTGTAACATCCCTAACATTCTAGGCCCCCAAGCCCAGTCGATACGATTTCTAAGCATATAATCCTTCAACTTTCCATAGCGTGTCCCAAGTTATACTAGAGTTCACTAATAATCTCTAAACCCTCTTACACCTTAAGAATTCTTATACTTCCTCTATCTTTTTCTTAAGAGTTCTTTAATTCCACTTAAAGTAAACTTATTCTAGAACCTTTTACCTTCACCCAGAGTCCTCAAATATTTTGCAAAGTCTTTTTAATCGCCAAATCACCTTTTGTTACACTATTCATAGTTATAATTGAAACGGGTTCTTACCGACGAATTTTCTCCATTATTGAGCCCATATAATATCTGCTTGGCGCTGTAGCAAACGCTAAAAGAGGGGTTGGAAGACCTATGCTGCGTTTCAAAGATTGCGTTTAACATTGACCATCAAAGCTGGGAGAAGCTTGCTGAGGATAGGGACGAATGGCGTAAGCGTGTGTTTGATGGGCGTAAAACACACGATAATGCCTGGTTTTCTGGTCTCGCTAACAAAAGGCAAAAGCGTCATCTAAACACGCATGTGCCAGTCTCAAATTCCACCTTCACTTGTAGAGCGTGCGGAAAACTATGCCGCTCCCGTATCGGCTTATACAGCCATGAAAAGTCTTGCTTCAGACACTGATTTAATCGTCTGTCACAGACGTGTGAGGCTGATGATGATAATATCAGCGTGAAAGCAGAGCTTACCTTGAGACACTCTTTATTCCAGCCGCTGTCGTCAAACGGCGCCTGCTTCTTGTCCTGATGCTCGTCCCTGAGGTACTGCAGCAGCGCGCTGCAGGCGGCCATGTTGGCGCCGCCCATGCTGTCGTAGTAGTTCACCCGCTTGCTGCGGAAGTCCACGATGCTGAGGCACCAGTGCACGCCCAGGTGCACAGGGACTATCAGCAGGTCGTGCGCGAATATGTCCACCTGGGGCACAGAATAACCAATAGTATGTAGTATATATTATATACATACAGAACGGACACTCACCTCCCCGCACCCCAGCCCCCGACCCGCCCTCACGCGAAAAGCGTCAAAATACCAGTGGAGAATTAAGTAGAAACTAGCGCTAGGCATGTTACACCCTCTTTGGTAGTTACTGTATGTATTCATCAGGTTAGGTATAAAAATCAACCTCCATGCCAACCCTGCACTCACACATCACATGCACATGTATAAATGACAGTTGTCTATAAATAGTCCGCTGTTTGGAGTGTCCGAGGTGTGTCTGGGGTTACACAATTGTTTTTTTTTATTTAGACAACATGTCGTATCAATTGTCAAATTTATTATTGCACGTTCACACCATGCACATGCTTCTGCTCCTGCCGCTGTCGCGAATATTGCTAAAAATACGCGGAAATATCATCGCGAGTCAGTGTTGACACACCGCCGTCATACTCTTCTCGCACCAATATGAGTGAGCGAGATAGCAATACATTCCACAAGCGTTCGTGCTGCCGTTCCTTTGACTCGCGCACGTAAAGCCGACCGACACTCGAGGGAGCACGGGAAGTGTCAGCGGCATGACGAGTAGCAGCGTGAGTAACCGTTTACATGCTCGCGGTGCCCACTTCCCTTACTATTTCCCTGCCCATAATGTCATAGTCTGAACGTGGCATTACATACATACATTATTATTCCTTGTATGTGTGTGAATTGGCTAACCGACCACGTAATGTACATTGAATTGTCATTGGTAATTACAATAGGCGCTACTTTTTAAAACAATATATTGTGTGAAAAACTGTTGTTTTGACGTTACTACACATTACTCTTATCTAATCAAAATAGAAACTTTCAAATTGTTTCTCATTTAAATAAATCATATCTTGCAAATTTTGAGAAATGATGAATAAGAACTATCCTAACTTTGGACACTGATTTTAAACATCAGTCTCATATTTGCTTTGAAATAACAGCCTGAAGCTAATGAAAATAAATTAACTCTATTCAATGTAGGATAGTATAATCTCTTATTGAAGTCATTAAGCGTCAAAAAAAAATTGTATAACACAATTTTCTCCTTTTTATTATAACAATTTTAAATTGTCCTAATTAAAAACCGGCTCGGGCGGGATAAAAAAATAAAAAAGGCACTGCCTCGGGTCTAGCCAGGTTAACAACACTGCATGCAACTTTACGCCATATGAAAATGAAAATACAGTATAATACATTTTTTTTCTTTTTATAACTGTTTTTTTGTCCTAATAGAAAACTAGAGCGAGATAAAAAATAAAAAATAAAGGCACTGCCTCGGGGCTAGCCAGAAAAACCACACTGCATGCAACACACCAGTAAACGACACAAGCAGATGTTACCTTCCTGGTCCACCGGCGCAGCCCCGCCTGGCCGCTCTGCATGAGCTTGGGGTAGAAGAAGGTGTTGGTGGCGTACACGCGGGGCAGCTCCGCGCGCTCCGAGCTGCGCTGCATCAGCAGGTTCATGTAGAAGTTGATCACCTCGTCGTTCAGCCAGTTCAAGCCCGCGAGGGTCTGCAGGTCACGTCTGGAAAGGAAGACAGTTCAAAGTAAAAAAAAAAACGTTACTGAAAAAGGGGAGGTGATTGACGGAGCCTGTGCTACTATACCCATACAAAAACCATCAGTACCTGATATTATCAAACTACAGGCTACAATTTTACAGGTGAAATTCGATGTTCATTGCGTAGTCGGTAAGCCATTATGATACCAGGAATATTAACCGGCTACGCAATGTACTAAAAATTTCATGTGTAGACTTGTAGCACACCTCGGACACTGGCACTCAAATGTATGAATCAAACGCGTTGCTACGCACACAGTCTAAGCTCGCGTAGGTGAACGCGGACCATGCTTGTGTGTGTGAGACAACATGTCAGGGTTGCCGCCATTTTGCGTTCGCGAATCGGGAATGCAATGTGCGGCAGTATGAAATGACCTTCGTCGTCGCGTCCTTGCTAGCCGGTGTCTGAGCGTCCTCCGAGCGCGAGTGGGCGGCGCTTGTAGGGGGAGGCAGGGAGTGACCATACTGTACGCTAGTACTATTAATTATACTGTGCTTGAAGCCTGTAGTTTCATAACATAGGCACCAGGTTTTATTTTGTTTCAAAATGTTTGTATAAGAATATTATTGAATAAGGAAAACACTTATTGCCTAATCATTTTGTGGATCTCGGGAACACTCTTCCAGAGACAGTAGTCAGTGCACCCAGTGTGAACAGTTTCAATAATAGACTTATCATTTAAAAGCTAAACCATTAAAAATTAAGATACAAGTGCAGTGGATACCCATATCAGCCTAAAGGAGCTGCTAGTGTATTTAAATAATAATAAAATCTAATAAACCAAAGATATCTCATTTCTTCTTCTTCCTCGGGTTGGGACATCTGCGGAGCTCGCAGATGGGTGATCAGCTCCGCTAGGTGGGAACTATTTATCCCAATTCCCAAGAATTATCTTATTTACTTTTGTATATCTATTATCTACACTAGTATTAAAAAAAGGAAAGATTTGTTTCTTTGAATTGGCTCCAAAACCACTGGACTGATTAAAAATTTCTTTTACCATTAGAAGTCTACATTATCCCTGATCAACATAGGCTATATTAAAATGTCTTATTCCCAAGGAAAAACGGTTAGCAGCGGGTGAAACCGCTGGGCGGGCCGCTAGCACTTAGCATTTGTCAATCTCACCAAATAATGCTAATCCACTTACCTATGTATCCTTAAATTAAATTTCTCTACGAGCAATTGATTGGCAGGTCCGGGTCCTATGGCCCTGCTAACTAGCTTCTCCTGTTCCGGAGTGAGTTTGGGGAGTTCCACCGTAGGTTGGGGCTCCTCTATCAAGCTCTCGGGTATACTCAACTCATACTTGAGCTTGTGTTCCAAGTGCTTCAGCTTTTGTTCATAGTTAACTTTAGAAATAATATCAGATTCTCGGCGGACATCTTTGACTTTCTCCTGTGTTTCATATCGCTTCTTCCTATACTTAGAATCTAGTTTTTGCAGCCAATCGTTAGATGTGACCGGTTTGTCTTTCAACGAGTCTTTCAAAGTGTTGATAGGGTCAATTTTTACGGATGAAGAATGTGAAGATTCTGATGGAACTACTTCCACTTCTGAGTCTGAGGAGTTGATGGAAGCTACTGTTATTGGATCATACTCCTTTGACGATTCATTTTCTTTTTCAGCTAAGAGACCCTTTTCTAACAGCTTAATCTCATTCAAAGCACTTTTTTGAGACCGCTGTGTATTTCGGAATGATGCAGAATCTTCAGCTAAATTGATAATTTCTGTTGGTCTGGACAGTGACACTGGTTTGGTTGTTCCTGCTACTCTTCTTATTAGTTCTTGGTAATTTCTTTTTTCGTCTAAATTAAATACTTCGGATATGGCAGACCTGGCAGTGCCATTGAGATTTAAGTATCTATTCCTTGCTTGTGAAAAGTTTGTGGTTTTCTGTGGCTGCATCCACCTCGCTACAGGAGTGGGGGCTTTCTTGTAGGTTTTAGTTATTCCTGGAGGGGCTTTGAATTTACTGTAATTTTTTGGAGATAGAATGGAATTTCTATCATTTTTCCGACTTAGTTTGTAGTATACAGGCTCTTCTGCGTCTGTCACATCATTGTCTTGTGTAATGAAGTATTTGTATGGTTTCACTGGCGGGGGAGTGGTGACTTTCTTCACAAAGATCACATCATCATTGGTAGCATCATCCTGATTCTCATAATCATCAAGGTTGATGTATACTTTTGAAGGTTTCTTTGAATGTTCTGGTTTCTGTTCTATTAATGTGACCTGGTAGAAAAACCAACAAGATTAGTTCTGAATTATGAAATTTAATACACAAATATATTATAAAACTTCAATTTCAATTTCAATAGCCTTTTATTACTAAATAGTTTTTACAATTTTGCATGCGATTTATAATTATAATTCATTTACATTACATTATTTAATTATTATAAAACTATAAAAGAATAAATGTAAAAGGTGTATAAAATAAATTAGATATGACGCTTCAGACAGACAAGTCAAATGGCATTCCAAAAATTTGAATTAGGTCAAATATTTCAAGCCAATAGCCGCGTCCACATAGGCTGAGCAGCCGCGCCCGCGGCCCGCCTCGCGCGGCAAAATGCTCATGTGCGCCTGAGGCAATTCGTTTGGATCAAATGAGAGAGCGAGGCAGCCTCGGCCGCACAACGCGAGCCAATTTGCTCGGTCAGTTGACAGATTAAACAAAATGGCGCCGTACGTACGCACAGCTGTGGCGGCTTATGCTTTTATTTTGATAAATAATATTAAAAAGCGAAGAAATGATTTAAAAAGGAGAAGATATTGGGTCAGAACATGTACAAAAACAGATTCTGTTACGGAAATCGCCTTTATAAAATTTATAACCTCAAAACATTCTTACCTGATCCTATAACAAGGGACTGGAATATTCATTTCCTGACTGATTTTCAGCCAGGAATCCTCTCTCAACCCCCTATTGGTATAATTAGGGTCTCTCGCATCCCACAGCCAATTATTACTTGCGTATAAACTTATTAATTGCCGACAGTCACTTTTGTTCATATTGGTAAACAAACGAATTGAGCGCGCACGGAAAACAACAAAAAATACGCCGTCCACACGGCGCGCGGCAAACGACTGAGGCGCCTTTGAGCAAATCGTTTTGCCGACACCGTTTGGCTCGGTTGCGCGCGCGCTCGCCCGAGCGTGAGCATGCGGCTGCCTCGCCCGCACCACGTCCACACAGACCGCGCGGTTCGGCGCATGCCGCGCGCATTGTGCCGCGGCCGAGGCTGCTCAGCCTATGTGGACGCGGCTAATAAGGAATATCATCCAAAAAGCTTGTTCATACCTCTTGCTCATCGTCGTCATCATCATCAATCACAGCATGTATAACAGGTCTCACTGGGGTATGCATCCTTGGTTTCCGAGCCGGGGTTCCTGGCCCATTCTCCGATACACCAACTAGCTTGATGGGGACTGAGCGTCCTCGGCTACCAAACTTTCCTGCATCATTAGGTGTTGATGTGCTCGGGTGACCGGCTTCCACCTGTATCGGCACATAGCGCACTTTACTTGCGCTTTCTTCTCTTTCCCATGGATCTACAACAAAGGTCAAATGATCAAATTGGAAGCTCTCAACAAATGCACAGGTAGGTTTAGTAGCTGTCAGATTTTACCTTTCGAGGCCATTATATCAGGGAAACTAGTCCGTTTTAGCTGCTTGAGCCTCTTGAGGGCCGGGAAGTCATCTTCGGACGAGAAATCGTCGTCAGCTCTGAAAAATAGGGATAACATGTACACGTTGTCGAGACGCGAAGTTCTAGCTTTGTATCTTGGTATACCCACTTCCAAAACTTGGCAGCTGCCTTCAAGGATATTTTAAACATTTTTGCGCATAGAAATCGTTCTATTACATAGGTTTTTCAGCTGTATTTGCCGCCATAACTAACCGATATGTTGTAAACAAGTAATGTCATACCTGTCGCGTTTGAAGCTTGTCCTGATCACTGGTTCGTCGTCACACCAACCTAGTAGATTTCGCACATAAGCCACTATGGACTTCATTTTCGGGAAATTAATTTTCCATCACCTTTTTTAACGAGTAGTTTTGCTGGAAAACGCTAAAATCAAGAAAAGCACAAACGTGCGATGCCATTTATTAGTGATGTACAAAAACCGGAAATACCGGTAAAATAAACTTTTCGATACATTGTAAAACCATAATGCTGTGGCGTTACCTATTTTGGGGCTTTCCAAAAAACCTTTTGGAAGCGTCTATAATTGCGGGGCGGACTATCACAAATTGTGTTTTGTCCGTGAATTGACTATTTATCGGTGCTCTTTTTGCGCCTTGTTAAATCTGTAGGCGGGAACACCTGATGGAGTGTCTGTAAGAATAATGGTTCCGTGCTTTGGAGAGCACGTTAAGCTGTCCGTCCTAGTTGCTGTTTATTATTATTAACACGGCCGTTCTTGCACATGTCAGAGGCCTACTACCAGTCTAGCTAGTCTACATATAGTTAATTTGTGCCTACTACTAGTGGGAAAATTTTAACACGAGGGTTGATATGACAGATTATAATGTTATGTCATATGTTGTGTCATATGTCATGTTCCTGGTGTTGTTAAGTTTTTATATTCATAATATTCATTAAATGCTAATAAAATAATAATAAACTAAAATAATTAAAATTACTTAATCTACATCAGTAAATAATTAAATTAATTCAAACCATTAATAATATACCTTCTGTCCCATCACGTGCGTCAGCTTGTCAGACTTCACCAGCGCGCGGCACGTACGGGTAGCAAACGGAAACTATTGCGGAGGTTGCGTCCGTGATGTTTTTCTGGCGTGGTGTATTCATTCACGTAGTTATAATGTAAACATTGCCACTTGAAGTATAACAATGGACGATAGGGTTAGTATACCAAGATCTTTGAAGAATGGCCTGACAGAACATTCACAGTCATTTGAACATTCGCCCAAATAGCCCGTTTTTGCATACGAAAAGCGCACTCCCAGTCGGCAGCGCGCCCATACAGCTCAACCCCGTATTGGAGAAGCGCGTGTATAGTGGCAGGCCTCTAACATTAGCAACAACGGCCATGTTAGTAACAATAGACTATATACTATAACTTATTTATTTATGTATGCATGTATTTATTTTATGTATTTTTATTTTTCATGTTAAATTATTAAGTATAGTATTTTAGTTTATTCCTTCTTATGTATTGTAGTTTAGTGCGAAATTTAAGTACGATTATATTTCTTTTTTTTTGTGTATGGGCACCCGCTTTTACTCTTTCTGTTTATCTTTAGGTTGGCCGGTAGAGAATGCCGCGTGGCATTAGGCCCGCCCTTTGTACTTTCTGTGCAATAAAGTTTAATAAATAAATAAACAGCAAGCGGCACTGACAGCTGAGCGTGTTCTCCGAAGCATGGAACCATATTATTTATTTCTTACGGTTGTCCTACCTATAGATTTGACTAGGTTAAATAAGAGCACCGATGAATAGCCAAAAAAATCATTGAAGCAAAGAAGGTCGTTCCTTACAAGACTTGTGGATAATTATGATATTATGAAAAACAGATACCTTTAATGGATTGACCGGATTATATTCAACATGAAAATTCATTATCGTGCATTGAAATATGCACTATAACTGGCAAAATAGGCAAGAACAAATTACCAGTTTCAGGCACTTTTAGGTATTAAAGCAAATTTTTTTTTTTAATCTAAAAATATATATTTTTTCGCTCCCAAACTTAGTCTGTGCAGAAAGAGAATAGGCGTGGAAATCTCTTTCCTCATCATTAATCATAGCACCAGTAAAAAAAGGAAAGTAAATTTTTTACCATGCCTTTTCTCTTTTTTCACAGAGTAGAATAAATCCACCTTATGAAAATGATACATGATAGTCAGATACCCACGCAGACACAGTTTTATTTCAGGACGCATGGTCCGCAAAAAAAATATTAAAGCATGCGCCAGGAGGGAAAGTGGAAAAAGGCGCGTTGCGCTAGAAAAATATACAATTGTGTCGATATTATGCGTTATAACAAGATTTGTCAGAAAATATGTTTTAGAGAAAAGTGCTGAAACATTCATTTGCAAATGCATAGAATCCGGTCTCTAGTTTTAAGCACAGATCACTTATAATATATGTCCTAAAGGTTGTATGACTGCAAGGACTCGATGATGTTTAATTAACCAATCACGCTTCGTGGTTGGCACCTATTACTACGTACCGAGGAGTCCACTCTCATCTACGCTACTTCCAGTGATTATAACTCCTGTCGGTATCCGTATTTATAGTTTTTTTATTTATTTAACCGTTATTACCGGTTCAGTAAGCCCCAATGACAGAAGATTTTTTTGTAGAGTTAAAACGTCTGTTACGTGTTAGACAGAGAAAGCGCTATACAATTAGACATAGTCTGTTTTTTTCGTGCATTCCTCTAATAGCTATTTATTGTGACTTGGCCAAAAGACTAGTATCGAGACAGGCAAGGTAAAGAAAAAATAAGTTCAGGCACAGCGGGGATTTTGATTTTGGAACATATTTTGTGCAAAGTATTCGTCAGTGTTTCTCAAGTTTTCTTAACTATTGTGTGGTTTCATGTAGGTAGTGTAATTTCCTTCCAATAAACAAAGCGAAGATATTTAAAAATGCTGCAAACTGTGATGCATATCTTGAAACAAAAAAATATTATTTTAGCCAGTGGGTCTCCAAGAAGAAAAGAACTTATCGAAAATATTGTAAGAACACATTATTTTCTATGCGTTTATATTATTTTCCAGGTCACTATGTACCACTTTCATCATAACACATTTACTCAACCAAAAGAGGTTATGTTTATCTGAATATAAGCTGAATTTGCAGGGCCTGAAGGTCAAACTGTGTCCTTCGCTCTTCGAAGAAGACCTTAACCCGAAGGACTACAGCGACTTCTCGGAGTTTGTCGAAGAAACAGCGCTGCAGAAGGTGCTGGAGGTAGAAACCAGGCTGAAGAGCGAAGGTCATACTCCTGACGTGGTCATCGGGGCTGATACAATGGTCACATTAGGTAGAGAAATGTTCGGGAAGCCTAAGTCAGAAACTGAGGCCTTTGAGATGCTATCAAGGTAAATAAAATCTATCTTGAAAAAAAGTTCATTTCTGTTTTGGCTTAACAATATGAATTTTATTATAAGTCAAATTTATTTGTTTTAAGTTTATCCGGAAGAGGTCACACAGTATACACAGGAGTAGTGGTGAAAGCAGCAGAGAAAATAGTTAAATTCACTGAGAAAACTAATGTTATCTTCGGGAAGATGGATGAGGAGCAAATCCGAGGATATATTGCTACAGGAGAACCTATGTGAGAACTTTTTTTGCTAACAATGGATTGATTATTTATATTGAATACATTAAATTGCTGTGCTTTGATATTTTAATCAATGTATAATTGGTTGAAATTCTGGTACCTGAGTTCATTGGGTCATTTGTTGTCTCCACATCCGGCACAACAAGCAAGCAATGGAAATATGGTGAAATTGTTCCCACCCAGCGGAGCTGATCACCCATCTGCAAGCTCTGCAGGTGTCCCAACCTGAGGAAGAAGAAGAATGAATAAGCAAATGTTTTGCTTTGCTTATGACTACAGACTGGGCTACGTCAATAATGATGAAAGTCTGAAATTTGCAGGGTAGGCAGAGCATAAACGGCCATATAATACGGACATTTACTCCATGTCTGACAAACATTTGAGGGCCTAAAATTGCAATACACATGTAACCCCCGAGTCCCTCAATCGCCTCTTACAATACCCACGGGAAAGAAATGGGGTGATGCTATTCTAAGCCGGCATTACACGGCACTATCAATAAACGAACAAAAATATCGACAATAATTCTATTTCTGTTTATTTCTTTTCAGGGACAAAGCAGGAGGCTATGGTATTCAAGGAGTGGGGGGTACATTTGTGGAGAGGGTGGAAGGGGACTATTTCACGGTGGTAGGACTACCCTTATATCGATTGTGTGAAGTACTCTATAACATGTTTAGGGAAAAATAGGATTCTACGAGAAAATAAAGTACTACTTTACACTTGCAGTAATACTGTATGTAATAATCAGATTACGTTCCTAGCTATCTAAAACTAATTAGTACAAATGTTACTCATTTTACATTATACTTACATGTTATTCAATTGTATGTTTTATTAATTTAATAAATGCAATATGATTATTTAAAGCGCCATCTGTTGTTCCTTCCTAAAATCAAATGTAGAACCACACACAGTCTACTTCAATACCTCGATCGATGTATCTTTGTCGCTTTCGCTCACCGTCAAGAGGTGCCGCTACTGAGACGACAAAAACGTTCTGAATTTTTTTCGTGTACTTCTGTACTTGGTGGTCATTAATTAAAAGGAATCCAAGCACAGACGTCCCTAGCTCATCTGAAAGGGGAAAATATATTTGGAATATATTTTTTTAAATACTTTTATCACTTTGTGAGATTCTTCGCTGTTTGCTAAGGACAGTTGGACATTACCTACTTTATTGACTGTTAGAAAAATGGTCCCGTGCTTTTGTAAGCACGTTAAGCTGTGCGTGTTCAAGACGAGTGTACTCGTGAACGGCCTCGATAGGGGGGCGCCTCTTTACAAAAATAATATTTTCTCTTTATACAAACAATGTACCTACCAGAATGTCCGTTGCTCATGTTTTAAGTTTTATCCCTAAGTACAATTAGACCCTACAAAATCAATGAAATATTCGCTATGATTAAAGGTATGGGAATTAATAACAAAAGTGGCCGTTTTAATGCACTTTTTGCCTTAACTTTAATAACAGCGAATATGTCATTGATTTTGTAGGTTCTAATTTAACTAAAAACTTGGGCAACGGACATTCTGATAGATGTTTGTATAAGAGGAAACATTTTTTTGTGAAGAGGCGCCACTGTCGTTCACGGCTACAATCGCCTTAAAGTAGCAACTTAAAGTGAAATTCCAATCCTGATGAGAGTGATGAGAACATTTGGAACAGTATCGTGTGTCGGTGTCTGGTAACCGGTTGCATGAATGAATGGACAATCGACAATGTAAGCCGCAACAACGTAACATGTAACCGACACCGCGGTTGCAATTGCAATTGCAAGCCACTGTGTGAGATTCATTGAAAATAGCCCATGTTGCGCTGTGGTAGTGCGCAGTGGTTCCGGGTTCGAATCCCGGTGGGGCACTCACAAAGTTGACATTATCACTTTGGGAACTTGTCAGTCTGGTTAGGATATTGCAGGCTGAACCATCTGATTGTCCGTAAGAAATATGGTTCCGTGCTTCAGTGGGCATGTTAAGCCGTCGGACCCGGTGGCTGTCTATGATTACTTAGACGGCGGTCGAAACACAACCACGTCAGCGGCCTACTAGTAGTAGTGGGCGGTTGAAAAACTCTGGCACCAGGAATCATCGGGTCGATAGTCGACTCGGTGTCCCACACGAAAAGAGAAGAGAAGAGAGTAAAGTTATGCAAGACCAGAAGTCGAGCCCAGGATAAAGGGTTGAAATACAGGAGGTAATATAAAATTAAATACAATAATTAATTTAATGTATTTAATTTTACATTGTGTAATTAATTTAATGTTCGTATGATTTAAATTAACCTATTGTAATTTGCAGTGCCCCTACGGGGTTTATGTACCTACTATCATATCACTTAAACTAATTTTAGGTAAGACCTTTATTTAATAATTATTGTACATAAATGCAAATAAATAAATATGAAATGTGAAAAATAATAATAATATTCTTTATTGCACACAAAAATAACATCGAGAAAAAGTAAAACAAAGACAAAACACAGTACAATAAGGCGGCCTTAATGCTAAAGCAGCATTCTCTTCCAGGCAACCTTTGGGTGATATGGAAAGTGCAAACATATAAACATTTATTATCATATCACGCAATACCACTGCGATTGCGTATTTTTACACCAAAGTTACGCACAACTATGCTACCGTTTAACTACCTACCTTAGAGTAAATGAAAAACCTTCTTAGACCGTTGCATAAGCTGTGCTGAGTTTTCCCGCCATCAACACTGTTTCCCTGATCCATTAGTCTATCTAGTAAGCGGGTTGTTAGATTGTTTTCCGTGTATTGTATTCTATAAGCCGGTGTTTAAGCGTGTCCTCGTTTGCTGTCACTACAGTTGCTGCCATACCATAATGCATGTGAGTGCGGAAGACAAGTTAACTCTAGTGAGGGGTGCATGTCGATAGGAAAGCAAGAGAAAAGATATTGTGGGTAGAATCTGTTCTGTAACTGTTTCACTTGATAAAAAGATCTCAAGATGAAGTTTGCACTTGCATTTCGCAAATTGCATATTCTCTGCGTCTCTCAAAGGTTGACTGGAAGAGATCCCTTTGTGGGATAAGTCCGCCTTTGTGCCTCTTATTCAATTCCATCCTTTACTGATAATGTAAATTTGTTTTGTGGTACAATAAAGTTAATACATACATACATACGACCTCAGCCCCTGAATAATAAAGATCTCTAGGATGAGATGCTAAGTATACGCGAGCCAATGTAATAGGCCTGATTTTACAACTGTTAAACAGCAAGCAAGTGTAAAATTGACAAGGGCGGTAGAGAACAGTAATATCGAGCTTTTTGGTTAAATTTTTGACTAAATAGGGCATGCATAAGATTAGTTTTTTGTGTGCGAAGATTATGATAAAACATAGAGACATCTATACTAAGTTTTAGGAAGTAACAAATGTCTAGATACCTCACCATGCTTTATTTACCATGAAAGTTGATTTATAATACTAAATAAGTCCTAAAAACTTCCTAGACCCAGACAGTGCAACAAATCGATAAAAATCACGCCACAAATCCCACCGCGAGGCTCATTATTTTTTTTCGACATGCCTGTGAGAGATGCCACTTGTGCATGTTCCACTGAAAAAAAAAACTCCATTGTGAGGTGTGGGAACTGGCATGCTAGTCGCTGCCACCTGTCGCGTCTGCGGTTATTCGTCGCGGAATGACATGAAACTGATTTGTGCTTTATTTCGTGTCCATGCGTGGCTCAAAAGCGATGGCAGTGGTAGAACTGGCTTGAAGTGCAGCAATGAACCAGCATGGATGAGTTTTAGACTAACATTCTCTCAAAAAAACTGACGGGTCACGCCTACATAGCGATTTTGCGGTTTTGACAACACTCGTAATTTATTTCGAATGTGTTTTGTTGCTTTGCATTTGAAGCATTTTTGGCAATACATTTATTTATGGCTCTACATTGTGTTTCGATAGCTTTCGAAACTAGTGACTAAACATTGCGTTGCTAAGTATTGCAAATCTAGATAACATGCAATATTAGTTTCCAGTCACCAACAGTTTTGTTTTGCTGATATGAAGCAGAGTTGTAAAGAATGGTTGATCAAAACTGTAGCCTACCTACAACTACAAAAATCCATCTTCCGACCCCATGCGGAAGTAATCATCCTTCATACACTCAAAAAACCTCCATCTTCTCCCTTAATGAAACAATAAAAGCTTTGAAAAAATCCTATATCCGATTGTTGAAAAACCGAGTTGGCGAGGGTGTGGGAATCGCGAGCAGATGCGCTCGCGCAGGGCAGCGGATCTCCGGCATCTGGGTTCGATTCCGGGTCGACCGTGGAAACCAAGGAGAGAGCATAATAGACAGCTATTACTTATGTGGGAGGTGACGGGTGATTATATCATCTGGCTTTGTCTTGATAGTTGGTTTGGTATGGAAATAGTTTTATGGTTATACTAGATTTCCGCCCAGCGATTTACCTGCTTCTACTCATTTTTCCGTGTTAATAGTTGTTTTACCGCGGTAAAAAGTGGCCTATTATAAGTATTATCCCAGGTTATACTCTACCTCCAAATTTCACCTAAATCGGTCAATCCGTTTGAGCGTGAAGAGGTAACAAACACATACACACACAAACTCTCAGATTTATATTATACGGATGATGATAGGTTACCTAAAGTTAGGTAGGTAGCGTCACGTTTTCCTTGTTTCGTAGGTTGGGTTTTTTCATGACGCATATCAGATCACACAAACATCAATTATATTATAGGTTCTAGGTACTTTGTTTCGTAAACTTTCACACAAATCACAACAAATGACAATGCCTGATCACAACTGTAGGTAGTTCTTACTTATTGGAAAATACGCGGAAATGATACCGCTTAAACGAAAGAAATTTTGTTATCGGCTTTGTTTATTCTTCTTCCATCAGCAAGAGCAACAAAAGTCAGAACAAAGGACCAACCCGTCAAAACATACAAACATTAACCCCTTTCCATCTTGAAAATCTAAACTAAGCTACATCACCCCTTCTGGGAACATAGTAACACAAACACCGGTGGTGGCGCTGTAGCTGTAACCCTTGCGTCGTTTCCGGTGTGCGCACGCGCCGCTTCCGGCGCCGCGCCTGCGCACGCAACTCATCCGCTCGCTACAATGTCAAGTTCGCGGTGCGACCATGTGCTGCGCGCGTGTATGCAGGTAAATAAATAAATAAAGCGTCTGTGATGGTGCACTGGCGGACACTAAAAACTAATAAGAGTAAAAGCGCCATTAACTGCGCGCTGACTTACCTACTTACAATACATGTTATGTTATTGCTTTTCATACTGATATTGATTGACTGTTAGGGAGAAATACCGGGGTATATCGCGATGTTCAACGACTCAGTGTCCCACACGAAAAGAGAGAGAATGGGGAAGACTTAACTTGGGCATATTTAGAATATTTCGACCCATGTTTCATGAAGAAAGTTATTCAGATTCATGAATATTTTGACCTTCTTTCGGCTTTTTATACCATGTTTGTTACACCGTGTATGTATAAAGCCGAAATCTGTAATAGTCAAATTAGTTGATAGAGTGCATACTCTTACCATTTAAACGAGTACTTCACTGTTAATTGTAAGAAAGCTACTATCATTTGCCTTTATTTTGTCCGCGATTGTTTCTAATAGTTCAACGGCACCTATTTGTAGTTCAGTACATCCGTTTGTCGCAGCCACCATCCGGCTGCAATTACGCCTTCCGACTCCAAACCGGACGGCTTCTGCCGGAGCCGGCTATTTCAGGAGCTTACAGTAAACCATTCGCATTCTCGTCATCCACGTTATTTGTGTTTTATTGACATTCCGCGCTTTATAGAAGGTTAAATATTGAAGAATTGGTTTATCTATAAAATAGTATTGAGTGGCCGTAAAAGAACCCATTTGTTTTATATATAGGCCAGCAAGGCACATATTTTTACTAACAAAATATATACCAAACCCAATCTTATGTACCTACTTATCATAGGTACTATACATAGGTCAAAAAATTTACACATCCTATTCCAGATACCTTACATGAATACATACACTGTCATACACATAACACGCCTAAAATCACTTGCGGGGTAGGCAGAGTGTAAATGGCCACAAAAACGCATATTTACGCCACGTCTGACAAATATTTAAGGGTCATTCGGTAAATTGTGTATCGCCATAGTGACAAGTTGTCAACCCATCGCCTAAAATTGCAATACACACCCTCGAATCCCTTAGTCGCCCCTTATGTACTATATTAATTTTTCTTACTGACGTACCTTTAGATAAAGGGCGTATATATTCTTTTATAATGAAATGAAACCCTATTGACATAAGGCTGTGGGTGGTATAAGCGGATTATTTTCAAGCTTGTGGCAGCGCCGTGTTGCTGCCTTCGACTTTTCAAGATATTGTTAAATGTTATAATTGGTAATGAATAACAATGTTCAATTATGAAATATTTGTTATTTCCATTCACTCCGTCAGCACAATAAACCCAAAATTGGCTATTAACAAACGCCGCCCGCCCACACCACCGTGGGCGGCGGAAGGTTTCGCTAAGGCCATATGTGGCCATATGTTCAAAGGGCTTTTAGCGCTTTTAATCAATGTCGATAGCTGTACCATCGATAAATTCGCCCACGGTGTTTAAATGGGCCAAAGATACAACAGGTACCGCAGGGCCTGAGGCATTCGCATTGAGTAAAATAGTTTCGTTAGAGTTTTAGAATGCAATCCGTGAATTCAATATTCTTTCTTTCGAGAGTTTTTATAACAGCTTGAGCTACGTACTTATTTGTAAGTTATTTTTCCGCCGCCCTACACTCTTTTTCCATGATCGAATGTCTATCGTCGTCGTTATTATAAGACCCACTTAAATACATATTTAAGACAAGTTTGGCAATAGTTAAGTTAACATTGAAATTTCCGAAACTACCTACCTACTATGAAACTGCGTCCATATGGACTACTGGTGCTTATGTTATCAAACTACAGGCTACAAGTCTACAGGTGAAATACTTAGTACATTGCGTAGCCGGTTCATATTCCTGGTATCACAATGGCTAACCGACTACGTAATGAACATCAAATTTCACTTGTAAAATTGTAGCCTGTAGTTTGAATATATCGCCTCCCTGGTGGTATTCCTTAACCAGTTCAGCGTAAAAACTGAACTAAACAACATACCTACCTACTAATTTACAATCTACTAAGGACACACGCAGGGTGTAAGCGACAGCCCTCCGAATACTGATAGGGTTTAATCAGACCATGAAAGTGCACAACTTCTCATATATTTTTACTGGAAACCAATTTTTTTACTTTCCATTAAGCTGATTGTGATTTTTTATGGGAGGACGTTTTTTTTCTTTCCTGATATTATGTTTCTAGGGAAAAGTTCTTTGTTTATCGTCCGTGTGAAAGTTGTTCAGTTGCATGGTCTGTATGCACCGTATGCACCCTATCAGAATGCAGAGGGCTGTCCCTTACATCCTGTATAAGAATATAGGTACAATCTGTATTATCGAAACAATATTTCCAAATGAGCACATCCGGTGGGTGGTTCTAATACTTCATCTACTCGTGTATTTATTATGCAAGTGATTCTATTATCACCTTTCCTTTTGGTGCGTTTGGGCCGGTGTGGTGGTGTAGGCGGCATAGCGCGGCCCACAAGCACGCAGCGTGGAAAAATTACCAACAACGGACATCTGGCAACACATTTATTCACATCAACGGATGGGCTAAGCTATTTGAAATACATTTCCATGCCTGCAAGATAAGATCAATAAGGTACGTGTAATAACAGCGCAATGTATTGCAAACGACCGTGGCGTATTTCGTCTAACAAAGCTTTCCGAATTCTTGATAGAATATCTACGTGGGAGCTTTAATAACATAATAGTCTTAGAATTATGTTAAAATGAAGTATGTTTACTGATATTTACTGATCTTTTTCAACCTTAACCTAAATGTAATGAACTACCATTGCATTAAGGTAGACCCGTCTGTGGCGGTGAAAAGGTTAAGAATAGGTACCTACTTGTCTTGTTAGAAATGAAGAGTCATTTTGGGGATTAACTGTTACACGTTAGATATATGTAGGTACCTACTCTTGTTCGTGTCTCTACTGTCTCTCTGTCTTATCTAGTATAAAAAGTACATTACTGCATTAACTTTTTATAAATTATGTACTTACATGCTTAAAGTTGTGGTTTATTTTCTTGCGAAAAAAGGCTTTGTAGTAAAAAACGCACGTGTGGTGCCGGCAGAGTAGAATAGCACCACCCCATCTCTTCCCGTGGGGGTCGTAAGAAGCGACCGAGGGATAAATCCGACCGAAGCACAACGGTCCTGGAGAGGCCAACTCCACAATCAAACCCGGAACGGGGTCTAAGTCAGGCGCGTGTGACAGAGGTCTACCGCGCGGCAGACTCCTGCAGCCGACCTGGCTCCGCACGTATCGACTAGTCGTTCCTGCGGATCCAGCCAGGAAGGCCGAGAGGGTGGCGCAGGTCCTGGGCAGCCCTGCGTTTTCCATAATTGCGTCCCAGGCAACGTAGTGTCTGTGGAGAGGACACTTCACCCGCGTCACGCGGATAAAAGTGTTGCCTTAGACACTGATTAAATCGTCTGTCACAGACGCGTGAGGCCAATGATGATGAGTAAAAAAAAAAGAAAATCCGGGCCCAGATATTGCAACACCTGTCCTCAAATGATCATGTCTTGACTTAGTCTTGCTTGACCAATGGTAGTGAGTATATTAACTCTGTCACAGATAATTTAATACTACAGTGTTGTCTCTGCCAAAGGGCACAATCCATGAAGGCCACTACGGGGGCGGCCAACAACTTGTAATATATCCGTCCCAATATGGCCAGATTACTTGTATGGCGGTGTGAAGGGACATGTTCGATTCATTTAGTTGATTTATGTCAGTTTAACTATGTAATTTAATATGGTATTCAATTGTAAAGCTATTATAATGATTTTGTGTCAATGTTGTGGGAATTATACCAATAGGGGAAGATTTGTGGTGTCATGCAGTGTTTACGTGATGAAAATGTTTGTAATCATAGTCATGAATCATTCATCAATCAAAGAAGCTCTTTATTGCTAACTTAAACACAGTAGTTACGTATGGTATTGGTTTTGGCGGTCGTTTTAATAAAGCAGTTTCCAGAAACCATTTAATCCGGAGTCATTGTAACAAATACGTTAGTCCACAATGAAAGTAGGAATTCAAACCATGTGATGAAGCATTGCTTATTTAAATAAACGATGGTTTATCACTTTAGGTATCCGACTTCATTACTTCATCAAGAGACGCAAATCTTAACTGTACGTCAACTATACGTCCTCAAGGCCTGTCTGGAACAACACGTATCTATATGTAACTTACCTTGTATTGATCAACTATCTTTAACACAGAAAAGAGTCTATCATATTCAACCACAAAAAGTAAACTCTACATTTGCCCAACGTTTTAGAACATTTAAATTTCCACATATTTATTCCATAGTTAACAAACACTGTCCCTTAAAAAATTGTAAATTAAAAGATGCTAAAAACAAATTGCAAAAATGGCTTAGTTCTTTAAATTATGAAGAAACTGAAGATGTTCTAAAAATAACTATGTAAAGTGTTTCGCTATGTACATTTTTTATTTATTTTATTATATATGTATAATATATATGTTATATACATTATTATCTAGATAATACATACAAGTGTAAGTTTAGTATTATTTAAAACATAAAAGTTTAAGTTTTTTTTATTATGCGTGTTATGTAATGTTTAGTTTGTAATTTTTTTTGGTAAAGGTCGTGTAGACTGCCGCGATACAGGTTCGTCCTAGTGCGGAGTCTATAAGTAACATGTTCTTATGTAACTCTTATTTGGGAAATAAACAAATTTTTATTTTTATTATGCACTCACAATGTTATATAATAGAGTAACTTGGTACTCGTCTGAAAATTTGGAATTCTCAGTCGAGCCGCTGGTAGCTCAGTTGGCAGTGTAGTAGGACGGTACCCCACGGTTCCGGGTTCGAGTCCCGGCGGGCGCTAAATTTTCTCAATTTCTTATTATCATAAAAGTATGAAAATAATATAGCACTGTGAGTGCATAATAAACTATAGTACCTACTGTATTTATGAACCTATGTATTTTATTGTAGATACATTTAAGCTTTGACCTATTGTAGATAAAATCTAGTTTGACCGTAACGTATGCGTATCTAATATACGTCCTTCTACCTCACTTAGGTACGACGTGTAGTAATATATCGGTGAGTTATTCAGTCCGCTGACAGCAGATACATCAGCCAACATCAGCACATTGTTTGAGCACGGAGGTCGTCCGTCTGTCCACTGCTGGCCACAATGCGTGGGAATACTTGTATGAACGAGCTTCCGCGATTGTGTTTATGTAAAACAATGTGCTTGCCTCGCTTTAGAATCAACAATAAAATAAGATCAAAGTTTAATTTTGCTTCTGTATCAGCTTAACGTGCCGTGTGATGCCGATTTAGATTGCCGTGTGATGCCGGTTTAGAATAGCATCACCCCATTTCTTTCCTTTGGGAGTCGTAAGAGGTGACTGAGGGACTCGAGGGTGTGTAAGTATTGCAATTTTAGGCGATGGGCTGACAACCTGTTACTATGGCGGTACACCATTTTCCAAATGACCCTCAAATATTTGTCAGACGTGGCGTAAATGGCCGTTTATTGCGCCCGTTTACACTCTGCCTACCCTGCAAGGGATAATAGGCGTGATATGTGTGTATATGTATCAGCTTAACCTACTAAATTACAAAAAATACTTAGTAAATTAAGGCAAATTGTGCTGTAGAACTAGCGCCATTTTACGAAAAAAACATATTTCTTCATGCAAACAATACTTTTGGAATTACCTTCGCACAAGTTCTTGGTATAATCGTAAAGTTCAATAAGACCTCACGAACTCAGTAAAATATTCACGGTTAGTACCAAAAATGACTTGTTTTGGCAATACTAAAAACTTGTGCGACTTATTTTGGCAACACAAAAGACATTTGGTGTTTTGTGTGTTTTTACGACATACTCTCGCCTTAAGTTTAAAGCCAGTTTTGCTTTTGGTAATTTTGTACTAAGGTTCGTAGTATATCTATTTGCAAGACGGCTTTATTAATTGCTACTTCCTGGATCACTCATCAACATGATAATGCGACTATTAAGCATCAATTAAGATTTAATAACTGGCTACGAGTTAGCATGCAGTTTAATTAACACATAAGATTCTTATCAACACCAACAGTAATTAAGTAGTTATTAAGTATTCATGATTGCTGGTTTTGATTTTGGCTAGAAACATGCTTTGCTAATTATCAGCTATTTTATATTGACGTTTGATTCTTTTGTGTGATGCCGGATTAAAATAACATCATCCCCATTTCATTCCCATGGGTATTGTAAGAGGCGACTAAGGAACTCGAGGGTTACATGAATTACAATTTTAGACGATGGGCTGACAACCTGTCATTTTTTTTTTTTTTTTTTTTTTTATTAATGATGGGTTTGCTCTTGACTCTAGTCTAGGTCATAGGACAGAGACAGAGTCTAAGATGGAGCGAGCTCACCCAGAAGAAGCCTGTTAAGGCACTGGCACTCCCACACACTGATCATTGTGGTGATATTCTTAATTTCCCTCGTCAATGTCTGTTTCTTTCGGCCGTTTACGTTCTGCTTACACCGCAAGGGATATATTAATTTTACTCATTTTTTCAGAGGTCCAAAGATAGACTACACTACCTAGACTATTTTGCATTATTTTAGAAATCAATTAACAATTAATCTTACAAATCAATCATCGAATGAATGGGATGTCCTGTCGCTTTTCTTTTGCTTATTGAAGAAATATCGAGAAAAAAAAGTCTTTAACCCTAACATAACATAACAAAATTATTTATACATACATACATAAATCACGCCTCTTTCCCGGAGGGGTAGGCAGAGACTACTTCCTTCCACTTACTACGATCCTGGCATACTTCTTTCGCCTCCTCCACATTCATCAATCTCTTCATGCATGCTCGTCGGTTTAGGGTACTCTTGACCTGACCTTTCTTTAGCACGTCCCCGATTTGATCGAGGTACGTTCGTCGAGGTCTTCCCCTTCCGACGTTCCCATCCACACTTGCTATATACACCTGTTTTGTTAATCTTCTTTCGTTCATCGCCTCTCTACATGACCAAACCATTTAAGCATACCCTTTTCTACACCAGTCACTACGTCTTCTTTTATACCACAACGTTCCCTTATCACGCTATTCCTTATCCTGTCACTCAATATTACGTCAACCATACTTCTTAACGCTCTCATTTGTACTGCATTTATTCTACTTTCATGCTTTTTCTGCCATACCCAACTTTCACTCCCATACATAAGTGTCGGAACTAACACCCCTCTATGCACAGCCAGACGAGCCTTATCAGAGACTTTCTGGCTGTTCATAAAATTCTTTATTGCACATTAAATAAATAATACAACAATAGATAAACACAAATAAAAGAAACAGTACAACCAGGCGGCCTTAATGCTAGGTAGCATTCTCTACCAGGCAACTTTAGGGTGAAAAAGAGAGTGCGACATTGGAAGCGGGATAGTGCAAATATTACCTACGAGCACTAAAATACACAAAATATACTACTTAAACAATTTTACACATTAATACATATATAATAGTGTAAACAAAACAATGAATATACTAATATATATTTAAATAATATTATAATAAACTAATACATATACCTAAACTATGGAAGTCAGGATAATACAATAGTATAAAGAGGAAAAGAAAACAACAGAAGACAGCACGATTATTATTATAAAATAACTAATAAAAGAAAATTATACATTGATTTCCGATAAATAAAGTTTTTTTATTTGAATTTTGAAAGTTTCAAGGGAAGGAGCACGGCGAACATCTTCAGGCAAACAATTCCACAACTTGATCGCTCGCACCGTGAAAGAGTTTGCGTAGAAGTCGGTCTTGTGCGGGGGAAGGTTGAGCTTCATGCTATCGCTAGCACGCAAATAAACCCTAAATAGCACCCTAAAGAAACGTGCTGCTAGAAGCAACACCAATTTATCACTATGTAGCACTAAAATATACATTTACTAGATTTCCGCCCAGCGATTTACCCGCTGCTACTCATTTTCCCGCAGTAAAAAGTGGCCTATGTGTTATTCCAGGTTATACTTTACCTGTGTTCCAAATTTCATCCAAATCGGTAAAGCCGTTTGAGCGTGAAGAGGTAACAAACATACATACTCCACACACAAACTCTCAGATTTATAATATATAGTAAGGATTTATAAACTGTTAAACTTAATAATATATAAATTACCGTTATGAACACGTTAAGCTAAACCAATTGCCATAGAGCCTGAAAATGATGGCTAAAACAATTTTTTTTACCAATCAAGGGTAATGTCCAAAAAAGACAATTCCGAGTAAATTAAGTTGTTAGATTCTCACAAGTAATGGCAGTATTCTGTATTTTTTTGTTGTAAACATGATTTGTGCATTTGCAGTTATTATGTCTTTACAAAAACAGGACTGCGCAGTTTTAAAAGGCTTTTTATGGCTGTTCCTAGTTATTTGCATAAAACAATACAATCACGGCTGAACGATCCCACTAAGCGGTGGAAGGCTCCGTAAGGGGCCGCCTGGCTCGCGACCACCATCCCACCGAAGTCTGGCGCCAAGTAGCTTGCTGCGTTCCGTCAGTGTGTGGGAGTGCCAGTGTCTTAACAGGCTTCTTCTGGGTGAGCTCGCTCCATCTTAGACTCTGTCTCTGTCCTATAACCTAGACTAGAGTCAAATTTCATTAATAAAAAAAAAATAACCTCGTGGGAATACAAATAACCCAGAGAGATTTTTTTCTTTATATACAGGGTGTAAGGGACAGCCCTTCGTATACTGATCTAAATGCACCCTGCATTCAGACCATGAAACTGAACAACTGCTCATAAAAACATTTATAAATTATTTTTTTAACTTCCCTTACATCCTGTATACTTTTTGCCAAATTCTCATGCCAAACTAATATTTTTTCTAGTGTTAGCTGCTATTAAACATATTGGTATCTAAAGCGCTAACCGCTATGGTGCGTTTCGTCTGACAGACGCATGCGTTACGGTGCGTTAATTAAAAATACGCAGCGACGGACGAGAAGTGAGAGACATAAATAACTATTCACAATAAAACCAATATTATCTACAAATTACCGTTATTGAACGCGTTACAGCTGAACTTTTTGTCGTAGAGCCTGAAAATAATGGCCAAAACTACCTTTTTTACCAATTTATGTACCTATTCACGGCAATACCAAACTAGTCCAGGGTAAAGTCCAAAAATGTTGATTCACAGTAAATTAAGCTGTTAGATGCTCGCTCACCTCACCAGTAAATCCAATAATGGCAATTATATACAAAAAATGTAGCTGTAAACATGATTTGCCCATTTGCAGCTGATTGTCTTTTTTTATAAAAACTGAGAACTGCGCAGTTTTAAAAGGCTTTTTTATGGCTGTGCCTAGTTATTTGCATCAAACAAAATATAAAATCTGGTGGTCATACAAATAACAAAAAGAGTATTTTCTCAAACATGCTAGGAAATGTGTTCATTTCTTTCAAAAAAAGAAACCGCGATGTTTCACATTGTTTGTCACGTCTCAGATCACGCCAGCAAAGTTGTATGGAAATCCTTTGCTGGTGTCCATTAAGATATAAATTCGTTATACGCTAAACCCACATAATTTGATTTCAAAATTATCTCGATGACTCTCATAGAAACGGAACGTAATTTTGTATGAAACAGGTAACTAAAGACGAGGCTGTATGATGTGAAGACCCTTGCCTGTCCAGAATTAAAAAAGAAAAGAATGAACTAAACATTTAGTATGGCTGAACATTACGTAATACTGTGCCTTACAGGCGAATTTATTTTAAAAAATTACAATTGGTGGGAAAATTGTAAATTTTTATTTGTTTCGTTGTGTTGTGGTCGCTAGCTAACTTTTATAAGAAGTACAATCTTTCATTTCCTAGCCTTTTTTTGAGAAAAGCACTATGTAAGCCTCGGGGAAAATTACTTTGCTTGACTTGTATAATTGAACTATACAAATTCAAACTATACTCGTCCAGCAAAGTCTTATTTTCCATACCTCGACAACAATGTACTATTCTGTTCGTTACTTATATATTATACAAATGGAGGACAAAAATAAGTTCTTCATTGTGTTTTTAGGAAAGACTGGTCTCTTCGATTTTAGCCCCGGGGCTTTGAAACCTGCACCTGACTGATATGTGGAGAGCTAAAGATCACCCGGAGAAGTTTATGTGGTTGTTTAAACAACCAGCCTAATCTTTAGGCCTAGGAGTTGTTCTGTAAAGAACAGATCGGACTGAATTTACCCGGTAGATACGTGCCGGTAGTTGAGGGACAATTGAGGGACGCGGCGGAGGTCCCTCAATTGTTAACAGGTTAACAGGTACCAGGGACGTCAATTGCTTGAAGAGCCTGTGGAGTGTGATCTACTCGCAATGGCTGCAGCAGCGGCTACAGTGATATCGTCATCATCACCCGAAAGGACGTGTCTGGGATGCGAGACGTAATTGGTCGCGGCAACAATTAAGGACCTTAAGTGTATGTCCTGTTAGCAGCACCATCAACAAAGCACTTAGGCTCGACTGAAAAACAGCGTCTAGCTCAACTCGAGATAGACATTGTGCTGAGTCGTGACATTTTCACTGTTCGGCCATGTTGCATACTTCAATGTAGAGCATAGGTTTGTATGCTATTCGTGTAAAAAGTTAAAGTGTAACAATTATTGTCTTTACCTTTTAATTGTACCGTGTCGCAATTTTTGAAAAAATGTGTTTTCTTTCTTTCTTACACAGTTATACATTATATTAACCAACAGTTCCCTCCAATAGAGAGCTCCAAGTGTTGGACCCGTTCTGTAACCCAAACAGGCGCATCATATTGCTATCTCTGATATATACTACAGCCTCCGTAACGACTAACAAGAAGAGTGTGGGAGCGGTGTCGGGTGCGCTCGCGCAGGCAATCGCTGCTGTATGTATCGTCTGTACAACTACAGGTACGACTGTAATGTTAGACAGACGAGATTTGTTGTAAATTTAATGGGTGGCGGCGATGTTATTGCGAGATAAGGACCTGCCAATTCAATGTGATATAAGATCTTGATATTGCTGTATATTCTTGGAACAACGACAGACGAACACAATTTTTTGTGTTTGCTGTTGAATTCTTAATAAAAGGTAATGTGACATGAAGAAGGTGTATTTCCTTCTTTATAGCTCATTACATTATCAGTATAATCGTGCAGGACATCAACCTTAAAACTTAGTGCCTAGAAAGGTTGTTAATATAGAGTATGAGCAGTTCTGGGCAGGATTTTGGGGGGCTTTCTTGTTAAGGGGTTCCGGTTAAATAACACCTTTTGAAAATCTTGTGTGTGTGTGTGTGATTAACCGGGTCAGCCCCGAGGCAGTGCCTTTATATTTATTTTTTTACCCCGCACGAACCTGTTTTCTATGAAGACAATACAAAATCGTTATATAAAGAAGAACACTGTGTTATACAAATTTCTTTTTTTTACAATTACGGATCATGAGGTCAAAAAGTGATAGTGCGCTATCTTACATTGAATGAAGTTAATTAAATTTTATTTAAAAGGTGCTCCAGTCATACAATTACGTAGGAAAGTATGTGGTTGTGTAAATATGGAAATTACACAATCTGACGTTGCCAATACTTACTGGATATTAACATCACACACAAGTGCCCACACTTCCCTCCACCTGGAGTTGGAGACAGCAGGTTCATTCAACAGTTTCAACACGACAGAATTATATGTTTGACATCTAGAACGGATATTATGATTACATCAACTTCTACGGCCGATGTGGCGCAGCGGTAGTGCGATTCTCTGTGGGGCACTCACAAAGTTGATATTTATCACTTTGTCAATTTGTTCCCAGTATTCTTAGAACATTGCAGGCTGAACCATCTGATGGTTCGAAAAGAAAGATGGTTCCGTGCATCGGAGGGCACGTTACGCCGTCGTTCCAGGTTCCTGTCTATGATAACTTGGACTGCGGTCGTTACACAACCATGTTAGAGGCCTACTACTAGTAGTAGGCGGCTGAAAAACTGACTGGTTTTTGGGTTCATCGGATTGTTGGACGAGTCGGTGTCCCACACGAAAAGAAAGAAAGAAGATCAACTTATAATACCTACCTGCTGTAGAAATACTTTCTTTAGGAAAATACTAAAAAATTGGGCATTAAAGAGAAAACTTTTTTTTGTGAAGGGGCATCACCGTCGAGGTCGTTTACGGCTACGCTCGCCTTAAATGTGGTGCTAAGGTAACGAAACCTTCTTCAAAAATAAAGACTTAAACTGTGCGTGCCAATTGCTGCGAACGATTACCGTATACCTACTTAAACACATGTTTAATGCATACCTAACCCATACTAGATTTGATATTGCCAAAGATTAGCTGCTGATTACAAATTACATCGTAATTTAGTTTAGTTCGCCAAAACCGCAAATTATACCTCATTCATATTGATTGATTAGTAATTGTAGTCAGGTAAGTCCGTTTTTTGACCTAGCTCTGTTTTTGAAACATAATTGCTCGAACAACTGTTTTTGTTGTGTCTTCACAATTTATTACCGTGTGATGCCTACTTAGAATAGCATCACCCCAATTCTTTCCTGAAGGAGTCGTAAAAGGCGACTAAAGGACTCGAGGGTGTGTATTGCAATTTTAGGCGATGGGCTGACAACCTGTCACTATGGCGAAACACAATTTTCTGAGTGACCATCAAATATTTGTCAGACGTGGCGTAAATGTCCGTTTTTTTGCGGCCGTTTGCGCAAGGGATTATATGCGTGATATGTATGTGTGTGTGTTGTATGCTGTCTACAACCGTATGCAGTTTAATAAATCGTTTACAAATAATACATACATATATCACGCCTTTAATCCGTTGCGGGGTAGGCAAAGCATAAATGGCCGTAAAAACGGTCATTTACACCACTTCTGACAAACATTTCAGGGTCATTCAGAAAATTGTGTATCGCGATAGTGACAAGTTGTCAGCCCATCGCCTAAAATTGCCATACTCACCCTCGAGTTCCTTTGTCGCTTCTTACGACACCCACGGGAAAGAAATGGGGTGATGCTATTCTAAGCCGGCATTAACAAATAAGAACATCAATAATATATAGGAGTGGAATGCCTTGCCGGCGGATCTGTTTCCGGAACATTATAACTTGGGAATTTTCAGGGCAAGAGTGAATAGGCATTATCTAGGCAAACCTGTACCATCATCGTCTGCATCGTCACTTACCATCAGGTGAGATAGCAGACAAATGCGTACCGGGAAATATTTCATATAAAAAAAAACATCAAATACATCTTACCTATAAGTAATCTTTATCAGGGTTTTTTTTTGTATAATTTATCAATCAAATCAGTCAGTATTCTCCAAACAGGATATGCTCATAAAAGTTGTCTTTTGTCTTGATAAACATGTATCAATTATCAACATTAAAGATCCTGAAGATCCATAGGACTGGCGTTGCTTCCTGTCCTCATCTAACCTTGAATATTACCGATCATTTGTAAGGTTATCGGTTTTTTTCGTGTAGTAAAAATTCGATATTTGGTGCGCATCAGTCACCGATACAAAATGTATGGTGGGATCCACGCTATCTAATCACCATACAAATGTTTGTATGAATATTTATCATGCTCTACTATAGAGTTTTCTCTCGTAGAAAAAATCGATTCAATTAGCATTATCGATTAGTTGATTTCAATAAGAGAGGTGGTAATAAATTGAACGATCTCGATTAAAAGTTAAGTTAATTTAGTTAAGTTAAGCTTCCGAATAGATAAAATGGATATTATAAAGAGAGGTGAAGGTTGTGGATGCCGTGTGATGCCGGCTGATAATAGCATCACCCCATTTATTTCCCGTGGGACTCGTACGAAGCGACTAAGGGACTCGAGGGTGTGTATTGCAATTTTAGGCGATGGGCTGACAACCTGTCACTATGTCGATACACAATTTTTACAATCCTGCGAGTCAACTGCTGTTTGCCCATAAACTTGGTTGTATAGACGGCCAGACCCCGCGACCTCGCAAGGCCGTACATCCGGTGTACGAATAATGAAATCATTCTCCTTATTAGTTGCATACATTATATAGGGTAAAATTTTACTAGAGTCTTATAGCGAAATCTCAAGACGGACTGGAAAGGAACAACTTTTCCCAAAGAACTTAGTTATGTCAAAACACGAAAAAAATATTTGGTCTTGAAATACTAAATTGCCAGCTGATTTGAGTTACGTACTATGGTAACACAAAATATTTTTGTCATATTTCGACCTATGTTCCTTAGGGAAAGTTGTGCCTTAACACCAGCCCGTCCACTGTTTTCAGTATTCGTCACTAGTAAAATATCACCCTCACTATACGGGGTGTAAGGTACGGTGTACCGAAAACTTTGCAGGCATGATCAGACCATGAAACTGAACCACTTTTTCTATGGAAGATATGTTGGTAAACGAGAAAAAAAATCGACCTCCCATACAAAATTCCCGATCAGCTGACTGACTTACTATGGAAACTCGAAATAGAAATTCGTTTTCCAACATAGGCTCCATATTAAAAGTTGTTCAGATTAATGGTCTGATCATGCCTGCAAAGTTTTCGGTACACCATCCCTTACACCCTGTATATACATACACCATTTGTCCATACTATCCATATTACACTGTTCTCTACTAGCATAAGATTAGAATTATCTAATTTCTCATACGGACTGGTTTTTGTACGCGAGTTTTTATTGTCGCATTTCTTAGGATAGCGGTCCCGTTTTTTGTTGGTTTACATTCTTTATTCGTAGATTTAAGATTACGAAAGGCTGATGATCAAATGGATTGCATTTTTATACACAATGCGATTGAAAATTTATGTTTGGTTTTGCAAAGTAGTGAATGCTTAATTAATATTCGTATTTATAATTTGTAGTTGTGGTCTGCTGAGCAGTTTCATCCGGAGCTACCGTTTTTCTGAGAAAATAGTGCATTTTGATAGTAAAAGAGGTCTCATACCCATGGATATCAAAATATTCTGACTCTTTTTTATTTTTGATTAGCTGTGTTATTTAGGGATTATACAATTAAGACAGTCAAGTATGCAGCATGCTGAAAGGCTCCTTCTGTTGTGAATGGTTGTTAGTAAGTAGGTACCTACCTATACAAATTCTACGGTAGAAAATTTGTTTCCCATGGCGTAACATTTCAACACGGAAGGAAGCGGTGCCCCTAGTGCGCTGGTCGGTACATTCCCAACACAGCAGTCGGACACCTAATTATAGTGCGGGTTCGATTCTGGCCGTATCCGGCGGGAGCGCGGGCGATGCGCGTGCGCAGTAGAGTTCCCAGAATGCGTTACATTGTGGACACAGTATGGTGATGCGGTTGATGAAGCTTTGTGTCATCTTCGATTACGATGTTTAACAAATAAACCAACGCTCGAGCATTTAAGACTTTAGCAATTGAATAAAATGTAGAGTCGTCAAAAGTACCTACATACATACATATATCACGCCCATTACCCCTTACGGGGGAGGCAGAGCGTAAACGACTGTAATAAACGGACGTTTACGCCACGTCTGACAATTATTTGAGGGTCCTTTAAAATATTGTGTATCACCATAGTGACAGGTTGTCAGCCCATCAGGATACAGGAAATTGTATATGGAGCAGCGGGAGCAGTGTATTTGCATAGGACTATACGTTAACTTTACTTATTTCGCAACAGGGTAATTTTGACGTGTGTTGCCGGCTTAGAATAGCATCAACCCATTTCTTTCCCACGGGTGTCATAAAGAGCGACTAAGAGACTCGAGGGTTTTATCTGTATGTCAATTTTATGCGCGCCTTAATCACGCCTTCATCCCTTGATGCAATTCTAAGCTGATATCACACGGCACTAAGTAGTTCAATTCAAATTTAGTCTTAAAATCTAGAAAATCTAACTCATTTATTACATTACAATAACTTATCTTACACCAGCAATCTAGATGCCACGCTTAGAGGTCACTTCATTCATTCATTATACACACTCAAGTAATACACAATCATAACAACCATTGTTGATTGCTAATTAGTCCAGTATCTCTACAAGTAATCAACAGCTTCTGTTCATATTGCAATGACGATTCAAATCGACCGGAGAGGACAGAGGTCGTGAAAATAGGATCATTTTTGATTCTTCACACTATACATATACATACACACACACACACACACAGTAAAATTAACTTTATTCATGCTAAGATGGTCGATTCCAAGTAAAATCTCAAAACCCTTTCGCGAATAATACTTTACTAGATTTCCGCCCAGCGGTTTCACCCGCTGACACTCATTTTCACGTGGTAATAGTTGTCTTCCCGCGGTAAAAAGTGGCCTTTGTGTTATTCCGGTTTAGCCGTTTGAGCGTGAAGCGGTAGCAAACATACATACATACACACACACAAACTCTCTTTATAATATTAGTAGGGATTTACAATATCTATACGGGGTGTAAGGGACAGCCCTCCGAATACTGATAGGGTGCATGCAGACAATGAAACTGAACAACTTTTCCCTAGGAACATATGTCAGGAAATGACAAAAAATATTCGGCCTCCTCTAAATCACAATCAGCTGCCTGCATTTACTATGTCAAGGTATTTTACCTACGGCAAAGGTAGGTAACGAACACATTTTAATAAAAATGGATTGTCATTTTAAAGTCACATTAAATAAATACACATAGTCGATAATTTCTGATCAAAATGGTTAAGTGAAGTGATGTGCGTCGTAATTACTTACAAGAATATTCCTGTGGTTTCACCCGGTGCTATCCGTTTTCTGCAAGAATAAAGCTTTTTTCCGCGGTAAAAGGTACGCGTAGGCGTAGATCTTAGCATACATAGAGGAAGCAACTATATTATATACTATGTAGTGTAAGAAAGTAGATACGAGTATTCAAAGAATAAAATAACAATTACCTACTTAAAGACGCCTATAAAAAACATAAGGCAGGGTGCCCTACCCAATAGGCTGACTAGGGCTAATAGACATATTCATTTAAAAGAATTACATACGAATCAAATCAATATTTTTAATTGACTCATTTGTTAGCAAAAAAGCTGCCAACCCCTTCTACTGTAAGTAGTAAGTAAGTACGAATAAGGCCATACATAGACCCACAGACCAAAAAATAACCCCGCGCACGCCCTGACATCGAATGACGCTTCGGTTCTCGGGGTACAGACCTAAAGTAGTTCCCAAGTATGTTATGTGATATGGTTTACAGTAATACTTTGCCTATTTCAATAACTATTGTTTGGTACGAGCCCGACCGTGTGTACTTTAAATAATCTGTGCATTAGTTAGCTGGCCTTGCACGCTTGTTACCCGTGTCCTATTGTCTGTCCATCCATCACGTTGGGAACTCTTAAGGCATAAACTACGTAAAATTATAATAGAAATGATAAACACTGATAATGGTGGTGGCTTGTGCTAGGTACCTACTGAAATGGCCCGATGGCGTAGTGGATAAGACCCCTGCCTGCTACGCCGAGGATCGTGGCTTCGATCCCCACACAGCACAAGTGTGTTGTGCAATATTCGTGTTGTCTGGGTATTTTCTATGTATTGTTTGTACTTATTTACAAAAAGTATTTATGTAGGTATTATACTTATCTAGTATTACCATTGTACAAGTTTTGCTTAGTTTGGTGCTAGATGGGTAGATATTTATTATAATTATTTATTTACTAATGTAGTTTACATAAAAACAGCGTGGCTACAGCTCATTATTTTTATGTTTGATAGAGCTGGGTTTTTGACTTTTCATTTCACCCAGAATATTCTATGACAGTTTTTAATTAAACACGTTGACGGTAGAATGGGAATTTTTCTAGCTATTGTTCAAGTTTACTTAGATGGCGTTGAGCTAAACTGAAAAGATTCTTTTCATATAAACTAATGTAAATAGATGAAATGTATTTGATTCATATGTCAAAATATCAACTTAGCACAACGCCATCTTTTATGGCATTACAATAAAAGCTCGAGAACTGTCAGATAGAAAAGTCCCATTTCGATTATATTGACAGGTTTCGATGGAAAATCAATTTTACGTAAGTACTATGATTTTATGTTACAATGCCATTTCTTTCGCTTGCCACTTCTGTTGGTGCGCGCAGTGCCATTCTGTGCCATAGCATAGATAAACTAAGGTTTAATACATATTTCAAACATTTTTTAAATACCTTTTCAATTTTTATTTCATAGAGAACTTGAAATTTTTTCACAGTATTAAATGTTTTGTTGGCGCCTGCAAGTCATTGCCAGAGGTAAAAGCTCGAATATTATTATGAAACTTTATTGTTTCAATGCTCTTAGGTTTTAGTAAGTATATTTTGCCACCAAAGTGCACAGTTATGTATGTTGTACTAGGCTGTACTAAAACTAGCAAGATAAATAAAGTATCCATGATTTTGTGTTTAAAACTAACATAACATAAATAGCCACAACAGCCCGCTGCTGGAATTGGCCTCCCCTTATTGGGCAGTATTGCCATTATTTGCCATACTCACCACGCATGGCAGGCGGATTGGCGAGCGCAGTGCAAGATGTTGCATTCACAGGGAATGCTGCTGCCCATTCCCTAGATATCCATGTTGCTTTTAACGAGCTATTTTCGTTTTTTTTATAAGCACTGAATTAAACACGAGAGTTCTTTAAATAACTTTAATTCAATAATTTATTGCATAAAGTTAAATAAATAAATAAATAATATGGTCGCTGATAATGATAATAAAACAATTGTCCGCGCGCGTGAATTGATAGCGTCCACGAGCGAGAGTCACCAACTCAGTTGTCGAAGTTAGTACTTGCTGGTCATAGCTTGTCGATTTTCGATCTAACAGGTATAAAACCTACATTATTCAAAATGCATCGCATTATATTCTCTCTTATTGTCAACTAAACAAGTATTTATAACAGTACGCGTGTCCTATCTTCTTTTCAGACTCCTCTCTCATTACATTAACAACCTCTTATATTTCCTCTACGTAAGGGCCTCGTATGTTTTACTTAGTAGGTTACTCCACGGGGTACCATGGTGTCAAGTATCGCCGTCACGGCCCCATAGCCAGCAATTCGTGTCAAAGCTGTCATTTCATATGGAGGCTGTTGATTATAAGCTCCCATCGCCGACGGTCTCATAGTTTGTACATTTTATACTCTTTTCTCATTCTGCGGGCTCGGTCGACCGAAACGGTGGGTTCTGCTTGGCTCTTGAGAGGTGATTCTGCTGAGGCATAAAAAAGAAATAGCTGGGTAGATACCCACGACTGCGTAATACCGAATAGCTTTCGTACCTACAAGCTAGCAGATGACGAAAGTATTTTCATGTTGACTATACAGACGTGGAAAGAAAATCCCCTTAGTAATAGTGGTGGTCATAGAAAAGCGGTGTTATCACTTGTCGCCCATCGCTGCATATTTTTACGCACCGTAACGCATGCGTCTGGTTGACTTAAGGAACGGATGACTCTGTGAAACTTACAAACTGTAACGCACCGTAAGCGCATCCGTATTTGTATGTTAATAAGATCGGAATTTTCAATTTCCTTTTGCCTGACAGGCGCATGCATCACAGTGTGTTAAAACTTAAAACACGCAGCGACGGAAGACTAGTGGGAGAACTGACTAAACAAAATCAACTGGTTTTTGACTCCGTTTTCGTAATCAGATATAGTTCTGTTCACAGCTGCAATGTATTTCGCGGTAAAGAGATCACTCTATTCGCATTTCATCGATTCAAAATGAGATGTCAACTAGACAAGGATATCGCCCTAGCCCGAACCGGAACCGATTTGTACGTCACGGGAACAGCCTGGTGGCGGCTTGTGGTCAGCCTGCACTCCTCACACCGCTATTTCCTTACCATACTCCTGGAATTCCCACGAGCTCGACGGTAATCACATTTTGATAGCTTTGCATGCTGCCATACAATGTTAGTATAGCTGACAATGACGCCTAGGGATGGTTTTTAATAGATGTGACCTCTGATGGGGGGGGATATTTGTATGATTTATCCGTTTAAGCTCTGCAGAACTCCAAACTTGGTATGTTCGCAAAATTATTTTTATCATAACTTTACATAGGTGACTGAAATACTAAAATGTGATATATTTTTGGAATAGGCATAAAAAGCCCTTTCATTAGATACCAAACAAAAGATACATCATACAAGATTTTGTACCCATACATAAAAGATGACCTCTCCTTTTTTAATTTTTTTCCCAACCACAGGTCAATTGGATTCTTTTAGCCTAAATCGTACCAATTTACATTACTATAAATTAAAAATAAACTTTATTTCAGGGCATAAACCCATAGACTTAATAGTAAGTACTACATTTAACATTAAGGTATCATAGATTAAATAAGTTTAAAATGCTATATCGCTTGCAAGATTTTTAATAGACTTGAGTTCTGAGTCGCTCGGACTCGAAAAGGATTTCCACGTGTTGATTCACTAAAGGGACGTGGAAAACTTTAGCAAATTTTTGAGCGTTCGCATTATAGCGAATTATTAAACAAAACATGGCTCTTTTTCAGTTCAGACCGCGACGGAACACTTAGCCTACATGCAACACAGCTCATTTACCAAGAAAGGAGACAATTATCTACTTAGTTAGGCGTGAAAGCAAACAAGTAGCAAGCTGCGTGTGAAATTGCCACCCATTGTCTCATTCCGACTATATCCGACACTACGTGCGCTACCTATCGCAAATTGTGAAAGAAATTTTTATTTAATGATGTTTTTTTGCACAGAGAAACTATCGTATTATCGTACTTATTTTGTCTGACTGAACGAATGGTGTACTATAAATGCCACGTGAAAAGATTTTTATCATTTTAATAAAGAAGTAACTTTTATACTTTGTCAAATTTTGAATTTTAACAATAAAGATTTGATCAACCGTTTCTTAAGATTTTCCAAATGAGGTGTGAAAGTAACGAATGCTGCTTCAATGGCTATGAAAAGACTTTACATAAAGCTTAAGTTCTACCAATTAAGTTGCAGAAAAGCGACAGTATTTTCGACGAATTTACAAAAAAAAGTTTTTTTTTCTCTGAACTATATAAGTTTTTTTTTTAATTGATACTAAACCCACAAATATTTCTCACTATTAATCATCATTCAACCTATTCCCACCTCATTAGTAAATAAAATGAGCACCTAAGTGTAACAAAATCAAAAGGCAACCGCTAACCGCAAGAAGCCGTACTCCATAGATACTCCAATTATTATAAAGTTCCCACACTCACTCCATTGTGACAGCGAACCATGCGCCCGCGCATACGATCAACCTCATCAACCTCTAGACCAGTTGCACCAAATCTCAACCTTATTACGAGGGCAGAGAGTGGAAGATCAACAGCAATTTGTTTGACTGTGTTGGGATTGTTGGGATACGCAGGTGTATGGAATCAATTGTGATAATTCTCAAAATCGCGCATTTGATACCAGACTGGAATATGAGACATTTTCTGGAAAACTGGTGTGATGGTGGGCGATAGTTTTTTGTAAAATACACCTCTCGTAGTTTGTCACTGGGAATCGGAAATGTTTTAAGTTTGCAGTAGGAAATGTTTTAAATTCGCAGGTGACAGAGGTAGATTTTTCCTGAGAGAGACGGAGAAATAGCGTGTTTTACTGCAATATCTAACCTTTAGTAGTTAAACTAGTCAGATGTAGATTTCAAAGCCCCTGGGCTAAAATTGTACAGTCCAGTCTTAAAAAATAAAAAGATTTAGCAGTTAAAGTTTCTTAACATAAATTAGGAATGTAATAGTGGTTCATGTTCATCCTCTTGCTATAATGCAACGTATTGATTACAAATTCATATAATGCTAAGAAGGAAGCGTTAATAGCTCAATTTATTCGACAAATAGTGTAACAAATCAGTTCTCAGTACACTGTGTAAACAGCCGAGTTTATAATAAGGCAATTAGTAAAGGAGGAAGAAAGCTTCTCAGCCGTGAAGCCGACGGAATATCGGAAGCCACTCGTTATGTGACTTTATAACGGCATAGTAAATACAGGCCTAGAATAACAATCATGTTAATTTACGTGCTATACAATATCTCTACCGACAAGGGGCTGAAGAAGCTATAGTGGTAGGTACAGTATACGCTGTTCTTATGAAATCGATAGCAAGCGAATACTTACATACATAAGCATTTATAAGAGACGCAAAAAAATATAAATTACTGTAAATCCAGTGCAAATATTTTTAGGGTAAGTTCTCGTAAAATTGAGCAACTTTTCCTAATAAACATAGGTCAAAATATGCGTTCAAATATACGTTTAATGTTAAATGAAATACCTGTGGAACCTGACAGTAAAACTGGGCCACCGGCAACATATCACTCAGAGGGCTGTGGTAAGGTCTATGCTCGGTATCTCTGTAATGGATAAAATCCGGAATGAGACTATCCGCCAAAAATACCAAAGTAACAGACAGAAGTGTAGCAAACTGAAGTGGCAGTGGACTGGGCACATCTATCGTAGAAGCGATGATGGGCGGTGGGGCAAGCGGGTTCTCGAGTGATGGCCACACCTCGGCAGGCGTAGCATAAGACGACCTCTGGCCAGATGGACCGATGACTTAAAAAGGCGGCTGGTAGCGACTGGATGGCTAAAACGAGAGATAGTGCGTGCTCTAAGGCGTACCCTGGGAAGGCCTACGATCAGCCGTGGACTGCACTAAGCAGATGTATGTATGTTATATGAATTGTGATGAAAAAAATGGACTTCCTCTACAAAGTGACTCAGTTTTTTAAAAAACTTCTTTGGGAGGCCACATTTTTCTTACCTTACATAATAGTGATAAAAAATATATAGATATATATATCAAATTTGTCTGAAATAAGTACCTAGTAAAACTTAAGTCGCTTTTTGTAATACGAGTAAAATGTCAAATAAATATAAAATACTGTCATAAAACGTCAATTACCGTTAAATATGGCGTGTCAGATGTCATCCCGAAATAGCGAAAATAATTACAAGCAGAATTTAAGAGAGTTGTATGTCACATTAAACGCTGCAGTCAATAATGCGATCGAACGTGACGTTCGCTGGTAGAGGGTGCGCGAGCGCACGTTTGAGGGTAGTTTCAGGAGCTTCCGGTCACGGTGACCACCTCAAACAGTCGTTTTCGGACAGAAGGTTAGTAAACAAACAGGCGCTATAAGAAGGCTCATCATAATGAATAACTCAACCCAAAAAAAAAACAAAGTTTCCACAAGGAACATAGGTTAAAAACTCTGACACATTATGTGTGCGAAACCCACTTATTTCATATTTCAACCCTTTTTTCTTTAGAAAAGTTGTTCAGTCTGATGGGCTAGTTCAACGTCTGAAACATTCTAGCTAAACACAGGAGTTTTGAAGATTTTCTCAATTCAGCCTGTCTTCAAAAGACAAATTAAATAGATTAAAAAAACCTTTAACTTTGAAGTTCAGTCTTTTTTCTTCTTTTCGTAAGCGACACCGAGTCGTCCAACGACCCGATGAACCGTGTACTTCGGTGAACAATGATGGAGAGAACCGGTGTCCTATTTTTATCAAAATATAGGAAGTGTTCTTAAATACATAAACACAGATGCAAAAACCGCGTGACCCAGTTTTCATCCACAGCGTGGTCGCCGCAACCAGGTGGTGGTTGGCGCGTAATGTTCTGCGCCCGCGCATCTATTTCCAGCGCAATTAGGAAAGCGCGTGATTCCGATTTCAAACGCATGCCGCACTCAGAAATCAAACGTTAAACTGTTCGACACATCTTTGACATTTTTATTCTTTGATGGTTTAAAAAATAGTACCGACTTATTTCTTTTTCGTTCTTCAAGAAGTATTTAATGCAACATTTCAGAAGCAAATGTAAAGTCAATACTATAGCATGTATTTTGATAAATATGTTTGGATACATGCCGTGTGATGCCGACTTAGAATAGCATCACCCCATTTCTTTCCCGTGGGAGTCGTAAGAGGCGACTTAGGGACTCGAGGGTGTGTATTGTAATTTTAGGCGATGGACTGACAACCTGTCACTATGGCGATTCACATGCAATTTTCCGAATGACCCTCAAATATTTGCTAGACGTGGCGTAAATGGCCGTTTTTTGCGGCCGTTTACGCTCTGCCTACCCCGCAAGGAACAATAAGCGTGATATGTGTATGGATGTGTAATGTATGTTTGGATATAATGATATTTATATAGATTTCAGAAGTACCTACATTGTAAGAGCTAGGTACTTCTTACAAGCTACAAGTGCTAATCTGAAACAGAAGCGACAAACGGTAATGAACTTCCTGTGTAAATCGCTTCTACTATAATTTACGATGCTGTAAAATACTTAGGCACGTGTTCATGACTAACAGCGGTATGACGTCTGAGTGGCACAGTGGTAGTGCAAAGGTACCGGGTTCAAATCTGTTCATGACTAACAGCGGTATGACGACTGAGTGGCGCAGTGGTAGTGCAAAGGTACCGGGTTCAAATCTGTTCATGACTAACAGCGGTATGACGTCTGAGCTGAGTGGCGCAGTGGTAGTGTGACTGCCTGCGGGCGGTACAAAGGTAAAGGATCGGTTCCCGGTGGGGCACTCGCAAAGTTGATTTTATCACTTTGAGAATTTGTTTTCAGACAGGACATTGCAGGCAGAACCACCTGATTGTCCGCAAGAAAGATGGTTCAGTGCTTCGAAGGGCAAGTCGTAGGTCCCAGTTGCTATCTATGTTTACTTAGACGCCGTTACACAACTAATGTCAGAGGCAATAGTAGTAGTAGGCGGTTGAAAAACCCTGACACCAGTGTTCATCGTGTCGTTCGTCGACTCGGTATCCCACGGGAAAAGAAAGCAGAGATACATGGTAAACACCAGCTCTGCCGGCGTCTGGTCCGCAGCTTGGTCTCCAACCTTGACACGGCTCGCTAAACACAAATATAGTTTCTGAGGACAGTAATTAAAATAGAAAAGTGACGAGACTGTCACGGTGTCTATAAATAGCCAATGTATTGTTTCCACAAACAAATACAAAACGAATTATGTAATAAGTGAACAGTGTTTCTGTCTGCCTGTTGCTGTCTAAAACTCCTTCCGGATAATAATGACGTTTCTTTCGGATGATGATGACAACATCGCAGTAGCCGCTGCTGCAGCCATTGCAAGTAGATCACACTCCACAAGCTCTTCAAGCCCTAAAAAGAATAAAAAAAGCTGTCTGACTCATTAGTGGCTTATTCATGTCTAATAACCTGATTTTGTACGATGTATTCGCATGAAACCCATCTTAGAACGTAAACAAAATCCATCTTTTCCTTCCCATTGTTTAGATTTTCCCTGATTTATGATATGCACAGACGAACACCTGTGGTTGTTCATTATAAATCAACGGCAGTTCTCCCACTTGTCGTCCATCGCTGCGTATTTTTAACGCACCGTAACGCATGCGTCTGTCAGACGAAAGGAAATTGTGAATTCCGATCTTATTCCGATGCGTAACGTATGCGTCTGTCGAGTCATCTGACAGAGGCATCCGTAGAAACACATAGCTGTATGGTAATAAGATCGAAATTGGTAATTTTTACTTCTGACAGACGCATGCGTTTGCGGTGCGTTTAAGATACGCAGCGACGGTAACGTGGGAGATCCGTCCAAGAGTTTGTTTTCGCTTGATAGCAGATTCTGGATAACGTCTTCACCTCGCGTTTGTTGCAGATTTGGATTCGCAAGTGTCTGCTCTATTTCTTCGGTGGTCTACTTACTTTGTTTATGGATTGTATGTGAAAATTAGTTAACTGGGACCTGTATTAGTGAGAAACCCTTTTAATTCAGGTCCCCTCACTTTTGCATCGAATCACCTATATAACTGAGAATAAATAACCTCATTATCTGATATTTTTGAAGCTTAATAATTTAGGTTAGTCACTAGCTTAGGTGCTCTATTTTTAGTCCAGTTTAACTTAATTTTAATTGTAATTTTTCCCCTTTTTATCTGAATAAATACCCGTTTTATGTAATTAGTTATTATTTATGAATATTTTTTCGATATTTATCTTCCTTTTTTGTAATTGAGACACTAATTCATATGTTTTCCAGCTCTAATACATTCGCCCTTGTCTTCCAGGAGAAATTATCATTTTATGATTATCACTGTCCTCTTTATGAGATATCTTTAATTTAGACTAATAGGATAGCATGTGACTATCGTTTCTATTTCATTATTCTTTAATTCCATGGCAAGCTATAAGTAATCTTTACTACTTACAAACAGTTTGCAATCCCAGGAAGGAACTATTCAACAATACATAATAGTGTTACAGGAAGCGTTACATAAACGGTTGGCAATAGGCGCAGCTCAGGCGGTGTATTTTCCGCCAAATGAAAACATCAGGTGCATTGTAAACACCTCGACCAGGAAACGCATTCGCAACACCCTCGAAATAGCAACTCACACTTACCTGCTGGGGAAGTAATGCCCTATTAACTATGCCTCGACTGCTCAACAGCTTTAGACTTCGTCTGCTATAAATCAGTTGTGTATTTTTACATTGTATAAGTGAGATATGACAAGTAGCGCCAAAATCTTGATGTCAAACGAATAGCGAGACTGGACACTGGTTATGCTTTTACCTATGGCTTGACTGACGATTTGACTGTCCCGATGGCGTAGCGGATAGTACCCCTGCCTGCTACGCCAAGGGTCGTGGGTTCGATCCCCACAACACACAAATATTTGTTATAGTCAATTTTCAAATATTTGTATTTAGTCTGGGTGTTTTCTATGTATAATTACATATTTATTTACGAAACCAAAGTGTATAAGTATTACTATCAGTTACTTATCTAGTTCCCATAGCTTTGCTTAGTTTGGGGCTAGATGGCGCTGTGTGATTTTTCATTGATATTTATAACGATTACACACGCTGGCCCAACTGGCTTACTATAGTAGTTGGATGAAAATGACATCAAAGCAACCTTTTATTGCTCATTCACAGTTTTCTCGTACTTTTTCTGTAAATAATATAAAGTGTCTGTCTTTTACAGATATCTATTCTCGCTCTTGACACAAATATTTCTGCCTTTGGCTAGAATCGGTGTCTTCACGAACGAAACGTCTGTGGCATTCTCGTAGCTAGCTTTTATACTTCGCCAATTGTTTTGGTTACATTTCCCGTTGCCTATAAGTTTATTTTAGCAGTGGCTTTGATGTCCCAGAAATGGTGTTTGGATTATATTGGCTACATACCATTTCCATTTGCGGTTTCTAAGAATTTTGTAAACATTTGAAGTTGTGTTATGCCAAGGATCGTTCTTAGAAAATAATATGAACACTGTTCCATGCCAAAGTAAAGCAACAGGTAACTAGCAACTAACAACTAACAACAATAGGTAACTGTTTGTAATTTTACTTTATTTTTTGACCGATTTGTATACAGGGTGTAAGAGACAGCCTACCAAATACTGAATGAACCCTGCATTCATACCATGAAACGGAACAACTTCCCATAAGAAAACATTTCAGGAAACGTTAAAAAAAATTTACTCCCCATAGTAAATGCAGTCAGCTGATTGCAATTTTGCATGGGAAATCAATTTTATTGTCGTTTCCTGACATATGTTTCTAAGGGGAAAGTTGTTCAGTTTCATGGTCTGCATGTACCCTATAAGTTTTCGGAGGGCTGTCCATTTCATCCCGTATAGTTTGCTTTTTTTTTTATTAATGATGAGTTTGCTCTTGACTCTAGTCTAGGTCATAGGACAGAGACAGAGTCTAAGATGGAGCGAGCTCACCCAGAAGAAGCCTGTTCACTCTTACTCTGAAGAGATTAGGGTTGTATGCGTTTGGAAACACACCCTCCGTTGACTAATCAGGGATCTCGGAAAATCTAAGGAAAGCGAGCACCAAATTATTTCTGGCTTTCGTCTGTTTGGTTCCGATATGACGAGATGAGAATGAGACAAATTACTTTAAAGATGTCTTCTTTTCATGTGGGACTCAGAGTCGTCCAACGACCCGATGAACCCTGGTGTCAGAGTTTTTCAACCGCCTACTACTAGTGGTAGGCCTTTGACATGGTTGTGGAACGACCGCCGTCTGAGTAATCATAGACAGTAACCGGGACCGACGGCTTAATATGCGCTCCGAAGCACAGACCCATCTTTCTTTGCAAAAAATCTGGTGGTTCAAACTGCTATGTCCTTACCGCCTATGAACAATTTCACAAAGTGATAAATATCAACTATGTAAGTGCCCCACCGAGAATCAAACCCGGTACCTTTGCGTCGCGGCAGTCGCACTACCACTGCGCCACATCAGCCGTCAAGGCATTAATGATAATGATGGCAGTATTGTGTACAAACTTCCGTTACTAACTGTAAGGTGAGGTTCAAGTTGAATTATTGTTTTTCTGGGTTTATTGTGACATTAAGTAATATAATAACGTGCCGTGTGATGTAGGCTTTGAAAAGCATCAGCCCATTTATTTCCAGTGGGTGACGTACGTAGAAGGCGACTTAGAAACTCGAGGGTTCCATGTGTATTGCAATTTTAGGCGAAGGGCTGACAACTATGGCAATACTCAATTTTCTAAATGTATCCTCAAATGTTTGTGATGTCCGCTTGTAAAGGTTATAAGCGTGAAATATGTATGTACGTAGGTATGTATGAATAATAACGTGTAAGATTCAGATTCATTTATTTCTCGAAATAAATTTTTTATAATTAAAACTATGTCACAAAAAATAAAAGTATGTATTGAGATCGTCAATAAAACAGATCATCAATATGACTGCAATCTCTAGGTATTAACAGAACCTATGTAATCAATCATATGACAGTGTTTTTGTTTTTAACATTGTACAGCATTAACCATAAAAAGTAATGTCATTAAGACTAAAATAATATTGACTCTGACTAGCGTTACGTTACTCTACTTTTGGTACTCCTTACACTTGATCATAAGCGCAGTCACTATAAGCCGTCCCAGTAAGCCATATTTGACAGATTTTTTGATGAACTTTAGACCATTCTTATGCCGCGCGCATAAGACTTATATTGGTAGTTTGAGTGTCTAACCGCACGTGAGTTTGATGGTTCCTTCATAAACGTACTACAGTTATCGAAATGTAATTTGGTAATATTCTCTTTGTTTTATTTTACACACCGGACGTAGGCGATTGTGGCGCCATATTTAATTAAAATTACGCGTGGGAGATACCCTAAACAAAATTACTTTATACATTACTGGTTTGATAAAGTGTCATCACTATGAGTTCTCTGCTTCAGCAGCATTGTAAGTGAAATAATGGTAGAGTTTCGTAATGTTGTAGGCGTTAGAAAGCCCTTTAGATTCGACTGATTGATAACGCGTTAGCTTTGAATGGGTAACCTCATTGAGTTATCGCTAGTTTGAGAAACAGTTAGTTTTAACTAGCATTTGAACAATTTATACTAAACTTTAATTGACGTCAAAGAAAATTTTATAACTTTGATTTCTCGCAGACTTTCAGATTATTTGAATATGCCGTCAAAGATTTTCCGTAAAAAACATTTTTTATCTTATTCGAAGTTCGACGAGTTTGCTGCACACTTAACACTTTATTGCACAACTAGATTTCCGCCCAGCGGTTTCACCCGCTGCCCCTCATTTTCCCGTGGTAATAGTTGTTTTCTCGAGTCGTAAGAGGCAACTAAGGGACTCGAGGGTGTAACATGTATTGCAATTTTAGGTGATGTAGTAAAGTAGGTACCTACAAATATATAATTTATTGACACTGGCTAGTTGTAGGCCCGAATGCCAAAAAAGTATAAAACAAATTAATGTCAGGTTGTCTGCAAGATGGCGTCATAGGGACGCTTTTTGTAAAATAAGATAATACAGTTCAAGCAATAAAAATACTATTCGTTTTCCCCATAGAACGTTGTATTAATCATATCATATAGTTACTACATGACCCTCAAATATTTGTCTGACGTGGCTTAAATGTCCGTTTACGCTCTGCCTACCCCGCAAGGGATTATAAGCGTCATATGTGTGTGTGTGTGTGTGTGTGTATGTTTCTTTACAAAAATAAATAAATTAATAAATATCCTGGACATTTCACACACTGCCATCGAGCCCCAAACTAAGCAAAGCTTGTACTATGGGAACTAGTTAGCTGATATAATACTTATATACTTTTACAAAAAATCACTGCATTAAATGGGTCATTTTGAAACACGTCGACCTTGTGTTTTGGGTTCATTTGCAGTGTCACCTTGTTAATTTGTCAATTCACCACATCCTTATTATGTATCATTTACACTTGGAAACACGTCTACAATTGCTAAAATTATACCAATTATGTGATGCATGGAAGCATCATATTCATAATTTATTATAGTAATAATGACTGTGTTAGTCATCTGCGAGTATATAGGTATGCCATAAAAACAATCACAGGTAGGTACTCCCATCTTGTGTTAGTAGTTAGCTCATCAAACTTATTTTATTTTATAACAAAGAAGAAGAGGAACGCCAACATCCTTTAAATCCAACATTACAATAAGCTCTTATACAGCTAAAACATCAATCTCTGAATACCAAATTTTTAAATCACTTCCCGTGTTAGGTATACAATTATTGAATACTTGCAAAATTATCCCGCCTTGAAAATTTTGCAAGTTTTCAAAAATCAATCTCTGATTTAAAAGACAATTATAGGCGTACACATTCTTATAAACACTTAACAGTATAAAAGAAGTAAATATTTACTTAAAAATATAAAGTACCTAATTTTCCCTACTATACGCTGTAAAAAAATCAATGAAAGAGATATCCTAGCCAGGTATCCTAGCAATATTATTGCAGAGATATTGCTTGTATGATGAAAATGTCCATCAACGAGACGAAAGGTGTTGTTTGAATCAAGATTTTGAACACAGATGTATGAGAACAAGTCGTGCTTAAAACAGGCAGAGTTCGCGTGCATTGTTAGAAATAGGTAATTGACTTGACATGATCATCATCAGATCAGATAAATAAATAGCATTCGCTAATATCAAATTAATTGGCAACTTGTACAGTTTTCTTAGGTAGGCATTCGCGAGTTACGTTTTCTTCCTAGGTTTTATCGGATAAGCTTTTACCGTTATTTGACGTCATACCAATTATTTCTACTTCAAAACACCATAGTTCGTAGTTAATTGGCAATATACCTACAATTAATGTAAGAAATCAAAACCCCTTTTTTGTGCATGTGATATAGACTTGATTGTAAAATTACTGCGTTACCTACTCGTTTACTTTTTCCTGTATTTTGTTTTTCCTTATCCGTACTAATATTATAAATATGATAGTTTGTGTGTGTGTATGTATGTTTGTTATCTCTTCACGCTCAAACGGCTTGACCGATTTGGATGAAATTTAAAACACAGGTAGAGTATAATCCGGAATAACACATAAGTCACTTTTTACTGCGGGAAAACAACTATGACCACGGGAAAATGAGTGGCAGCGGGTGAAACCGCTGGGCGGAAAACTATTGTTATAATTTATAATATAGACCCCTTCTTTACATACTCGGCCGCTCCTGCGTGGTTCCGGCACGCTGGACGCGATAATCTTTGCGCACGCGCCGCGCCGTGTCTGCCTCACAGCGGTACCATCGTCTGCGGGTATTCAGTCGGAAAACATCAAAGCAATTGATTTGGTGCGGTATTTTTCTGTTTTTTTTTATTAGTTCTGGACTTTTCAGTTTTTAGCCCCGGGGCTATGAAATCTACACCTGAATGTATGGTGGGGAGCAGGAGCTCACCCAGTTTGTTGCGGTATTCAACGCTTGGTAAGAACAAAAAGTGTCTACGAGGTTATTAAGCAGTTGTGTGGAAGGACTCTTCTTTTTCAAATTTAAGAGTCAAACTCTTGTCGGTGGAGTAACTCTCTGACTACCCTCTCTAAAATAGCCTTTTTCTAATATATATCCTTTATTGTAACGAAACAAGTAAACATACAGTTGAAACTTAAAATTAAAACAACAGGCGAGCTTATCTCTATTAGAGATCTCTTCCAGCCAACCTAGCGGAGGTGAAAGATGGGAATACACGGGAACAGATACAAAGAATAAATAAAAGTTAAATATAATATTTTCTCTTCACAGTAAAACATTTCATCAACATGCTTTTTGAACATATCTTCAACAGTCCATTGCTGAACATTCTCTCTTCTCTTTCCGTGTGGGACACCGAGTTGTCCAACGACACGGTGAACCCTGGTGTCAGAGTTTTTCAAGTAGGCAAACATGGTTGTTTAACGTCCGCCGTCTAAGTAATCTTAGACAGCAACCGGGACCGACGGCTTAACATGCCCCTCCGAAGCACGGAACCATTTTATTTGGACAGTCAGGTAGTTCACACTGCAATGTCCTAACCAGACCGGGAACAAATCCACAAAGTGATAAATATCAACTTTGTGAGTGTCCCACCGAGAATCGAACCCGGAACCTTTGCGTCGCAGGCAGTAGCACTACAATGCGACACATCGGCCGTGCTGAACATTTTAAGCCACTTTTTACATTCTGCTTTATTTGTAGGTATTTAATATAAAATGTTGATGTGGTAGAACACTTCCATAATAACCTACTTACTTATTTTGTGGACAATTCTTTTTCTGGATTCTAATACCGATGGTACCACAGAAGTTTTAGTCCAAAATGCGTAGTACTGTTCCAGTCGGCTGCCTCTTCTGAAGTTCAAGAGCTCGTCGGTCCTTGTCTTATTGCCATCTCGATGAAGTGAATAGAATAATGACCATCATTTGCACGTTGATGATTACGGTACGACTACTGCGCAGTTGATTTAGAACATTCCAAGGTGTTAGAGTCAGATTGTTAGAAGTATGTTGCTAGCGATAGATAAAAAAATCTTTACAAAATTAAATTAAATTAATCCTGAATAGAATGCTTCCTCCAGCATGCCGCATCGGGGCAAAGTGCCCAAGATACTAGCAGCATTGCCTCGTTGCACAGCCAACCAACTCGCTGTGCAAAATAGCTGCCTGCCCTGCTCTTGGGTCACCAGTTGCCTCGATGAGGCGAGCGGATACGTCTTTCAAAAAAGCCTTTACATCCGGGCCCCAAGGGCTCATCCTCTCGACTGCGAATGGCAAGAAAAAATAGGACCCACCAAGACCCAAGTACTTCCTCCTCTTCAAAACCTCAGCACTAGAAGCCGCCGCACCCGCCCTTACAGAAGTAGAAGGTACGTGAGTGAGAAGGCGCAAAAGTGGCATCCCAAACAAGGCATCTTCCCATTTTCCAGGGCACTATAGACATGGGTTTATATTAATTATTAGTTTATATATAACTGGAGCAGGAACAATTGCATATTTGAATTGCATAATTCACTAGTTAGTTACAAAAGTGAATTTCTCTACAGTACACTCCAAAAGTTAAAAGTCGGTGCCGTGTGCGACAGTTCCTACGAATCACTAATAACTAAATAGTATAAATTGAAGTCGCTATCCGTGTCTCTATGCCCCTATGTATGCCATGACCTTTCCATGCCATTTGACATAGATTTAATAACATTGACATAGGTTTAACTTTGACATGTATTTGTTTTTTACATTACTGTAAGTTTACTATTTTTTCTTTATGTATTGAGGTCAATTCGGGATTTAAATTTTCCTTACTTGCCTTAAATTAGTGCTGTCACTTTCTGTCAAATATGTTTAGAAAAGAAAAGGAGATATCTAAGTCCTGTCATTTTTAAAAACGTCAATGGTTTCTTCGCCTTTTCTAGTCCATTTAGTCGCGATTGTGTTGATCGTCGCCTTATTTTGACAGATAACACGTATTTTGCATGAAATTATAAGACTTGACACGACTAAAATATCTCCTATCCTTTTCTAAACCTATTTGACGGAAAGTGACAGCACTAACTTAAGGCAAGTAAGGAGAATGTACATCCCGAATTGTGGCCTGTACCTAGATTTGACTTTCTAAAAGAGAATCTTGTAAATTCCTACTTAGAAATAAATTATTTGATTTTTTGATTTTCAAAGTACGCAACGGATTTTGATGCGGTTTCCTTTAGTAGATAGAGTGATTCAAGAGGAAGGTTTCTATGTATAATTCATGTCGCGAAAAGGTATTTTTCCAGCGGGAAAACGGTGAGGCGGGACGCTAGTAAGTAATATACTATTATATGCTTACGTGATGTTTTTTTTATATATAAAAAAATCTCCTTTAAAACTACACTGTTTCAGTTTTATTTTCAAAGCCCGTCTTGTTGTATTCTATGATTAGTTTTTATCGTATTCGTTATGCATCGATGAACATCGGTCTGTTGTTTGTATAATAATTTCAGATGTCTAAAAACTTAGATTTCCTGTAATGAAGTTACTAAACATTACATGTAATCGCTTTGTTATTAGGTAGTCTGTCTGTTGTACGTATCGGAACAATGATTCGGGGAATACTAATGTTGCTTCCGTGTGAAGTAGATTTAAAATACACTTACGTCCTGACTTCCAATCAACAACTATCATTAAAGTGATCGAACATTATACTGAGTTTGATTTGAAGGATACCACGGTTATACATCAGTGCCATCTACATCGGATTGTACTTTAGATATATTTAGATATATTTTTTATTTTGTTAAATTATAAAGTATAGTATTTTTGTTTATTCTTTCTTATGTATTGTATACCTACCTTTAGTGCGAGCTTTAAGTACGATTATATTTCGTTTTTTTTGTGTATGGGCACCCGCTTTGACTCTTTCTTTATCTTTTGGTTGGCCGGTAGAGAATGCCGCGTGGCATTAGGTCCGCCCTTTGTACTTTCTGTGCAATAAAGTTTAATAAATAAGTATAGCGACACTCAATGGAGTGCCATCTTCAAATTGAAGTTTGAAGGTCAGCATGTGGAATACAATTACATTTTTCGATGGAATCATAGAATTTTTTATTTTATTTTTATTTTTCTTTATTCAGGGATAACAACAGCAGTATTCCTTATGATAATTGCAGTTTTTAAATACTTAAATAGCCAATTAAAGTTATCCACGTGGTTATTACATAACATACTTCAAGATTACAGATAGAAGTGGACTTCCTTGTGTGAGTCGATTCCTATTGAGTAAGGATCTTGATAAAGACTGTATCAAGGTAAAGACTGAAATCGATTAGAATCAGTGTATAATTATTTCATTTAACTGGGCTGAGGTGTCTTTAGAGCTAGAACTCATTTTTTTTAGTACCTATCTAATAAAGTATCATGAGACCACTGGTGACCGTAGAGCTGGCAGTTTTCTTGGCCAACGGCTAAGCTTGGCCATCCAAAGGGGGGTGGGGGGAACGCTGCTAGCCTAATGGGTACCATATCTCATGGCGGCGCACTAGGCGACTTTTTTTCAGCTTAAAATTAGCTTAGTCACAAGGAACTTTATTTAATTTTAGTGTGGTTTAGCTTAGTATTAATTGTTATTTGTCCCTTTATATTACCTTTGTTTACATGAATAAAATAATTGTATTGAACATAAAGTCTTGTTTCATTATCATCGACACAGGGTTAGATGAGCTCCGCTGCCAGAGAAGTGACTCCCTTAGTCTACGTCCATCCAACCTTGGCCACTAACTATTCCCTAGCTTGATTCTATCAGCAGTCTGACCACGCCTGACGCAGTATGGGCATTTCCCCTTCCGAAGTCGCGGTCTCAGGCCTAGCACGGGAAGTCGCCGCAATAAAACATCCACGTAACGGGGCATTAATATTACATTCGATTTTATATGTTCGTAGCTACTGAGGCGAGGAGAGTCTGATCGGGGCGGTCATGAGTTATGTTATGACGGACTAGAGAAGGGTTTCAAGCCGAAGGATGTCATTGGCTTAGTCTTTGGTCAACTTACGTTATTACATTATTTTCTTTGCAGGATACCTGGAAAATGGATGAGGCTAACCGAAGATCGTGCTTAGTTGCGTGCAATGGGTGAGGCTCATGTCCAATACTAAATTACATGATGATTGTGATGTGTCTGCTATATGACAAAGAAGTTTTTAGTGATGTTCATTCTGAAATAGACAAAACATTATATCTTTAAAGTATTATTCAAACTACCTACCTACTTTATTTAATACGATTAATAAATAAAACCAAGCCACAATATGTACAAGTGGTAAATTATTACATACACATACATACACATATCACACCTATAATCCCTTGCAGGGTAGGCAGAGCGTAGACAGCCGCAAAAAACGGCCATTTACACCACGTCTGACAAATGTTTGAGGGTTATTCGGAATATTGTGTATCGCTATAGTGACAGGTTGTCAGCCTATCGCCTAAAATTGCAATACACACCCTCGAGTCCCTTAGTCGCCTCTTACGACTCCCACGGGAAAGATATGGGGTGATGCTATTCTAAGCCGGCATCACACGGCAAATAATTATGGTAAATTATTCATGGGATATAAATACATTAAAAGCATATTAAAAACAAGTGCGTACCTACTTATACACTGAAAATGTGCTACCTAGCATGTAGGACTATCAGACTATTTATTTAAAAGTGAATCATGTGGTAATATACAACAACAAACAACTGAATAAATAAGTTAGTATAGGTATTATTTTGAGTGATTAAAGTGATCGCATTTTTACAGGGTTCGAAAATATGGTTTTGTCTTGTAGAGTATACAGGGTGTAAGGGACAGCCGCAGGAAGTAAAAATAAAATACGTTTCCTGAAATATTTATTTATGTGCAGTTGCTCAGTTTCATAGTCCGCATGCACCCTTTCAGTATTTTGAGGGCTGTTTCTTACAAGCAGTATGTTTTAATTTTATTGCAATTTGATGCTATGTACAAAATTATTAATTATGTATATTTTTTTACCAGATTAAAAAACCGGGTAGCAGATTTGTTTCGACATTCATCTTGTTGGGATGAGTGCCACTCCTACTTAAAGATTGTAGAGTATTAGGCTTTGTACCTAAATATGAGAATTTTAAATGTGTGCTCCACAACAGGGCGAGTATTTTACGGGGTAAAAACAACTCTCCCCATGGAACGGATAGGTCGAAGTCGAAATAATAATAAAAACTATCTCCCATGCAAACTGAGTCGGTCAGCTAGTACATTTTGTATGGGAGGTCCAATTTTTAAAATATTTTGATTAATGTTTCATAGGTTTTAATTGTTTAACAAAACTGATACAGATACAGATAACGTTCAGTTTCATGAGTGATTTCAACCCGTAAAACATCTGCCCCTGTTTTGGGCTATAGATTGTAGATTTATTGTACGAGTATCAGTTTTGTTAAACAATTGAAACAGCACATAAAAGCAAAGCCTATAAGTGTTTTGGAGTAGATTTACTCCCAATTATATTTCCCTAGGTCTGCGCGTGCGCTGACGGCGGCGTCATCATCTCACCTCGAGCACACCTCGGACACTGCATACAGCGGACTCTTTACAGACATCTGTCATTTCTACATGTGCATGTGTGGATGATCACAGATGTGTGAATGCAGGGTCGGCATGCAGGTTGATTTTTATACCTAACCTGATGAATACATACAGTAACTACCAAAGAGGATGTAACAATCCCAGCGCTAGTTTCTACTTAATTCTCCACTGGTATTTTGACATTTCTCGGGTGAGGGCGGGTCGGGGGCTGGGGTGCGGGGAGGTGAGTGTCCATTCTGTATGTATAATATATACTACATACTATTGGTTATTCTGTGCCTCGAGTAAGTCAGCACAGCAGCGGTGGTCACGCGCCGCAACACCGCCACCGCCGCGCCGGTAGGGTACCGTGGTTTATTCGAGTAGCGACGAATAACATCTGGTTAATTCATCGTCTAGGTAATAGCAATATTTATTTGCAAATTTTCGTTCTATCCAAGTGATGCAAACAACCTCTTCTTAGTACAATTATAATTATGTAGTAGTACATTGGTATGAATTGTGATGCCAGATTAGAATAGCATCACCTCTTTTCTTTCCTGTTGGTGTCTTAAAAGAGGCGACTAAGAGACTCGAGATGCATTTGTATTGTAATTTTAGGCGATGGGCTGACAAACTGTCACTGATACACCATTTCTGAATGACTCTCAAATGTTTTAGCCGTGGCGTAAATGTAATTTTTCCTTACGGTCGTTTACGATCTGCCTACCCCGCGTGGTATATGTGTATCTTCTCTTTTATAAGGTAGTAGTTTCAATAATCCCTGTAAGCTCCTTTAGGTTATTCAAGTCAACTAACCCGAGCACAGCATTCGAGGGATTTACTGTTCTTGGTGTACTATAGTTGGTCGAATTTTTGAAGGATTGGCTCCACCATATAGAGTACCGCTTCATCTACTAAATATTTTTCACTTTCTTACACATTGATAGTTTTTGTAAATAGGTATGATACAGTTTTGTAACGGAAGATGATGATCACAAAAACATTGGGAAAAACTTGCCTACTCATCGACTCAGTTACGTTCCACAAAAATTGTTGCGGTATTGGCAAGAAATTGTGATTTTCAGGGTAAATAACCGTAAAAACGCATTGCCAAAAAGTTTAATAAAAATATGATTGGTAAAATATTTCGTACAAAAAGATATTTATCCAGTTCTATCTAGGTCACGATGCAACGGTGTTTTAAGACAGCTTTATAAAAATGTTTACTGTATAGTAAGCATTTAACAGTTGAGGATACGCTAGCAAGAATATTAAGATCGTTTTTCATTTCCTTGCGTACTTAAGTGTTAAGCGAGATATGTAGAGATTCTTCAAACAAAAAGCACGGAAACGATCCTTGCATAAATTAGTCTCGGTCTCTCGGTAAAGACACACAAGATACTTACCAGCGATAGGAAATATGACAATAAAATTTTGTTTTTGGAACTACATGCCAAAACACCAATGAAAATTACCCATTAGCTCTTCTTTATGGTAGCTGCAGTAGATCCAGTCCAAATGCCTTAACATCAATCACAAGTCAAGATAACAACTTAAGAGGGAAGCAATTGGAGCATATCAATCTTTTTAAACAAATTGGAGGAGTGCCGCGGATCCACCAAGGAAGGTAAGTACACCGTGAGTTCTCGTAAGCCGGGCCCCGCCTGCGCGGGCGCAGTATGAACAGCATTGTTTTTTGTACGCGAGCAGTCGTGTGTGACGCGGAACTCCGGCGCAGGGAAACGCTGAACGATGCCATATTTCACGTTCGTCAGGGGCATTTAGTGCTGTGCTTGCTTTAGAAGATTTATGTTTATAAATAGGTTTGATGTACAATGTCGAGGTAAATCACAGGAGCAGCAGCATTCAGCAGCGTTCCCTGTGAATGCAATGCGATGCAACATCTTGCACTGCGCCCGCCAATGCGCCTGTCAAGCGTAGTGAGTATGACAGTAACCCTCAATTGGGAAGGCCCATGTCCAGAAGCGAAATGTTGTGGATGTTAATGGTAAATCACAGAGGTATCTACCAAATCTTGAATCTGGGACTAACGGATTTAATGGATTATAATGTCAGTCCAACTCTCCGGCCAAGGAGTTTATAGTGTTCTGTGGTCCAGCTGACCTTAAGTTTGATGAGGATGGGACGTTCTCCAAATTCGACAATGGCAGAAATTTCCCTGCGGACGGATTCTTTCATCAAAGATGAAATTATGCTTTTGACAAAATCCTTCATCAAAAAGTATAATATTACATTTTTAGAAAGAAAGAAAGATAAATGTTTATTTGTTACCAATGTTTTGATTATAGAATCTGTCAATAGGGAAAATTCTACCAATATCAATGATTTTTGACATGTCAACTTGAAAAAGCTTGAAAACTTCATTCGATTCAGCAGAAAAACTTGGTGGAACGTAGGTTTCAGCAATAAAACATTTTTAAAAAAGACTTTTAGTTTACCTTGTCATCAATACATTACACGTGAAAGAAAGCTCCACGTAGCAATTCCTCACAAGAGACTACATCCTTCTCACTGCGATAAGAATGGCGTCGTTCGTCGTGTGCGCAGACATGACGAGGCTGACTATAAGGAAAATTATTATCATGGACAGCGAAGAAATTAATTGATCATGGGTCAAAAAATTACCAACCGAAGATTTTTTTTTTAAATCTATAATCGGATGACTGAAATGAAGACATGCGCAATGACGTGGGAATGCTCTGTAAATGTAAGTACCTATTGATATATACTTACCTTTCATTCAGTTAAACCATCGTAAAGTTCGTGATCCTCAAGTAAATAAATAAAACTTCTTTTCCTTTCGAATTATTGAAGAGTACCTTTATGTTAATGTATCACACATTAACAGATACCTTCTCATACAAATACAACCATTGCATTCTTTCCGGTATCTCGGGAAAACTTATCGAGTTTGCACCTATTTTTTTGAACGTCCTATTTGCAAATAGTTTTTTGTACGTCTGGTATCGAGTTTTCAAATTCTGTCGAATAGGATCATAAAACGCTCTTCATTTTCTAACATTACAATCTTACACGTGGAAGGCGAAGGTTAAAGTTGAGCAACCAGCAGCCATAACATAACGCCACCCTGGCGGCAGCGATAAGAACCCTTGAGGCTTGGAGCCTCGTGAAGAGGTTGCCATAACAAAACAACCAGGGACTCCAGCTGTACCGTTACCGTTACTCTTATAATACAAACTCACAAGAACATGTGCTGCTAGCGATAAAAGTACAGTTTTTATTCAACACGTGAGTAATAAAGTAAATTGATCGTTATTGATTTGTGTGCTGGTGACTCAGGCAAACTAGGTACGCAATACAATATGGATTAGGAACCTTCACTCTGCACACCTAGTTAGTTCATAACAATTTATCGAGCCAACAAGTTGGAAATAAAATTCTTTACTGCACCAAAACTGAAGCGCATCTTTTGGAAGAAGTTCCTCAGTAGCCTCAGGTATGTACTTAGTGAATGACCAAATCGTCTTGTTTAAAAAGTGCGGGCGGGTTAGAATATCTATGTAATTGAAACAGAAACAATTTTATGTCTATGCTATGCAGTTTTATCTATCGTTCCAATAATTCTGTGCCATCAGCCTAGCAGTGACATGATGACATATCAAATACAGATTAGGAAGGAATGTGAAATGGGTGGTATTAATGTCGCTCATCCTCCCGTAAACATAGTAAACTCTTTAAAAAAGTATTTAAGTTTTAATATCAGCTATTTAATTACCATAGTACAAGCTTTGGTTTGATTGGGGCTCGATGGCGCTGTGAGAATTGTCCAGGTTATTTATTCTTGAAAACCTCTTACGGCAGATATCTTAGAAGTTATCTTGAAATCAATGTGGAACTCACTGAACCAGGACCTATTAAACCTGATAAAGCAATTTCAAAGGAATTTGAAGCCTTAAGCGACTACAAAATGACCACGTGCTAACCACAAGAATATCAAGTAGCTGGAAAGCAGGTGGACTATCATGCCGAGACAAAATCGATACGATATCGAGATCGATTAACGTGAGAAGTGAATCGAGAGCATTGGTATCAGGAACGAGTTCGGCGAGATTCAGTTAATTAGACAGAATAGTAATAAAGCTGTCAAAGTAATATAGATAAACAACATGTTGTCGATAAAACGGAGAAATGGGCTGTAAAATTGATCGATGGTTGTCTATGTAAGCATAACACATTCGAGTTGGCTCTATTTTTTTTAATAGGTTATGCAAGAGTACAATTAATTCATTCATAGTTTTACCTGTGATTTTAATTGAATTCTGATAAAACGAATGAATGAACCGTTTTTATGACAACTTGAGCAAATTCTTGAAAATTCCGAAGTTGAGTCCGTCAATGATATAGAAAAAGAAAATGAAGAAGTTCACTAATGTGCAGAGGTAAACAATGCTAATGGCAAATCCGATACCTAAGCACATGTGGACTTTCTTAGAACAGAAGGGTCTGTCAACAAAACCACAAAACAAATACCGCTTTGCGCGGGCGCAGCATCTGCAGGCTAGTCGGAGTTGGTTGGTGTTGGTGGGTTGGGTAGTGCTAGTGCGTCACTCCGCGCCGAACCTCCGCGCGCGACGCCCGAGAGCCTGTCGCGTCGCCTGCAGTGCCGCGCGCGCACGAACGAACGCGACCGCGCATCCCGTGCGAACGAGCGAACTCTACGGATTATTCAACTGTGCAATGTGCTATGCTGTTTGTTCTGTGATCGCCCTCAAGGGCTCCGATTGAATTATCAGTGACAATTTCTGTACTCTTTGTGACTGGATTGTATATCATCAGGTAAGTAAATATTAAAGTTACTTTATCCTTTGCTGTAGTTGGCGCCCACGGAATACGGACAATATAGAATTGCGTCAAGTTTATAGTCCATTGTGAACGATTTCATAGCAATGGAATTAAGAGGCCACACGCATTTTTATAGCTACCGTTATTTACTATTTCCTTTAGAACAATCTTGTTAGGTTCACGTTTGTTTTGAAGTTGGTATGCCAGTCATTAAAAAAATAATTAGATCTGAAGTGTCTGGAGCAGAATAGGTTGAAGAATCTCGCCCTTCGGTACTATAAATAGGTCAGTAATGTGTTCATGGTCGGACAGCCTCATTCGAATTACAAAAACTTCACAAGGACCCTGACAGGAGCGTGCCCTCGATTTGTTTACATAAACTTACTATAGCAGGTAGGTGTCTCTATTATTTTCTACCTACAATAAATGTTCCACAATAATTACTCACCAAAAACATTTTAATGTAAAATGTCGCCAAGACGACAGCTTATCCTATGTAAAAGTATTACAATTACAAGAAAGAAGTAAAGTACAACTGACATAATTTAGAAACTTATTTAGTCTTATGTAGATTTTTTACTTTGTATTATGAAAGTATTCAATGCGAATCTACTCGGAAACAAAAGTTTTGAAGGTTGAAGTTTATCAGGTACACGCCTTAATCTCACAATCTCTACACCTTAGTTAAAATCCATACATAAGCCTATTGCAGTCCACTGCTGGACGTAGGCATCACCCAGGGTACGCCATAGGGCACGATCTCCCTTTTTCGCCGACCAGTCGCTACCAGCCGCCTTTTTTGCAAAATCAAAAATGCAAAACCGCAAAATGTACGACTCCCCTAATATCGTGATGACCATCCTCGAGTGACGATATAAAGTATTAAAGCTTTAAGTATTGAAACTTTTTATGGTTTTTAAAATTACTATTGACAAGTTAGTAGAGGTAGAAAAATTGGAGACCAAAGTTATGAGGGTTCAAAAAAACGACGAAGCACTTCGAGAAAAGGTAGGTAGTGCCCTCGCGCTCTGCGTGACTCGTCTTGGCGGGGGCACGACCGTGTCCCCAGATTTAAAAACATTTGATGTAGGTAGAGTTTGCAAACTGTACAATTTGTGAGAAAGATTGCTGCGGGGGCGGCGAGACATGTTTCTTTTCATCTTCCTCTAATTTGTTATCTTTAAAATGTAAATTTTCCTACAATTCACTAAAACACACGTTTGCCTAATTTCCGTTATTACGCTTAATTTACTTTAAGTATTCTTCCTCTTGGTAATTCACTTGTTTTCCGCATCAAGACCCTAGAAAATTACTTTCGTTGTTACGGCAACGATACCTTGCGATCTAGATTCCAAATGGATCGTGATAGGTAGCTGACTCACCTCAAGGCAAGGAAAATTGAAACTGCTATTTGTGTGATTCACAAGCTGCGCTTTCTTTCCGTAACATTGCCAATCGTAGACAAAGGTTTGAGTTCCACGGTTCCTCTTGCGTATAATTCAGTTGCGGTATACATACATACATACATAAATCACGCCTATATCCCTTACGGGGTAGGCAGAGCGTTAACGGCCGTAAAACGGACATTAACACCACGTCTGACAAAATTTTGAGGGTCAATCAGATAACTGTGTATCACTATAGTGACAGGTTGTCAGCCCATCGCCTAAAATTGCAATACACACCCTCGAGTCCCTTAGTCGCCTCTTACGACCCCCACGGGAAAGAAATGGAGTGATGCTATTCTAAGCCGGCATCACACGGCTAGTTGCGGTATGATTATATGAAATAGGTATATCAACTTGGACGAAAAGTCTTTATTGTCTGAACTAAAATTGCGCGTGTAAATGATGAAATCCCATCCTACCCATGTTTCTTTAATCGTTTAGATTACTTTAATTACACAAACCCTTTATTAACATTAAAATATCCACGCGTTTCATGGTTTTAAAATACCATAGCGGTCCGGGGTTTAAAACGCTTACGGTCCCTTTGTCGGTGCACAACCGATTGTTTATGAGAACTTCAAATAAAAATACAATTATCGTCCATGGAAATAATAATAGAGGAGATGGCGCGAACGAAGGCTGTGGGATACATCATTTATCCCTTAGCACGTCGCCTTTTGTGTTTTTTGTATTAACAGGCTTACCAGAAATCGTCAGAGGTCTTTTAAAAACCTTGTTGGTTTCAAAATCACACGTCTTTTCTAATTATAAAAAACAATTTGCATTGTCGATGCGTTTTTGTGCCTGTTGAGCACTAAAGTAAAGGACATCAAATTTAACTAGGCTCATGAAAGTAGTATGAGCTTTTTCAATTACAAGGACTTAGATTAATCTTCCGCCAAAGGTCTAGTTACGCAGTAAACGCAGTGATCCGATTTGTGGTGGTCTATTTTACTAATTGATTGTAGATGTTTTAGTGCCATTACAGGAAATAACATATTACGTTGAGTGCTAAGCCTGTGAGCTTGATGGTAATTGGCTATATAGTTTAAATTGAATTCAACTGCAAATGTTGATGTAACGACGTGTGATTTAGATTCTTACACGAATCCCTCGTTTTCTGCATAGTTAACTGGTGCGGTATTAAGATAAAATACCTACTATTGCATCTACATTAAACTAAAGGAACATGCTACACTTATACAAAGTCTCTGAATATGTGAACGGCACTTTAATTAACAGAACTGCGGGCTTGATCAGACAATCGATGAAAAAGCAGCTCAAGACAATGATAATTAAGTTCATTGATCTATTTTCTATACAATTAAGTACTGGCAGCAAAAACTCTTGTTTCACTTACTCGTGTGACTTTCAATTAACTGTTCTTGTTCATACATATAAAATATGTGATTGTAATCATAATAAAAAAATTAAGAAATTCCATCAGACTCTTCGAATATTTATTTAGGATAGCACAGATAAACTTGGACTAAAAATTTACAAATATGACTTTGCTCAAGAATCTGTTTGCTTAGGTTGATCCAAACACATCAACTTTTTTGAATACTTGGTATTCTCGGCTAAGGCTTCTTTGGAGGCTCCTTCGGTAACCCTTTTAAGAATAGTAGTCTAAGGTTTATTATCTTAGCTTTGACATTGATGCCGTGGCTTTTTTTAAACAATAGAGTCAAATAGTTTCAAGACTTACCGATCATTATTGAATATTCTCAATGGAGCTGTTAATTTTCTATCGGGACCTGTCATTGTGCAAAGGTGAACAATTCTCGCGGTTTCTGCTGGCTGCTGGCGCTGGCCCACTATTACAGATGGCTCTTGCATACATTTTTGTGTGAGAACAAGTTGGGACACAATAGTCTGAAGTCTCACGCTCTCGTGGGTGGTTCTTGCGACATTCAGCTTGTTGCCACTCGTGCCTACATTGTCCCTAACTGGATTGAAATCGAGACGTTGAGATATCAATCAAAGGATAATTTAGATGGATGGTCTATTGTTGCTGACAGACTGAGCGTTATGGTCAATATGTCTATTGTCCGTGTTTGGGAGTATACCACGTTTTGCCATTCACTCAGACTAGTTGGACCACTTACAGAAGAAAACGAGAATATAAAGTGAATCACCAATTTTGTGAAGATTTATAGACCGATTACTCACTTTAGGTTTGCTGTAAAGGATTATAGCACCTTAGTTTGTAATCTTCTGCGGTGAGTCTGTTGTGGCTTTGTTTGTCACATGTAAAAAAAAATCACAACCATGCTTTTTAATGATAAGACCTAATCATTTTTCGAGAAATGTGGTCAAACGGACCCAGACTGTAAAAGATTCTAAGAACCTCTCAAATCACAAAAATCAATCTCCAGTAACGATGATTCATCAGTCAGAAACTCATTAAATTTGTCGTTTTTCGATCTTGTTAGTGGCAAAAAGCGCCTGTAATTTAGCGAGAACATGGATAAATGAATAAGTTTAGCACGAACGAACCTACTTACAGGTATAATACAGCAGACCAACAAAAACACTTGGCAGTGACAAGCGAAAGTGTGGTGTAGTGGTGATCCAGTGTTTAGCCGCTAATAACATTCCTTCAGCAGTTTCCAACACGCGAGGTGGTGCAATGGCGCGTGGCGTGCGCGAATGTCACTCGATATATTCCGGAATGCGCAAATTGCAATGTTCGTGCGTCCGATGCTCCACAGTTGTCACTGATTGATATATGATATGTATCACAGCTTCAGTCGTATAAAAATCTCGGTCAAATTCCGTTCCACATCTAGTTTCTCCTTGTTCGTTTAATTCTTTCTCTCGACGCTTTCCTCATTGCCATAAGCTTGTAAGAAATTACTTACAGATTTTTATCATGTAGCTCTATTGCTCTATTGTTAGTTACGTCAGTTTCACTCTTTGTGCTTCTGTGCAGGGCTGTAAAGTTTATTTGTTTATTATTTGCATTAGCTTTGTTTTCTTTATTGTCTACATCCTCGATTTCAATTCAGAGGACTTTATTATAACTACGGTACATTCGCGTGAGAATAACTTTATAAAAATTTATGTTATTGTAGATTTATATCATGATGGTTTTTATTGTAACCACTGAACGGAATTCTTGAGCGTCACTCTGGGATAAACTTAATTCCTCGGATATTAAATAGTACAATGATTAATACTTTTTTACATCTGCTCCGTTAGAGATTAAAACGCAGAGGCGGCGCCAACGAGAAAATTCCGATCTTTTGTTGCACTTACTGAATGGACGGACATTGCCCCCACGGGTGTTGAAGAATGCAAGAAAAAAGCAATACAATGAATAACATTATTTCTTCTTGTGATGTTTCTCGCTCAACTCTTGGACCCGACGTTCCCGCCGCGGTAACTCACGAGCACCCATTTAACTTCTAATTAAAAAGAAGTTTCGACCTGTTAGCTTTAAGGTTAGTTATGCCTTGAGAAATTCCTTTGTTAATTGTTAAAGTATCAGAATTTGGTTTACTTCTTTGATTTGGTTTGTTTCTTACTTAGCAGCCAGGGCGCAAAATTCCTCAATTTTTAATAGCTAATCGAATTTCCGTCTGTTCTTAAGAATTAAAAAACATGTGTTTTATTCTATTTGCCCAGCGTTTTCACTCGCTGCTTATATTTTTTTTGCGAGAATAAGACGTGCGTGTATTATAGATATAAACCTATCTCGTGGGCCAATCTATCTATTAAAGAAAACCGCATCGAAATCCGCAGCGTAGTTATAAAAATCTTACCATACATAGGGACAGACACGGGGAGTGAGTTTATTTTAATGTTCTTGATACAGTTTTTCGTTATTTGCTAACAATAGTCCGCCAGCATCCGCTCAAGTCAAGGCTGAACAAACGCACGATAAGTTTGCTTTTATTATTAGCTCAGCACCTCGCTATGAGCTTCGATAACGCTTGGTCAAATAGTCGAACTAGGTTAAACCACGGTTTAAGCTGAACCCTTCGTGGCTTTGATATCAATGTTTGTTTAGATAACATTTCGTATGTGTTTAGTTTTTATTTCAACAGTTTCTTGCAGTGTTTTGTCTAAATTTATGATCTGCCGATCCTTGTTTGACTAGGTTTAAAGTTTATGGTGGCGCTAAAGGAAGAAATAAAATATGGCTAAGGACAATATTGGCCTAATATTATTACTTTCAACTCAAAAAAGATAAAATCTATGTTTTTCTAGAATATCATTGACGTTAAGCTAAGTCCGGTTATAAGTTGAGTGCTGGACCCCTCTGATTAGTACCGTCACCGTCCTGGCGCCTCAATCATTTGTCTCAATTGCTTGCAGCTGAATTCCCCTCTTCCCCTGGTCCCCCCTCTGACTCCCGACCGGAGGAAGGACTTATTGTCGTCGAGTTGACCATTAGCTCGTTGTTTCCTACGTCTAGGATCGCCGACGTCCTGGGGATGTTTGTTTGAGGTGGCGTTTATCCAATCTAGCCCTAATGGCTCCTAGATAGGTGTTATTGCACTCAGACACTAGGTCTACGAACTATTCTGATTCATTCGTCGAATTGTCTGGACTGGGCCGACTCGGTGATGGTACTCTTGTTCTTGGTACCTATGCACTTTGAAAAAATATTCTTGTCTGTGTTACTTTTATAGATTTCCAATCGACCAAACTTCAGAATTATCTTGCAGTGTAGACTTTATCAGCGTCGTAGTTAACTGACGAACAATATTATTTTATCAGTGCATCCTATTTTATTCGTTGCATCACTTTTTAATGATTTATTACTAATGATAAAAAAATGTTGTATTATTGCGCTTTAAACGATATTTTTATTTACCCTTCTCCATCATCTACAATTTTGTTACTCCCTTAATCAACTACTTCCTTCTCAATTTACATGGACTCTACCAACTTATCGTTATACAAATTGAGTGCTGTTATTGTAGAATGCGCCCTAAATTCTTGTTTCCTATTTGTATTATTTAAAGTATTGGGCAGTGACCCCAGGTTAGCACGTGCAAGTGACTGCGCTTGCGCCGCCTTATCATTATCAGCTACACTTGTATAATACAATGCTCGACCAATTTGTTTTCGTTACGATTGTATTGAATGTTAATAAATAAACGTACTTTACAGTTACTCTTTTATATTTGTTGTAACAATTGATACTCTACATATTTGTAACTGTAAATAATAGAATAAAATTATTTTAAAAAAAACTTTTAAAACAAGCTTTTATTTAAGTGCTCTGAAAAGATGAAAATAAAATGTTGAATGACATTAACCACATTCATTTATGACTTTACAGAAATTAAAATATAATAAAAGCTTGTCGCGATGCCTAGAAGAAACTACCTAATTACAGTTAGGTGCGTACCTTATTACAAAATTTCAATCACAAATTGAAAGTTTCGCGACAAGCTTTTATTATTATTTTCATTTCTGTAAAGTCATAAATGAATGTGGTTAATGTCATTCAACATTTTATTTTCATCTTTTCAGAGCACTTAAATAAAAGCTTGTTTTAAAAGTTTTTTTTAAAATAATTTTATTTTATATTTTTGAGTTTATGTTACGATAGTTATTGATCAATACGAAAGTCTTTCTATAAAACGGAGAGACCTTCAATAGAAAAACTTAAGGCACGGGGAAAACTAACGTTAGGATAAAGTATAATTATCTCTTTTATATTCTATAGAAGTAGGTTGGAACCTACTCCTCCGGCATCACTAATAGAAGAATTAGCTTGTAATATGTCTTAGTCTTTTCATTTCATTGATGGCGTCATTATTACATGGCCGAGTCCCAGTTAATTTCGAACAGTCTAATTCTTCTATCAGGAGGCCTTCTATTGACGTGACCCTAATTCATGGTGGGCCTACCAACTGCCTATCATGAACGAATTCGTATACAAAATTGCAAGTCCCAGCAGTTGAATATTGAGGAGTTCCATAGTTCGAAGACAACCCTGGATGTAGCGTCTAATTCATGGTAGGCCTACCAACTGCCTTTAATAAACGAATTCGTATACAAAATTGCAAGTCCCAGCAGTTGAATATTGAGGAGTTCCATAGTTCGAAGACAACCCTGGATGTAGCGTCTAATTCATGGTGGGCCTACCAACTGCCTATAATAAACGAATTCGTATACACAATTGCAAGTCCCAGCAGTTGAATATTGAGGAGTTCCATAGTTCGAAGACAACCCTGGATGTAGCGTCTAATTCATGGTGGGCCTACCAACTGCCTATAATAAACGAATTCGTATACAAAATTGCAAGTCCCAGCAGTTGAATATTGAGGAGTTCCATAGTTCGAAGACAACCCTGGATGTAGCGTCTAATTCATGGTAGGCCTACCAACTGCCTATAATAAACGAATTCGTATATAAAATTGCAAGTCCCAGCAGTTGAATATTGAGGAGTTCCATAGTTCGAAGACAACCTTGGATGTAGCGTGTAATTCATGGTAGGCCTACCAACTGCCTATAATAAACGAATTCGTATACAAAATTGCAAGTCCCAGCAGTTGAATATTGAGGAGTTCCATAGTTCGAAGACAACCCTGGATGAAGCGTCTAATTCATGGTGGGCCTACCAACTGCCTATAATAAACGAATTCGTATACAAAATTGCAAGTCCCAGCAGTTGAATATTGAGGAGTTCCATAGTTCGAAGACAACCCTGGATGTAGCGTCTAATTCATGGTGGGCCTACCAACTGCCTGTAATAAACGAATTCGTATACAAAATTTTGTGTCCCAGCTATAAACCGCTGAGGAGATCTCTCGTACGGAGCCGATCCTGGCAGCAGCATCAGGTCAAATTTATGATTAACATGCATTGTCATCGGTTCTGGACCAACATGCAAAATTTCAACTCAATCGGATACCGAGAAGTGGTTCAAATTAAACTTGCAAGATTTGCACCGAACAAACATTGTTACTTACTTACTTACTTACTTACTTACATACTTACATACACTGCAAGTTAAATAAAAGCTTTTAAAAAATACATGGATTGAATTTGGAGTGCCAAGTTTTTTCATATATTTTATAAAAGACGCCCTTTAATGCAAGATATGCAACTAATCAATCAATTGCTTGTGCTTATAAGAACTAATCATACAGCTACAGCTCAAGGCCAAAAGTTAATCGATTGTTATTGGTCAGTAATCCTTCTAACGAGCGATCGACTTCAAGATAACCATATTTAGGTTTATTTACAAATGCTTACTTTACTGCTAATAAGGTTATCTTGCTCATCTTTATTGCCGTTGCGATCGAAATCCGACAAAGAAAACAATTTACTAAAACAAACAATTATGCATAAAGATGGTATAAAGTGCCAAACTAAACATGGAGGTAAAGACCAAACATTTTGAGCGGCAAACTGCTCCTAATTGTGCAAGCTCCATGACCAGAGTTGACTATAATTTTAGCTGTTGATCAAGACTAAAATAATCTTTGAAAAACTGTGGGATACAGTAATTTTACTACCTACTGCTCGCTCACTCATATTCCTAAACGAGGAAATCCTTTCATCACCTATGTTACCCATTTAACTCACACTGGAATCATTAACTGATCCGTTTCCTTTAAAAGAACACACTCGATTCTCATTTAGATCCTTTCTTACATGGATTATATATTTCTTTACATGTCAATGATCAGACGTTGAGATCAAACAAAGAATAATATTATGATACCCAGATGATTAAAACAGAATAGTTCATAATGTCATATGATTATGTTTAATACCTACGTTCGAATGTCGCGTGATGGATGAGCGACAGTCGTGTCGTGCGAAGATGAAGCTAGAAAGTTAATCGCTGGGATTACTCGATTTCGGTGACCATTGTTAGATGGTCGCAGAGTGTCTCATTATTTCATTTTGGTATAATTTAGGCAAAAAATATATGAGTGTTTGAAAGACGATGGTTCTGCAGGCAAGTTCAAAACTTAATAGCAAAACGAATCTGCCTAATATTACCTTTATTTTATGCACTACTCTCTTCACTTTTATTTTTTCTCAACCCAAAGGTTGTGTAGTAAAGATTGCTTTCAACGATACCACCGACGACGAGCCACCTTTGCGCATTTTTTAGTTTAAGTTTTCCATTGATGTATTTGTGTATTGAATGTGCAGTAAAGTGTTTCAACTTTTGCTTTCTTACGAATAAGAAATATTTTTGATAATGTGAACCATGCTAGTAATGTTGATCTCTAGAACCACAAATGTGTTCAAAATGGTCAAATTATTTGTGTTGCGGTGAACAGAAGTGAAATAGCAAAAAGCCATGACATAACTACGGTCGGCAAACATGAAATAAGCTTAATAACAACGACAATGTATGTAATTGCTTAACAATTTGGCTTGTACAGATGCAATTAGATTCAGAAGACAACGTATTAAAACCAAGGCTGAAGTTTAAATGGAATTAGAGTCGTAACTTTTCGCAAACGACACCATTGTTTCAAATAATGATATCAAAAGAAAAGAATTTGGCACTGAATACAGTTACTTACACGAAGTATTTTTTATTTTTTAGTGAGGTACTGTTATAATATACATACCTATTGTAACTGGGCGCTCCCCACAAAATAATAAAGCTAGCAACACATATTTACTTAGGAACTGACTTATTAAATGTCACTACTTGTTACACCTTTTTAACCGTAAAGTAGATACAAATATGGAAAGGAATTCAAAGCAATGTGTTGAATTTTCTACTTCTATATAGGTCCTTGAACTTTTCAATAAAATATGTCTCTATATTATCCATATAAGAAGAAACAGGTAACACTTGCAGCTCCACATGTGATTGATATAAGAGAAATACCGTGAGAAAACCGCTACTGTGCAACGGTACTTATTGTTTTTGTGGTTTTCTTAGTTTCCTTTACCAACCGCAGTGTAGCTTTCCATTTCGTATGTCGCTTTTCTCACTGTCTTATACGTATAGCCAGCAATTCTATTTAGTTTTGTCATACGCAAGTATAGCCATCAGTATCACTTTCTTTCTGTTACCATCTTTGATCTTTGATGACAGCCATTTATCATTAAACCTTCTTATCACGTCGTAGTGGTGTTTTTGTTGTGCAGGGAGGGATACATTTATCCTTCTGAGAAATCTTTTATGTTTTTTTAATCAAAGAATATCTTAATACCAGAAGCACCTTTTTATTTTGGAATCAATATGACCGGTAATTTTGATAAATCTGTACAAATTGGACTTACTGTCTAAAATGCGGTAGAAATGGTTTCGTAGAGTTTCAAATACCGAACAGAGAGATCGAAGATACCTGCACGCAACTAAGCAATCTGCGAATATCTCTAATGTGTGTCGTTCGTTGCGTGTTATTGTTAATATTATGGCACATTGCTGCATAGAAACTCTTCGGTGGACGGGATGTCGGGTTGGTTATCGATGGTTGGCATTAGACGATCGTCGGTCCACGTCGCAAGGTTGTCGTGGTGTAGTTGTCCGTGTGTCGTCGAGTGTGAGGAGAATGTGCGATGTCTCCGGGGAATCCGATCCCGCGTATGATATCGCATCCATCACGCGGTTGATCTTCACGGTCTGATACAAATACAACTTTATTTTCGACCAGGTGTTTGTTATCACTTTTCCCAAAATCTATGATTACGGTGCAACGATCGACTTTCTTGTAACTTCGTGTTTTGTTTTAAGTGTTAAAATGCCTTTTCCTTCTGAACTAGATTTGTTTAAAGTAGTTAGTTACCGTTCTAAACACTATTGTTTAATTATCTGATATTGTTGCTCTAGTAAGTGGCTAATCTAATCGCTATTCAGAGCCACCTCTCCGGTTTGGTAATCCATTTGCATGCAGACCTCGTTCCTTGATGGTTTTTTTGACACTCCAACTTTTTTTGCAAGATTACGTTTCCGTTCCGCATTGGGCTTTGAGAATTTTTTCATCATGGAGTTGTAAATTGGCGTCAATATCTTTTCTTTCTTTATTTTGTTCTGCCCAAAAAAACCTCATTATTGTAATCTTGTTACAGTTGCATTTGCAGGTTTTAATGATCTTTTTTCACTTGAAACTACAGTTCAGTTCTCGTTTTAGCAAATAAAACACTAAAGCCACTGAGCCAACGTAATCCAATACTCCTGATAACGAGCGAGTTGTTTCAAGCCCTATAGGGTCTCTATCACTATCACCAGCTATTCAATAGCTGCTATTGCATTACCAGCGGTGAAGTACTTCAGTCCCTCTGCTTGCACCCAATGCCCTCGGCTGTGTAAGGCTTGAGGCTCATGTTTCGGGACGATGACCCGATATGTCTTTGGTTATTTATAAACGGTAATGCGATTTTAGGTGACGCGAATTTTGATTGGGTTTGCCAGCCTTTTATGGAGAGAAAAAGAAAACCTTTTAATATTTTTTTTTTTTTTTTTTTTTTTATTAATGATGGGTTTGCTCTTGACTCTAGTCTAGGTCATAGGGTCTAGGTTAATATTTCAGTTATTTCGGTTTATTTTTCTTCACTGTCGTTGCATCATCCATAGACTGCAATGAATCAGAAATTAGACCAGCGTGTGACTCAGATACCACCATCTTCATCAATATTATACTCCAAAATTATAGCTCGTATTTAAATGAGGCTGTTTTTACAAAATCTAAAGCAGATTGGGCAAGCCATGGACAATATTTCAATTTAATGGGTCAGTATGATACGCGTGAAACGCTGTAACACGATATTGACTTTTAAAAGCGGCTCTAAATAATTTACGGCTGTCACAATGATGTTGTTTTTATTCACCTTCAATAACAGTTTATTGAATAAATGTAGCAATCATGTGTCCTATTTGCATTATCGAATATAACTAGGTTGCACGCATCAATTGCATATAAAATTGGATCGATTGTAGCATAAAACGCAATCTTCCTGCATCTAATAAATAATATTTGAAATCATAACATTGGAATGTGAGATAAGAATCGCGTGTTGTTTATTAATATGGACGTCTTATTCAAATCTTTGAAACAGAAAGTTAGAAGAAAGATAATAGCAGCTACAGATACGGTTAATAGCTAGATATCCTCATTAATTATTGTAACATCACACATGAATCATTTATTCGTTCATGTTGGTGCCGTCAAATATATATTTCCAAGTTTGCTTAGTTATCTGTGTTAGTGGGCCGTCAAATAGGCGACGATAATGGATTTACTTACAAACTAAATTATTGTTTATTTTACCAGTTAAAGCGTTAACAATAATATTAGAAATTTGCCGCAACTCCGGTCATTGCTAAATATTTTTAAACCTTTTAAATATGTTCATCAGGTTATTTAAAGATAAACATTTACAAATGCTCATTTCACGCTTTCTACCACGCCATATGATACGGTGGTCGAAATCACAAATCGAAATAAACATTCGAGTGATGTTCTGTCCCGGAAACGGATTAGGTGTTTCACGTCACCGCATCAGACACCCGAGGGGCTGCGTCGCATGCCAACGAGTCAGCAAGAGCTATCGACCTGGCATTGCCAAGGTTGCAGTCGAGCTCTAACCAACACGCGTACGGTATGCAAATTTCTGGAATTATATTTGAAGGATTGACGAAAATAGACACATTGACAGTGAGGCAACAGTCTTCATCCAATGAAACCTGGTAATTTTTTAAATCACCTGCTACTTTAATTGTCAGAGGCCTACATGGCACCAGTGTTCAAAACAGAAGCTTCATGTAAGATAAAGGAACGTCAAGGAATGTTTTTATGATGATGTAAATGATAGGAGCAGGAGCTATTTTGTTTCTAGAAATAAGAGAAGCCGTGACATTCCTTTAAACAGGAAGCAGTGCGAGTGCGTAGCATCATCCGCGGTCATTTCGTGGCACCATGTTATTAGTTAGATGGACGTCAATCTCGCCACTGCCCAAGAAACATCATCTTTTATCGTGATTAGTGTAGGAACATACCGTACACATCCCGTGTGTTAATAGCTTCCTCCAGATTCCTATTAATTAGTCCGTATTTAGCACGGCTTTGAACGGATCGTAAAATTTTTAACTTGTCGGATGGGGCGTCGGTAACTCGTTTAGTTTATTGAATTTTTGACGCATACTGCCTCGTCTGCCCACGTAAAATGTAAAGAAATAAAAATTTTAATTCAGAGGTTTCGCAAGTTATGATTTACTATCTACCTAAACAGTTCCTTAAAACTCTTTGATTCCATTGTATTGCCGATCCATATTCTATGATAATGATGATGTGATAAACGTTCTTACCCAATAATGAATGTCACCCGTGCGTTGATCGATTGAGTGTCGTGTTCGGCATTCGTTTTCACTATCCGCAATATTCTCGACGCTCTCCTCGATTTCATTCGTTATTTCAACAGTCATCATTCGATCCGATATGTCGTTTCGTTTAGCTTTAGCTTTTACTTAGATTTCGCCACGAGCTAAGTGTTCGACGTGACAGCCGTCAGTTCCAGTCTGATTTGTGTTTGCACGAGCCTTGTGCTGCCAATCGTCGATGAAGCGTGGCCGATAAATTCGGAATGTTCAGTAGAATAACTATTTGTGGCGAGACACAAACTTCCTCTCATTGTGCAACAATAACATCCGATCCGTAATGCACTGCACTGACATTGCCTCCCAAATTGTGCTCAGGTTAGTTTTTGTAAACAAAAGGGTTAAGCAAGTTTTTGCTTTCGGTTTTAGCTACTTCCTTGACTTTGCTGAAATGTGCATTTTTAATGGCGCGTTTAAAAACTTTGACACCAGGGTTCTTAGGGACGTTGGACGACTAGGTGTCCCACACGAAATGAAAAGAGAAAAATGGCGCATTGTGGGCGACCAGCCGGTAAATTTTTACAGATTGATGTTTATTTCTGACTTTCCATTGTTAATGCAATTCTATTCTAAGAATTCCTGCATCAGTATATGGTATGTTTATTTCTCTTACATTACCTAACATTCCTGGTCTTATTTCGCTCTGCTTTGGACATGTTTGAAAACGCGTCAAAATTATGAATTTATTCGACATGTTTACTTCATATCGGTTTTGATTTGCGTTCTAAGATTTCGTTTCAATCATACATGAAGTCATGTTTTGCACGTGATTAAGCAGGTGGTTAATCCGATCCGTTTACTTGACATTTCATTGCATTTACTATACTTACCTAAATATTTTGGTATTAAAAACAGACGTTGAAGTTGATTATGATAAGTATGATTATAGTTCGATCATATAAGTATGACGATGTCATTTTAAATTATCTTATGTTAATTTTAAATTTTTATGCCTACTATTGCCTTATTGAATTTTATACTGTGTATAATTTTGTGTAAATCGTGTTTTATATAGTTTCCAGCTGTGCCGACGTATTTGGTTGTTTCCTATTTGGTGCTAAGAAGGTGTAACAACTTCCCACATTTTGGAATCATGCTTACATAATGTTTGGCTATAAATTTTGTTAATTATTATTTCCCTTTGTTCTGATATAGAACCCATAGTAGATTTATCTGAATGAGTCAAGACTGGATTTATTCAATAGTTTCATGTAGGCCCACGGAGCAACGTCAGCGACACTAGCGCCGCTTAGTGAACTAAAAACAGTGCCTGAATACGCAATTGTTATGAAAACCAAATTATGAAATAACGACAATCACTGACCACAAACATTATTTAGAATCTATAAAATCTTGTTAAATTTGTGCGTTATGTAGTGGCCGTTTTTAGCAATATCGGCATACACCACTCAAACTCACAGTTTCAAAAAGGTTTTATTGCTTCTAAATAATCTTTGTGGCAAGTGATTGCTGTTAATTCGTAATTTGGTTTCCCAATCAATTAAATCAGTAGGCAGTGCTTTTTTTATTGAGCTACGCTACTATCGCTGAAGTTGCCCCTTAGGTAGCTGTAGGTAGGAGTGTCCATACCTTAATCTAACAATATTTGCATCAGTCAATTGTCTGCTACCGTTACTTATACTTCCTCTATACTATCTTTCTAAAGACCAGTATCACTCATTAAGTTTGTTGAATATATTTTACTTGTCGCGTCAGCTGATGATGAGGTTACTCGATCTATGTCCTTGTTTTTATCAGTACCACGTAGTATACGAAACTAGTCTAGCTATCGTAGATGTAGCTCTAGATCTGGACAAGAGTATTATTGGCGCTCGTTCGGCACTAGCAGCGCTTCCAGTTATCATTTATAATGCGCACTGCTAAAGAGTGGAACTCACTACCGGCGTCTGTGTTTCCAAACACATACAACCCTAATCTCTTCAAAGTAACAGTGAACAGGCTTCTTCTGGGTGAGCTCGCTCCATCTTAGACTCTGTCTCTGTCCCATGACCTAGACTAGAGTCAAGAGCAAACCCATCATTAATAAAAAAAAAAAACTATTGATCATTATGTTTCATGTTCCGTATTCTTGACCTAATTAATCTCCACATAAATAGGTAAGGAGGAGTAGGTTTAGAGGAATGACAATGGGCTTAAATGTCGATTGCCATTCCTACAAACCTATTCCTATTAAAGTTTTAAAACCCTTCATGGCATTTTCATCAATTAGATAAAATGTCATCTTATGTGTAAGTTTTTAGGGAAGTTAAATATTGCTAAAAGTACTTTTGTTCATTATTTCAGCTGTTCGGCAGTTAATTAGGTTAAATATTCATGTGCGATATGCGCAAAGATACTAACCTTTTTTGCTACGTTTGTGCTCGGCGAACTTGGGTTCGGATTTGCATTCATTACTGATAATGAGGTTAATGTTATTTGTATATATTTCCTTCAAATCCTTTTAAACAATTCGTATTGCATCTTGCAACATTCAGGCTAATGCAATAGAATATGTCATCGTAAAGTTAACAAGATAGTGCAGTAAAACGCCTACTTCATTAATAAATATAAGCATACAATATACCTAGTGTATAACGCTAGTATTATTGGCAAATTACGACTGTTACATATAACTGCAATTTGTAATTGGTACAACAATGTACAATTTACTTTGCTTTTACGTGCATTTATTTGTTAACGTTTTCATTATCTAAATAGTTTGGGCTTTTTGATAGATTATTTTCTAATCGAATCATGGGCTCACTAAATTGAAAATCGTCACCATCAACATCATCTGCATGCCCTTATCCCAATTTATTTGGGTTCGGCGCAACATCTTTCTTTCTTCTACTAACTTTTAAAGTACAGTATAAAATCTGTATGTGTCCATCGCTCCATACCCCAGCTACAAAAGACAATGACGTTGAAGAAAACCCCATCGCAGTAAAAAACATGAAAGTGTCCATATGCGCCGCGCCGGATGCGCGTACGCCGCCTTGCTGCCCTCCCGTACCGCCTCTGGCTCTGGCAGCCATTGCTACATTTGATGATGTCAGATTTTATACTGAGTATATTATGCTCTATAGCGTCAAAAGACAGTACATTAGTACACCTAGAACTAGCTAGCTAGCAATGCTATCCTTGAGTTATCGTCAGTCTCATCACATATCATCATTAATCTTACGTCAAAATTGTTTAACAAAACATCACATAAAAACTTCAGGGTAGGCAGAGTGTAAAAGGCCGCAAAAACAGACATTCACGCCACGTCTGACAAATATTTGAGGGTCATTCGGAAAAATTGTTTATCGCCATAATGACAATTTGTCAACCCATCGCCTAAAATTGCAATACACACCCTCGAGTCCCTTAGTTGCCTCTTACGATACTCACGGGAAAGATATGGGGTGCTATTCTAAGCCGGCATCACACGGCATTTCTAAGCTGGCATAACACGGCATAACATTAGATAAAATATTATTTAAATAGGTGAAATACTTCGTCCATATAGATGATCCAGTAGTTTGCAAATTGGATACATCTGTTGTAATTCAAATTTCGCGCCTTCTCATACTAGGTTCTAAAACAAACATCCTAATGTTTTACTGAAAAATTGAAGCGTATTTCAGCTATAAAATCTTTATTTTATCAGAAAAATGGTGCCACAGAATATAGACAGCATGGTGCATTTGTTTTAGAACCTAGTATGAGAAGGCGCGAAATTTGAATTACAACACTCTGTTTTAGGCTCTCGAAGGCTTTAATAATAGAGCTTATTCTGATCTCATACTGAGACCAATTACTTAGTTATCTTACAGCTTTCAATATATCACATGACAATTATCGATCCAATCAACTTCCATTTTTACGACCAGGAAGTCCCTTAGTTCAACAATAGACACAATGGGATCAGGTACTTAATGCTCTGGATGCATCCGGGACCCTTCACGAAATAAAAGATGCTGCATTAGCAACGCCATATGGGGTCCCACGTCAAGTTAGAGGATACAAGTGAACGGCATGTGTGTACGGTAGTGATGGGCGATTGTTCTTAAAACGGACAATCGAATTATTCGAATAAATTTGTAAATGGTATTCGAATGATCATACGTCATTCGAATGAAAATTATTAATTCGAATGATCATTCGCTATTCGGATGGTTTTCGATCGATTAAATTCATTCGAATGCAAATAGTGAATAAATCATTCGAATGATTTTTTGTATTTATCATTTAATACAAGATCTTATTAAAATCTATCGATTTTTTTACATGTTGATGTAGTTTTATAATTCATATTTTAATTTCATTACGATTATTCTTAATGCGATTTAAATACAAATCGTCCAAATTCATTCGAATGAGTCGAATTCATTCGAATGATATTTTTCATTCGAATAATTCGAATAGTCCTTTTAAACAATCGAATACGTCTCTATTCGAATGATCATTCGAATAAATCATTCACATTCGCCCATCACTAGTGTACGGTGCATTTGTTACTTAAAACCTCTTAAATGACCACATAACAGTTTAACTGAGAGATCATGTTTCGAGACAACGGAATAGTGCGAAATTTAGCAAGTTTTTGCATATCAATGATAAGCGACATCCGGTCTCTTGGCTTTGGTCCAATAGTCTAATCTTATGTTAGTTTACGACTAAATATTTGAAGCAAACGAACGATACATGTTTTCTAGAAGGTTGTCATGAAACGATGAATCCATATAAACACTTGGTTATTTCTCATTTATTCTATGATGCAAATGTGTAAGATCTTGTCTTGATATCGTAAGTTTTCATTATGGTTTTCCTGATGCAATTACTGGCAGCTTTATGGAAAATCCGGTTTCAACACCGCAAATCTATTGGTAGTCCTCTCGTATGTCCAAGGTTGCGTAGAATCCGGCTCAATAGCCACAAGTACGCATCTTGTGACGCCTTCACCTTTACAATCCCATTTGCAATTACACTTACACCCGAGATACATTTTATAAAATTATCGGGCGGATGGTGTGTGAAGTAATCTATGAACAGATTATATGGATACCTTTACCATCTAAGGGCCTGATATTTGCCACTGAGAAGATTTTTTCGCACTGTAAATGTTTATACATTGATGACGTGCTGTGCGATGCCAGCTTAGAATATCATCACCCCATATCTTTCCTGTGGGTATCGTAAGAGGCAACTAAGGGACTCAAGGGTTACATGTATATATATATATATATATAAATTGCGAGGTCGTGATTCCTTAAGAGAATTGTTTAAAGAAATAGGCATTCTTACGCTTCCTTCGCAGTACGTTTTTGATAACATAATGTATGTGCGTAAGAATTCTAATTCATATCTAAGAAACACTGATATTCATTGTCGAAACACAAGAAATAAAAATAAAATTGTACAGCCGCAAACCAGATTAAGTAAGGTCAGAAAATCATGTATGGGGAACTGTATACGTTACTATAATAAAATACCAGACGAAATTTTACAGTTGAATGATAATCAATTCAAAACAAAAATCAAGAATATTTTATGTTCAAAGGCATATTACAAGCCAGAAAATTATCTTACAGATAAAGACGTCTGGTCAGTAGCAACTGTAGCTCCAACACAATGTATCAGGTAGATATCATATTTAAACTTCAATTTGACATAGATTTAATAACATTGACATAGGTTTAACTTTGACATGTATTTGTTTTTTACATTATTGTAAGTTTACTATTCTTTTTTTTATGTATTATGTTAAGTACCTAGATATGACTTTCTAAAAGAGAATTTTGTAAATTCCTACTTAGAAATAAATTATTTGATTTTGATTTTTTTTGACATGTGTACTGCCATTTTAGGCGATAGGCAAAACCTGTACCTACGGTGATACACTATTATCTGAATGACCGTCAAATGTTTGTCAGACGTGGCGTAAATATTCGTTTTATAAGGCCGTTTACGCTCTGCCTGCCCCGCGATGGATGTAGGTGTGATACCTATATGTATGTACTTTATTGATTAACTAGCTGTTGCCCGCGATGTATCGCTGACTGAATATTATGGTTAGCATACCACCGCCAAAATTAAAAAAATATGCTTACTACGCTGCGGGACAGGAAAGTAGATATACGCGCAGTATCTTATTCTTGAGTTTTCTTTTTGTCGTTCTATGCTGAGCTAGATTAAAGTGTGTGTTTGTTATTGTTGCAGTGATGCTGAAGCACGTCGCGGTGTCCCCGCACCGGCAGCGCGCTGACTCCGTGAGCCTGGCGTCGTCCGCCTCCTGCTGCAGCCTCGGCAGCCTCGACCACAGGCACGACTCTGTCACCGACCTGTCACATCGTACGGTAAGCACATATTTATCTAACTTTGGCTATTTTAGTATTTCTCCCGATAGTGCTGTCATCGCCGGCTAACGTTGCCGCGAGGTTGACAACAGAAGTGAAATGACCACACGCAGCTTTCAAACTTCCGTATTTTTCTCTGTTTTTTTGTGATATTTGTTTGACATCGATCAACAAACTTTATTGCTTGTGCATTGCTCGTTATCTACACATCATTACACGCATAATTGATTAAGCAAGAGGTGTGTTTGTTATAATAATGTAATGTAGATGATCACCGAAGATAGGTTGTTTGTTGCGCTTGCGCAGCGTGATGTGCCATTTTGATTGCACATAGGTTATCTTTGTTGCTGACTGATCGTGGGATTAGTAGACTATATTAAGAATCAAATTATATAAAGTACCTATTAAACAAATTGTACTTAAAGTTTTGAAATTAGTTATTGATACATGAAAATAAAAAATTTAAAAAAAAAGTTTACCGTCTCAGCGCTCTGCCACTAAGCTACTGGCGCCCCAACCGAACACTTCAAATTCTCAACCTCTTGATACTCGTCCTGAAGCGACGTACTAGCGGCATCTATTGAAAGTTATTTAAACTAATACTATTGTTAGTCCCCATTACCAGAAGGAATTAGGAGGAGTCCCAAACAAAATCACAATCAGCTGACTAAATTTAGTCATTTCATTGGACATTATCTGCAATATTTTTTATGGGATGTTGTTTAGTTTCATGGTCTGAATGCACCCTATCAGTATTCGGAAGGCTGTCCGCCTTACACCCTATATATTTACCTCAAAAAGAAAGTGTCTCTGCAAATTAAGAAATAACAGCTCGTCATTACCTTTCTAACGACTTGATAGCTACAACATTTTACTCTTTACCTTGTCTCTTAAATGTTATTTAAAGTAAATATAATCTTTATTGGTCTCCGGAAGGTCACACAGGAAGTCGATGTTGACTTAATGCTTGATAACTTATCGAAATTATGTATATTTAAACAGTATTTACATTAGACCACCGAATTTATATTTCCTACAGCCAGCACAGCACTGAGTAAACGTGAATTTTGTTTATTCCCAAGAATTGTTATTGCTCTATCTGGATGATGTTTTTTGTTCTTTCTGGAAATGTCGGATTGTGATTCCACTGGCACCAGATGTAGCTAATACTGGAAAATTTCTGATTAATCAATTTCTAATAGGCATTATCTTTAATATGTTAGTATGAACGTGTACTGCAGGTTTATCTCAGCGCAATATCCCACCAATAAATTAATTATTCATATTAATTTGTAATTTTTATCCTCTGCCTGAGAACGAAGAAGTGACAATGAGATGATTTCGACATTGTGCTCAGCAGGGTTGCCGTGGCTGCCTTCAGTGGTATACTAATTAAGGCGACACTGACATTCGATGGCCGAGTGAGATACCGCCACAATGATGAGAATGACGCGCTATGGTTCGGCCTTCGCGCAGCTCATGCGCATTGTATGCTCAACTCGCGTTATGGAAAGTGCTGACGCGTGGGAGAGTTTCCAAATTTTAGATTTTTGATAGTGTAGATCTATGATCTTACCGTTGAAACCATTCAAAGATAGGTAGGTACGCTCGAATTGGGTTCAGTTTTGCATTTTTTACTTACTTATGTGAACTTGAATTGCTTGCAAATCATGCATTGTAACTTTCCTGTTATAATAATGAAAACTAACATTAATATTAGATTATCGCAAATAACAGTTCTGTATGTAATTTTTACTTGATTAGTTTTTCTTTGTCTATAAACATACTCCTATGAATGTGTTTTATAGTAAGGTAGGTACTTTTATAGACTCTTTATGTGAATGTGATTGTCATTATTTTAGATGTTAACACAAATGGTTGCAGTATATCATGTTTACAGCCAACATGTGTTCTAATCCGTGCTAACAAATCTTCACTGCTTCTTATGTTGTAAGTATGTTGCTCAACTTATAGAAATATAATACAATAAAATTTGATTATTTTCAAAACAACAAAGTGTTTATTAACTAGTGGCCGGTGTATCCAATAAAAGCTTATCGCCTGTGTAAGGAAACACAGCACAATTCATGGACTTAATCCGTAGCAAACGAAATTGGTATTAAATCGGAAAGTAAAGTAATGGATAAGTATATATAGTATGAATAGTTATAACCACTTCAACTGTTTTGGTAACTTAAGCTTCAAGTATTGGATTTTCCTTTATCATGCAGTTTGGTTTGTTTGTAAGTATGTACTTTTGTATTTTATCGTTAGCGCTAAATGATGTTTCGCGTGCTCATCAGTCACTGAGTATTTATCTTCAATTATCTTCAATAGCAGCTTCTCATGAAATCTACCTGTATCTGAAGTGTGAGTGTTTTTTTAATCAATGTGAGAGCTGTGTTGCATGTTCGTACCTCGTTTTTTCCTTGACACGGGACTCAAACTCGGTCCCACCAGTCGGCAGTCTCGATGCTAACACAATGATGGCGGTCCGCCCCCGATTCACTCGACTCTCTCATATCGAGTAATTGGTAAAAACCTTGCGATTTTACAACGGTAGTCGCAGAGTTATCGAGGGTATTGGTCATGGACGGATCTGATTAATTTGCCTGTTCTTAACTAGCAATTTTTCAAGGCCTTTTATTTAGTTTAACCTATATTCACCGGAAATTAATGGATGAAACTTAAAAAAGAACTGATTGCTCTATGGTATTGTAAGAAGACGAAACTTTTTTATAAAATGATTTTTAAATATTTCTAGGTATTGACACGCCTAGTAATAATTCGGTCAATAGTATTTACAGTTTGGAGTCTGCAAAATATTTACTGACATGTTATTAAATTGAAAAGTAAATAAACTGCAGCTCTCAGTGCTATATGATGAAACTTTGAGACCGCTGCACCAACAATGGACAAATTAATTATAACAAACTAATAAACATTTCGATCTACTTGCTCGGACTTCTTAACCCTTAACTGCTTGGTATAAGGCTGGAATTCGCACACGTGTTCAGAGTGAGGTTAGAAGCACATTGTGCGGTGTGTTCCCTTCCCACGCTCGGGCGACACATGCGCGCGCGCACCGTGCATTGTCGCCGGGAGCTGCAATTTTTTTGATGACTCGGAAAAAGATGCTTAGTTCGTGCTTAGAAAAGTGCTCCGTACATAACGCTTCTCGGTAGTTCGCAGGTATCAAAGGTAGAGCTCCGTTTCACATGACAGAATACTTAGGAAACTGTAATTTCAAATCTACCAGACAATACATAAATTTAACTCTGGTCACTGTTTTACTTTACAAGAATAGCAAAGGTAATTTGAATAAGCAAGTATGTTTCGCGTAGTAGGCACACTTGCAGCCTTATTTTGTTGATGTAAGTACATTTTGTATGTTGTGAGTGCCGCCAACATACAGATAGTGTTACGTGTCGGAAATTCAGTTATCACTACAGCTTTGCTCAGTTGTACATTCAACTGTTGTTCGGGTTGGTCGAATAAAAATAATACTTAATAACATTATTAAAATGAAAGTCGGAAGACTGACGCATTTCGATTTAGCTACTGGATCATGGAGTTTGTGGACTGAGCGTCTGGATCAGTACTTCGTTGTGAACGATGTGAAGCCGGAACTGAAAGTGGCGACATTGATTGCTTGTATCGATGATGCCACTTACAAGCTGATGAGAGAATTTTGCAGCCCAAGGAAACCTGCAGAATACTCCTACCAGCAACTTGTAAACATAGTACAGAGTCACCTGCACCCAACGCCACCTGTAATGATGGAGAGGTACTCTTTTCGAAGGAAAATTCAGAGAGAGAACGAGAACGTAATACAGTATGTGACAAGCCTCCGTCAACTGTCGAAAACCTGCAATTTCAAAACGGATGAATTTTTGAGAGATCAATTCATCTTCGGGTTGAAGAGTGAGGCGATGAAGATGATGCTGATCAATGAAGGAGAGCTGAGTTTCGCGTCGGCGGTGAACAAAGCTGTTGCGTTGGAAGCAGCCGTGGAGTATCAACTGAGACAGGCAAAGCTAAAGGTTAACGAACCGAAGGAAAACAAACCACAAGACCGATTCCGCAATCAAAACCAGCCAAGAAGCGAAAAACATCGACATCCAATTGTTTTAGTCAATCGGATTCAAAGGAACGAATATAATCACGCTATCAAAGAAAAGCTAATCAGTAAAATTTCAAGACCAAGTCGTCAACGAAGGTACACTCAGCGCTTCGGCATCGACTACGCCGTGACGTACAACTTCAAAGACTATCGGAACCATATCGTGGATGCTTTAGCCAGTGATGTAGATTAAGTCAGAATGTGTGGTTATTATAAAATGACTTGAAGCTAATTGTGTGTTATTTGCTTGGCGGGAACTCACTACTTATAACTGGGTGTAACGAACTTGACCGGGGAAACTTGGAGGAAACTCAGGAAACTACTTACCACAGTCTTACGCTTAATATTGTCATTGCAGAGTAACATAGTCTCTGAACTCTTAGTAGAAGATTACTTTGTAAAACCTATGTAGTACCTTCGTGTATGTTTTTTTTATATATACTCAACATGTATTTTTTTCATTCAATCTTTACTTACCTCTACATTCCTACTCACATAATTTTCATCCATGATCTTGCCGACATTGTCTATCCTATTTATTTCACACTCAAATTCTAAATTGCAAACGAATTATACAAAAGTATCTACGTAACTCCCCTGTTGCTTCTATGGGGTCTCGTAATGGCGCCACCACCGGAAGCTAGATGTCACTTCCGCCCATTATTGCGCTATATGAGGCTTTCTAGACGATCGCCGGCGTTGCACGCGCAAGAAAACTGACCAATCAGTGGACAGAACCCCTGATTATCGACACTCTATATTTGGGCATTTCCTTTGACTATGGTGGAACAACTAAGAAAAGTGTCGAGAGATGTGTATAGTAATGTGTGGTAAGTAGATTTTTTTATCGGGTCATTCCTTGACTCAGTGTTCCACAGAGGTTTCACATGAAAGAAGAGAGTAGAAAAGTTTACAATTAATGGCGTCCCTCCGTAATGATCAACACAGTAGTTGGTTTTTGCAACTATGTAATTTCTAAGCAATTTTCTATTTAAGCAACAGTCAGGGGCTGAGTTCAAAGGTCGAACTTCGTCACAACAAAATGTTAGTCGTAAAACAAATAACAATGTTATCAAAAATGCTGTTCCGACATAATTAAAGTAAATAAGTTCGTCCGTTACGTGCAGGATAGGCAGGGTCGGGTTACGCATCTTCATCATTACGGGGTCATGTAATGTGCCTGTCTTCAGCAATATGATACTGTTTGCTAGATCTCTTTATGTAACAGTCTGCACTTTCTAGCATTATACCAATTGCCAACTGTATTATCACAACGAACTTGGGAAACTTTTTTCTTGAAGATACCACGCCTTTCTTTTTGTAGTTACATAACTTGTTACAACGATTTCAATTCCTTTTTATAAGAGAGCATTCCATTCTTCTTGAATACTATCATTATCCTAAAATGATCTTGCATGAGCACGTTTTAGACGCCGTATAATTTGTACTTCGAATTGAAAGGTTCAAAAGAACGACCTTGCCGAAGAAATGCCACCGAGTGCTTTGCTCCTTGCGCCTGCGTCACAGATTACTAAACAGTACCTACTGCTTGCCTGCAAGCGACCACATCCGCGACCGCGATCCGTTGTCATTCAATTCTGCGCATGCACCGAGTGAGTAGTGAACTTAAGTTTAGTAATAAGTATGCACAGGACTGCTATAAAAGCGCCTGTGTTGCCTTAAAACAGTTATAGCCATTTTGGGACTGAAAAAGCATCATTTTTTGACGAACGAATTTTTTAATTAATTTAATGAGAATCTTCTTCTCCTTTTCGTGTTGTTAATATATGTTGCTCTTATGCTGCTTTCAGCATTTCTCTGAAAGTCTTAATATTTCTACTTGACTCTGAAGTAATCGTATCGGGCTGGTTTATTAAGCCAATATTAAGGGCGCTGAGTCACTTCGAAATTGCAAGTACAGACCCCTTTACTACTCAAGTTATGGATTATCTTGAGATGCGTAACCGCAACAATGACATCATTCGTATTCGTAACTAGTTTGTAGTAGTGTTCGTAGTACTCATCCGAGCAGAGTGTACCTATGTGCAACGTGAATGCAAAGTGACTAATACTGATTAACCTTATGGGGATAAATTGGTAGCGTTTCTTAGAACATGGAAATATAATATTATTAAGAGTATAGATTTGTTGGTTTGTTTGCTTGTTTGTAATAGGCTCCGAAACTACTGGACCGATTAAAAAGAATCTTTTACCATTAGAATCCTATTTTATTCCTGATGAACATAGGCTATATTAAAATATCTTAATCCCGTGGGAAAACGGTTAGCAGCGGGTGAAACAGGCAACTGCTAGTGGGAAATAAATCTATTGTACCTATCTACTTATGTTTTGTCGGGATTTAAGTCAATATTATTGTATTGGCTTAGTGACATTTTATTTATTTAAGTGATATACCTACAAGTATACCCTAATGTATAATACCGTTGTATAACTGTAACTGTATATTGAAATTATTATGTGTATTATTTTATTTCTATGGTAATTGAATCGAATTATTATAACTTAGTTATTAAGACTGCAATACACCTATAGTGATATTAACATGTATACGCGTAATGTAATGTGGAATATGGGTTCATTCTGGAATAAAACTTATTATTATTACAAAACATGCATACATATAATCACGCCTCTTTCCCAGAGGGGTAGGCAGAGACCACATCTTTCTAATTGCTATGATCCTGACACACCTCTTTTATATCATGTGTTATTGTGCAAAAAATATATAATAGCATCAAAATCAGTGTTATCATCGTCCCGGAAAGACACAGGGTCATGCAGAGTTGTGACCGGGAGTAACCTCACCACCTCCGCATTTTACATACATTATGTACCTTCCTACCAGTGCCCTGTGTTTGTGAAACTACAGGCTACAAGTCTACAGGTGAAATTCTTAGTACATTGTGTACCCGGTTAATATTCTGGTATCATAATAGATAGCCGACTATGCAATGAACATCGACTATCACCCGTAAAATTGTAGCCTGTAGTTTGATAACATCGGTCAGTGATCGGCGCTTTAGATCGCATGATATTTGTTGTTGCACCAAAATTATGTTATTACTTTTATGGATGTTAAATGGCTATAAACAGTGCATTCGTTGCACCATATTATTTCCGAGAAATAAATACGATTGATAAGAAGTTATCTGACGGTTACAAAATTTTATGTGTTGCCGTTGTCTATTCAACATGAAATGAATAGTTTCGATACAGCTCTGTAAATAAACTTGCTTTTAGCACTTTTAGAACACCGTGTTTTCAAATCAACCAAGTTGATATCTCTAAGTGTAGGGTTTCTTGCAAATATATGCTCTTGTACCGGTAGAAAAGTGTATAGTTAAGCTTTTGAGCTTTTTGCTGAGAGGTGTTTGCATTTCAAAGTAAATGGAGTTACCTACTCAATTATGTCCATAGGTTTGCGCAATAGTTCTAGTAAACGTTCAAAATAAGCAATTGTTTTGAAAATAAGACAAAAACACGGCATTTATGATACGGTATGATTTATCGGTTATTTTGGAACCATTTCTAATTAATCTAATTAAACATTGCAAAAACAAAGTCAAAACAAACCGTGGACTGCTCAGTTCCCCATCCACCCCGCTGCGCGCACAGTAGCACACTTCGCGGCTCATTCGATAATTACCGGCTATTAGTGTCAAGTCAATTAATTGCAGTAGAGTAGCCGCGGCCGCTGCGCCCGCGCCGATGCGAGTGACGTCACCACAGTGATAACCCCGACAGCGGCGCTTTTGACTGCATAATAAGCTGTTGCATCGAAAGATTTACGCTCATATATAGTTAATGTGAGCACTGATCTGTTATGACTGGTAGTTTTCCCACACTCATTTATAACACACAGATTCTCTTCTTCAGCTAAAACATTAGCAATGTCCACATTGATATCCATTTTCTGAAGTTCTTCGGTGATGTTGGTTCTCATATAAGCAGCAATATCGACAATCTCCCATAGTCTGTATGTGTGCCGGATACCGGACGAAGGGCCATGCTCTATGCTCCCGCAGCAATTGGTCCAATGAGCCCTGCGCCGGCGCTGCCCGCCACCGGAACTCGCTTTGTACTCACCCGGAAATGCACTTGCTACTCACAGGCGGCGACCGTGACATTTTTGTCTATTTTTGTTGCATTCTGTTATTTTTGTGACAGTCACATTATTACCGTTTAATAGTTCCGGTTTGATGTTGTGATTTTTTGGGGCAGTAATTTCTTTTTTGTGGTGTGTTTGGGCACAATGACAATTATTGCCCATGATGGATGCCTTTTGAATTGGTTCCTCTTGAGATTGATGGTTTTATAATTGACTGTGTACTACCAGTATAATATGAAAGGTTGCTGAACATGTTAAGAGGGAACGTGTCGCGGCGGCGGCACGCGCGCGACCTCGCCGTTCTTGGAAGTGTCAGACATGCCGCCTTGTTGCACAATATCAGGGTTTCACCTCTACGTACCACATGCTGTAGAACTGGTGCAGGAATTTATAATATTTCCTAGATTTGCTACATTTTGAAACACGGATAATCGCCACGATTGTAACAAGCGATAGCTGTCTCTTAAATCTCCATAGCATTGTGATTTGTGGGAATTGTGAAATTTTATACTTTGCTCTACACCTGACTGAACTGACTGGTTTCCCACTGATAAATCTGACTTTCTCTTTTAATTGTGTAATACTTAGTTGTTCTATACGGGTTGCGATCGATACAAAAACCAAACGTTAACTCTACTATCCGTTTAAGAGTATACTGCCAAGATACAAAAACGCATTTTTACTAAACTGTATCCTATTCCAGAATATCTAGGTAGCTTTGATATTGTAGTGGACCATTTAAATGGCGCCATACCAGACAGCACGACCTGTCATCATCACTGAGATTGTTCTCAACAAGACATGTCAATCAGCCGTCGGCTGTAGGCAGTCGCCAGCAAATATAACTGCCCTCAACTGTCGCCAACGACATTTATCTTCCACTAAGTTTAAGAGTATATTATGTAGCAAATAGCCCGACGCCAACCATCGTGTACATTGGTGTCTGAGTTACAATTAAGCAAGAATTAAGCTCAATCAAACGCACATTATGCAGCCCATATAAATATGTAACGAGTCCTTAAACGGTGTTGACATGGTCTAAATGAATAGATTAGAAGGTTTTAGAAAGAAATTACCGTGCTTTGCCTTATTTGTTATCCAGATTATATATTCTGCCTCCAGATTGAAACAATAAAAGTGCATCGTTGTGCAACTAGGAAGCCCTGTAACTACTACATTACACATACACACGTGGATTATCATTATCATCTAATTACTGTTCGTTTCCTTCAACTTTCTCATGTCCTATATAATTATGATTCTTGGAATCCAGAGCTACAATGTTCACAGTCAGAGAATTGTCTAGTAACATTACGATAACCAGGCATATATTTTTGTATGTTTTTTATTCACAAAACATTAATTATTCTGAAGAATAAATCATTGGTAACAATTAGCAAAGGTAGTGGCGCCGGGTAGCGACCTTGCAGCAGTCCGCCTCTGCGTCCGCGTTTATTGTCTTTATTGCTTGTTTCTTGTTACGTATTACTCAAATGTAAATCGTAGTAACCGGACATGAGTGTAAATAACTTGCGCACGCGTCTACTTGCCTAACAAGGTAGTTATTGGGTAGTTTTTTGTATATCAGTTCTAAGTATCTTGTATTGTGTTAATCAGTATTATTGCTTACCTGCTTACACTCTACTAAGTAATTACTCAGCTTTTTATAGAACGTCGAAGCAAGTCATCAAATCATGCTTATGTATTACTTGTAAATGCATGAGCCACTATAGTTGATGTGAATAATTTTGCTAGACAATTCCTCAATTTGAAAGGTCACCTCTGGTCAATGAGCTGAATACATACTTAGTCACTTCACTTTACTTCTGTTTTCGGTTTGAGTGCTTATTGTGTTCAAATTAAGCAGGTGGTAATGTCCAGCTAATTTGCAACATTGACTTCTGTAGCAAAACAAATCTTTGACTCATTGTAAAGCGCCGTGTCCAATCTCATCAATAGCAGGTGTTAATTTATTCACAAATCGCTGAATACAGATTGGATGAGCAACCAATTTGCAAATGCTGATCAAATGTGTTAAAATGACTTGTTTATGACGAATGCGCCGCTTGAGTCCGTCAGCATGTGTGGTTGACTCATCTAATGTCGTCATTATAGTCTTCATTATGTTTACGATTGCTTATCACGTGTCGTATTTCGTAACAACAGTCATTAATTGTCTCAAGGAAATGCAGATGATGTTTGATTGTTTTTGCGAACTTCCTATTTCTGGTACATTACCTTGGTGGTATTTTTAAAGGTGCCTTGGAAAGATTTAATTTTCTCGTCATAGTTACATCTTCGCATGTCCATGATCCATGAGTTATTTTTGCGATTGATTCTGAATATTCTCACACATTAATAATTCGAATATTTAACAAAGAAGAAGACTTCACAAAGGTGTTTACAATCACATGTTATTTGTATAACTGCCTGAGTGGCCGTTTAATCGAGAGTCCAAAGTCTGCTATGGAGTGGTTGAGTAAACGATGAGCAAAGACAATCGTTACTCGGAATCTGAGCGTAACAAGCGCAACGAGGTGACTCACTCTAGTAGGTGCATCTACCTATGCGCCTGCGCAGCCCTTCCTTGTGCGGTCATTACATTGGCCAAATCAGAGCCGTGACGTCAAGCCTCTGCGCGAGAAGATTAGCTTAATGAGGACAAATTGCGACAGAATCACGAATCCTATGCTGCAAAAAAGCTGGTACGAACCATGTTTCGTGGTCTGGATGTATGCATGACTGAATGCAACAATAATTATTAATTAATTATGCTATTCAAACTAGCCTAATTAAACATGCATAGGCTCGCGTGACCGATTTGTAAAAATTAAGTCATCATTATGTTAGTAATACTCAAGTCAATATACAATCGACAAATTGATGGATGTACGTTGAGTATGTTTGGCGTAATTGAAGCAGTATGTTTCCAATTCTTTTCAATTAAGTCTTATTATCTAAAGCACGATCGATCTCTATCATATGATCAGCAAATTGCGATCAATTGAAGACTGGAAGCGCGCGAACCACGATTGTGATCTGATCACGAACTACAATCAAACTTGTTTGGTGTGCTCTAGCTAGCTAGCTTCTGCTCAGCCAGCGAACGTAGGACGTAGTAATTTTTTTTCATGTGAACAAAACTTGCGATTTAAATTAAATTACGTTGGTACAAGGAAATGTTAACTTTCTGGGTTTTTCTTGTCTGTATTCAGCTTTAACTCAACAGACACAGTAGCCCAACGCAATGAGCGGGTTTTTGATTTTCCGCATGACCTTACCTTGTCGCCTGAATTCCGAGAAATACCTTTACTTATTGCAGAGATTGGTTTTGGCTGCATATCAATGAGGTATTCGCAGAATTCGCAACTTGTATTGATGTTAGCGGCACTTATGTCTTGTTTTGTAAATGACTAAGATTCAGAAATAAAAAATATCTAATGACTGGATTCGAAGTTCATTGCGTAGTTGGTAAGCCATTATGATACAAGGAGTTTTAACCGGCTACGCAATGTACTAAGAATTACACCTGTAGACTTGTAGTATGTACTTTCATCACATAATACTATGGTGGTTCCTACAAGCCAGCAAGGTCTTGAACAATAAATACATTTTTGTGGTCGAAATTATCGGTGTTTGCTTGACCACAGTAATTGTTTAGCCACCTAGTGAACTTGAGAAGCATTATTAACTTCGATAATTTCATTGCAATAAATTCTGTTAACAAATCAACTTGCACGTTGTGTCATAAAATTTTGGCCTTACACGTATTTATTTGTAACTCCAACAAGTTACTCAATTATTGCACTAGATAAGCAAGAAATGTTATTGCTTTTACCATAAACTATAAAGTTTCAAAAATTATAGAAAAACAGTAAGTTGACCCAGATTCAGTAACTTGACAAACATTGCAGAGGAAATGCGGCATTCTCAACTGGATTTTATCCAAAATACTCGTTAAAAGAGATATATTAACCTTCATGTAACCTGATTTTAGTGCTAATTGACGGTTGAATTTGTCAATTTTGTCTTTGGAATTAATAATGTTTGATCGAAACTGGATTTTTATTTTCAAGCGAAATCATCTCAACAATTTACAAGTGTCACAGCCATTAAAATAAAGTCTGGGAGTTTTTTTAGCATGGGAAAGGGGAAATGGTTTAATGTTCGTTCTCACTTGGAGGCCTTGTGTGGAATGTGGCATGCTGGAAAGTGCTAGCGCTGTGCACTACAGGAAATACCAAATTAATGGTATTGCTTTACTAGTTTTCCTGATACGCTGTACGAATGTTGTTGGTGTCTATCAAGGTCGTTTTTTTGTTAGTGTACGTAATTGATTTATACGGCGTAGCCTATTTACCTACATTGTTATCAGTTTTGCGTAGCCCGCGTAGCGTATGAAAGTGAGTTGGTAAATGAAGTTGAAACTAGATCTAGATTAAATAAAGTTTGATCTATTGCAAACTCAGTTATACATGCTACAAATCATAGTAATCTTGATTGTAGTGGATGACACTGCTAATCGCGCAAATGAAGATGTCGTGAAACCAGTAGCAGTAGCAACTTGACAAGTAACAGCTCAGTACATGAAAGTTACAAGCATGCCAGTAGGCGAGTGTACAGTAGCTGGCATGCGCGCATCGCCCCGGGCGATCATTTATCACACTCAAATCGGTAGAGTAGTTACTCTAGTCATTATTACTGAGTGAGAACAAAACGACAGAGAAATTCTTGACTGATTTAGAGTAACGAGTGGTTAAACAATGTAAGCTTTGCTTGGTTGCAATTTCTCAATCAGGTATTTGCAAATTCTTAGAGCTGCTACTCAAATGCCTAGGTTCTTGCGAGCGCTATGCTAACGAACATGTAATTAGCAGCACAAAAAGCTAAGAACGTCTGAGACCGGTTCAGGCATTCCTCAGTATGTCAACAGGCTTCCATACACAGAAGTCGTCCCGCCACCGTCACAGCCAACCTTGCGTTCTCGCCATTACGTAGGCGATGCGTAGGAGCACCACCGTGTTATTATGCGTACGCGATCGATCGATAAGGACGGTGGTAATTGAAAAATTATCTCAGATGGGTTCTGAATGTGCTTACTGTTTACCTAAAGGCAAAAATTGGATTTTTACCGAACCAGTGGTTACATCAGCACCCGTAAAAGTCAATGTAGTAATTAAAATAATCCGAAGCTCTTTCGTATGGCAACTTCTAAAAGCAAAATTTGAAATTTGAATTAGTGATAAAAGTTTGGGCATATGGAAGTAATAACGTTGAAATCTCAGTGAAATGAACCAAAAACTTAACGATCGATGGTGACAAGCACGTTAATTAAAAAGGCCTGTCAATAATTATTGCAGGCCTCACGGGTCAGCGCAACAACCATCCATCTGCCGATAATTGGAGCCGAAACAAGCCTCGTCGACTCGTTCGGAGCTCATTAGGCTCAACGGGCCGCGGTCGGCCGGAGCTGCGCAGACGCCGCCGCCGCGTCGGTAGCGTCTCCTGCGCACCGCCGGCAGCCTCCGCGCATTCCGCCGGTGACGCCGACCGTGGCGGAGAAATGCACAATAACATCTTGTTCCGACGTTATCTGTGACTGAGATTGGAGAGCGCAGAAAGCTTGTAAAAGTTCACTGATTTCTCCATTGTTTAGTCTAGTCTCAAGCTTCTCGTTAAAACAATTTCGCAAATCCAATTATGCGACGTGACGTCATATTCCAAAATGGTAACCGCAGCCCATCATAAGTACAATGTAATCCGAAACAGCTTTATAAACAAGTCGTGTATTTAGCAGACCCTCGCCATATGTTTCGCATGGCTCGTCTCTGCAACGCCCGCGCCTGCCTTGCCGACGCCGCCGGCAGCCAGACAGACAGATCTTAACTTTCCACTAAATTGCCTGCGCTTGCTCTCTGTACACAAAAGGGCTGTTATTACAGACGTGAGATAAGGCCGTCTTCAATATGAGTAATTACTGTGGAAGATGAGATGAACTGTTGTTAATAAGTAGAAAAAACTTATGATCCACTCCTACGTAGGTATTATGGAGCCTTTGTTTGTTTCCTTAAGAATTTTCCATAAGATCAAGAAATAAACTCGCTTACAAAATGAAACATATGGTGACATCGAGCGCCAAAACGGCATTAAGCTGCAATAAAGAATATCATAAAAGTCACAACTGAAGCGAACAGCCTCGATTTCAATAACTTTTTAATTTGCAAACCGCATAAAGTTCCAGAACGGGGGCGTTGTAAATAAACAATGCGAAAAAGGCGCGAAAGGTCGTCGCCATGTTGCCGGTTGCGGCCGCGCGTCGTCGAGAGAGTCAAGGCGCAAACGCAGATGGCACCGGTTCATCGGGTCGTTGGACGACTCGGTGTCCCATACGACAAGAAGAAGAAGAAGACCGGTTTTTATGGTCATGATAAAAAACAAAAACAATAACAGAAGCAAATTACAGAAACAAAATGATAAAAAATCCTATGTGCTGATAATTTTCAAAGAAGTTTTTAAAGTACCTACTCTGCTCTAGACTGCTTCAAAACTTGAAAACTGGATTATGTAAGCGCTGTAAGGAGCGCTATTTAGCGAACACTTGTCTAAACGGTTGAAGAATGCGAACAAGATTTTGCACACATACCTATCTACTTATCCATAACTTTTTTTTCATAAAATATTCACTGTTGCAATTTAGAGCCAAATGATAAACAAGATGCTTGTAAATTGTAACTAAAATCTGCGAGAGTTGCATTATTGCAGACATGTGCGCGTTGGCGTGCTGCAAGGTTCTTATTTCGGCCCGCGCGCGCCCTTTTCTTATTCCTCGAAACTATTAAAAATAATTGCCCAAGGTGTGATTTATTGCTGCTTTTTATAGACGTCATTTTATCAGAAAGTTGATGCAAATAAATATGAGAACCCTTAAAAAGGCGGTTTGAGTATCTTACCATGATTTTCAGCTGACGCTTCTAATAAGTTTTGGTAACAGTGGTCTCAAGTTCTAAGAAAAATATGTATACCGAGAGTCGGTTTATCACATCAACAATGACATCCTTAGTGTCGAGTACCAGACGACTTTGGCCGCCAAAGCTGAAGTTCTGGTAACCGGCAGAATGGGACACTATGGTCGTTCAAATGTCACTATCAAAACGCCGCCGCGCCGCTGTAAGGTTAGTTGATAAAGAGCATCCGTTAAATGGTGAATGGTGCTACTAGTTTGAGGCTATAATAAATAATAATAATAAATAAATAGATATCTTGGACATTTCACACAGCCTCATCTAACCCCCAACTAAATTAGTAGGTATCAACTGAGCTAAATGTTGCAGATGCATCCGACATGATAAAAAAGTAATCTTTTTACAGCTCAGCATGTCCCAAACCCAAAATTAATCAAACTTAAAAATAGACGAAACATCAAAAGAGTTACCTACAGCAAATACATTTTAGATGAAATGAGGCAACGCCCCCAAACAGTTTAGTTAAATGAAAGGCTGACACGATGAGCAACAACAGTGATTTACATATTGTTACACAATCTACAGAATTATATACATATAGGTACTGCATTTCTTTACTGTAACGAAGATATAGCTCGGCTAACAATATGCCATTACTACCTGACAGTTAGGTCTTTGAGTGTGGGTAGTACGGGTCGGAGCAAACGCGATAGCCTGTTTAAGACAAAGAATTCTTTGAACGTTAGCTCTTCAAAGAAACATGATATTTTAGAAGTCCCTTCACAAGCGCCTTTGGCTGAAACCGGTGGAGTGTATCGAAAAACATTGGCTTTTTAGGAAGCGCATCGCGGTTCCGTTTATTGGTAGATTTGTTGTGCAATGTCCGTTCTTTGATGTTTATGGTGTAGAGTGATTTCGGTTGGTTATGTACAGGGCAAGAGAGGCGAATAGGATTCAATCTTAGGTGTTTCTATTGTTGGGTAATTCCTCTTCTTCTTTTCGTGTGGAGCACCGAGTCGTCCAACGACGCGATGAACCCTGTTGTCGATAGTTGGGTAATTGTAAATTATGTATTGACGGCCGGTTACAATTACAATTTGTATAAATACAATTCGTGGTAGAGAGCCTTGAAATTGGTATTTCAAGGTCTTGTTTAGTATCTTTTTAGCTTAGGTGCTTTCGTCAATATCATACAAAGGTACTGTTTGTAGTTTTAGCATAGTACATGACTAAGTAGATACCTTTTTCTATCCTTTTTTACTACATATTTTCATGATTTGTTATTTTATTAATTAAAGTTTTTATTGTTTTTTATTTTCTGCTGGTACTTACATCTTGATTTCAGTCAAAACCGGTTGTCTTTAACCCCTGAGGACTTCCATTGTTGAATGAGTGCTCCAGAGCAGCTGTTGGAGTGGGCTCGGCAATTTCACAGCCGGCTGTTAATTGGTGGTTCAACTGCTAAGTTGGGGGCAAACACTGCCGTCCAGCTGCGGTCGAGCTGCGCGGTCACATTCTCGTCAATTGTATGTGATTGATTGATCGCACTTACTTACTCTTGTTCGTGATCTGCTGATTTGTTTCTCATGCATTCTTACGTAATGCTGAAATTGTTTTGTCGCCAAGTGATAATTCTTTAATGCTCCAGTGCTAGCCACCTTTTTAGCTGTGATGTGAAACAATCGTAAATTAAAATGAAAAGACAACATTAGCGTCGAGCCCTATAATCATTGTCGTAGTAAACAAGGTAGCCAACAATATTTGACGCAGCTGTCAAATAAATAGTATTAAACAACGATATTATAAATTATAAGTCGATTGAACCCGCTTTCTGTCCGTTTTGCTGCCGGCTGCTTGTCTTGTATTGATCAGTGATATCAAGAGTGATGTGATGGGCATAAGTGGGGTCAAATGGTCAAATAATGTTTTGGCGGTTTGTTTTTTTATACCTATGTGTGTTTCAAATCGTTTGTGTTTGCATTGTCTTCATTGATGTTTTTCGATGTCAATTTGAAAAGGCAGAAGACATTATTAGACATCTTTTCATTCATCCTTTTTGAAGCTATTAGAAATCAAATCTGAATCTGGTTTTGGAAAAAACTCGCCGCCAGATTGCTGGTGCTTCCTGTGCACCTGGTGCCGAGCAGCACGTGCGCGCAGCCTGCGCCCGCGCCGCTTTTTTACCAACTCTTTATGTCCTCCTTTACACCACGCATCTGGCCAGTAATAATGGTGTACGGATCAGGTGAAGCAGATGCCCGTTTTGTTTTAATATTCAATGAATTTTCTTTTTAGTTCATTTATTGTGCTTGCATTATGAAATAAAGTTTTTTGGAGAGGAATGATTTAGTTTCATCCACGATATTCAACAGACCACCACGATCTGTTTCTGTTTGTATTACAACATGACCCTACTCATGATTTCTCTCATTGTGCGTCCACTTGAGGCTGACCCACCGTCTGACGGACAGACAGCTATTATTAGTGACTTTATTACACAACTGACGGCAACTGTATCAACATTGAGGTGCATTCTACCAGCATGGTGGCTGATGGGCTTTTGGAACTCGTTAAATTCCTTTTTTCTTTCGCTGAGTGTTTTGCTAGTTCTTATTTCCCTTTTGTTCGTATTAAGTGCTTTTCTCTGACTTGTAAACAAAACTTTCATGCTTTGAATGTGTAAGTTAACTTCCGTGTGTTGATTTATCGTTGGACAATGCGGCTTTATCAATAGTCTTAAACGGTAATAATCAATGACAATTCATAGTACGTTATTGAATGGCTGGTGTCTTCTAAATACCTTTTCCGTTGACACAACATCCTGGCGACACTCGTTGAATTTTGTTTGGGTCAACAGTCAGTACGGAGGTGTGCGCACATCTGCGTCTGCCTGCGCCTGCGCAGCCTGTTATTATTTGCTCTACCGAAGGAGCCGGTGATATCTTTATTACTCTCACCCCCACATCCATATCTTTTGCATCTGATCAAACACTGAGGATAGGCAGGTGTTACAAATTAATTTGTTAGCTATTCATTATCATTCGTATTGGTTTTTCATTCCAAATGTTGACAAAACTTAACAAACCTATCTATTTTCATTCCCTCATATTGTCAACACCATTTTTCACCATAAAACCAGAATCATAACATCGTAACATAAATTTTAATAAAGCTTCCCCAGTGTAAACGACATCATAATTTAAATTTTCATTATTTACAACTTGGGTTGTATCCAAACCATGTCCAGTCGTGGTGTTGGTGGCAGGACAGGACGTCACTAAATTGAGTGAATGAGGTGTGACGCGGCGCGCGAGCAGGAAATTAGGAAATGGGAAGCACGGACGGTCGATCGGGAGTTTTTGTCTCTCCAGCTTATTATAGATCTGTGGTCGCGCTAGTAGAAGAGTTGATCTTAATTTGTGTATCCGCCGGGGTTCCGATTTGTAGCTAATTATTTCTGATTAGGCAGATTAGTAACGCGTTCAAGGGTTACGCGCGTGCGCATGATGAGGAAGTGGAAGCCAGAACACAGCCGTGTTCAGTTGTATGACAGTCCACGAAAAACGAAACAAAACATTATGCCACCTGGTCTCAACCCAACACTTAAAGGGTTTAATCTTTTTGGTGCCTCGTAATGATGGACATCCCAAGAATGAAGTATAATGGGAGCTTGACAGGTGGCCATTACACAGGTGCACTGAGGACGCGAGTGACCTTAAACTTGGGACGAACATAAACAATGGAAGAAGTTCCCAAAGACAGAACCGGTATCACCAGCTTTAATATGACTTTATTACGCGTGAATACCATACAATAATTTGATTGTCACGGCCAAATTTTCACTGCAGGCAATTGACGAATGTTACAAGTTTCCATCGAGCTGTTTACCTACTTCATGCTTGGCGAGGGAATTGGCAAGGCTACAACAATTAGCCACATCATAATTCATAACCGGAATACGCATTAGCCGTCACGGAAACACAAATTACGGCTTCACATATCACTACCTCCGCACAAACACTGCATGTTCATGGTAGGTTAACCAGGAACAATATGCTGTTGGATTTCTGCATGTAAGCGCTTCCGATTATGAACAAAATGTTTGTGGTTTCAAAAGAGTCTATGTTCCGCCGCCCACGTACCGACATTGTAAATACAGAGGATACAATCAAATCTAGACAATGCAAGATTAGGTAGGAACTCTGCAAATTTTCTGCTAACAACAGGATTTGTCCCGAATTAGATAACCTTCTATAAGAGCCCTTTTCCTAATTGAAGTACAGTGCCCATTTGGGACTAAATTCTTGTTACACGGTAGCTAACTGCTGTCATCCGACACTTAACCCCAGCCATTCTCTACAAAGTCGGCTCATTCCAACCAGATTAAATTGACCCTGTATTCCACAGAATGTTATTCGGGAAAGGGATCTGGTTGATTCTACCAAGTCTTTGTGTTGTAACCAGATTTGAATGATCTTTGTGAACCTTGATTATAGTTGCAAGGACGGATCAGGCGAAACTGGAGAGTAGTGGTAGAGTCAGTCTCGTTGCGCGAGCGCATCGGCCGCTGCAGATGATTGTCGTGATCGTGATGATAATCGATCCAGCACGCTCCGTCTTGACCCATCATCGGTTAATGCTATTAAGGTCAGAAAAGGGCCAACCGTTGAAAATTTCGAGAAATTATGATGGATAGATGAATTGATGACAACGCAACGTGAAGATGATGAAAGATTCTTTTGAAATAATTACGTTTGATTTGCAAACGCCATGAATAACTCGAATACCAATACCTAATTTAGTGTTGGTAAACAAACCATGCCATATCCTGAAAGACTACCAAGTGGCGCTCTCTGTCGGCTTTGTCCGGAACTTGTTCAACAATTACGCGTTGCGTAAGCTCGCCTCACCACCGGCGCGCGCGCACGTGCTGCGTTTGTCACTCGCTGCATTATGCGCTGTCATGCGCTACGCTATTGCGATTGTTGTGAGTAAGCACCCCGTGGTCTCCCTTTATGTATGTGCTCTACTTACTTTATGGTCAAATCGCAATGTAGGTGATTCAGTTTGCCTTTGTTTTCATTGTTTATGTATATCTTGATCACGACTTCCTAGTTGTTGTCTGTATTGTGCATGTTTGCTGTTGACATTGCTTAACTCTTTTTGTATCCACCGATTGCAAACATTTATGAGATGTTGTTGATTCCGTATAGATATCTAATGAATATGCTTCGGAAATGTTTCACTAATTACCTTTCAGGGTGCAAGAACATAAGCTACAAATCACTTCTCATTCTATCCAGGATGCACTTTGTAATCACAACATGACTGCAAACACTTTTTGTCTCTACTTTTCTAACTACTTCTTGTTGTATAAATCAAGTTACATTTACCGTCGCCGAGACGCTACCATCAACTTTATATCGGTGTTTAGTAAGAAATCTAGTTATTTCCTTTGTTGGTCGACTGCAAAGATAAGTTTGTAAATCTGGACGCCACATTCCAGCAGCGTCCGGTGATGTTTTTGCGTTTCCTCTGAGGAGGCACGTCCCAGCATCAGATGACGAAAGATGACCACTTTTACCGGCACTTTCCTTCATTACCTACGCACCTGTTAGGCAAGTACTTATGTTGCAGTCTGTGTGTCATATTGAGACCTTGGCTTTTACTCTATCGGTTTCTCCAACATTTCTGATCCGGTATCTACGTCACAGTTGCTAGTAGCTACCATTAACCGATAAAACTAATTCGTTCCATCACAATTTATTGCATCAATAAAGAAAAACATTACGTCTGATCTACGAGCATCAAATACAATAGAATCAAATAAATAAATCGCATTCTTTGCCTACTTTATTGACATCGTCCGAACGTGCACAAAAGGTCCTTTAATCGTGACTTCATAAAATATCATATCCTCTTCCTGTTTACAACAAAAAACTATTGAATGTATCTGGCGAATCGAAAGGCGATATGTCACGTATTGTCACCTGCTGGGCGAGGGGGACGGTCGGTGGTTGATGGAGTGTGGATGCAAAGTGTGTGCGTTGTGGCGAATTCCCGACAATTGCGTCGCTTCCTGTGGGGTGGGACTGACTGTGACTGTGGCAGGTGGTTTGTGGTGTACGAATATCGGCTTACCCTTTGTAAGGTGTCTTGCCAATCGGCTGATTTGGTGCGATGCGAATATTTTATCAGCGACTCTACATTCAAATTTGCGCGTGTAGCATTGGCATATATAACTTCTGGCGTCGATGTTCCATTTTTTCTTTGAGCGAATAAAGTAATCAAGAGCCAATATTTGCAAATCGATTGATAAGAGAGCGATTTCCACTCGGCAAACTTATTATTTGTAGGGATCCTGAATAGATCGGTAGCGTTTTGGGTGCTCCTTTATTTCCTATTTAAAATTGGTTGTGATCGAACCATATCCCTGGCTCTATAGAGCCCTAAGGGTCCCGCAGGGCAGAGTGGTGGTTTCCGGCCCTTGCCCTGCAACTGTGCAAGCGAGTGTCTCTCGTATAGTGTCCGTGGAGATCGCGTCGCGTGCGCACGTGTAATGGCCGCCATGAAGCCGGTGCCCGCTCCGCGCATGCGTCTAGCTCTGCACCCGCATAACATACATGTGAGTTCAAGTTTTTGGGAAATGCTTGCCAGGATTTGATTTATAATTTTTTTTATTAGTTTCTTGCGTTGCTACCTTTTTAACTGTGTCTCCTGTGTCCAGTTATTTATCTCGTTGCCTAGTTAGTGCAGTAGTGCTCGTAGGAACCTGATTTTCTGCAATCCTATCTCCGTTACGTTGCGGCGATACAATATTGTGTCCTTTGCTTGTATCGTAACTAACTTGTGTAATGCGACTGAGTGGAGTGCTGTGCAATGCTTTGCATTTCTCGATATAAAATATGGTCTGCAGGAAATTGCATTCAGTTACCGTATTAAATGTTCTATTTCATGTCTAAGAATTTTCTTATTCAAATAAGACTAAACATTTAATGAATGAAGGGAATTCTAATGTTTTGTTAAATATGTACTCACATTTACGTTGCCTAGATTCTAGATATATGTAGAGACCCGTTATCTTATAAAATCTATTTCTTTGTCCACAGACGACAATAAAAGTATTCGCTCGCTGCCTCCGACCAGATATCGAATACAAGACCCTGTCGGTGACGTGGGGCACGCGCGCCCGCGAGGTGGTCAGCACGCTGCTGGGCAAGTTCAGGATGAGGCACCGAGACCCTCGGCTGTTCTACCTGAGCATGGAGGTGCGCGTGCGGGCCGCCGGGCTGCGCACCACGCTCGTGTTGGACGACGACGCGCGCCCCGCCGCGCTGCAAGCCTGCCACCCCAAAGGATACTCTAAGTAAGTAGCATAAGGCACCGAGACCCTCGGCTGTTCTACCTGAGCATGGAGGTGCGCGTGCGGGCCGCCGGGCTGCGCACCACGCTCGTGTTGGACGACGACGCGCGCCCCGCCGCGCTGCAAGCCTGCCACCCCAAAGGATACTCTAAGTAAGTAGCATAAGGCACCGAGACCCTCGGCTGTTCTACCTGAGCATGGAGGTGCGCGTGCGGGCCGCCGGGCTGCAAGCCTGCCACCCCAAAGGATACTTACTCTAAGTAAGTAGCATGAGGCACGGACCCTCGGCTGTTCTACCTGAGCATGGAGGTGCGCGTGCGGGCCGCCGGGCTGCGCACCACGCTCGTGCTAGACGACGACGCGCGCCCCGCCGCGCTGCAAGCCTGCCACCCCAAAGGATACTCTAAGTAAGTAGCATAAGGCACCGAGACCCTCGGCTGTTCTACCTGAGCATGGAGGTGCGCGTGCGGGCCGCCGGGCTGCAAGCCTGCCACCCCAAAGGATACTTACTCTAAGTAAGTAGCATGAGGCACGGACCCTCGGCTGTTCTACCTGAGCATGGAGGTGCGCGTGCGGGCCGCCGGGCTGCGCACCACGCTCGTGTTGGACGACGACGCGCGCCCCGCCGCGCTGCAAGCCTGCCACCCCAAAGGATACTCTAAGTAAGTAGCATGAGGCACGGACCCTCGGCTGTTCTACCTGAGCATGGAGGTGCGCGTGCGGGCCGCCGGGCTGCGCACCACGCTCGTGTTGGACGACGACGCGCGCCCCGCCGCGCTGCAAGCCTGCCACCCCAAAGGATACTCTAAGTAAGTAGCATGAGGCACCGAGACCCTCGGCTGTTCGAACTAAACATGGAGATGCGTTCTCCGAAAACTGCTGATTTTCTTGGGACGACTGGCTCATTTCGTAGTAAAACATATCTACTTTATTAAATACTTAACACTAGCCCCTTAGAAAACTTACTGCGATCTGTGATTAAGCAAGCATTGTTCAAAGACAATGGCAAGGCTAAATGGTGTAACGTTAATACATAGCTTAGTATTATATCTTGAGTTTCTAAGGTTAATTCTATTCCAAAATTTAAAAGCAACACAAAGAACTTAACTAAGATATAGGTACGCGTATTATTAATAGGTTTTTTGTATTGTATTTATCTAGTAGCAGCCAACCGCATTGACCAATAAGAATCTTCTAAACTACATCACTAATGTTCATAAGTACTCATTATACATTACTGTAAATGTCAAGTCCTTGATTACGGGGTGTGTATCAATCCTCCGTAATTACCGAGAGGCGCAAACGCAGGTGTAGTACCTACCTACCTACCACTGCAATGGAAGCCTCACGCAAGCTTCATTCAACTGCAGTAGTTCAACCGACCATCTCACCTGCTTAGTCAAACTGCGAATTACCTCTATATTATTATGGACGACATCATGCATCTTAGAGATTTTTTGTACAAGACTTTAGTCAAATTAACTTACATGGAGCCGATTAAGTAGGGGCTATGTATTTACATGAATTATGAAGGTACCTACCAGGGAAACAAAGCGTTTAATTTAACTAAGATCAATGAAAGTATTTGAAGAACGTCTCTCATTAGTTAGTGCTGATGACTTTTGACTTGTGTGCATATTTCAAATTTGAACATTCATTTACTACTTAGGTACCTACCACCGTTTCTTTTAAGTTTGTTTCAATCCATTTTTAGTATGTTGACACTGTTGACAGTCAGTCTTTTTAACTCTACCTCGTTAGTAAACAAACGTTCGTCGCCAAATCGTCTTCGCCATCCGTTGTCCAGAATAACCCTAGGGTAATTCCCGGATATGTGCCTCAGCAGGATATGCGCCTCAGTTTAGTTGTGTGAAAAGTAAAACATACGCACAAAAAATTCCTTCACCCCTTCCCCCCTTAAGTCTGCCACAAAGCGTTGGCGCGTGCGGACTTGCGTAGGAGTGTTTTTGACGGCGACGTGATCAACAATCGGAATTTTACTTTTTGAATGAACTTTGACCTACCATAACTTTGGATTTGACTGGTAACTGTTCTCTTTCTTTACGTCTTAATAAGGAGTGGGGTGTGTAGATTATGTAATAGGCCAATTTTTGAATTAATAAATGTATTTGTATTCATTTTTGATACGGGCATATATCCCTGTAAAAAAGGATATCTGTCTCGATACGGTTTGGGATATGTGCCCTTAAGGCCTTGTCTGACTTTGATGCAGGAATGTTATGAATATGTAATTTTTGTTACGGATACGGACACGGATATGTTATTGTTTCGGGTTATCCGTTAGTTTCTGATAATTTTAGTTGCAGATATCATACAAATAGTTCATCTTTTGTTTATTTCGGTTACGTTTTGGGATAGTCCCTAAGGGCACATATCCCTTTTCTGACTTTTATGCAGGAATTTTATGGATATGTCATCGACACGAAAGAATAAGAAGATGGATATGTAATTTTAGTTACAAAAATGGATACGGATATGTAATTATTTCGGATTACCCGTTAGTTTCGGATAATTTTGGTTACAGACATCAAACAAATTGTTCTTTTTATGTTCATTTATTTATTGGACCAAATAAATAAATAGGTTTTGTTAATTATTAATATATGTGTTTAATATTAAAATACAGTAATAATTTAGTCAATTATGTATAAAATATTTGTTTTCTTGCCGAAGGCACATATCCCTTCCAAAAAAATCACTCTGGGGCAAATATCTGGCATGTGAGGCGTATAATCCCGGTTTTCACTTTCATTTTAAACTTAAAATGAAAGTGAAAACTTAAAATATACGGCTAATTAAAATGATGATTTTCAAAAGGCCATTTAAAATCAATAAATAAACGTCCAAATTATATATGTTTAAGAAAATAATTTGATAATTATTTTAAAATGAAAAGATATGAACAAAATAATGCCCAACCTTTTGGGCATATATCCCGGACTTACCCTATTCCAAATCGATGCATCTCACCTCCTTAGACCACCGGCCACCGCGGCACGCGCGTCTCGCGGCTCCGAACTAAAAAGAACTCTCCTTCCGGCGCACTATTTTTACACCAAAAACAAACTAGAAGCAATAAAAACGCTAAAAAGCTCTTAGACAGCGCTTTATTGACCGTATGGGCCGTGTTACCCCATATGTTGACAGTTAGAATTGTGTTGGAGTAACGAATAACAAGGGGTGGGTTTATGAGAGCGCTTCTAATTCTAATCGTGTACTTTAGATGATAATAGATTTATGTAAGATTTTTAACCCTTCTATTAGGAGTATATTTCTATATACATTTACCGTGTTGTTGTTTAAGTAAACAGATTGCGTAATTTAAGTTTATGGCATTATTTTGAGAACGGGTAACGTGTATTTCTAACAACCAGCAACAGTTAATGAGCATTTAGTAATTTTACGACTAAATTGAGCCGATGTTTTATTTATACTTTTCTGCACATCGTACAAAAGGCGGGCCTAATGCCAGACGGCATTCTCTACCGGCCAACCAGAAGGCAAACAGAGAGAAAAAGAAGCGGGTGCACTAATGAGAAAATAACACTACAGGAAAACAGCATGTCAAAACTACTATCAAAATAAATACTTACCAATACATAGTTACTATTCATAAAAATATACTTACACAAATACTTATACGAATAAATAATACTAAACTTTTGACTTGTTTACAAGCTTCGTTAAAACATAATGTTCACAATACAACTATCAAAACAATATATTAAAACGCCTTAGAATATCAGTATAGCAATCACAACCATCCATTTGCTTTTCAATAATGAGTAGGCGCTAACAACATTTATTTCTTTGGTTTCAGGTTTTCTTTGCAAATGCGTCCAGGTGGGCTGGTGAAGATCTACGACTCGGCGCTGATGTCCTCCTCGCAGTACAAGTGTCTGCTCATCAGCGAGCGGACGACGGCTGACGAGCTACTGGCCATCCTGCTGCATTGCTACGATTCCACCGAAGGCGTGGAGCGGTTCTCCTTGTATGAGGTGAGCTAATGATACCCTTAGATATTTAGCAGGCTTGTGATCCAATATTTACTAAGAATTATCGTAGCGTTTACCGTAAGACTTATCGCTGCGTAGTATCAAAACCTATTACACCACAAATATAATAGTCTCAGCTAATATTTTTGACAAGTTACTAATGGTTAACTGTTATATCGATTCCAGGTCAGTCCATCACAAGAATACGAACGCAAGCTCCATCCCGACGACTTACCGCTCATGGTCCAGCGAGCGTGGCCCCCCGACACCGACTGCCACTTCAGGGTGCGCCGCAACCCCCGCGCACCCCCTCTACCTCCTCGCACCATCCCCACTATCAACACCATCAACCACCACGCAGATATCCAGGAGGAAGACGAACCTTCAAGAGCTCTATCCGCTCTGTCACTCGAGTCCTCAGACAGCGATGACGGCAGAAGGTACAGTCCCGTGTACAAGTTCCCCAGCATCAGCTACTGTCGAGAGACTAAGAATGACTACTTGTACATCTGACTAGCCGTCCGCCTCGCCCGGCTCACTCGCCAGCTAGGCTCCAGGTTGTGGACGATCGAGGCTCGTAGGAAGAGACGAACTCGCAAACGACTTACCTATGTGAAGTGAAACTGTACAGTGTATAAAGTGTAAATTTAAGACTTGGGAGCAATCTCTGGAGATGTGAAACCAAAGAGATGTTGCAATACAGCCTTCTAACTAACGAAATTAATATTGTTGTAACAAATTGGATTATGGCAGTCTATTATCTATAAGTTTATGCTAGTCTTACCAGTGTTTCAGTTTCGATTTATTGTAATCGACACCAAATTGCAACAGTGTATAATGGATGTGAAAATGTATATATTTGTAGTTATAATGTTAGCTAGTAGAACCAAAGAGGCGAGCTGAGAGTATACAAGTGAAGCTATTTATCTGTTGCGCGTTGTAATGTTTAATTTATTTAAGAGGCGAAGAAGCCGCCGGGATGTTACACGTCATCGAATTTACTGAAATATGCCTGTAATAAATTGCAGTTTTCTATAACGAAACGGTTATTTTATTTCCATTTCTAAGCCATTAACTCTTTATGCACAATGATTTTAATTAAACTTAGTTTCAGTTAACAGATATATACATACAAATAAAGATAAGTATAATAAAATAACACATAAAATATAGAAAAGGTCCTAAAGGAGGAGGTCCTTGAGGTATGCCAAGTTAATGACTTCTGCTACGATCAGAATCTTATGCACTTATATTCCATCAATCTAAATCGTAAAATATTATATGAAGTCTGAGTTGTATTGAAATCAACAGACGCAACTTATTAACTCCTAGTATCAAGCTGAATTTGTACATTGTCAAAAGCTTGGGCCCTGTCCACAATCCACATAGGTGAGGCATTTAGGCATTTCCTTTGCAAGACTGTCGAAAATGTTCTTAAAAGTTTCTTCTAGCTTTGGGTACAGGTACTGCAAGTACGTTAATGATGAGTTCATTAAATAAGATAAACACAAAGTAATCGATATAAAGTATTTTATTTACAAATGATTGCAACAATGAAGTACAGACGATGCAATATAATTACAGAGTATGTATGTTCAAAAAATGGGAAACGGATAATATCTAACGGTACTAAAATTATGTTAGTCAAATTTATACATTTCACGCGAGCTCCGAGGCCTCGAGTGCGAAGTGGTTACCCTAGCCTAGCCTACTCTCTCTCCGAGTGATGTCGAACGATGACGTCACCCCTTCTCCGTCCCACTCACTCTCGTACAAAACAAAGGACGCCGCACAGTCAGGGAGCACCATCGTATTGGTGCAGACGACATTGACATTGATAGCGTAAGGTCACCATAAGGTATTTTTTAGACTAGGATCGATTTTTGCGATTCTACTTACATACAGTTAACATTATTTTATTCAAAGAATTGTTATGAGATCCGTCACTCTGTTTTTGAAAATCATGTAGTTCTTAGAAGCTAATGTTTTACATATATTTATAGGTACCAAATAATTATTATACAAAGGCAGACGCGCAAGCGATTACTTATGGTTAAGTTATCTGTATTAATACTTCCAAACATTGAATAAAAGATTGCGACGCAGAATAATTCTGCAGCAATACGATGCGGCTTCCTCAAATCGACACATTATCATGTCGTGCGGCGTCGCGCCCAAGCGTGTCACTAAAGCTCAGCGAATCGAAACAGCGTCCAGCGCGGCGGGCATTATGCGCCCCGAAGGAATGCGCGACAACGAAAACATTAAGGATACGCGAAACCGCAAAACTCAGGTCTTAGAAGCACCAGGCGCCCGCTACACCGCGTTGAGCGCGCGGCGCGACGGCGCGTAGTCGTCGGGCGGGTCGCGGTCGCGGCGCGGCGGCCGCTCGTCGCGCGCGTAGCCGTCGCGCGTGTAGTCACGCCCGTACGTCTCGCGCTCATACGCGTCACGCGTGTAGTCGTGGCCGTAAGCGTCACGCTCGTAGGGCTGCTCGCCGCCGCCGCCGCCGCCGCCACCGCCGCGCGGGTACTCGTGGCCGTACTCGTCGTGGTAGTAGTCGCGCTCCCGCGGCGGGTCGCGCCCGTAGCGCGGGTACCGCTCGCGCCCGTAGTACTCCTCGTCCAGCCGCTCCGGCCGCGGCGCGCGGCTGCGGCCCCCTGAAAACACGAAACATTGTTTCAAATCCCCCATGCAATGGTATCGTCAATTGGGAAGGGGCTTTGATGCCATCGTTTCATTTATTGAAAAATTTCTTTAAGTCTGATTGATTCTTTAAGCAAACGAGGGCATCAAAACAAACAAACTCAAAAAGGTATCAAAAAGAGCACACGGCAAACAGCACACGAGGCGAGCGAGTCGGCCAGCCCGCTAAGAGAGGTGGGGTGGTGGGTTCACACGCACCCTCACTTACTGCCCTACGAGACCAGGTTGAGCCCCATCTGCATGAGCACCTGCCCGTGGCGCACCACCCGCCCCGACACCGGCATCACCACCTGCTCCGCGGACGGAGACGGCGACGGGGGCGCTGCCGCTGCGGGGACCATTCGAACTTCAGCTAGTTCCATTTCATATCATATTCCTGAACGATTGGATTGGTGGAAAGGAAGTAGGTATGTTTTTAAAGTGGATCAAACCGTATGCAGACGATCAACTTGATCCTGAAGATTAGAATGACTCTGCATTGCAAGCTGATTGGCTAACACTTGACACAAGCCAAGCGGACTCTTTGAAAGCACGAGATCTGGTTATAATTTAGCTTCAAATCACCAACTCCACTCGATTCTAGTTGCTAGAAGACGGACAGTTAGTAAAGCGACACCCTCAATCAGCAGACAAGCGGAGACGCAAGCAAACACCGTCCCTATACTCTTTAACCGACGTCATACCCAGAAAATTCACGTCACATATTCATGCAGTCACCTGACTTTTCTGGGAATTGTAAAGTTGAAAGGAAACGGGACTAGTGTTTGCTGGTCTCGTTTGTAAGTGGCGCTCGCCAGCCGCTAGAAACTGTCGGAACCTGGGTGGGGTAGAACCGCGTTGTACTGCTAAAAGGCTACACTGGAATATATGGTCTTCGCTCGACGGTTAGTGGGCTTGTCCTGAGGCTTGTACTGAAATGAACAGGGAAGTCAGTGGGCTGATCGAGCAGGATATCACAGGTGGTATACGACATCAATGTCTAACATCTACAACAGTTGACAGAGGTGCTGCTACAACATAAAGAGTCTACATTAAGATGTTAGAGGTTAGTTATCTATATAGGATGCGATAGATAATGGCTGATGTTCATGATGCGCAAGAGTCATATAAATTAGAACAATAAGTCATGAATTTACGTTCAATAATACTAACAGAGAAGTAAGTAATACTATAGACATAGATGAAGGTGTAACGTAAGATAATGAATCTACTATAGGTGATACAGGAAAAGTGATAATACATTTTATGGATATAAAAATTATACCTACATACAATACAATGACAATTCTACTTATGAAAAATAGTGAACAGAATGCTACACTTACAGTATAATAAAGATGTAGTTAATATTTGTTGGTAATGTTAGCGCTATAGATGTCAAAAGCATGATGTTGTTTGTTAGTTACCTCGTCCCTCCCTCTCGTAGGAGTAGGAGTCGGTGCGGTCGCGATGGCCGCCGCCGCTCGAGTGAGCATGCGCGCGCGCGTGCGAGTGCTCGTGGTCGCTCGGCGGCTCCAGTTCGTGCGCATGATCAACACACACACACACAGGGACCATTACACTGATTGTCACACAAGGGTGCAAGGCTTGGTATTGGATGTCATTTAATTAGAAATTTTCTATCTGACATCTGTACTGTTTCGGACTGGCAATAAGTATCAACCATAGAAATCGTAGTGAGTAATGAACGAGACGGCTACATATTGATTATATCAACATAGAAAATTATATTAAAGCATTTGAACATGTGTATTTTTATACAAAACTGCACTCTTCGGGACATCCAGTATAACAAGTTAGTAAAGATTATGTCATTACATGTTAACATGAAAAATTAGTATAGAGGTACATAAATCATATATAAATAAACATCATGAGAGATTGATGACAGTAGAATTAGTAAAAGCTCAGTTAATCTAAAATAAAATTTATGAAAGTTATAATAAATACACTGTATAAATAAACTTTAAACGTTATAAGAAAACTGTAACAGATAAATAAATAAGTAAGTACACATAAAAAGTAACTAAATGATATTCGGTACTATCCGTAAAAAAATTTAAAGCGCAAATATCTTAAGTAGCTATTAAATTAAAGGTTAAAAATTATTACTAAGTATTTTATATATATTATATTTTCCTGATGTTCTAACTGCATCAGAAAAGACCATTCAAAATAAAGATGCCAATTATTGTAGTTATGTTTTATCTGCGACAAAAAAGGTCACGACGCTTGGCTGCTACTATCAGACTGGTACTAATACATATCGTACACATCTAAAGGTGTTTATCCCCTCGAGAGCAACACCGAGTGTGGACTTACCAGGTTGCGCGTGATGCTGCTGGTGCGGATGTGTGGCATGCGGCGCAGCGTGCGGCAATGGACGGGCCAGCGCCGCCACCGCCGGCGGATGTGTCGCCCGCCAGTATGACTGGAAACAGAAGGTTTATTCGTATCATAGCTTGCTTACCCTAACTTAAGCCCATTTGACTTAGAAAATGGCCACAAATTGCCATAGGTGGTAAATCGAGTAAGAAGTACAAATCTAAGAGGGATTGTTACCATCCTATTTTTTTTATAGAGATTTGGGCAATCGTGTATCAGATACTTAGGTACCTAAATGAAAAAGATCATCGAATGTCACCTCCAACGCCGCCGGGCGCCAGCGCTTCTTTGATATAAATATTATGCTTCCGATGATTTTTAGCATGTCTCGGCCATTTGACTAAAACTTGTTTTATAATCAGATAGACTAAAATGACATTTGGTGGGTTGCCACGTTATTGTATTTAAAAATAAAAATAAAATAGTGTTGTACCCTAATGATCATGATTCGAATAGTGTGATTGAATCTTTTTGAAAATAATTTTTGTTATTTCAATTTTCATAAATAAATTCGCCTAAAAGACTAACATACTATTTTATTCTAAACAAACTAACTTCATGTTTATTTCTTGTCTGATGACCAACAACAATACGTTTTTGTTGTTATCGTCAGAGGATTTGAATTTATTTACCAGGTTCACCACAGCAGCAAATTAAGTTATAAAATTTGTTTACCATATGGGTTAATGTTACAGTCTTCTATTTAAGCTACCTACCCATTTTTTAAAATCTGGTGGAAAAGGTAAATGTAAAAATAAAGAAATCGAAAAATTCTCTTAATCACTATTTATTTGTGATGAATCCGTATCAGAGTCTGAGTCTGTGATATTAATTATAAAGCTTTCTGTAACGTCATCAATGAGGTGGTCGAGCTGCATCATTTTGCTCTCTTCCTTTATAACATGATCAATACAACTCGACCACCGTTGCGGTGTCACCATCTGCAGCCCTTCATTGATTAATTGTTTCAAGTCGGCCATTTTAAAACTTTTATTATTTCTGGCGACATGCCCCTTAACCTGTGCCCATACTAATTCTATGGGATTCAGCTCACAGTGGTAAGGGGGCAGTCTTAAGATGGTGACACCGTAAGATGCAGCGAGCTCATCGACAGCTTTTTTTGGTAAGCTTTTTTTTAATGGATCTTTTGTTACTATAGGCCGACCGCTTTAAAGTAACAAAATATCCATTCAAAGAAACACGGGGGACAACATTCGCCATTCGTACAAAGCGGGGCGGGGTAAATGCCAGAGAGGGGAACGAGTGTCGCTTCTTAGCGGTTAGTTTTCTTGGCTACAACCAAGGTCACTACAAATGTTTATTTGGACGCAAATGATAACATAAGTAGTAAAGTATTCAACCTTACATTTTAAATTACAATACTATTCATTGTTAATTTCTTTGAACAAAACGAAAAGTTGTGTATAAACGCAAAGTAACGTATATATACTCTTTTACGTGACCGAGAGTCAAGTATTTATTATGCATATTTATTTACAAATAAAACTCCATCGAGGAATCATCTCACAACAGTTCAATGAATAAAATGAATGAGTCAAACCACAACACTATAGACTTACGCTGGCAACATTTTAAAAAAATAAGGTTGTTCTTAGCTGTCAGTTTAGTCTATCTGATTATAAATTTGATTATAGACCGCACCTGACAGTTTTTTTTTATATGTGGACTCTTCAAGTTTTAGCCCCGAGGCTATGAAATCTAAACCTGTCTCTATGGTGGAGAGCATATGAGCTCACCCGGATAAGTTTTGTGGTCGTTCAAAAAACCAGCCCAATCGCGCCCTTGGGATGGTTGTTTACGAGTTGTTCTGGAAAGAACGGACTGGACTGAATCTACCCGGCACGTGCCGGTAGTTCCCAAAATGGGGAACAAAAGGACATACATATAAGTGATCTGTGGGAACAAATGAGGGACCTCCCCACCCCCGCCGGCGGGGGCGTCGGTTGCTTGAGGAGCTTGTGGAGTGTGATCTACTAGCAATGGCTGCAGCAGCGGCTACTGTGATGTCGTCATCATCTTCCGGAAGGACGTGTCTGGGACGGCGTTTAAAACGTAAGGTTGGATGGGGGAAGTAGTTGGACGAGGCCACTATTAAGGGGTTTTGATGATGGGGAGCGTTATCGAAGAAGCGACGAGATGCTTCCTTCATATACGCTTTAATGGTAAGAAGTAAAATACAGGTATTATGATAAATACTACGAAAAAGATGGCGTGACGATCTTGATGCCTATCATAGGGGGTGGACCGAGTTGGCTTTGGATCGGAAGAAGTGGAAGACCGCGGGGTAGGCCTTTGCCCAGCAGTGGGATCTAGTAGGCTAGGTAAAATAATGATAAATACTACCGGTATTTGTAAGAAAATACAGGTATGTTGAATACCAGTATTTAGATTCGAACCATCAATGGGATAACACTACTTCGAAAAATACCGGTATTGATGCAGTATGATACCGGTATCGCAAAATACCTGCATTTTAAGCCCTGCATGCAGCATATTTTGATGTGAATCGAAGGTGTAAGCAAAGGTTACACTGGCGTAGGTCATGATAGGTAAAGTATCACCTTATTTCTAAGGGAGAGTTTGCTCCGTTTGTTCCACATCGGATGTAATCTGCCCAAAACGAACGCCGCGCGGTTGAAAATTCTCATACGTCTCATTCTCATTCTCATGTGTCTACGGAAGCTAAGTCTGGAGTCTAGGGTGACTCCTGTGTATTTGGTCTCTTTAACCCAGGGGATGGGTCGGCCCCAAAAAGCTTTACAACGGGGACGTTCAGCCGGTTTGAGCCCCTTTTTCGGGATCGACCTCGATTCTCCATTTGCGGAACCAGCTCTGAAGAATCTTAATAAGTTTTTCGTGGTTACGGTGGGACGCGTAAATGACAGCGTCATCAGAGAACATAGCCAGCTGTGACATGGGTGATTTGAGGACGTCGCTAGTGTATAGCGTGAAGTGAAGTGAAGTAATGGGGACAGGACGGAGCCCTGAGGGATTCCTGTCTGTATGGTGTGGGGCCTGTATGATGTGGGGGCACTTGACAGTTACCCTATCATCACGTTATAGGAATAACGAGTCTAGGCAAGCCGAGCCCGCTGGTCGGATCCCTAGCAATAGAAGCGAACACCCAACATATGGAAACAACGAAGAAGAACACCGACTAGTTTTTTTCAAGTAGCTCACCTCGAGGTATACCGCTATGCTCTCGCACGCCTCTTCCAACTGGTTGTCGTCTAGCACCAAGTCGAACATGTCCGCCGAACACTGCGCCAGCTTCTCTGCCGCAACCATCTGCACGGACAGGTTCTTGCTCTGCCCTTTGCCACGTGACTTGATCAGCCGTTGTAGCACCTGGAAACGTACAAACAAAATTCAGTCAAAATTCACTATCACGAGGCACTCACGCAGTCACTGTTTGAAATTTACTTTATTCAATGGAGGATACTATTAACACTCATTGACGTCATGATCTAACATTGTAAAATAAAATTTGTGTAACACAAATTTAATGTTTTGTAACAATTTTGTATTGTCCTAATAGAAAACCGGCTCGGGCGGGATAAAACAATAAAAATAAAGGCTCTGCCTCTTTGAGATCTATTTCTATCTAAGTTTACCCATGCTACTTGCATTAGGATTCCTAAATATGTCGGATTTACAGTGCAAGCAAATCAATTTTCATAAATAATAACAGGTAGAATACATTACTGGATAATACCCTCACCATATTGGGGAAAGTTTCCAATATCTACTCGCCAGGCTAGGCAGGTGTGATCACAGGGAACGCTACTTCCAAATTTTAGTAACATCTAATTAGCCACCTTTTACAACACGCACAGCTAGAAATGCACCCAATATAGTTGTAAACCGTCAACACATAAGGCTCTTTGTTTGTTTTACGCATTTTCCTTGTTTTGGATAAGTATATCATAAATTTTAAATACATTTCTAAGTATTTATCTCTACACTTAAAAGATAATATGACAGAAATATCAAGTCTACCACATTTTGCATAGCTTGTAAATAATCTTTACCTTTGGACTAGAGATCTTCAAATATACAATGGCGGGCGCGAGTGAGGTCTTGGCGAGCTGTGATGGATGGTTGATGGTGTCGCAGTCCAGTACCACCAGTTGTAGCGTCCGCGCCAGCTCAAATATCCTCTCGATCTCCGCCTGCGCCAGAAATAGCACTATAAATGGGTTCTAGAGGAACTGTAGTATCAAGGACATGCTAGTTATGAAGAGGATTTCAGTGATCACTCGAGACAGGATAATTGTCTAACTTGCATTTTGTGAGAGGAATTCTAATAAGTGGTCACACTCAATGAAAGTTAAGGGACTATAATGGTCTTGAGTGTTGTCGGGTTGTTGTCTCGAGGGACACTAACATTTCTTCTATTAGTCATACACTTCCAAACGATCTAATGAGTTAACACAATAATACAACATAAACACCAACCTACAATTTGATGAGCAAGCAAAAATAGGTCACACACGCTTAAATACTGATCAAACTAAACTTAAGTAAGTATGATGACGACAATCGAGCATCAACCAAGCCGGCTTCAGCCATACGGGAACTAGGTCGGTTAGGTTAGTTGGTTCGAAGCGGGTAGCGTAAACCGCGCACCTGGACCTCTGCTATGCAATTCGTTTTGGAATTGGATCTGTCCATCATGATTGGTTTCTTGGCGGGCGGGTTATTGAGTAGATTGCGCTTCGCCAGCGAGATGTCGGCCGTGACTCGCGTGATGATGATCCTGCAACAGTCGTGAGGGTGAGGGGTGCGGGGCGGCGGGAGGGGTTACCTGCACCTCGGCGAGGCACGTGGAGCGCGAGTTGGAGCGCTCCATCAGGGCTCGCTTCGACGGGTTGTTCAACAGCGACCGCTTCGCCAGCGATATATCCGCCGTCACGCGTGTTATTATTATCCTGGAATTTTAATTTCGGTCGGTCACTGTTCCCAATTACTGCCTACTTTGCTACGAAGCCATCACGTTGAAGCGCTGTGTGCCATCTTCTATTCGCTGCTTGTTTACGTGTAGTTTTAATACCTATGTGTCGTGTTGCGTGTGTTGTTATTGTTATATTAGGTATCTACACTAATATTATAAAGAGGAAAGATTTGATTGTTTGTTTGTATGTTTGTTTGTTTGTTTGTTTGTTTGTTTGCATCGAATAGGCTCCGAAACTACTGGCCCGATTTTAAAAATTCTTTCACCATTAGAATCCTACATTATTCCTGATGAACATAGGCTATATTTTATACGAGAAAAAAATAGGGATCCGCGTGAAAATTTCGATAATGTAACCCAACGTGTGAAAAATGTACCAAAAAAATATCTTATATCGCGTACGCTGTGGAAATTATTGACAATAGAGCAAAGTGATGTACTACAGTTTTATAGAAGACATCAATATCTATAATAATGTCCGCGATACCATATGTCTAACTATTACAGTTATGTTACAATAACTACTTTTTCGTTTAAAAATGTACCAACTACGCCACATTATTCGTACCAGTGTAATGATTACATTTAATCATTACTGTATTAAAGGGTGTCAGGGATAGCCCTCAGAATACTAATAGGGTACGTGCAGACCATGAAACTGAACAACTTTCCCCTAGGAACATATTTCAGGAAACGTATAGGTAAAAACTGACTTCCCATAGTGAATGCAGTCAGCTGATTGTGATTTTGTATGGAAGGTATTTTTTTTGCGTTTCCTGACATATGTTTCTAGGGGAAAGTTGTCCATTTTTTGTTTCATGCACCCTATCAGTATTCAAAGGGCTGTCCCTTACTCGGTATAAAAAGACGACAAAAAACATTAAATAATGCATTTGAAAATTTGAAAAATCTACACTAAAATAATACATACAGGCACATATCACGCCAATTATCCCTTGCGGGGTAGGCAGAGCGTAAACGGCCGCAAAAACGGACAGTTACGCCACGTCTGACATATGTTTGAGGGTCATTCGGAAAATTGTGTGTCGCCATAGTGATAGGTTGTCAGCCCATCGCCTAAAATTGCAATACACACCCTCAAGTCCCTTAGTCGCCTCCTACGACTCCCACGGGAAAGAAATCGGGTGATGCTATTCTAATCCGGCATCACACTAAAATAATAATTATATAATCTACACTTATATTAGAAACCGGATTTTATTTATTGTTTGTTTGAATTGAATAGGCTCCGAAACTACTGGACCGATTAAAAAAAATCTTTTACCGTTAATTGAAATTGAAATTCTTTATTCAATGTAGGATAGAATTATCACTTATTGACGTCATAAACCGTCAGTCTAAAAAAATAAATTTGTATCACACAATTTTCTTTTTCTTTATTACAATTTTGTAATGACCTAATAGAAAACCGGCTCGGGCGGGATAAAAAAAAAAAAATATAGGCACTGCCATGGCTGGCCAGGTTAATCACAGGCATGTAACTTTACGCCACCACCATCTGAAAACGATATTTGTTTCAAATTGAAGTCAAGATTTTTAGAATCCTACATTATCCCTGATGAACATAGGCTATATTAAACTGTCTTATTCCCGGGGGGAAATTGTTAGCGGCGGGTGAAACCGCTGGGCGGGCTGCTAGTCTTCAAATAAAAGCTGTATTTCACACCCTTTCTGTTATTTAACTAAAGGTCGGTAAAGCAAAAGTTAATGCATGGCAAAACTTTGTTTTTAAAATCAATTTGTTAGTGTCGTCCCGATTTCTACTAAACACGAGTCCAAACCTTCGCTAACAGCCTTACCTTCCTTCAAACCGTCTCTTGAGGAAGTCGAACAGTGCCTTCTGCATCATGTCGGTGACCTCGTAGCCCTTGAGCGAGGGCCCAACGAGGACCACGGGCCGCATGGAGGGCACCACGTCGTAGGGCGTGCACGCTTCCTGCTTCTTGAAGAAGGGCTTCCGCTTATCCTTGCCGGCGGGGAAGGCGCCAGCGCCACGGCCGCGCCCTCCATCGGAATCTTCGCCTGGAATTGTTTATACAAGAGTTTGGTAGAGCTTAGGTCAGATAAAGGACGTTTGGCAGAGTTGATATAGGGATACATTTCACAAGGTGTTGACAAAACAACTTTGATAATTTTTGCAACAACTGTTAGGTATATCTTTAAAATAGTTTTACTTTTCCTAAGACCTTCATTACTTGACAACATTTATATGGACGTACACATGCTTTGGGTCTTACCAACCTCCTATATGGTACAAATTTGCATGCTTTGATCACTTCAAATATTTTGGGTTAAATACGTCAATACAATATAAGTCGGTATAAATATACCGGGCCAGAAAGGTTATGTCAAAGCCTTGAATAAAGGAAGAAAATTATAAAGCGGAATAAAATCAAGGGTTATTTTAAGATGACGTTTTGTATTTTTTAGTTTAAAGTGTTTTTTTACTTGTATCTGAATTTGGTTGTTTGAATAAATTTATTTTTTAAAGATGTCAATAGTAGGCAATTGATAATAAGTGTTAATGATGTGTATGTTGTTACATCGGAAGTTTCCGCTTAATGCAGATTGGTTTGAGTCTTCTTTTGATTTTATTTCGCTATGAGTTCTATTAACAACTATCAGGTGTGTCAGGTAGGTAGTGTTGGACAACATCCATGTATGCATTGCAAAGCATATTCAAGACAAGACAAGATAAATTGCTGCAAAGTAAAATATAAATGTATACCATAAGTAAATATAATATATTATGTGTGTACATAATCATAAGTATTACAAATATTTAGAAGTAAGGGAGGTTTAATGGGCAATGGGATGCATGAAAATTATAAATGTAGAAAAATCTTACAATTTTACAAAATACAGAAGAAACAAAAATATAATGAACTTGTGAAAAAGAAATAAGATATTATATAGGTGGATATTGGCAGCATTTCCTGGTAAACTAAATGTGTGAGAGACCTTACCTCGATCGAAGGACGTGACATCTGAAAACATGGTAAGAGTGAGTGCAAGAGAGCCAACACCAGGAAATCCCATCAAATCTCACCGAAGGCCCATGTAGTAATGGGGAAATGATATGAGTGGCAAATGAAATGGTAGTACAAAGCAGTTACTTATACAATCCATGTATAAATTTTGTATCATACCAAATAATTACAAGAGACATATCTTAAAGAAAGTTAAAGATATAAAAGCTTTCAAAATATCTATGTACAATCTAGAAGGTACCTTTAAAGAAGTTTGGAATATATATTTTATAAAAAGAGGTGCCAAAATGCTGCCTTGTGGTAGGCATAAGTTAATAACAATTTCTGATGGAGTTTTTGTCCAATTCAAAAGTCGTCGCCTTCTTGTGAAACTGCAGTTTAATCCTATCTCATTTTGTGACCATTAATAAATATAACTTTTTAAGCACTCGCGATCACTAATATTATTAAAGTAAATTATGTACTAATATTTACCTAAATACTATCGCGATAGACCCATTAATAAATAGTTACCTAGGCTTTAAAATATAAAAACATAGTCAAACGCATTTGACTGTTCATATTTTTTTATTTTCCAAGGGTCGTTGACACGAAAAAGAAGAAGATTTGATTGTTAAAAGATATCATCCAAATAAATTAATAAGAAACAAGGCAAAGGTCAAATTTACTTTAAAATCATAAAAGAATGTCACTTGCAATTATAAAAACGTATTTTTTAAAATATTATTAAGGTAGTTTTATATACAGACAACAGCCAATCACATTAAGACGGACACAAAATACATTACGACACATAAAATCGTCTTGCTCTTCCGGTTAGTTAATAAATCAGTTATTTTATAAAATACCATTGAGAGTTGGTTATTTTTATTAAGTGCAGTTAAAAAGACATTTCATCCCATTAGGCAAAGGAAAAAGAGCAAAACGATCGAGTAATAAGACTACTGCGTTGTACAAAAATGCATCAGATGAAAGGTATTTTTTATTATTTCAAAACTAAGTCGGGATAGTTATAAAACATTGTCTTTTACACTTAGTAAAGGTCCCGTATATTGATAAAAAATATAATTTATAATTAAGGTTCAAATACGAGTACTTGTTTGAACAGACGACCTTAAAGAATAAGTCATAGTTGGGTACAAATTATGCATAACAGACCACTTTTAACAGACTGACAAATCCTTCATGAACTCCTGTGAACTTTCCATTTCATCTGATGCACGAACGAAGCATAATGAAAGACTGCCTCCTATCTTCCGTACCTAGCTCAAATGAATTTCGATTTGAATTTGGATGCTTTAACCATGTTGTTGGCATGTTTTGAATAGCATTCATGAGCCTCTTCACTCTTGAGCATTAGACTCTTAACGTATTTAAAACTTGAGCATGGTAGTGGAGGAGCGAAGGCATGGCGCTGCCGCGCTGCACCGTGTGGTGGGGTGCGTGACGTACCGGGTGTGGGGGGTGTGCTACCTCTGCTGGCGAGCGGCTGCTGCTGGTGGGGCGCGGCGAGGTTGGCGGCGGAGGCGGGGCGCGGGTACCGGCCGCGAGCTTGGAGCCCCGCGCGCACCGCCTCCAGCTTCACCGGCGACGGGATGAACCCGATGTCGCATCCCTCCTTCACGAGACGCCCGATCCACCAGTTGTTGTCGTACTTCTCCTGGAATACCACCGTCATTCAGGGTTATCAAGGAACATGGCCTGAATAATCATCGACATCATCTTCAGACGACAAATGGCTGTTGAAGATTCTACTTCTAAACTTAGCTTACTAAAATTAGGGCAGCTTAGGGCCTTGAAAGATTGTTAATTTAGAGTAGGATCACTTGGGCAGGTTTTTTGGGGGGTTTTTCCTGTTCAGGGGGTCCGGTTAATTATACGCATGTAAATAAAACGCTTTGGAAATCTTGACTAAAATTAGAAACAAATTTCGTTTACAAATGGTGGTGGCGTAAAGTTACGTGCTGTGAAATTAACCTGGCCAGCCCCGAGGCAGTGCCTTTATTTTTAATTTTTTTATCCCGCCCGAGCCGGTTTTCTATTAGGACAATACAAAATTGTTATAAAAAAAGAAATTTGCATAACGCAATTTCCTTTTTTTTACAATGACCGATCATGACGTTAATAAGTGATAATTGCTATCCTACATTGAATAAAGTTATTTCATTTTCATTTTCATTTTCTAGCCACTTTGTACCTATTTGATATCGATTCGGTAAGAAGAAGAAGAGTGATTTTGGCAAATTTCCAAACCATAAAAACCTACATCATTTGACTGAAGAAGCATTTTGGGTAGAGACCTTTTATTGGCATAGCTTTAGATCTTGCGTAAGATCAACTTGATTGATTATGGCTGATTTCCAAGAATTTTTTTTGCTTTAAGAGGGAAGAATACCATCGCCATTTCAAAAAATTTGGTATTTAAGAAAACTCGTACTGTCGCTCGCGCGCTCAAGTCCCCGCGTAGTAGAGCGATAGAGAGCGTTGCCGCTCGCGACTGATTGTAGGTATTTTTAAGGTGAAATTTGCGTCTCGGGAGAAAACGTTTCCCACATACTAAATCACAACCAATAGTTTTGATTTTGGTGTCCATCGTTTCAGCATATTATATTGTAGGTTTGTAGTTTTTTATTTTTTCTTAAAACAACTTTGTTTTTTAAATACAAACGTTTTACTTCAAGGAAGATTTTGTGAAAAAAAGTGACTTTTAGACGTCTATAATTTTCAATCAATTGAAAAATTCGAAAAAGGAAAAACTATAAACCTAGTTTTTTACTGTGTCAACAACTTCCTAAAAAATCATTGAGATCGGATTACATTAAGGGGCAGGAAAACGTTTTCTCTTTTTGTATGGACGAGAGCTCGGTAGTCGATTCTCTTAAGGGAATAAAATAGATTACCTTGATGTGCAGGAAATCCCGCACTTCGAAGGATATGGTGCTGCCGTGCACGGGCGAGTCGTCGTCCAACGTTCCATCGTACGCCACATTTGTGCGTACGGCAAACGCCACCGGCTTGGTCTGGAACACGACAATATAATGCTCACTACCATGTTCAACTTACTTACATCAACATACAGTCCACAGCTGGAAGTTGCTGGATATCGAGAGGTATCGCCATTCTCACCACGCTTGGCAGGCGGATTAGCGAGCGCAGTTGAAGATGTTAAATTCACAGTGAACGCTGCTGCCCATTCCCTAGAGCGTTATCCCTTAGTCGCTTTTTACGATACCCCACAAGGAAGAATTCGGATGATGATATTCTCGGCAACACACGGTAACTTATTTGAATACACATACATATATCACGTCTATAACCCCTTACAGAGTAGGCAGAGCATAAAACGGCTTTAAATAATATTAGCTCTGACTATTATTATTATTATTCTAAGCCGGCATCACACGGCATAATACACAGAATTCATGCTTATATCTATGAGGAGTAGGCTGAGTGAAAATGGTTATATAAACTGTCGATAGATATTTCAAATATTTGCGAATCATTTCAGAAATGACAGTAAGTATTTTTTAAAGGAGCCTACAGCGTACATACACACACACATATCACGCATATTATCCCTTGAGGGGTAGGCAAGGCGTAAACGGCCGCAAAAACTGTCATTTACGCTACGTCTGACATATTATATTTGAGGGTCATTCGCAAAATTATGTATCGCCATAGTGATTAGTGGTTGTCAGCCTATCGCCTAAAATTGCAATACACACCCTCAAGTCTCTTAGTCACCTCTTACGACTCCCACGGGAAAGAAATGGGGTGATGCTATTCTAAATCGGCATCTCACGGCACGGTGCAGCGTACATAAAGTAACTATACCTATACTAGAAAATATCGTCGACTTACAGACCTACATTATTATGTTAATAAACACTTTGAAAATCTTGACTTCAATTTGAAACAAATGTGATTTACAGATGGTGGTTCACAGAACCTTTACTTTGATTTTTTTTCATCCCGCCCGTGCCGGTTTTCTATAAGGACAAATCAAAACTGTTATTAAAAAAGAAAATTGTGTCATACAAATTTTTTTTTTTTTTTTTGGGGTGGTATGGGATCTACCTCCTAGCGGTCCACCCCGGGCAACGGCAACACAGGCTTGCCTGTGGATAAGTCCGGCTGAACGATCCCCACCAAGCGGTGGAAGGCTCCGTAAGGGGCCGCCTGGCTCGCGACCACCATCCCACCGAAGTCTGGCGCCAAGTAGCCACCTGCGTTCCGTCAGTGTGTGGGAGTGCCAGTGCCTCAACAGGCTTCTTCTGGGTGAGCTCGCTCCATCTTAGACTCTGTCTCTGTCCTATGACCTAGACTAGAGTCAAGAGCAAACCCATCATTAATAAAAAAAAAAAAAAAAAAAAGATTTATTTTTATTTTCATTGATTATTTGCTTCAATAGATATTCGTACAAGAGGATAGCTAAGTCGTTTATGATACAATCATACATCTTAGGTTAGATTGAATTGTGAGTCATAATTAAGTTAAGCACTCAACACTGTGTTTAATCTCACTATTGGTCAGTTTTTTTATATTTGTAGTAATTTTACTTGTTATATGTAATTTAATACTTGTTAAATATATCACGCCTAAATAGAGCAAAAACGCATATTTACGAGCGTGATTCAGGAAATTTTGTATCGCTATAGTGACAAGTTGTAAGCCCATCACCTAAAATTGCAATACATTTGTAAGCCTCGAATCCTATTCTAAGGCGGCATCACAAGGCAAACAAATTGTGTATAAGGGAGCAGATGTGAACCGGGCGACTAACCTTCTTTTTTAACTAATTAATCTCGAATCGCTTACCCACATCTTACGAACACGAATGATCCTATTCTACAATAATAAAGCAATTGAGAAACTAACTCACCGGAGAACAGGAGAACAGGCGATCAGACCAGTGAAATAACAGAGAAAAAGGATTTAGATCATAGTTAGAAAATAATCGGGAAAGCTGATACGCCTGATAGCCACGTACGTGCTCACGAATATGACGTACTAGAGGACAATTAAATATCTAGTGACGTAGGTTCTGACATGATAAGCGTATCGTAATAATAGCTTTACGTAACTTCAATTACAAGTTACGAGTATAGACACTACATTGAAGCCGTTTTAGGAATTGATGTTCTAAATAAGATTGCTGATAACACCGAAGTTTATAGTATAGATGGTTGTATAGAAGCAGAAAGCAAAACTAAGGCAAGTAATACCACAGTAGGTACGTACAACAAGATGTGATAACAAGCCCTATGAAACTGTAACTTTCCCCAGGCAAATAGGTCACAATAAGACCTGCTACACAAAATTACTCGATCGACCAACACATTTTTTACATTTTTGTGGAAATCTTGCCCCACTTATTCAAAGCCTGGTTTATTCTGTAAATCTCCAGTATTTTGTTTTATATTTTATTCATCAGTTTCTATTTGGTCCTTGTCTTCGTCCAGCGACAGTTCCGACGACGGCTGCGAGTAGTTCGCCTCTGCTGAGCTCTGTGGAGACTAGTGCTGCTCACCCGTGCCTTGTCGAGCTGCGAGAGAGCCTGCGCTTCCTTCTCCCTGCGCAGCGCCTCCTTGTCTTCGCCCAGCGACAGTTCCGACGACGGCTGCGAGTAGTTCGCCTCTGCTGAGCTAAGTGTTGTAGGTCAAACTTCATAAATACATACAGTGACCACTTAAGTGTTTCTGTCTGTCTGATTATATGCGTGATATGTGTATGTAGATAAACTGAGATCTGCGTTTTTCCAATGAACTATACATTGTTCGCGCGGCTCCTCGTGCCACTGATAAACATTTCCGGACTAGTGTTGCTCACCCGTGCCTTGTCGAGCTGCGAGAGAGCCTGCGCTTCCTTCTCCCTGCGCAGCGCCTCCTTGTCTTCGCCCAGCGACAGTTCCGACGACGGCTGCGAGTAGTTCGCCTCTGCTGAGCTCTGTGGAGACTAGTGCTGCTCACCCGTGCCTTGTCGAGCTGCGAGAGAGCCTGCGCTTCCTTCTCCCTGCGCAGCGCCTCCTTGTCTTCGCCCAGCGACAGTTCCGACGACGGCTGCGAGTAGTTCGCCTCTGCTGAGCTCTGTGGAGACTAGTGTTGCTCACCCGTGCCTTGTCGAGCTGCGAGAGAGCCTGCGCTTCCTTCTCCCTGCGCAGCGCCTCCTTGTCTTCGTCCAGCGACAGTTCCGACGACGGCTGCGAGTAGTTCGCCTCTGCTGAGCTAAGTGTTGTAGGTCAAACTTCATAAATACATACAGTGACCACTTAAGTGTTTCTGTCTGTCTGATTATATGCGTGATATGTGTATGTAGATAAACTGAGATCTGCGTTTTTCCAATGAACTATACATTGTTCGCGCGGCTCCTCGTGCCACTGATAAACATTTCCGGACTAGTGTTGCTCACCCGTGCCTTGTCGAGCTGCGAGAGAGCCTGCGCTTCCTTCTCCCTGCGCAGCGCCTCCTTGTCTTCGCCCAGCGACAGTTCCGACGACGGCTGCGAGTAGTTCGCCTCTGCTGAGCTCTGTGGAGACTAGTGCTGCTCACCCGTGCCTTGTCGAGCTGCGAGAGAGCCTGCGCTTCCTTCTCCCTGCGCAGCGCCTCCTTGTCTTCGCCCAGCGACAGTTCCGACGACGGCTGCGAGTAGTTCGCCTCTGCTGAGCTCTGTGGAGGCTAGTGTTGCTCACCCGTGCCTTGTCGAGCTGCGAGAGAGCCTGCGCTTCCTTCTCCCTGCGCAGCGCCTCCTTGTCTTCGCCCAGCGACAGTTCCGACGACGGCTGCGAGTAGTTCGCCTCTGCTGAGCTCTGTGGAGACTAGTGCTGCTCACCCGTGCCTTGTCGAGCTGCGAGAGAGCCTGCGCTTCCTTCTCCCTGCGCAGCGCCTCCTTGTCTTCGTCCAGCGACAGTTCCGACGACGGCTGCGAGTAGTTCGAATCTGCTGAGCCCTGGAAGTAACACAAACAACATTTATTAGTCGAGGCATACTATGCACAATTTGTATATCACACCAACTTTTAGCATAGTTAAGCAATAACTAGCCCAAATGCAGTAACCATTTTTTTTTCGAAAGCGCGTCACTGAATTTCATATCTGACATCAAATTCAGCGGAAAACCTTAAAGAATTTGAGAGTAAGTGTCTTCTATGAACCTAAAAAACAATAAGAAGCCGATTCGCAATTCCGCTTAAGTATTCCTAGCTAAAACTGGCATTCCGCAAACAAGAGGTGAACGTCTATTCTAAGCTCGGAACATAATAAAGATTGAAGGAGAATGTGGAAAGTTTGGTGGGAGTAGTGCGCGCGCAGGCTGCCCGCACCGCAGAGGTTTGCAGTTTGCAGCAGTAATGCAGCGGTGGAATAGGCACAAAAACTTGAATGCAGCATGCAGCTGTGGACTGCGCTATGCTAGCGAAATGCTAATCCGTGCACGTGTGACCGCTTACGTCGACGATGTTATCGTGCCGCAACAGATTATTGAGCTCTTAGATAAGAGAAAGGGTACTAAAAGCGATAAAAAATAATAATATCACTGCATATTTAGACTATGTAAGTAGGCAGATATGTTTAATTATTGTGTAGAGCTATTCAGTGAATTTCAATATTTTACGTAATAATTTTGAGATTGTTCTTTAAAGTTCATCCAGCAATATAAAAGCCGAGGAAAGTGTATAATTTGCATGGTGAAGGAAGTGTTTATCGTAATGGTTGATGTGAGGGGAAACTCAACAAAGTTGTCAATTTGTTTATAAACATCATACAATAGGTGGTTTGATAACCTCTAATTGGCTCTGACACTAGGGTTCATAGATTGATTCACAGGATGGTTCGCGAATTTTTTACCTCACTTAACAGTACGGGATATAAGGGACAGCACTTTGAATACCGATTGAGTGCATTCAGACTATGAAACTGTTATCAGTATTTGGAGGGCTGTCCCTTACACTCTGTATAGATGGAACAACTTTGTAGAGTTCTGTAAACAGTTGTGAATTGTAGCCAATGTAGGTATTTTGCGTGAATTTGGAATAGTCCTTACCAAAGGCTTGTAGTTTGTCATTGGTTGGTGTGGTGAGATGTGGTGGTGTCGACTGCATGCAACGCGGAACACAGACAGTCAGACATAATATACGTAACGTGCTACAGTATTACTGAAGTACATTAATCAAATAAGAGTTTCAAGGTGTACACTTGTGTCATTCATGATGAGACATACATAAATGAGATTATATCGTGTATTTATAATCTCAGCAGTAGTAACATACTATATTAAAATAACTTCTATTAAGGTATTATAAAGAAGATATTTATCGATAAAACAAGTGTACATATGTTTATTTTAGACAATAAAAAGCGAAGTGAAAATGGAAACAATTATATAAGAGAATAAAATTTGTAAAACGATAAAGTGAAATCAATCAATAATGTTTAAGGCACATTTTGTAAAATTTTGGTAATATGTTTGTAAGTAGGATTGTTCACTAAACAATCTGCAGAAATAGAAATACAATAAAAGATTCAGATAGACTAAAGAAGACTACAAGAGATGAGGACAAGAGTCAACTCACTACACTACCAGATAAAGAAAGCGTTCTACTTACGCTTACCTCAGCCACAGCTTCCAAAAATACAAAAATAGAAAAAACAGAACCGTAGTTTTGAATTCATTTTGCTCAAAGAACCGAAATCTTAGAGTTTTAATTTATAAGTAAGGATGCGGTAGAATAATTTTTCGGGCGATTGTAAATGAAACTTTTGAAGCGATTTTCAGCCCATTCAGGGAGGGAAGGGCGAGTGATTGAGAAGCAGGCCTGAATAGGACTGAACAGCCGCGGTAGGCTCCGGCGGCAGACGGGTGGCGGCGGCGGGTCGAAGCGTGACGTCATGCGACCCCCCGCCTCCCCTCTCCGACCCCGCACGACCCCTCCCGACGACCCCTCACCCTGCATATTTTACGCCCTTGTTTTTGGGACATCGCCAGTTGTGGATGCGGTTTTTTATTTCGTTCGGGGCTGGCTTAATACCACTTCGATGGCCGGTTTCTGCATATTTGATGTAGTCCGCGCATACGAATACGAAATTGAAGAGGATAAAACCATGAGCGAAAATAAAAATGTCAATTAAACAACTAGTTATATACCATGAGCTTCTTTTACATATGCACTTAGAAAAAGTTTTACTCCAAGGTAAATACTAGAAAAATAGTGTCTTAATACAACAGTCGTCACGTAATCGCCAAAGTACCCCCCCCAAAGTAACCCCTCGCATGGCACAATAAGCCTCTCGCTTATTTGATAAACTGTCGGCACGTTTTGGCTCAGGCATTTACTGGCTGGCAAGTCCACTTGCGTAGCTGCTAGCCTGGTAAGATGACCACGGCGACAAATACGTGGCGCCAGTCAAGGACGACATTCCGCAGCATTTACTGGTTGGCAAGTCAACTTATCCTTGCGTTGCTGCTAGCCTGGTAGCATGACCACGGCGACGGACACGTGGCGCCAAGGACAACTTTCGGCAGTGGTTACTGGCTGACAAGTCTACGTCTCCCCGCGTTGTTGGTTACTGAGCCTCGCATATTCCATTCTTGGCATCTTAACTTCTTATTGTACGGCCGTACAGAACTTGCATTCTATCACTTCGTGATACATTACTGTCTGGCATTACGAAATTTTACTATAATAAGTGTTTTTATTATATTCACAGACCAAAGAACTCGCGCGCGCCGTGACAGCGCCAGACGATTCGATGCTCTGTGATTATTTTAAGGCCCATACAGCGCGAGTGAGAATTTTAAACCAGTTTTATTTAGACATTTACAGCCATAAAATACTGAAAAATATATATGTTGTTGTCGAGGAACAGATACATAAACTTATCAATTATACAATTTAAAGTAAGTGAATAAATCCAAAGTAATCTTTATTAAGTTATTACAAAAAACTATGCTTTAATTTAAATACATACATATCTTTTCTAGTAGGTACGAAAACCGAAATAAGACATTGTGACGGTATATCTCTACTTCCCATGTCGAAAAAGCCGTAAAATATCGCAAAAATTTGGGCGAAAAAAGATTGTCTGTTTCTCTCTGGCGCAGCGCGAATGAAAGGGGCAAACTTTTCAGGTGAATCAGGGCCTTCAGTCAAACAACATCACCCAGTCCTCACTCTACCCCGCCCGTAAGAGTTTTGCTATCACTATTGGCAATGTTCTGTTCTTGACAACTGATACCAAATCACTTAGTAATTCACGCTTATTAAAGACAGACCCATCTAATAAGTAATCTAGATTTTGCTATGTCGTGCAGTCAAGCTCACGTGCTGTTAGACACTCAAACCGCCCAAATGTAAGACTTTTGCGCGTGGCAATAGAACGGTCCAAAGGTCAAACTATCCCAGTCTAATTTTCGATGGCCGATGTGGGTAGTGTGACGACGCAAAGGTTCCGGGTTCGATTCTCGGTGGGACACTCACAAAGTTGATATTTACCACTTGAAAGTCACAAAGTTGATATTTATTCACAGTCTGGTTAGGACATTGCAGGGTGAACCACCTGATTGTCCGAAAATAAATGGTTCCGTGCTTCGGAGGGCACGTTAAGCCGTCAGTCCCGGTGGCGGTCGTTACACAACCATGTCAGAAGCCTACTACTAGTAGTAGGCGGTAAAACTGACACCAGGGTTCACCGTGTTGTTGAACGACTCGGTGTCCCACACGAAAAAAGAGAGTCTAATCTTGACTGTACAAAAGAGCGGATTCCTTCGATGGTAGCCTATTAGCCATGTCGTATGCGAGGGCGACGGATCCGTGGCGCCAATGCAAGGTCACGTCCTTGAGCATTGTTACCATGAACGAATCACCCAGTTTATCTAGGCTTTCGCTTTCCTATCCGCTTGTTCTCTGTAATGCTTTTGTAAGTGCAGAAATTATTATTGATATCATCAAATCTGAGCAAAAGTTGTCAACATTTAAAAACAAACTAAAATCACTCCTAACAAAAAATCATATTACAGCGTAAACGAGTTCTATAAAGACAAAATGAAGTAAAGCTAACACACGGTTTAGGTGTAGGTTTTCGCGGCCGGTCTACTACGAACAATAATTTTTCATGATTATAGGTATTCATTAACTTATTTAATTAACCTGTATAATTTAATTGTAAAATTCTCGCATGTAATTATGTATTTAATTTTTACAAATTTATTTTTTATATCTCGACCTATATATCAGAAGGGCGTCATGTGTGATACGCTCATGTAATAAGACCTTGAGAATTACCATGTGATAGCAAATAAATGAATTATTAAGATGGTCAACAAAATTATAGGCAACTGAAAAGAAAAACTTTTAGATAAACATCATACAATAAAAATTATTACGTGTTTCTGCGTTAAAAAAACAAGGTATTGATTAGAATATGTATATCAATTTTAATAGATATACAGGGTGTAAGGGACAGCTCTCCGAATACTGATAGGGTGCATTTAGACCATGAAACTAAACAATTTCCCATAAAAAATATTTCAGGAAACGTCAAAAAAATATTTATATTTAGACTGCATAGTAAATGAAGTCAGCTGATTGTGATTTTGTATGGAAGTTCGTAGTTTTTTTTGTCGTTTCATGACATATGTTTCCAGGGGAAAGTTGTTCAGTTTCATGGTCTTTATGCGCCCTATCAGTATTCGGATGGTCATCCATGTAAGCACCCTGTATATTAATTATAGAGACTCGACGATCCCACAGACAAAACGTCGACATACTAAGAATACTGTATTGATTAATAAATAAATTTATTCAATAAAAAAATCAAAATTAATTTCATTAAAGAAAATTCAAACAGAGAGAAATGTATCTACACGTCCAAAAGAACATATTGCTGATGTAAAAAACGGTCGTGACGTGACAGACAATCTGCAGTGTGTGAACATATCATGGATAACCCCACCCATTCTGTCAGGTTCGATAAGGCAGCAATACTAGCGAGAGAGAAGAGATTCATTCCTAGGAAAGTACGGGAAGCCATAGAAATTAAAAAACATCCGAATTTCAACAGAGATACTGGATGGGGAATCTCATCAACTTGGACTCCGCTGATTACACAGCAGAAGAACCAGATCCAACGTACTGTATAACCTACTACACAAGATACGGTTTCAGCATTTTGCGTGGAACCCGGACGTTGCGCTAGGCAATTATTGCGGTAGAACAAAAAATAATTTATAATTTAAATATTTAAATAATGACGTGTAACACCTTAGTCATCCGTGACCACGGACTCTGTAAAGAGCTCGAAACGTAGAAATTGTAAAATCCAAAATAAACACAACTTAAATCCGTTTAAAATTGTTTTATTGTGATGAGTAATAGTTGTGCAAACTCAAGAAAATATTATATGACTCTGCTGTTTAATACGGGATACGAAACATTCCGTAGTTATGATGGTCGTAAAGCGAGTAACGGCGGCCGGCGCAGACGCCACGAGTAAGTAATAGTGTGTTGTTCAGACAACGTTCAAGGTCGGCACCAGCCACCACGTCGGGACTCGCTAGGTGAAATATCACATGTTTGTTACAAAACAATGTTGGTTCAAGCGGAGCAATCAAGCCAGAAAAATATTATCCTGGATAAGGAATTGTGATCACAGTTTTAGTGGCAAAGCAACGCAAATAACAGTCGTGTACTTTTTGTTTATCCTATAGTTCTATATAAAATCTGCCTCTAATATCTATTTGTTAAGAGTATGACGAAAAGGATACATTTTGCGCCCCACCCAACTATCAACTGCTACGGTTGCTACGCCGTAGCTGAATAAATTTTTCTGTATTATAAAAAGTCAACAACACACTGATGAAGGAATTTTCAATAGCAAATTCAGGTAAGTGACATCGATATAATATGTATCATAATAAGAAGCAATCCCAGTGGATTGCTTACATACTGATGTAAAAGTAAATGGGATTCTTCTTGTTGCAAAATATTACTGTTTTTTTTTTCTTTTTTTAATTATCTTCTTACATAAACAATCCTTAAACTAAATAAAAGACACCGTTAATCCCTATTTGGGTTTGTCTCGATGCTCGATACGGCTGGCATTATTTTAGGGCATAACTTATTTAAATTCTAAATTTACTTTTTTTTGTACATGTAAATAAGACATTTGATATTCTGCCATACGATGAAATAAAAATACAGCACATATTATATTTTGTGTAATTTTTGACGCTTGCGTAAATTTTGGATTCAATATATGATAGCTCGTTTATTGAGTAAAAATTTCAAGTGCCTTTAATTAAATTAACATTTTAAATAAAAAATGTACCAGTATTGTTAATGTGACAGTGTACAAACCCAGTTTGAGTCGCTTTTATCCACTGCCAACGAAAGTAAGTTAGTATAAGTCTAAAATGACACAAAATAATAAATAGGGTTCGGCCAATGGTCCAGAAACTATAAGCCAAAATGAAACGACTTTAATATTTTTGAAACACCAGCGGGTTGGCCGGTGTTCACAGGGATTACCGATTCCCTGGATTTGACGGCCGATGTGGCGCAGTAGTATAGCCACTGCATGCGACGCAATGGTTCTAGGCTCGATTCCCGGTGAGGCACTCACAAAGTTTGTGAATTTATTTTCAATCTGGTTAGGACTTGGCAGGATAAGCCACTTGATTGTACGTTAGAAAGAAGGTTCCGTGCTTCAGAGGGCACATGTAGCCGTAGGTCCCGGTAGCTGTCTATGATTACTTAGACGGTGATCGTTACGCAATCATGTCAAAGGCCTATTAGTAGTAGTAGGCGGTTGAAAAACTCTTGACACCATGGTTCATCTCGGTGTCCAACACAAAGAGAAAGATTCCCTGGATTCACACTTCTTCTTCTTATCGTATCAATCGGATACGCCCAATGCAGATTGTACAAAATCTAAAGCAGCGATTGCCAATGCCATGCCACGCTTTTGATTGGATTTACACCGGGTACTGACATTTAACTGCCGTATCACAAATGTGACAGGTCGATACAGTCCTGCATCAAGCAAAGGCTATTTGCAATTCATCTCAGTCAGTTGAGTTAAAAGCCAATTCCTTCAGTATTTCAGAGTAAACACGAATATTTTTAGCTGTCAGTTGTGACGAGGAACAGAAGGCACACAATGTTGATATGAAACGCACAAAGCTATTTCAAACGTTTTGACGCGAGTCATAGATGAAATTCCAGTAGAGGGTGTAGAACACAGAACTATGGTTTTTACTTTTAGACGAACGAAAATAACTATATCTTATTCAATTTTCCTTCATTAGCCTATGCAAGTATAAGCAAGATGCAAAAGACTGACTGTTTTTTATTATTTTCGTGCAAGTCACTAGTTTCAATCGGCGAAAATGGAGTCCCTGTCATTAAAGTCCTATAAACCAAACAATTTTAGAAGTAAAGTAAAAAAACTCTTCGCAGTTCTAGCACTTTGTTGAAAACTACTGGCGATGTGTCAGTATATCGTTGTTTATGGCAACTGAATTCTGACGTATAATAAATAAAACTTGTGACAACCGAACCTTCTAAATGGCGATACGAATAAGCTAAATTTATCGCATTGAAAGCATATTGAAAGAGCAATTAGGAAAAATAGGGTGAAATGATGTATTCTGTTGTTATTTTAGTCTGGTGTCTATACTGTGGTGAAGAATATGCGATGTAGGTCACTAAGTGGATTAATCAATTACTTTGTTGGTTTCTTGGTTTAGTAAAGAATTTAATCTACAAATAATTTACGATACGTGTCTACGGAATGAGTCGTTATGTATGGTTAGTAAATAAATGAGAACATTTTGTTTAAGTCGATAAAGCGTTTTTCGATGATCTGTACATACATACATATATTACGCCTAATCCCTTGCAAGGTAGGCAGTGCGTAAATGGCCGTCTAAAAACCATTTGACGGTCATTCAGAAAATTGTGCATCATCATAGTGACAGGTCCATCGTTTAAAATTGCAATACACATATAAAATAATAATAATAAAGAGACTTTATTGTACATAAAATATCGGAACAGTAAAAAACGAGAGCATGATTATATAATTTAATTATGTATCAAAAGGTGGGAGGCTCAGTTATTGCAGAACAGGTTACCAAAGGCCACCAAATAATGATTAACTAGTAGAAACTTTTACAAACTTTTTTGATGCATAACAATCAAATATAAAAATCGTTCGTACACATTTCAAAAATCCATCATGTAGTAGTACGTATGATCTAAAAATGTTAAATTAATTCTGTAGTACGAAAATGGTCGTCGAACCCCTTACCACTAATTTTAGTTATGCCGTCTTCGAAATAATAAGAAAATATTTTCATACATTTCAACATAAGATTTTAGGGATTATATAGGAATAATTAATATAATATGAAACAATTTAAGGTGCTACTTGAATCTACTGAACTGTTTATTATTATTACACGTATCAATATTTGTGCATTTACGTTATTTGGAATGTTGATTCTTCATGATAAAGTGCAGCGCTTGGTGAAAATTGCGCAAATTCAAAAGCACATTCGTATTGGCTATTTCTAGGAATTTGTTGGAATTTCCTACCGTGGCTCGCGGTAACACGTGCGATCAACTACATTCTTTGCCTGTTGTTTGGTTATGTTTGTTGGACAGGAATAGACATGAACCACATCACCGACATGACTTTCATTCAAGTTCAGTGTGGCTGCTGGAATTGCGAAATAATATTTCATTCAAGGCTCAGAGGTATTTGATGAGACATTTAAAATTCTTGTACCTATTAGTGTGGTTTCTAGTTTTCTGTTAGTTTTGTAATTTTGTATTTTGCTGGGAAAAGTGAGAAAAATGATTTATATTAAAGTTAAATTATTCTCGTACCAAATACCTATGGCAGCAATGTCATTATTGTGTTTTATTATAATGTTAATCGTATTTAGTGAAATATTACTAGTGATTGATAACGAAACCTCAAGAATCATCTTCCCCGAGGTACAGAGGTCGAAATAGGAAAAATATATTTGGACACAGTTATCTGATTGACCCTCAAACTTTTGTCAGACGTGGTGTTAATATCCGTTTTACGGCCGTTAACGCTCTGCCTACCCCGTAAGGGATATAGGCGTGATTTATGTATGTATGTATGTATGTATATTTGGACCTCCCATACAAAATGCTGAGTTACTATGGAAACCCACAATATGTATTTTTGTCACATTTCAACCTATGTTCCTTGGGGAAATTTGTTCCTTATCACCAGCCCACCCTAAGATTTTATTATCGGTCACTAGTAAAATTTCGCACTTTAAATATGGGGAATAATTATTCCGATTTTTGGTTTTGAGGTTAATATTGTTGTCTTATGATTAGTACCTAACGTTTGGTTATAGTCATCAATATGTAGCCGTCCAAGGCCAGCTGATACGACTTCTATAGTTACAGAAAAAATAACTCGTAGATAATAATTAACCCACAGATATTTTTCCGTGGAATAATCCCAGCTGATGGCTAAATCTTTACATTTTTCTCAGCCTTTACACTGAACTTTATGTTATAGAGGTAGTATATAAACAAAAATAAGAAATTGAAAAAATGTTAGCGCCGGCTGGGGATTGCTTATTTTCATTTATAAGATTATATAGGTAGTACCGTGATGCGTGAGCGCAAAATCAAACATAGGTGGTCTATACTATGTTACGGTTTGGCTATTTCTGTAAACTTTATGGCTTTAGGTAGAGCGCTGCTGTTGACCAAACAAACAGTTTTCAAGGTTTTATTGCAATTTACCAAATCACCTGATATGTAGGCAGATGGTGTGCTATCACTATTTTTGTCTTAGACTTTTGTTTTCCAGCCATGCAAATAGGAATATGACTTTTATGAAAAAGTTCTATGTAATTAATTAATTAAAAAGTGTCTAAGGCGATAAAAGTTTATTCAGTAATTCTAGATTTGAACTAAATAATAATCAGAAAAAAAAAATAACAAGCGTGTTAATTTTGGCAATACTCCCCAATATGGGAAGGCCCATGCCCAGTAGAGGACTGTTGTGGCTGTTAATGTTAGTTAATGTTTGGTTAGTTATGTTGGGTAACTAACAAATAACTTGTAAACAGAAACTTTAGATTAATTAAAGTTTGTAAAACTTGTTTACAATACGTCTACCTAACGAGAGTGTCTACATAATATCAGAAGCAAATTTATAGCTATACCGATGTTAAAGGATAACATCACGTCAATTTTCTCCTTTCCCGGCTACGGAAAACTTTCCACTAGAATAAATAATACACTCGTGCACCCTTCACGACACATCACTCGCGATCGTGCAGTAGCCGACAAGCCGACAAGCGACAACAACACAGTGCGCGCGCACCTGCGTGAACAACTTGTTGTATCCCTGCTGGCTGCTGTACCCCATGATGCTACGGCATGGCGGCAGGTGGTGGCCGCTCTGGACCACCAGCGGGAGCGCGTCCTGGTCGTCCGTGGTGAGGGAGAGGCGCGCGGCGCGACCGGCGACGGCCCGCGCCGAACAGAGCCGAGCGCCGCGACGCCCCCCGCGACCACCCCCGCCCGCTCCCCGCTCGTCCGCCGGCGGGTGAATGGGCTGCGCGCGCACTCTGCATCGCGACCGCTCCGAGATTAGCGATTGCCGACAATTGGGTCACCTCACCTCTGGATATCATGATTGACACGAGGCACGTGACTTCATGGAAATGTTTTGGTGGACGTGTTGTCAAACATTGGTTAATGGGTGCTTAAGTTTTTGCAGGCAATGCGCCGATGGTGAAAGGCAAGCCGCGCATGAAAATTCTTTGTCTGTTCCAGATGTCTTTGACCTCGGTCGCGCGGCTGTTCACACGTCAATAATTTGGTACATTGCTAGAAGTTTACTCTACTTCGAAACTAAATATGACCACAATTTCAGGGGTCAAATTCTCAGAAAATAAATTGTCCGTAGTATCAATTAATCAACCCTACGCTAAGGTTGTTAAACCGTGTCCAATTATAGCGGCGGCAGGTCGCGCGTCGCTACAAGCGTTGGCGGCAACGGTCACGCCATGTTCTGTCGGTTGTCCTCATCAACTACCTTAATACAAAGTTCATCGACTAAAATACGACATTACATACATTATGGTAGATTTCTATTTGTGTTGACATTGATATTCCTGGGACAAAGTGGTTTAATTTATTTTTAATTTGATTATCTCCTTTCTAAATGTTTGATAAGATAACACAGGTAGAAGTGTATGAATTGAAAAAATGATTACGTTACCTTTTTGGCACGTGAAGGATAGGTTCTTTTGGCTATATGTAGGGATATTGTTTCTACAAACGTGTCGGAGTTCATCGGGTCGTGCAACGATGTTATGTTTTACAGAAAATTTGTTCATACATTTCAGTTTATCGTATGAACGTACTATATATATTTACATGTCATTTCCCACGTACTTTGTATTTCAAGGATTCAATAATTCAGTTACAAAAACGAAGACAGTTCTTTGGGAATTGCAGTGTAGTGGCCGAGCTAGCGACAAGTATGCGAGTGGAATATTTAACTCGCGGTCGATACGGTGAGACGTCTGCCTGGATACCAACCACTCGACAAAGCTACTCGTATCAACATGAAATAAACTTTACATTTGTACTCGTGAAGGAGGGTACATTTTATTGTACATTTATATACCGCAAAATTATTTGTGTATGGTCAGCCATATTTTACCATAATTTTGGGTGGTGTTTTAAGAATGTGAACATTCTTACGTTCGTTATACACCACCCAACATTATGGTAAAATACATCCTGGAACTAAAGATTATTATCTACATTTGTGTACTTATGTGAACAACACACCAAGTAAACGATCAAGTATGTTTTTCAAAAAGCTTACGCAGTGTAGCACTTTCGTAGCAGCGTAGCGCTTGCCGCAGTGCGTAGTCGACAGCCGTAGCCGTAACTGTAGCCCCTACGCCTGACACAGCCAACGTTTGCAGATACGAGTATTATGTATGAGTGAACATTCATAATGAAATGACAACGTAGGGTCATCATGGACTATCTCCCTACTTAAGCGTATTTAACTCAAGATAAATAAAAATCAAACTATCATTATTGGAACCGCGACGAGTTAGGTTGAAAACTATGTTGTTTCATACATCTACATTACAGAATATTTTTAAATTTAACTATATTTGTTTCTTTGTGTATAAGTATGCTTGCCTTGTTCACCTTTACACCTTATGAACTATGAGCTTCTTTAAATGTTATGTTGTAGGGGGGCAGTGGGCAGTGCGCGGGTGTAACATATAAATCTTACACAATTCTCTATTCTCCATAGTTTGAATATTACAAAGACCTTTAGGCGGTTCTCACACTTGTCGTCCGTCGCTACGTATTTTTAACGCACCGCCGTAAACCATTCGTCTGTCAAGTCGTTTGACAGATGTTGTCAATTTCCTTTGTTTGACAGACGCATGGTTTACAAACGCGTTAAAAACACGCAGTGACGGACGACAAGTGGGAGAACTGCCTAAGCCATTTAAAATAAAAGATATTTTACTTGCATTTAAATATAAAATTAATGATTTTTAATTACCCGTATAGCGGGCTAGTATTGGAGCTTTATAGTTTACTTCTCGTACATTTTACTTAACAAATTAAATGTTTTATTATCAACTAATTCAGAAACTAATCCTAAACACGTATATGTAAGGTGAAAGGCGCAAGACCAGTAGTGGAGGTCGAATCTTTGACGTCAAGATATTCCCATTTACAAGATTTTCATAGCAATTTATTCAAAAGAGGATAATATCAAACGTTGAGACTAACAAACGCAAAGATGCCGGGCATTTAAAAACTGAAAATTTAATTTAATGACTACGCAATTGATATTTTTTTTGTTGGCCTTTTTCATCTGGAAAAAGTCAAAATAAAGCAAAGTGATGTATTATGCAGATTTTTTGTATGCTGGCAAAGAGTATGATTTTGCAAAAAGTTTTGGAATACAAGGCTTTCTTCTGAAATTTGAATCTTCAGGTGGACTCCAAAAACAGATTATTGGTCACGAATTTGTCCGTATGTACGCGTCATTGTTTACGTTAAGAGTTATGTAGTAGTTTACTGGAAAATCCCAGTAACTTGGAATTCGAGATGATGGTCTGTTTCAACTAGTTGTAAATTTTACCGATATTTATACATACATACACATATCACGCCAATAATCCCTTACGAGGAAAGTACAGCGTAAACGGCCGCAAAAAACGGACATTTACGCCCCGTCAGACAAATATTTGAGGGTCATTCGGAAACTTATGTATCGCCATAGCGACAGGGTTGTCAGCACATCGCCTAAAATTGCAATACACCTAAAATACATCGCCTAAAATACAATATACTCTCCAGTCCCTTAGTCGCTTCTTACGATTCCCATGGGAAAGAAATGGGGTGATACTATTCTAAGTCGGCATCACACGGCAATTTTTTTACATTTGCGAAACTATGCAGATATTATATTTGCGGAAATTGATCCACACTCCCTAAGGAGTCTTCAAGCCTCTAATAAATGTTTGAATTTTGAATGATATATTTTAAAGAAGAGAATTCACTTACTGATTTTAAAAAAGAATTAGCGGGCATACGTGTTTTTTATAGTTCATTAAAGTACGCCATCCGCTATAAAAACAAAATGAAACTAACGTGGAGACATTTAAGGGCATTGACTTTTTACGACTTTAAAACTTCTCTCTCAGTAGTCCACATGGACGCAGTTTCATCTTATCTCTCTCCGCAAGATTGCTAGACTCTTCAAAATGATTTTGGGACAGAATAACCTCATTGAGCACCGTGAGGCGTTGGTACGTAGAATTTAATCGTGGCCGTGTATCTTGACGAAACGAAATCTTTACGAAGAAATTTGTAAAGGTCGGCCGACTGCGATCACGGAGAAAAATGGAGCTACTGTCCGGAAACTTCAGCGTGTCACCTATGAGGAGATATGAAGACATTTGGGCATTGGTATGAGCCAAATTCATAAAATTCATTCGCATTTAGAATCAAGACTTTGTAGCCAATGGATTCCTCATAATCTCACACCAGAATTGATTGGTGTAAAAATGCTACTTATGTATGATCATGGACTCTCAAATGCTGTTTATGATATAGAAATAGGAGACGAAACATGCATATATAGTTACCTTCCAGAAAGAAAGCAACAGTCCTCTGTATGGATGTTCGGGGGCGAGGACAAGCTGACAAAAATAAGGCAGGCGAGAAGCGCAGACGTTTTTTTTTCTCTAAGACGGGTGCTGTCTGCACGATTCCGCTTCAAGGACAAAATACAGTGAATGCAAAGTGGTACACTACCATTTGTTTGCCCAGTGGTGTGCCTGAAAAGGTTAAAAAAAACCGACCTAGAAGTCGCATCCTGCTACCTACATCAAGACAATGCTTCAGCACACACCACAAAAGGAACAAAGTAATTTTTGGACTCTGAAAAGGAAGAGCTTGTGAAACATTTCCCATGCTGTCCAAACCTAGCACCATGTGATTTCTTTATTTGCCCAAAAATCAAAGATTTGATGAGAGGGATGACATTTATGGAGCCAGAAGAGGCCGTGGTAGCTTTCAACGAGCACGTTAAAACAGGCCTTCAGAGCAATGATCCTTATGTTTTCAAAAATGATTCGAACGGATGAAAAAGTGTTTAAAATTTAATGAAGAATATAAATAATCTAGACCAAAAATAGTCAAGACCACGATTGGAATAAGAAATCTTTTGAACCTCGTTTGCCATCATCCTAAACAACTTTAGGAATTTGGACGAATTCTAGGATCTGTTTAGGACGAAGGCAGAATGAAGTCTAAGGCTTTGCCATATTCCGATTTTTGGACAAATTCACAGGAATTCGGCCGTAATCCTGATTTTGCCATTTTACTTCGACATTACAAGTACCGTGTGATGCCGGCTTAGAAAAGGATCACCCCATTTCGTACCTATGGGTGTCGTAAGAGGCGACTAAGGGACTCGAGGGTAAGATGTGCAATTTTAGGCGATGGGCTGACAACCTGTCACTATAGTGATACACAGTTATCTGATTGACCCTAAAACTGTCAGATGTGGTGTTAATATAGGTTTTACGGCCCTTAACGCTCTGTCTACCCCGTAAGGGATATAGGCGTAATTTATGTATGTATGTGTACAATGTTTGGGCAACAACAGGTGCAAATATTTAACAGATAGGTATTAATAATGAAACTGAACAACTTTTTCCATGGAACATAGGTAGAAATATATTACAAAAATATGTAATATAAGTATATCATCTAAAAATGACATCAAAGATTTTCCGCGAAATTTTCATATCTGAAGAACTAAAAATTCTGCGCCGCTTACAAATAAGGTACCTTGTTACCTACATAGATATCTATTTTACAATGCAACTCTTCAGGAGGTCCGATTAATTATACGCATGTAAACTACACGCTTTAAAAACCTTGACATCAATTTGTAACAAATATATATCGGTTTCAGATGGTGGTGGCGTAAAGTTACATGCCGTGTGATTAACCTGGCCAGCCCCGTGGCAGTGCCTTGATTTTTATTTTTTTATCCCGCCCGAGCCGGTTTTCTATTAGGACATTACATAATTGTTATAATAAAAAGAAAATTGTGCGATTCAATTTTTTTTCTTTACAATGACGGTTCATGACGTCAATAAGTGATATGATAATACAATTACTATCCTACATTGAATAAAGAATTTCAATTTCAAAAAAACTCTTCAAATACCAAAAGGATTATAACTTTTGGGGTGGAATGGGATCTACCTCCTAGCGGTCCACCCCGGGCAACGGCAACACAGGCTTGCCTGTGGATAAGTCCGGCTGAACGATCCCACCAAGCGGTGGAAGGCTCCGTAAGGGGCCGCCTGGCTCGCGACCACCATCCCACCGAAGTCTGGCGCCAAGTAGCTTGCTGCGTTCCGTCAGTGTGTGGGAGTGCCAGTGCCTTAACAGGCTTCTTCTGGGTGAGCTCGCTCCATCTTAGACTCTGTCTCTGTCCTATGACCTAGACTAGAGTCAAGAGCAAACCCATCATTAATAAAAAAAAAAAAATGTGGTTACAACAAACAACCCTTTGTCATATTTTAAACGTTTACCAAGCAATTTGCTTAAATGGCAAATTCCCGGTAGCGACAATTCAAAAGAATTTAACATGAAACTCGCGTTCAAAGAAAATATGAGGTAATGTATTTAACGAGTGGTATAATGAAGCATGCAGTCTCAATAATTCAGTCTTCGACGGCCCTTCTATAGCGCCCACGAAAACCACCCTTAACACGTCGGGTTACGGTTCAACCAACCCTAAAACACTCACAGTGACAGGTGTCGACGAAAAAACAACTTTGTGTCAACTAAATAGAAGCGATAACCGTGTTTGCTCGCTAATGGGTCTGCGGTACACGAATTTTCAACACTTACAAGGAAAAATAAACGTTGTTCCAATGAGATAAGATCGAGAGTTGTGTTGTTATGGCGGCGCAGGCGCGGGGCTGCGATCGATGCCCTGACCTACTTCACCGGAAAACTCTCATTCACACTTTCCCGAGCACGTGAAAAACGACAATGTTTCCGATTCCATTACAAAATCGTATCAATCATGTGGTTTCCTGATACAAGTCTTACAGTTCATAAAGGAAGGGAAATATGAAATAAAAATATCAAAAAATGTTGAACGTTTTGCAGATAAATGAACCTCTTGTTATAGGTACTTTTACATCATACTTATATCCCGCTCGATAAAAAAGGTTGCAAGCGTATAATAAAATGTAGTTTACTAACATGAATCTCACTCTTGTAATGAATAAAATTATATCGAAAATTACTAGTCGCATTCAAATCACGGTAAATATTTCCCTACTTACCTTTTTACTTTTAAAACAGATTTCTGTCAAATTGGTATACTCTTGAGGTTCCTGCTATATATTTCTGAGTTATTGACAGTTTGGTGAAGACGGGAATGACTCGCTGTAGCGGTCCTGTCATCGTGCTCGTTTACTTTGAGACATGGTTTCATTACCACAGCGTTCATTACATTACTATGATACTATATATAGAATTTAAATGTAATTTTAAAGAAAATTTTTAATTATTTTCAATTGATCATCATTATTATTACATCAGCCTTTAAATTAATATGTACCTATTTATGCCAAATTCATCAAAGGTACACACACATATATTTATTTATTTATCACAGTCTTAAGCGAGCCTTCATTCATCTGAGTAGATTGATTTCCATGCGGCCTGTATTAATTGTTTGTTACCTAGGAGTATACAATTCAAAAAGTTTGCAAAGCATTTTAATAGTTTATGCAACTGTTATATAATGGGGGTCGTTAGAATGCGAGTGTCTGTTTATCAAAACGAGGCGAAGCCGAGTTTGACACGAGCATTCTAATGCCTAATTATATGCAGTTGCATATACTTACTATTTTATCTACTCTCAAAAAAACAATCAGTAGGACACTTTTCCAAACGTCCGCCCTGGCAATTGCAAGGTCCAAAAGGCCAAATTCAATACGAGAACGTAATATGGCTTGATATCAATTTTTGAAAATTCTATACTTCAGGAGCAGAAATGTACAGACAGGTGCAAAAATCACAAATGCTCAAGTTGCCTAAGTATATAAAATATAACGATACTGTGCATCGTTCGTATGCCAAACTCGTCTGCCGAATGGCGCCCGCTGTTGCCAAATAAAGATTGCTTCCATGTTGGGATTGTTCGGGAATACGGAAACGGGGTTGCGACCTATATCACTCGACTAAAATAACACGGGGTTATTTAAGGCGAGTGTAGCCGTGGATGGTCTCGACTGTGGCGCCACTTCACACAAACATATTTTCTCTGTCAGTAAATCAGAATGTCCGTTGATCAACTATTAAGTATTATCCTTATATAAAAGAAAATGCTTCACCCGTTCAACAGTTACTATTTAACAGCGCGATTTATGTAAAATAAGAACCAGCAAACTAATAATTAGGTTCTAATGTTACTTAAGGATAATACTGAAAACTTGGAGCAACGGACATTCTGATAGATTGTTTGTATAAGGAGTATTTATTTGTGAAGTGGCGCCACTGTCGAGGCCGTTCACGGCTACACTCGCCTTAATATAAATCTCTGAAATGTGTCGGTGTCTGGTCAGAACAACACTGCTCACTATTCTCTTTTTAGCACACTACCTACCTGATGAACAGATTTATGCTTTGGATTTACTAATGTCAATAAAAAATACGTAACAGGTAATAATGATAATAATAAATGAAATAAGAAATTGAAAAAATGTAAGCGCCTGCCCCTGCTTGAACCAGGGACAGTGGGGTACCGTCCCACTGCTCTACCAACTCAGCTACCGGCGGCGCCTCGACCGACACTTCCAAATTTTCAATCTTTGGAAGATTCGGGTGTAAGCCCCGGCGGGCGTATTTTTTTTTTCAATTACTTGTTTTCATTGAGGTATAAAAATATAAAGCACTGTAAGTGCAAAATAAACCATAGTACATGATAATAAAAACATAATACTTTAAATCGGTAGTGGTAGGCTTCAAGTAGGTGATAAGATCGACACGATTAGTGATGTATTCAATCGAACATGTTGTAATGTAAGGGGAAGGTACATTGAGCACGATATGACTTATAAGTTTATAACGATTAATTTCTGGAATATATACACACTGCTGGACATCGGCTTCCACCTATTGGCAGGTACTGCCATACTTACCACGCTTGGTAACCGGATATGCGAGCGCAGTACAAGATTTGCTTACACAGGGTACTCTGCTGCCCATTCCCTGGATGAATTTATCCCTCAGTCGCCTTTTACGACACCCACGGGTAGTATTGCGGTAATGCTATTCTAAGCCGGCATCACGCGGCACTTCTGGAATAGTTGATTATCAATGATGTTCGTAAATACTTTTCCTTTAGGCACATAAAGTCTACTTTCCCAAAATGATCACTTTCCGACATCATTCTCCATGAGGTGGACATAAAGAGTTTAGGTACATGATAGTTACTAACTCACAAGATCCAAAACGTAAACACGCGTTTACGTAAGTTATTATTTTGTCGCAAAGATTAGGCAAATACATAAAAGTTACTAACAATTTATGAAGAACATTGTATAAGCATATGTAGCTAATGCGCTGATTTTGATGACGTCAATCCTGACATTATCACATTTCTTGCGAAGGTCAAAACATTGCCAAAATGCGTTATACAAAACGTAAACATGAAAAAAAACGACAAGTGCAAGTCGGACTCACGCACGAAGGGTTCCGTACCATTATGTATAAAAATCCAACCAACAACTGTCCAACTTTCGCGGTTCATGAGATACAGCCTCCAAACAATTATCGATAAAAACGCGAAAAAGAAAAACGTGTTTTGTATGGCAGCCCCCATAAATAATTATTTTATAAGTTTTTTTTTTGTTTTTGTTGTTATAGCAGCAACGAAATACAACATCTGTAAAAATTTCAACTTCTGACTTTCGTGGTTCATGAGATACAGCCTCCATGAAAGCACATTGAAAATAAGAAGAAAGTAAAAATTCGTTATAAACATTCCTATCTATAATAATTAATGAATATTAATTCTGAGTTCCTTAAAAGTTCCATTTGCTAGACAGTTAAATACCTACTGACCGCACCCCTAAATGAAAACGTTTGACCAAGAGAGTGATTCGCTCCTATTCTATAAGTTTTACATTAAAAATATGCCTAAGTTTTGAAAATAAACAACAGTGAAATAATTTGCAATATTTGTTTTCTCTAAAAGAAAGGTATATTAAAGTTTCACGTCCCACGAATATTCCCAGTGGACAAATAAATCCCATATGTGTGAGGAAATTTTCCGAATGATCCTCAAATATTTGTCAGACGTGGTGTGAATGTCTTTTTAGGCAGACGTTTACGCTCTGCCTACCCCACAAGGAATTATAGGCGTGATATGTGTGTGTGTGTGTGTGTGCGAGGAAAAGCCAAACCTGCTATATCCAAACAATACTGACTTAATTCTAAAATCTAGTGGCTGATCATAAAGCTTTATCGAACGATATACCTTGTTTTGATCTCATGCGTGAGCGTCATGTCTCTCAGCGCACGGACATTACTACGAGGCTACGAGCATGACTCAGCATTCGCGCAGTATTATGACTCATGCTCAAGTTCATTCATAAATGTAAACTTTACAGTATATTGGTTTTATTATATTAGTACACCAAATATACTAGAAGAAACAAAAAGGGTATTACTAGCGAAAGGAGGTCAAGGTACTAAACTGAACTACTTTTCTAATGGAACATAGGCAGAAAGATGTATCAAAACTGGACGTCCCATAGTAACTTATCCAGCTGATTGGCAATTTTGTATGGGAGATACTTTTTAGTTTTTTATATTTCGACCCATGTTCCCTGGGAAAGATAGTCAGTTTCAAAAGTACTTGACCTCTTTTCGGCTCGATAAGCGGGTTAAGCCCTTTTTGTTACTTCCAGTATTTTATAACTAAAACACAACCACAACACAATAATTTTAAACATTCTTGTAGTTAGGTTCCTACCTATCCATTCCAAACAAATAATGTAATATGAAAATGATAAATTACGAGTAATCTTAATTTATTGTGTTGTCTAACACCATAAAATCATAAATTTTAATTATACTTGTAGCATTACGAGGTCAAAGTACCTAAATAAGTATGTGTCTATGATGCGAATGCTAACAAGGACCACAACGTAACTACGACCAATTTACTCCGCGTGATGGATGAGATGATACAAGCACTTCTACAAGATAACAAGGTAACAGTCACTAATATTGATTGAGCATCACGTGTTGCAACTATGGAAGATGATAGTGTGCGTTAGGGCCACGGGTGTACATAACAGGATTGAGCTACTTTCCTACAGGATGGTGGTACCTGCAGTGTACCTCAGTGTACCTATTATGAAATCCAGTGTACTTCTTTTAATAAAAAGTTATTTGATAAAAATACGAGTAGAATTACGTACCTACTTATGTAGGTAGAACAAAACAAACAGTGCGAAGTATGTTGATACTGATAGACAGCTACTAGGAAGCTTGAAGTTTATTGCCATTTCGTGAGCCCGTGTCTAGACTGTGATTCAGGGTGATCGGAACAGCTGTACATATTTCAGCGCTGCCATCTGCTGGCAAGTGTTTACGATACATTAGCAGCATCCGTAAGCTACCTTCGAATACTGTGATGTGATGATCAAAACACCAAAATAACATTTACAAAGGCAGCAAAAAGTATTATCACCAGATAGCGAATAAATGTTTGTGATGATAACAAGGTGATAAACAGGAATAACCTAAAAGTGCGACCTAATTCGAGACGTACCCGTCTGCGGCCCAGCTTGTAGCGCTGCTTGCGCAGGCGGTCCATCGTCATCGGAGTCGCAGCCTTTGTCATAAAACGCACATTTCACTGGTATTGTATCACTAGGTCCACAACACTAGGAGCTGGTAGTATCGCGGAAAGATTCGCGTAGCATATTACCGCGGGATGCGCGGGCGCGGGTGGCGCGGGCGCGTGGCGGCGGCGGGCTTGCGCGCGCGGTCGCCGCGCCGCTGCTGACGCTAAAAATACTGAACGCGCATCCAGCGCCCGTCGCGCGACGGCTAGCGTGCGGGCGATCTTTGCAGCGTCTATTGCTGGGCTGGATTCGAGCTGTCAAATCATTTATCTTTTAATTTTCTTCTATCTATTCATGCCTATAAATTGCCTACATTAGCATTCGCCGTCATTTTAGGTGTAAGCTAACATACTTTCGTTAGCAGTGGATAAATATATCTCAAACTGGGTTTTATCAAACTGTGGCATAGACATTACTTGTATATTTTATGATATAAATTTAATTAAATACACTTAAAATTACCGTTAAAGCCTCTACATATAGTTAATTTGTGGTAAAAGCTACCGTACATTGGATCGATAATGTATGCAAGCGTCAAAAATGACACAAAATGTAATACGAATATGTGCTTTACAGACACAAATAACGCAATCCTACAAAAATAAGCGACTTCAGAATTTTTAAAAGTTATGCCCTCAAATACCTACTGCCAACCGGCAGTCGCATTGGACTAAGGTCAGAGATAAGGAGTCAACAACGAAAAAATATTGTTTTTATTAATACTAGCTTTATTTTCAGTTTAAAATTTCTGCAGTTTATATTTAAAGCAGAATGTAAATTTACAGAATTTTAATACGCTTATTGGTTTAAAATCGAGTGATTGAAATCAATGAAAGAAATTTAAAAACAGCAATGTAGCGTATCACGTGCGATGATCCCGTGTCTACGCTACTAAGATCTCGCTACCTGGATCCAGCATGCAATGCACTCTTATCTAAAGGCACTATAGTCCACATTCCATTAGCCAGCTGCACGTGTATGGTGGTATATAAAGTGTCAGAAGTTCCGGCTGGTCGGCATTGATCTATCAGCCGCTGGCAGTGGCGCGGGCATCATTGTCGTGTCATTGTCTTCCCTTATCATGTTATTACCACAAATTGATACTGATCTTTTGAGGTACATGACATGACGTAGCTAGAAAAAGCTCTGGTAGGTACTAGAAATGGCAAATTTGCAAGTACCTAGGGCAGATACCAAGAAATTTTCTTTTATGTAGTACCTATTCAAAAGACATGTTGACAAGGACATAATTTAACTTTTGTCCAGTTCAAAGAACTACCTCAAAATTTTTCCTAAAACGAAATTATTTTGTTGTTTTTTTTTGTTATATTGTTTGTTTTGTTATAAATGGTAGGTAAGAACTAAGTTCGATCCGAATGTGAATTAATTGAAAATGGAACAATATACAATGTGCCGATTGAAATTATGAAAGTAATGACAAAAATTAGTGAATTCAAACTCCCTGAACTGAAACTTAATTCCAAAAGTTACTAGATCAAATAGTCACGGCATCTACCGAATATCGCCCGAATCAACGAAGCCCAGTGGCGGCGAACAACATGAACGAAGGGCTCTCGCCGAGACTAGATAATTCTTGCTTTGTAAGCAGATGTCGCTGTTCCTATTTAGTTCACAGCTCGGAAAAGTTCTGTAGATGGCGCTAGAAGTCACGAATTATTTTTATAAACTTTTACAATATACATGAATTGTGCTTTTATGTTCCATCAAACCACATCAAACATAAGAAAAAGTACAAATGGCAAATTTGAAACCCCTCAAACTACTACCTACTACTTTTTAAAAAAATTATAAATTGCTAACATCATTGGTATTATTTACCTGAAACTGAAAAAAAACTCGACAGTATATTGTGTAAAAGTTTTCGTGTCAAATTGAAATTCTGTTTATTAAAGTTATCGTAATAAAACAGGTATATAGTTTTTCCAACTATTATTTTCCGGGCGACAGCACTGATGTTACGTTAAAAGACGTATTAAAATTTGAATTATATTAAAATCAAAAGCTTTTTTGAATATAGAATACAATTTCACGATGATACCACAAATTACGGAGTCAACACGTTGTGACATTACCTACAATGTGTATCAAAACATAACGCAATCAAATTAGTTTCTAATCAGAATCGCATTTACAATACGCTACTGTTTTTGTAATATATTGATTCGGAAACATTTAAAAAACACAGCAATGAACATGAAACATGTAAAGTTTCATAGAGCGCGTAATTTCTTTAGCAAATCGTCCCCATATTCCTGTTGGCTGTGATCCAGGAGTACAGTAATAATCGGCAGGTACTTCTTCACACGATATCGTTATACAGAAAAGTATAGCATATAGCTGGTAGATATTGTCTCAAATGCCGGGGACATTTGCGCAATCGCACAACATTGCGTTATTTTTATTTTTATTAAATTTACTGGCCCGTGGGACGTTGTTGTCGTGTTATTGAGCTGATTAATACAAAATATTATTAGAAGAGGTACGCGTGTTAGTGTATTTTGAGATGTTTATAGAATTTTATTATCAATAGGTGTTGGTTGATTGTAAGCGACACTATTTGTTCGATTCAGAAATAATTCCTGTGAATTTGTCAACCTACAGTCAAACATTTTGGAGGAATAACTATTAGAGGAGATTAATTTGAGGTACAATTAAGAATGTATTGTTTCTGAGTGGTTAACTGTAATAAAAGTGCACCAACTAATTAAAATCGGAACGCTTGACAAGGTGTAAGGAACGGTATCCTGAAAACTTTGCAGGCATGATCAGACCATGAAACTGAACAACTTTTTGTATGGAGGATATGTTGGTACGAAAACGAGAGAAAAAATTCGGCTTTCTATACTAAATTCCCGATCAGCGGTCTGATTTTCTATGAAAATCGAAAAAAAATGGTTTCTCAACATAGGCTCTATAGAAAAAGTTGTGTCATAGTCTGATATTGCCTGCGAAGTTTTCGGTGCGCTGTCCCTTACACACTGTATAGTTCAGTCGTGTTTCAGTTTTTCATGACAACTCATGCGGAAAATGATACGTATTAAAAATACTGTAATTATTCAAAAGGAAGTAGTGTTATCCGGAAACAAGCCACGTGGTCCAAGTACTAGCAACATGTCGCACCGACGCGACGACGCGGGTAGTTCCTGCAATACTGTGCACGCCGAAATAGATGGCTAGTTCTCTTCGAAACGCGTTCTCCTGATAATTCCGTCATCATTTTTCAAATTATGTTTTTTGGTATTTTGGGGGCATTGCGTCATACTTTAGAGGAATACAGATAAAATTATGTGAAAGGCCCGCTTTTTGGTCGAGTAATTACAAAGTTATAGCTAGCCCACTATTAGCTGTGATGGAATCAAGAGAACTGAATTCGGTGTATGACGGATCTAACAAATATGGTTCAATTGGCCTGGTTCATTAGTTTTAACACGAGTAACATATACATACACATTAATTATTGTGGTATAATGAAAAATTAAAAATCCATTTTGAATTTGAATGAGATTTTCATGAAGAAAATTGAGTCCCACTATTTAGGTGACGGATCTGATAAAAATGTCCACGATTTGGGTGACGGATCTGATAAAATGTAATAGTGTTTTTGTAAAACATTGTTTTAGTTTGTTTATTTTATAATAAAAAGGAATATATAGTAGTAAAAGAAGTGAGAGAAAGTAAATAAATGAAATAAAAGGATATGTTTAAATCTGAATATTTAATTTGAATGATTTTTTTGCTTTGATGCCATATCTGTATTTCCTATAGTTTAGGTGGGCTCCTGGTGGTGCTGCACCTGGTGGTCTTTATCAGGTACTCCAAAACTTAGAACTCTATATGCTTGCAGAAACGACCCATCAACCTGAACAACTTTTGCTTTGGTGTCATATCTGTATCTCCTATAGTTTAGGTGGGCTCCTGGTGGTGCACCTGGTGGTATACATCAGGTACTCCAGACCCTCAAGTGATGACAAAAGGTAGCCTATGTGTTAATCCATGTTACCTCGATATGTATGCCAAATTTCCTGCAAATCGGTTCAGTAGTTTTTGCGTGAAGAAGTAACAAACATATCGCATTTATAATATTAGTAGGTAGGATATATTAGTAAAATATAAACAAAAGACCCAACCGTGGGCACCGATTTAGTCCCACTTTTACCGAATCTCTTAATTCCGTCATCACCTTATCAGATCCGTCATTGCACTGATGACGGAAAGTGATGGATCTGATATGAGGGATCTGATAACCAAAGCATATTTTTTGGCTTTGTGGCAAACTGATAGCAAGCAAGTACGAATGTTACACACAATGACCTTTAATTAGCAGTGGTACATCATATTCCATTGAAAGAAAAACTCACATTTACACAGAATTAGAGAAAATCGCAATGAAAGGAATGACAAAATCATGAAACAAAATGACAGATCTGAAATGTCTTAGCTTCTTGTGCGGATTTCCATTAATTTGCAACGTGTCGGCCTCATTCAGATCCTGGGAGGTGAGTAAGGTAACGTGCAGGCAGGGTTATCATACGTCTCAATCTAACTGTTAACGAATGACAAGCGCCATAAAGGGTGCGTTTGGATATGAGACGAGTTCTTGACACCAATGATTAAACGAGATTATCTATGGCAAAATTACTTTTCAATTACTATCAAATGTCACCATATGATACTCTCCATCACTATCCAACAATATGTAAGTAAACCTATGTACGTATGACAAAAACACAAGATTTAATTCAGTTTCACTATGCAAAGTAGGGTTGGACACCACCTACGGAATCTAGAGAACGACGTTTTAAATAATTATTTAAAAATATCTATAATAATTGCAACCATTTCGTGAGTTTGCTTAAGGAATTAAAGGTCTTTACTTCCACATAAAAAATCGAGAAAAATATATTATCATCAGATCAATGTGTTTTCTGGTGCCACTCATCAGTTCCCTCATCAATGAGAACTAGCCAGATGCAGTCATTCACCCGACTTGCCACCATGCTATCATCTAGGGCTTACAAATTCCTAAACAGGACTTCCAGTTCATTAGAATCTTTGAGTAAAAATACCTACACATAATATGATTGCAAAGGTTTGTTATGCTCTCACAGTGCTATATTATTTTCATCTAAACATGAAATTGGAAAATGTTAGCGCCCGCTGGGCGCTGAAGCTTGAACCAGGGACCGTGGGGTGCCATCCCACTGCTCTATCAACTTAGCTACCGGCGCCTCGACTGACACTTTCATTCTATTGGTACTCCTCTCGAAGCGACATACAAGCGACATCTAGTTTAACCTATGGTTTATTTTATTATGCACTCACAAAGAAATTGAAAAAAATTTACCCCCGTCGGGGCTTGAACCCGGGACCGTGGGGTATAGTCCCACTGGTCTGCCAAATGAGCAACAGACGCCTTAAGATTGCTAATATCAATCACGGGTGTCTGCAATTAATAATAAGAGCGAGAAACTCAACTTCTAGCACAGGAGCATCTAAACAGCTGAACACTACCTAAGTTTTCCGATTTGCCAAGCAACAAACGGAGAGTACACAAGAAGTTCTTAAATTATCTGTAATACTGACAACCCTAACCACATATCGCTACTGGCTTTCAAGTGACACTTCTAATGGCTAACTTTGGAGTAAGCACGCGCTTTGATTTCTCGCGCCTGGTGCAAGATGTAGTTAAGGCGAGTGTACCCGTAAACGACCTCGACAGTGGCGCCACTTCACAAAAAAAGTTTTATCTTTATACAAACAATCTATCAGAATATCCGTTGCCCAAGTTTTTAGTATTATCTTTTAGTAAAATTATAACCTGCAAACTCAATGAAATATTCGCTTTATCCAAATTTACGACAAAAAGGCCATAACTTTAATTACAATAAAGTTATGACTATTAATACCAAAAGTGGCTGTTTTAAGCTTTTTTGCCATAACTTTAAAAAATAAATAATAAAATAATTCTTTATTGCACGCGCAGGTCCCAATGCAAATTATAAAAATTAAAAATAAGAATTAAAAATCAAATTAAATTATAATTATTAAGCGAATATTTCATTAAGTTTGCAGGTTCTAATTTTACTTAAGGATAATACTAAAAACCTTGGGCAACGGACATTGATAGATTGTTTGTAAAAATAGAAAATATTTTTTTGTGAAATAGCGCCACTGTCGAGTTGTTACTTGCTTTAAATGCGTAGGAGTCGAATTAGTGCGAAGGAGGTGTTAACGACCCTTGTATCGGCTACTGGCGTTAATTAAGAAAGAAGCTTACTGATTAAGCTTTTTTAAAATAGAATTGAACTTTGAACTCATGCACATAGCTCTTTGCCTTATCTATGAACAAAAAACAGTATTTTTTTTAAATCGGGAGATGGAAATTGATTAACTAGGAATCTGTAAATTTTTCGATGTTATACAATGCATTACAATTGTAATGCACATATAAATGGAATAGATACAGTAAGGGAAAAAATGGGTACAATTTAGGTTTATGTTTTAAGATATCTTCCAGTAGAGTTTATTTAGTAAAGTTAAGTGAAGCTTGCAGCAGTGATAATCTTGCGCAGTGCAATAGAGCTTAGTCAAACATCCGACATTTATAGCCAGTAAGTGCGTTAATGAGCACTCACCCGCGGCGTAAGTATTCGCGGCACGTGCGCAGGCGGCGGCGGACGGGGGCGGCAGGTGAATTCAATTAAAATAAAATTTGGTGAGTATAAAAATTCGTAAAAGCTTAGACTAAGTTCCGTGGTAGTCTACGGTGTGATGCCGGCTTTGCCGTGTGATGCCGGCTTAGAATAGCATCACCCCATATCTTTCCCGTGGGAGTCGTAAGAGGCGACTAAAGGACTCGAGAGTGTGTATTATAATTTTAGGCGATAGGCTGACAACCTGTCACTATAGCGATACACAATACTCCGAATAACCCTCAAACATTTGTCAGACGTGTTGTAAATGGCCGTTTTTTGCGGCTGTTTACGCTCTGCCTACCCCGTAAGGGATTAAAGGCGTGATATGTGTGTGTGTGTGTGTGTGTGTATGTGTGTAGTCTGCGGCTTAAATATCTAGATAGAAAGCTGATGATGTGATTATGTACAGTCGGTTGTAGAACATAAGGTACCAGGAGTACTCCAAAAGAACTGAATTCTTTTTATACCCAGTTAATACATAATAAAAATTTAATATTATCCTCATAAATAAAGTCATTTTCTACTAATACATATTCATGATAAGAAAAAATATTGCTGGGGACAACAATAATTCAGTTCTATTGGAGTACCCCTGGTACCTTATGTGCTACAACCGACTGTACATTAGAACCATCTTAAAGTATACCCATTACAGGGATTAATATATAATGGCTTTTCATGTAGTCTAAGTTGTAGCCTTGGATGGGTTAATTGCTGTTGATATTCAATTGTACATTTTCGAGATAGCTCTATGAGATCTTGTCATGATTATAGTATGTATATGACAGACTAAGTATATTAATTAACTGTCAACAAAATCTAAACATTTTTATGGCATAGGTATTTTAAAAAGCTTTGTGGTCAAAGAAATCGAACAGCATGACGTTATGTAGATATTTTAATTCCATTCAAACTCCAACGATTCACCTACGTACAGAACGTACAAAGTTAACAAATGTACGATTTCGAAACAACTCTATCTCAACAATAGCGTAAACAAATATCTAACAGTGAATGTAAGTTCCGATGTTTTAAACTTGGAACATATTTTATCTTTATTGCTATTGGTCGATGGCGCAAGATCGAGACATGCGCCGGAGTGGTACGTGCGACATGGTACGGTACATTTGTGAAATTAACTTAACTTTTATGTAGGTATTTGGAATTATTCAGACTGGTTTTGATAGGAGTCTATTCTATTATTTTCCAGTGGACTTCTATAATTGCACTAAAATATAATTCAAAGTACAGATCGCGATCTAATATATTATTATGATTTGATCTGACAATGCAATAAATAATACAACTGTTATCATCTAACTTACATGAAGATGAAGATCAAACATAATTACAAGTTCATACCAAAAATTAAAAGAAGTGGAAATTTTATTTATACATACTAAAAATACAATAATTAACAAAATATGTAAAGTATATTATATATTTATATTTATTTTATAGTAGTTCAATTTGTTATTTTCCATTATTTTGATTTCACACCCGAGTGCACCCGTGTATTTTTCTCTCTGTTTACCTTCTGGTTGGCCGGTAGAGAATGCCGCGTGGCATTAGGCCCGCCTTTTGTACCATGTGCAATAAAGTATAAAATAAATAAATAAATAAGTGTTTAAATAGTATTGCGTTGGTACTTAAGAACAGAAATTATTCATAGTAATTCAAACCAAAAGTCAAAATATACGCAAATTTTATTGAACCATACTAAAATAACAAAAATTGACAAAAGTACAGTGTTAAAATAGTATTGCGTTGGTACTTGTAATTGTAAGCGCGGACGTCGCACGCGCCGCAGCCGCCGGCTATTTCCAGCCGCACCGCAATAATAGTACCGATGGTATTTTTATTACACACTGCTTTATTTCAGTTACAATTTGACAAAATAAAAATAAGGGCCGCGCGCCTTGTAATGTGACACTCATACGTACCTCGCTATCCACTGCTCGCTAGCTTTGACTAGTGTGTGTAGTTTGGACTCGGAATGGGAGATGTATGTATCGTGCAGTTAAAATTGGAGGCCCTTTAATGAGAGTGCGTCGACCCTGCGCCCGCGTCGCGCGTGCCGCGTGGAAATGTATGCGTTTCGGGAAACGGATCGCGCGCGTTGCCGTGTTTCATACTCGACAGTAGTCGACAGTCAACAAAAGTGGATAGAGTAGCATATCCTATAGGTATCGGGAGAAGTTTTATTAGTGACCGAAAGATAAAGATAGATAAAGATAAAAACGTTTATTTTAGTCACATTCAAAATTTAAGAAAGCGAAAATTTAAGACCGGCTGGTGATAAGGAAAAACTTTCCCCAAGGAACCTAGGTCGAAATATATAAAAAATTGAACCTCCCATGCAAAATTGCCGATCAAAATGTGTATACTATGCAAGCTCAAATTATTTTTTTCATATTTCGACCTATGTTCCTTGGTGAAAGGTGTTGCTTATCACCAGCCTGTCCTCTTTTTCAGTATCGGTCACTAGAAAAAATTTACCCGATATAATAATGTGACCGACCTACGTATATGGAGATATAGTACTAACTCTCTTTATGTCCACTTCGCCATTTGACTAGTCGTTACGCGACATAGATCCATTGCGCTTTAGTAATACCCTACTAAAAGGTTTTTTAAGTACTTCCTACCTAACGTACGAAAGTTGTAGCAAATAAAGTAATGAAATAACGTGCTACGAGTTTTATATACTCGTAGAAACTATCTATTCGTAGAAAAATCGCATGTTTTCCCCGCCTTATTCGTAATAACTTCAGTGTTATTGGCAATAAACTTCACCAGCCAGGCGTTAAAGGCGCGTCGAACAGCGCCATTGTTAGAAAGTGTATCCACACGACACTACCCTACGTTTTCACAACTTCAGACGTGAAAAACTTCACAAAACTTTTGTTTCAGGTGAAAAGAACCTGAGAAAGATAATAATTCATAAAACGAACATTATTACGGTGGTCGTAAAAGAAGCGCCGTGATATTTAACGAGATATAATCGCGCCCGAACATAAACACGCTACCGCTTCCCTTCGAGCCGAATAAATTTAACACCTGTCGTACTGTCAAAACTAACCTTTATTATTCGGTAAAGTTCCGATCGCCGCATATCATCGTTTAGGGCGTGCTACATCGCGTATTTTATTGCTGGTGTTGTCAGAAAGCGCGTGGTTCACGCGTAATGTATGGTCGAAAGGGTGTCTATTTGCGTCGCTGCGTCGTTGGTCGCGCGGCGTGCTCCCGGCACGCGACTCTATACAAGTTATTTCCGCTAAATAATTGCCAGTCATCATCGTCCCCGACTCTGTGTTTCGGTGCGACCGTCGCCATAACCGCTTCTAACTATCTGCGCATAAATACGACCTGTCTATTGCCTATTACACCAACTTTTTCAAACTTTAGTTTCAAACTTCCGGCATTCACTCCGGGGGTGTATTAACGTGATAGCCAATAACTACTTAACATAATGATTCTCGCTGATTTAACTAATTTTGATGATAGTAACACGGAAAATAATATTTACTTCACAAACTTATACTTATAAAATGAAATATTTATGGTTTTCTGCTTCAAAACCCGTTTTTAAATAGTTTGTTTTGAGTGAGTCCTAGACTCGATACTCCCTCTCTGGTCGGTCCTTCATGTCTAAAGATCATACAGGCAAATTGAGGTTTATCGGGTCGTCGGACAACTCGGTGTCCTACACAAAAAGAACAAAAAGAAGAAGAAAATTGAGGCCGCTCTAGATTGATCGATTGACTAGATGGACTGACCACCTTAAGGATGAGAAAATGCGAAGTTCTAAATGTCATCAGCATTGTTACTGATAGAAGCCGATGGTGGTAACTAATAAATAAGTCCAAATCATAATCGTGAATCAAATTGCGATTACAGTCAGGAATGGCTTCCATCGCGCGATCTAATCATCGCACTTTCAATTTCCCCCCGAGAGGGCGTGCGAGGGGCGAAGGGGGGGGGGGAGTCTATTTCTCACAGCCTAGACAATTTCATGCCGAGACTTAGGTGTGTAAGCACCAAGAGCACGCACTTCCTCCTGCCGCGTTTGCATTGGAAAAGCTTCTGGCTGATAGTGTTCCAAGACACTTTGCAATTCTTTGAAACTCGTTTTAGTTGCATTTTGCTACGGCGTAGCAGTCGTAGCACTTATCATTGACCGACTTTAGGGCGGGCTGTACAAGTAATTTGCGTGAGTTGGTACAAAGCCACACGCGTAGGTCTTTCGTAGTACACGCTTAAAGCCCGCGTACTTCTAAACCAGCTCGCAGTAAGGGCCTACGTAAAAGTAAAATGAATTATATTAGTATGGTAACATCTGTGTTATTTCTTATGCGTTGAAGTAAACTAGCATGCTACTAGCCTTGCTTACGACAGGCAGGGTGCGGGGCGCGTCACGCAGAAAGTTGGTACGAAGTGGAGCAATTAACCGACACACGCAAAGCGCCGACATCGCCGCCTCGCGAGCATTGCGCGTGTCGTGCTAGTCCACTCAACATGAATATCGAAGTGACAATATGTGAAATATTCCTACAGAGGCGACACACACCTGCGCATTGTTCAATCGTGGAATTTAAAACTGTTTAAATAAGATATCAGAAAAGTTTTCATACGTATTTCATAATATTACAATCCGCGATTGGTCGATAAGCAGGCAAACGCAGGGAAATTTTTAACCTTAAAAATACAGACTGACAATAACCATTCAAAATTCAAAAGTTTACAATGTTGATGAGAAAGAAAATATGTCTTTTCAGACGAAGTAGATTTCAACTTTAACATAATTCAGAAAATACTACCTAGGTGCCCGCAAATTGCTTTTTTAGTTGAAAGTTTTAGTAAAATGTTGATCACAAATTATGAAAGGTATTATTATGAGTGACCTACACATAAAAAGCAAAAGTACCAAAAAAATTGGTGTAGTTATCATCTCTATAACTTTTTAAGATGTTATCGAGTTTTTACTCACAAATCAGGAACTCAATATAAACAACCGTTAATATTCTTAATAGTTATATTGGTTTATACGTTTATCTGATATCACAACTGAAAAATAAATGCTTGACTTTGCATACAACAACACCTTAGTTGAGTGGAGTACTTGGACACTTACAGAAATAAGTGTTCGCGCGGCACATCGCCCGCTAATGCTTTTATTGCCGACTGTCTGAAGGAAGGGAAAGCTAGGCCCTCCCTCCCTTCCATGATTAAGGATGGTTCGTGTTAGAAAGTGAATTCGCCGAAAAACAAATTATTTGTGGGCTATGCTTTGTTTTTGTTTTAACTAGATAGATAACTACATCAAATGGTAAGTACATTTTAAAGCGTTGTGTTTCTTTCGTTTTTATTTATCCGTGTGATGCCGGCTTAGAATAGCATCAACCAATTTCTTTCCAGTGGGAGTCGTAAGAGGCAACTGAAGGATTTGAGGGTGTGTATTGCAATTTTAGGCGATGGGCTGACAACCTGTCACTATGGCGATACACAATTTTCCGAATTACCCTCATATTTGTCAGACGTGGCGTAAATGACCGTTATTTGCGGCTGTTTACGCTCTGCCTAACCCGCAAGGGATTATAGGCGTGATATGTGTGTGTGTGTGTGTGTGTTATTTATCTAGATGGACTTTTGCGAACTATATTGCAGTAAAGTAATCTATGAAAAGTACTAGAAAGTATACTAAAGGTCAGACCGTACTTGGGGGAATATAGCCCGAATTTACGCTCGATATGAGCAATACTCCGACAACACAATGCCGTGTGATGTGATGTCGGCTTAAAATAGCATTATCCCGATTCTTTCCCGTGGGTCATAGTAGGTCATAAGAGGTGACTAAGGGACTCAATGTTCAAATATATATTGCGATGTTAGGCGATGGGCTGACAACCTATCGCCATGATGTTACCCTATTTGCTATGTGACTAAAGTCGCCTTAAAATCGTTATACTCATGAAACCATTGAGTCCCTTAGTCGCCTCTTACGACATTCGCGGGAAAGAAATGGGGTGATGCTATTCTAAGCCGACATTGCATGGAATCATGGTAGAATCGAGTTTTTCTTTGATTTCAAATATCATCAGTTTCAAATTGAATAGTGATATCTAACAACTAATAAAAATATAAAATCTATCAAACTTGTTTTACCATTCCCAAAGTGTAAAAAGCAATTTAAACAAACTTCAAGTGATTATTTTAACAAACTTTTATCCATTTAAAGTTCCAAGCTATTTGTATGTTTTATTGCAGCGAACACCTAATACAGTATCTATTAGAAGTAATCTCTAGAATATTTCGTTTACAAGTTTGTTGATCTCCGAATGTTGTGATACTATTATCTTCCGAATGGTGCTCAAATATTTGTCTAATGTGACTGAAATATTTGTCTGATATTTGATTCATGACGTCAATAAGTGATAATGCTATCCTACATTGAATAAAGTTATTTCATTTTCATTTTTTTCAAAGACGTTTTGCAGCTGCTTACGCTCTGCCTACCCAGTAGGGGATCATAGGCGTGATATGTGTACGTGTAGCAATTGTATCTAGTGTTGGAGTTGAATACAGAACCAGTTAGGTCACAGACGGATATTAGTATACAGGGTGTAAGGGACGGTGTATCGAAAACTTTGCAGGCATGATCAGACCATGAAACTGAAGAACTTTTAATGGAACCTATGTTGGGAAACGAATTTTTTATCGAGTTCCTATCGAAAGTCAGTCAGCTGTTCGGGAATTTTGTATGGGAGGTCAAAAAAAAAGAAAAACTCGTTTACCCACATATCCTCCATAGAAAAGTTGATCTGATCATACCTGCAAAGTTTTCGGTACACCCTGTATGGGTCTTATTTATTAACTGCATATCTACATCGTGTGAGCGGTTTAGAGATTAGCAAAACAATCAACTTGGTTTTTTTTTTCTGTAATTACGAAGATTTGTATTTCCCGTTCTTGAATTTGATAGCAACTAAATGTACGTAAGTAGATTTTAGGTTGTGTCGGTTCTTTGTGTTGTGCTTTCAGTCACTAATTCTGTGGATCAAATGCAAAGCCTGATAATCCCTGAATTAATGGCGATAAATACTGTTTAAAATGTGAATTTTCGATTTTGCCTACACTTTTTTGTTCAGTCAAATCATAAAGACACCATGAAGAGTCATAGATAATGAACTACAAAAAATAAATCTTTGTATCAACCTAAAGCCACAGAATATATAATAGTACTAACGTACAGAAGAATCACTCCCTAAGAAATTACATGTTTAGGTATAAATTAATACCTACGCTCGGTGTACCCAACCGCTCACAAACAAAATTGAAACTTATGAACGCGCGCGAACGCTCAATCACCCTTGCGCATCGCAGTTTTATGACTGAGCCGCCGGCGAACTCCAACGGTTGTAACTTGTCATCATGTTATTCGTGCACGAAGATTTTTGTTATTGATTTTGCTATAATATCTTATTTGTTCACTTAATCTACGGAAGGAATTGTAAGATTTGTAAATATTTATAAACCTAAACGAAATTATTAATGACTACTGTTTTTAAAGAAAAACAATTAATTATTCTTGTGTCTAACTGTTCTTTGTATCGAGTGGGACACCGAGTCGACGACCGCAGAAAAAAATCAAGTAAGTGTGCGCGCGAGCAGCACGTGCGTGCGAACAGTGCGGCGGCTAGCGGCACACTGGCGGTCTGGCGACGACAAGTGACAACCCGCGGAGATTAGTCCCCGTAGGGAACCCGCCGGCGGAACATACCTAAACCGTGGAGTAAGACCCCCCTGCTAAAGCACAACGCACTTTCCTATCACCCAAAGGTTGCCTGGTAGAACTTGCGACCATAGCAAGAAGCCCGTCTTGTACTTCACATATTTGTATGTTAAGGATGTTATTTGCTTTTTTTATGTGCAATAAAGAATTTTATTATTGTTGTTGTTAGAGATAAAAACAAGCTCTAGAATAACTATGTTATACACGATGTGCTCATAAAGAACCATTTGGTTGTTCAATAAAAGAACACTTGTCACTAAATCCATTGTATCTTATTGATACCAAGGGCAGTGTGGGCGCGAGGGGGACGGTCGTTTCATACCGCCACACTCCACAATCAATTTCATAAACATCTATTTTTTATTCTACGCTTTATCTATTTTTGTTAGTGTTCTTTGGTATTGTCGCGATCACATTACCTATGAGTACATGCGGTTATAAATAAAGCGAGTTTACTCAAACAACGTTCTAAATTCAAATGGTTTCTTGAGATCGCGTTTGTCACAATCTACTCCGGACGTGCTTGCGCCCTGCGTGTGCGCATTGCGCAAATAGCTTTTTGATCCACCGCAAAAATAAGTATTTAATTCTTAGAATTTAATCACAGACCTATATACACATATCACGTGTATAATCCCTTGCGGGGTAGGCAGATCATAAACGTCCGTAAAAACGGTCATTTACGCCACGTCTGACAAACATTTAAGGGTTATTTGGAAAGTTGTGTATCGCCGTAGTGCCAGGTTGTCACTACGCCTAAATTGCAATACACACCCTCGAGTCCCTTAGTCGCCTCTTACGACACCCACGGGAAAGAAATGGGGTGATGCTATTCTTAGCCGGCATCACACGACAAACAAACTCACATGTTGCGTCCTTTTATATTTGAGATTTGAAATGATAATTTTTGATTTCATAACTGTATGTCTGTCAGTAGATGTTATGAAAACATCCCATGTAGCCGCCAATTGATAGCGACAGTATCCTCCCCCCTCGCCCCTCTCTCCTCACCCCCCCCCCCCCCCCCCTTACACAGCGCATGGCGTCTGAACTTCTGAAAATACGCGCGCGTGCGCGTGGCGCGTGATTCAGCGCGGCGCCTCAAGATTACCTAAGTACATACTCATAAACAGAAGTATTTATTGGCAATATGAAATGGACTAGCCTGGTATGTCTATAAAACTTAGTAGTATAATAAGAATACAGAAATAAAAGAAACATTAACTTACTTCCTACACGCCATTTTAGGTCTATAATTAAATAAGACAACAGTTGTATAATAAGAGTCTCATATCGAATAAATTTTTATAATATATGTACTGGCGGCCTGCCTAGCGGTTTCATTACTTTCATTCACTGCTAATCAATTTCTTAAGAAAAAGACATTTTAATATAGCCTATGTTCATCAGGAATAATGTAGGATTCTAATTGTAAAAGGATTTTTTTAATCGGTCTAGTAGTGTCGGTGTCTATTCAATAAATTCCATTCAAACAAACAATCAAATCTTTCCTGTGTTGGGTATAAGTAGGTATATATATATATTTGAAAACTTGTAAAATTCTCGTAAAAGCTCGTTCCTTGCCCGCCAATTTTGCAAGTGTATTTTTATGCCAAGTAACGCGAGGCACGGCTCCATATACCGGGTTCAAAATCCTCAAATCTTTCCTCTTTAAAATATAAGTGTAGATTTAAATGTACGTTTGTATTTCTAGCGCCACAATCTTCCGATCCTGTGTTATTTATACAGACCGGCGCGTGCGACGTCTCTTCAAGCGCACGGTGCGTTGCGTACGCGCATCTCACTCACGATGACAATGCTTTAGTCATCGTGATAGTATCATTGATCTCCAATGAACAACAAACAAAGTTGTATCAGAAATGTAAATACTTTTAATGGAATAAAACTATCTAGAAATATAATAAAGACTTTTGCACCAAACTACGCTAAGCTAGCAGAAAACAAACTAAATCACAAAAGACTTTGTAGTTAAATAATATTGTAATAGGTGTGTAGCAAAGTGCCCAAGAACACTTAACTATTTACGTTTTCGTAGTGATCTAAAAATGTTTATTTCGACAATATGATGTAATTTCATTGGAAGTATCCCGTAACTAACACGCAACTCCTTCCTTTAATCCAGCAAATAGTGGGATAAATCTGAGTGTTATAGAGACCGCGGTGTCGAGTAAAAAGTGTGAATATATCGGTCAACGCGCGCGTTAATAATCTAAGAGACGAGATAAAGTTCACAGAGACATATACATACAAGGATGAACGAAATATTAGGGTCGGAGAGTGTTTTTGGATGCGGCAAAAATGTTGTTGAGTTGAGATTGAAGATTGGCACTCGGAATTTATACTTTCATACAATTCATTTCGTTTCTTTCAGCTAACATACCTAGAAAATATGTTTTTTAATGCAAAACAGTGGCAAGCAAGTCTTTGTTAAGGTGAAGAGGGCTTAGAAATCAACCGCGCAAGATAAAAAAAACTCCATGCCATGAGACGATATTTTTCTTAATAATACTTCAAGACATGTGCTACAAAACAAAACGATGGGGCCCAAAGCACGATTTATTGAAATTGCCTTGATAGAAAAAAAATCGCAATATAAGCTCTTATTTTGCGTTTTTGGTCCGTTTTTTAGACTAAAGACCGGAACAATTTAATTGTTATCCATATTTTATTTTGTGTTCTCTTCTTCCTCATTAAATGGCCAATGAATATATGGGCTTACTTTTTTATATATTATTAATTAAACAAATGTAGTTTAGTTCAGTTTTTACGCTGAACTGGTAAAGGAATACGAACAAATGTAACGGACTTACTTTTTGGAACTGCAGCGACCTTGAGTCACCTCGTTGGCTGCTACTTCAGAAGCCGGCTGAGTAGCTGATTTCTGGGCATTTTATTACTAGATAGTCATTGATTTGACCAGAAGAAGAGACAAGTCTTAGTATATTCTGCAGGAGGTTTACAATCATAAGTTTACTAAATGTAAAATACCGCGTCCATATCCAAATGATGTACACTTTGACCTAAGAAAGGAGAGTGCACCTCGCCCACGCTGGTTTAGTATTATTTCTGTGTCGGAGGGAGTTCGGGAGTTTGGGAGTTCGGGAGTTTGGGAGTTCAGGAGTTTGGGACGATTGCCACACCGCGACAGTGAACTATGCGACTTGCGCACCATACTAATAACATGGTACAGTGAAAGTGGAAAACATAGTAACCACGCTTTCAATAGAAAATTGGAATAACAAAAAATACGGCCGATGTGGCGCAGTGTTAGTGTGGCTGCCTGCGACGCAAACGTTCTGGGTTCGATTATTTGGGGGCACTTACAACGTTGATATTCATGACTGTGCGAATTTGTTTCCAATCTGGTAGGACATTACAAGCTGAACCACCAGATTGTACGAGAAATAAAGACGGTTGTCCGTGCTTCGGAGGGCACATTAAGCCGTCGGTCCCAGTGTTTGTGTATGATTACTTGGACGGCGGTCGTAATACAACCATGTCTGAGGCCTACTACTAGTAGTAAGCGGTTGAAAAATTAAAGACACCAGGGCTCATCGGGTCGTTGGACGATTCGGTGTCCCACACAAAAATGAAAGAAAAAAGAATAATGGAAAATCGAATTGTTTACACTAACAATTGCAAAATATATATGTGATGAAGAATCAAGATATCCGTAAAACATATGACATTATGCATTTGCAACTGTAATTCGCAGAAAAAATTAGATTGTTTTATGGAGCGAAAGCGAAGACCTATAAAGCTTATTCATGATAGTAATTTTGTATTTATTTATTGTATATAAAACAGATATTTACAGAAAATATCTTATCTTGTCTAGCCCACATCATCTCACTGCTGGGTAAAGGCGTCCCACTTCTCCTTCTATCCATTTCAAAAAAATACAGAATGAAAAAGGGATGTTGTCTGAATAAAAAAATACGTTTAATTTTTTATTTCTAGATACGATGTTTTTTACTTTAGTCGTTCATACTCATACAGCTCTTTCTCGAATTTATTAAGATTACGGATACGGCGTACGTACTCGTTGGACTGTTGCCCAATTATTACTGTTAGCATTAGTACCAGTAAAGATAAGAAATGTACTTATTAATGTATATTACCTTCACTCATTGGGCAATCTCCGGAGCTGGTTGGTGTTATACCGGAATTATTTATGAGTAGGTATTCGGGTTTATTTAAAAATTACTATGCTTACCTTATTTCATCAGAAATGTGTGTGAATAAAAATAATGAGATTTTATACGGGGTGTGTGTGTGCGCGTTTGTGTGCTTTTTATAATGAGGTTATATAGTAAGGGACGGTGTACCGAAAACCATGAAACTGAACAACTTTTGCTTCTGCTTGTTCTTTTTTTGGTGTGGGACACCGAGTCGTCAAACTTTTGCTATGGAGGCTATTTTGGTATACGATAAAAAAAACGATCTCCATGACAAAATTTCCGATCAGATGACAAAACTTGAAAAAAGATCGTTTCCCTACGTTGGGGAACCAAAGTAAAAGTTGTTAATTTTCATGGTCTGATCATGCCTGTCCTTTTAACACCTGTAGAATATTTTATTTTTTATAATATTTTATCTCGCCTTCTCTTCGATGATTCTCAAGTTTACTATATAAAAAAGTATACCTACTTACCTAAGTAAGTATACTTACCTTATTTTAATGAATACACGAACATCCAAAATTAAAAGTATTAATTTCACTTCAACGAAGGATTATAAACTGAAAACATACAAAATGGCGCATGGCGGCGGGCCATGCCTTATAATCGAATCAAAGTTCAATAATCAACGAAATATTCTGGGTGCCGGAAACACAGATTGCAAAAACAAGTTTATGTTCATTATGCATCACACAAAAAGGAAATAACAATACGCATTCGAAAGGCAAAAGCCAGTATTGAGACACTTACAAGCAGGCAGGTACTGCAATCATACTACCGGGGCACCAATCGAGGAGGCCCTAAAGCCACCTAAAGCTTACTTTTACGTTTTGTTATATGTTTTATTGACCAGTATAATGTCTGAGTCACCCGCTTCGGGGAAGCTCAGATATGAGAAGAAACGCGAATCCACAATACATAGCAATACGCAAATAAAAGACAACTGAACGAAATACAGACACGTCATCGTAGAGTAAGGGTGGGAAAATTCTTACCCATGCCGGTCTATGACCACAGACATAATTTTACTTATCTTATTAGCATGAGATGTAAGTACAAAAGTTTGTGGAAAATAATCACAGTAAAGGTGCCGTGAATATTTATACGAATCAAATATTTCCAAAGATGATTCGCCAACCCTGCCTACAGGAAGGAATTACTCATAAACGCAATCAAATCTAAATAAAATAAGAAGCTGCATACACGTGTCGCGACGGAAGCGGGTAATGCCCCTCCCCCTCTTATCCCTGAATTCCCCCCCCCCCCCCCTGTCCACTACAGCTATTTCTAGTAGCAGAGACACTTCACTTGTACTTCAGTGAATGTGTGGTTGTGATTTTCCTACGCGTAGACACAGGAATGGGTGGGATGGTAGAATTGATAGGTTAAATTTATTAAGAGTAATTTCAACTTTAACTTGACGTAGAGAAACTAGCTACAAAAACTAAATTAAGGTCGAGTTCATAATTTTTTTATACTTGAAACTTTCCTATGTTGTCTCTTATTACCCCCGCCACTTTCTCAAAATCTTCAGATACTAGAAATATTGTATACACTTCACCATCTCTAGTAAGTAGTAAGGGTGCGGGGTTCTATTTGGAATTGAAAAGATTTCGTTTACGACACTTACTGACATTGGCTACATTTTACTACGGAAATATAATCCTATCCCACAGAATACCGGGTAATGGTAAAACTGCTAAGCGGGCCTCAAGTAGCTTATGAACGTGTATTAATGTTATCGATAAATCCCCTTCTATACATTTATAATCCTCTTCCCGCTGCGCACGAGTCGGCGTATCCGGTGCCGGTATGCCGGTGCGACGCGTTCTGTCCACTGCACTGCGCACGCGCTTCCCCTTTTCCCATTATTTATACTTTTTACACAACTGCCCAACTAAAAAAATTAGTGTTATATTTTTATAGTTAATTTATGTATGTATGTATACATGTGCGATTCTTTAAAGTACTGCAACTCGTTAACCACTGAACAGATTCGAATGGAAATATCGGAAGGTGGGTGTATCGGAAGAATCCTTACATAATTTCGAGTTGTTAGGCTTTGTCTCAGACAGCACAGCAGTAGTGTTTTTTAATTTTTAATTTATCTTTTATGCTTGTTATTTAAATTGTTAAGTATTCGAAAAACCAGTGAATCTGGTCATAGATACTAAAACTTTCACTGCCCGCATACAATATCATGGATTGATTTGTTTGAGTTTTCGAAATAGGGTTACGCAAAAACGCATTCTCATCAATTAAAATATAATAAATAAATATCTTCAACATTTTACCCAGTGGCACAGCGTAATCTAGTCCTAAACTAAGCAAAGCTTGTACTATGAACCCACACTCAACACAAATACTTGTGATGTGTGGTGATCGAACCCACATCCTTCGGCAGGCAGGGGTACATCTTTACTTATCCGCTACGCCATCGGGCCAGTCAATGTGAACATCGTGATTCTAACATCTCCGAGATATCGGAAACTTAAAAGAATCAATCCGTGAATAAAACCTCGTTCATACTTTGGTGACAATAATCACAAAATTTAAAAATCAGTATTGCATGTCCATACTTGCATTGCTTCAGGCAAGAACTCTACTTAGAGCAGCTCGATACTACTTTCATTTACATTCTCTTTTGCAGTACCTTTAATTTTAATTGGCATTTTAAACTGCTCGTTAACTGCAATTTCCAGGGAAGATTACTGTCTCTCCTGACCTTGTTTTAATTAAGTATCTCCATACTTTTTTGCGATAAACCTATTTTGTTTTTATAAACACATTATTCTCATGAAATTGCAGTTTTAGTGATGCAAATTATATGAATAAATATTGAGCAATATTTTTATTACTATCTTAATTGATGCTGCATTGTGTTACTAGCAAAATGCCGACCACATACGACTTCAATGTATTTTATAATTATTTATTTATTATATTAACAATTGTCTGTACAATTATTAGATACTTTATCCTCAAATCGTATCGGGCTCTCACGTCTCGCGTACGCAAGCCTTGATTATTTGTTTTATCATACAAATTGGGCAATAAATTAAGTGGCGATGCGTAAATACCGGCACTTGGAGGAAAGGTCACGTTACATGTCGGTGCTAACTGCTAACTCTGCTAAGTAACATCGTGACGCACAATCACACGTTATTAATTGTAAGGTACCTACCTAAATTATTAGATACTTAGGCATTCGATTGCTTTTTTACTTGGGCGATCGTTGGTAACATGAAATGAAATAAAATTAACTAGGTATATTCAATTTTGGATAGTATTATCACTTATTGAAGTTATGAAAATTAAAGAAATTTGTTTAACACAACATTCTTCTCTTATTTATAACAATTTTGCATCGTCGTGATAGAAAGCCGGATCAGGCGGGATAAAAATAAAGTCACTGCCTCGGGGCTGGCCAGCTTAATCACACGGCATGTAACTTTAACACATTTTTAATGTCCAGTATGATGACTTTTTGCTGGAGATAAGGATATACTACAGTTGTTTGGTACCACCACTACCTTGTTTTATGTATCGTTTCCTAGTCAAAAGTTGTGAATTGTTTATACAAGTATTCTTACACACCGATTCATTTTACTCTCCTCACAAAATATGATTTCACAACTAGATAGCATTACTCATTGCACAGCCTGTTTACCCAATGCGTCATACCCTCGGCATCCGGGAGGTATCAGGCATCAGGCACAGACCTCGACTCTCAGGCTCACGACGAGTACTTATTACTCAGTGTGAGTAATTACAACCAAACCGATCTTACTCAAGGAAAGTATCTCTTTTCGAATTCTATTACTCACACCGCTTCGTATCAGATGCGTCATTTTCATGTTGTTCGCTAATTGAAGTTACTTTGCTTGAACTGTGATGTAGTTAGATATCGTATGACTAATAATAATGTGCCTATACTTGATGATCTCATAAGTTGACGGTTGCAATATCTAGGCCTTGGTATTTAAACTTTGGAACGTTTTTATGGGCACTCAAATTTTAAAATGATTCTAATAAATTGTATTAACATTTAAAGTCATAGAAAAAGGTAAACATACAAGTTACGCTTTTTATTTTTTGTCATAGATCAAATAATAAAATTATGACGGAAAATATGTCGTACAGAAGAGTATTGCCTAACTAACTCTTTACCGTTACCTAGCATTTAAACGAATTTAATTCATGCTAATAAAGCCTAATAATATGCGACGTTGTAATTTAAACTAGCGACATAAACTTATGTTGAAATTAGAAACCGGAATTTCATTTAAAACAAATTATCTCAATCAGATGAGTGCGGGGAAGTGTGAAGACGAGAGGGGGGGGGACGCATAACAGTACTGCACCGAAATAGAGTCACGGAGACACACACTTGGACATTTCTCTTAGCTATTAGAGTGGACGGAAATATTCTACACTTTTATTATTGTTTTTACTTTGGTGCGAGAAATAGAGCAACGAGACGAGGCGCGTGTCCGGCGGCGTGCCGGCGCGGCGTGCGCGCGCGCATCGCCAGCGGAGCTTTCGTTACACGCTGCAGGATCCGTCATGCAGTTTATGACTATTTCAGGGAAAATCTAAAGCGGATTTATAGACAATTGATAATTTTACCACGCTTTGTCAATACATCTAGATAGTTTTCAAGTTTGCCAACATCCACCCCTGATGTCACATACGTAAAAATGAGATTGCGATGATGTTGTGCAGATGAATCGTTATCCTCGGTAAATTTCCATAGAAAGTCAGTAAAATGGCAATTTTTCGTGGTGTTATCAATCAAGAAACTTCTTCTGAACTTGAAAGAATGTGTTGCTTTTTTATTGCTAATTAGTTTTAAGACATGTAGGGTCATAAAATGTCGATTTACCTCAAATTCTAATGAGTTAAAACTGGTATTGAACCGTGCCGTACTCTTCCAGTTGTGTCTCAGACTAGAGATGTTCAATTTCATCGATATTTTCAGATTGTTACGGTAGATTGTTTCGATAAAAGATTACTACTATGTATTTTATAACATGTTTGGAATTGGATTAGTTTTTCAGTCGTCACGAAGGTTAAGTTTGTTTTAGGAAATTTGGTATATTTTTTAAGTCTTCTTGATTATTCCATTTATTTTTCGCTTTTTTTTCAATCGAAATTATGAACTTGCAGAAAGAACTTCATTAAATAAATCATCGATATTTTGGTGCAAATGTCTGTCCCTGCCGTGGGTTGCACGTGTCTAGTTGACATGTTTATGTCGCTGTGATTTTACGCCGCGGCTTCGTTTTTACGACGCGACGGCTTCAAGAGTTCACTAGACGACACGGACGACGCGTTATGCAAGTGTGTGTCGACAAACTAAACTATAAATGCTATCTATTTGCGCGCGAGAATCTTTTGGGGGGAAATGTGTAAACATGGTGTTAATTACTGCATAACACCAAAATAGACCTGAGTATCATCCATTAGTATTTGCTTGTTTCATAATCATAACGTATCTAACATTAGATAAAAATTATATGCACCTGAATGTTTAACAAGAATTACGTTAATTCAAATATGCTTTATTTATACAGGAAGTAAAGTAAAAACCAAACATAAAAAAGTGTACAAAAGGCTCCGTTATCGCTTAGGTAGTGATTTCTTCCAGGCAACCTATATTATGTTTGGGATAACAACAATTTATGTACGTACCTATATGTAGAACCTAAGACTTTTCGAATATATATATATACGTATTTGTCAAACACAATAATGTTTTGAAGTAAAATCATTGTGGGTGTTTTAAAGTCGACCGCTCGTAGTTGCGTGCGCGCAGCGAGTGACGCGAGTGACGCCGTGTGATATCAAATTTTTGACAATCATAATATTTAACCACACTATCACCTAGGTAAAAGAATTTGTTGAAACTACAAATCAGTTAAAATTAAGTTAAAACAACACCAAACGTAATAACAAACTAATATATTTCCTTTCTTGCTAACCTCTCTCTAACTAAACCAAACAGAATATAATTATAAAATAACATCAATCCAAACACTTTAATAAATCACAAACAACCTCTAACAACTCTATACACCATAAAGACAACATTTATAGCGATGATGATGAGATGGTCGCACTAACATGCACTACTCAAATACACGGTCCAACTTCAACCACAAATTCAAGTATACTTATTGCCACAGAATATGATTCGACTATCAATTTAATCTCAAATCAAAGACAAAAGCGAGGCAAAAACCATTCCCGTGTGATACAGTGAAAGTCGTCATCAGAACTTGACACTGGCGAAATCATACCGAACGCGCCATAAAATCAAGAAAATTTAAAAAGCGAGGCAATGAGTGTATGTATGTGTGTGTGTTCAGCCAATGGTGACACTTACCTTAGACGAGATAAGCGTCAGAGTGGGAGACGACTCCTGTGGAACAAACAATACCAGCCTGCTTTAATTGCCTCACCAATTTTGAAAATAAAAAGTTATTTTGGTGTTGGATAGTGTATTTGATATTAATTCAACTATCAAATCAATAATTCAATCAAAATAAATGATCCAGTACTGATATGGTTTAACGAAATTTTACAGTTTTATATAACAAAAATTAGCTTAAAAGCAGTTTAAATAAATAGTTTTATAAGTAAGAGCAACAGCGATCTTGCTCAGAACAATCCAAGATCATACATTTACAACATCTTTCAAGAAACTTTCCACATGACGTCATTATATGAGTCAGTTTGAAGCACTCGCATAATTGAGTCTGATCCCGGGAAGAAAGTGTGTGAAAACTGCGAGGAGGAAAACCTGGCTCATCGTGACGTCATCGCTTCCCGGGAAACAAGAGTGTCTTTTTGCACATTGTTCATGCGAGCACGACTCACCGCTACGTCCCAGAAACATCTCAGACAAAGCAACAGGAATAAACAACTAGAAGCTTATCCAAGTAGCCATCTTAATCGGAAGAATTTGCATACAGTAACAGTCATAAACAAGTATCTTTTTTATCAACAAAAAGCATGGAATAAAACACGCCGCCGTACATAATTATACCGGTCTTTAAAACTAAGCTTTATTACTCGATACAAGTATCAAGCAATTACTTCAAAAACAAAGTGCTACAAAAAACTTCCAACTGCCAAATAACAATAACAGCGGCTCGGGATCGCATGCGCAACACGAGACGCAAAAAACTGCACAAAAACGATCCCAACTCTTCCTTTCCTAAATTATCCTGTCACGCTTACCTATAAAATGCAATTGGTTTTTAAAAATTCAGACTTGAAATTGGAACTCGTTAGAATAACGTATGTCTGCGCCAGGGTTGTGGACGGCTGTATCAAAGAAGAAGGAACCTTGGGTGTATAAGCTTTACATAGGGGCGGGCCGCATTAAGTAAGTTGGTGTGTTGTTGCGGTGTCGGGTTGCGCGCTGGCACACAATAGACGCACGCGCAGTACCTGCGGCGGCTGCGCGGTGGCGGCGGCGCGCAAGGCAAGGTGACCCGCTGAAGGGCAAGCCCTGCCCTTGCGCACCCTGCACTCCCGTGCCCTCCCCCTCCCTCCCCCGCCTGCGCCCCGCCGCGGCGCATTCGCATGCATTGTCCGACACGCTATTACCGAAATGACCATTACGAGGACCGCAGACCACCACGGCTCCTGGGCTGGGACGTAGATTACTTTTATCGATAGCTGATGTCGTGCGTCAACTTTCGCAGAACTTTTGCACTAAGCTTCTGTTTTGCTTACAACATTTCATACACACACACGAGTATTTCTTGCCAGTAGTGGATTGCATATTGAATTTGATTATCTTTATCTCTACTGTGTTCAAAAACCTTCCCATAGCAGTGAACTGTTGTGGTTTTGATTTGTTGTTTATGTTGACTGTCTACCTTAGTGTTGTCTCAAGATACTTCTTCCAAATATATTTCAGAAGGTTTCTTTCTAATGGGTCTTGAAATAAGGTATTTTAGTACAAAAGACATCAACGCGAGCTGCAAACGGAAACCGCACCTACTTGTAGATCAGGGACCTCCAAATTTTGTACAGAATTACTCAATAATATAATTTATTAATATAGTAAACTATATTGTAATAAAAAGGAATACTTATTATTATAAACTGGAGTTTAGATAGAAATATTCTGAAACAGAAACTCCCAGATGTTTTAAAAGTGTCGAAGATATATGGGTCATCTCTACTAGCACTGCCAGAAGTGGCTAATGCTTAAAGGGACAGGTGGTGGGCCAATGTCAGTCTGACCTCTACTCAAAGCATCTACTACATTGTTACTGTAACTAAAGTTCCTACCGACAGTCCAAAACACATTGCTCGGGGAGATCATCGATGCATCGATATCGATAATGATAATTCGTATGTAAATGAGTAATCGACTCGAGTGGGGTAATCGAGTGAATCACTCGAATCGACAAGAATTACTGATTAAAAGAAGCAAACACTTTGTTAGCTATAATTAGGTAAATTTTGGTTTTATGAAGGATAACAGGTATAATACAACACTTTTCTCAGTCAACTTATTCTCTGTAACAAAGTGCCATCATCAAATAATGATGATTTTCTTACAAATGTAAGTACTATGATAGTATTTATGTGGCATTATCAGCTACTTAGGTTATCTGAAAGAGATCGCTTGTAGCGATAAGGCCGCCTTTGCGCGTTAGCTATGAATTTTCCTGTTATTTTTATTTGTTATTTTGTGCAATAAAGTGTTTTTACTTACTTACTTACTTACTTACTTACTTACTACCTACTTAGCTATATTTTTATAGGTACGAGGACATTATGTTTTGTTGTCATGCTTAGTTTACGTTTTATTTGACGGGTCATGGACAATAAAACGAATTACTTCAAAACAATTAATTAAATTTTCTCACTATCATCACTATAGTTGTGACTTTGTCCTACAATTGCGGATATAACTATTGCATTTTCAAGAACCACCGATTAGCGTTAATAAGGCAAGTGCACTTAATACGTATGACGTGCATTACTCTAGGATTTGCATACGCAATGTGGTGCATTACAGACGTACGTAGAAATCGTGCCAGGGCGACATTTTATACGGGAAATATTGCGCAGCGGAAAAACCAAAATGATGTTAATGGTGTTTGAACATGGTTTTGAAATCGCACATGATAAATCAATTGTTGTGATATCTGACAATGCCTGTTATTTAGTTTGTTCAATTAGTAGGCAGTTGAAAGATTTGACACTTTACTCAAATATTGTTCCTTTGCTTCTTGTGTAATAAACAATTGAACTTTAACCCACACAAAAACGATTGTTAAATCTATAGAAAACGCCATAATTGTAGCCATAAGCAGTTACATACGGTTGTTCGTTCATTGTTCAAATACACTATACAAACATTGTAGGTACGTATTTCATAAGATCTTTTATGACACGAAAATAACAACCCCCGATCCGGTTAATTATACGCATGTGAAACTTGACTTTTAAAATCTTGACTTCAATTTGGAACAAACGTCGTTTTCAGATGGTGGTGGCGTAAAGTTACATGCCTTGTGAATAACCTGGGCAGCCCTGAGGCAGTGCCTTTATTTTTTTATTTTTTATCCCGCCCTAAATTGAGTTATACAATTTTTTTTATTTCAATGACGGATCATGACGTCAATAAGTGAAAATACTATCCAACATTCAATTTCAATTTCCATTTCTCATTAACATTATCGTCCGCGAGGCCGCCAATAGTGTCTCGCACCCCGAGTGTCCCTGTCAGCGGCTGTCAGCGGCTGCGGCGCTGGATGCAGCGGTGAAGCGGTAAAGCGGTGCAGCGCGGAAAAGCCGTGACGTAACTGGGTCAGTCCAGCCGGCGCGGCCCCACCTATCAAAGCTGAACGACACCCCTACCGCAACTCTTCATACTTCCAATTTCATCTGTAAATAGCTTACAATGCTGCTCTAGTAGAACGAGTTTCTATCTGAAAAATACCGCAGTACTTCATACTTTCGATTTATAAATAGCTTAATATGATTCTCTATTTTGCTGTCTAGAACGAGTTTATAATGTGAGAAAAACAAAACGATTTACCTACTTCCTACCATACCTCAAACTAATCAACTGGTGGTCTAGACTTTAATAAATACTATAAAAATATATAATACTAGATTTCCGCTTAGCGGTTTTAACAGTTGCCACTCATTTTCCAGTGGTAATAGTTGTTTTCCTGCGGTAAAAAGTGTTTAATGTGTTATTCCAGGTTATACTCTACTTGTGTTCCAAATTTCATCCAAATCGGTTTAGCCGTTTGAGCGTGAAGAGGTAACGAACATACATACACACACACAAACTCTCAAATTTATAATATTAGGTTATTAGTACGGATTTGCAAATTTAATCAACTCTACAAAACTGTACTGACACGCTGCCAGTGTGTGTGTCAGTTTGTAGGTATGTTTTGTTGTAGTAGTAAGCACCTACACTAACCTGCAGCTACAGGTCTACCTATTGTCTGTTCAATGCTACTGCAGATGTTTCATGCCTACTGTAATACGATACCTCTATAAACAAAATAAAACACAAACGTATGATATTATTTGAACACCTGTACCAAAAGACAATCAGAACATAAATAAATAGTCTGCATGTTTTTGTGTTAGAATGCTATATTTAAGTCAGCACATGCCAAACTGCGTGGCGTGGCGGCGGCATGGCAGGTGCGCGGGCGCAGTGTATGTGGAATAAATCACTTTTTGCCGCCGCCTGATTACACCCCGCTCACTACCACATAAACACATCGTGATATCAAGTACCGTGTAGAGTTGTATTTGAAATTGAAATTGAAATTGAAATTGAAATGCTTTATTCAATGTAGGATAGTATTATCATATCACTTATTGACGTCATGAACCGTCATTGTAAAAAAAAGAAATTTGTATCACACAATTTTCTTTTTTTTATAACAATTTTGTAATGTCCTAATAGAAAACCGGCTCGGGCGGGAGAAAAAAATAAAAATCAAAGCACTGCCACGGGGCTGGCCAGGTTAATCACACGGCATGTAACTTTACGCCACCACCATCTGAAAACGATATTTGTTTCAAATTGAAGTCAAGATTTTTAAAGCGTGTAGTTTACATGCGTATAATTAATCGGACCTCCTGAACAGGAAAAACCCACCAAAAAACCTGCCCAGAAGTGCTCCTACTCTAAATTAACAATCTTACTAGCCCCTAAGCTACCCTAGCTAATTCTGTAAGTAAAAAAAAAAAATATGTTAAGACCAAAAATGGCTACATATTTTTTTTTTTGTAAAAATTGAAGTAGATAAATCTACCAGTTTTAACTTATAAAATATTTACTTTAAACAATTGAAATTACATCCATGCAGATTTGTAAAATTATGTCAGTTGTAAACTCCACGCACGCCCCATTTTGGTATTAAAAATGAGTGCGTGTTTCTTGTGCTGCGCTGGAATTTCAGAGCTCCATGCCTCTTTGTCATTAATGTACTCATCTAACTTATAGTAAGCTTTATAACATAATGTTTTCTTGATAACAGACTTAAATTTACTTTCTGATAAACTCAATATATCTTCCGGTATTTTGTTATAGTATCTTATACTTAGACCTTCAAATGAAGTCCTAACTTTAGCGAGTCTATGCTTAGGTTGATCTATTTTATTTTTACTCCTTGTATTGCGGTTATGCCTGTCACAATTTCTAGTGAAAGTATTTATATTTTTTCTAACATACATGATATTTTCATAAATATATTGACACGGTACAGTCATAATATTAATTTCCTTAAACAGTTCCCTTAGGGAATCACGACTGCAAAGTTTATAAATTGCTCTAATGGCCCTCTTTTGGAGAATAAAAATTGTTTCAATATCAGCGGCGCGCCCCCACAGCAAAATTCCATAGGACATAATGCTATGAAAATAACTAAAGTAAACAAGTCGCGCAGTTGCAATATCCGTGATCTCTCTAATTTTACGTACCGCATATGCAGCTGAGCTTAATCTTCCCGACAAAGATGTAATATGAGGGCCCCATTGGAGACTTGAGTCGAGAGTAATCCCTAAGAAAACTGTACTGGTAGTAAACTCTAATTTTTCATTATTAAGTACGACATGATTATTCAAAGAATGTACTACGTTAGGTAAAGTGAATAATACACATTTAGTTTTTTTCTCATTAAGAACTAAATTATTTGCAGTAAACCAACTATGAATTTGTCCAAGAGTGTTGTTTACTTCGTCATAGTTATGTGCATGTCTATCGACCTTAAATATGAGGGATGTGTCATCAGCAAATAGTACAATCTTGGACAAATTCTCTACCATGTTAGGCAAATCATTTATGTAAATTAGAAATAGAAATGGTCCTAAAATAGAGCCTTGAGGCACACCAATTTTAACACGAGACCCCAGTGATTTGGCGCCGTTTATTTGGACCTTTTGAGTTCTATTATCTAAATATGAATTCAAAAATTTCAGAGCTGCGTTTCGAATACCGTAGTGTTCTAATTTTAGCAATAAAGTTTCATGATCCACGCAATCAAATGCCTTGGAAAGATCACAAAAAACACCAATGGCATCTTTTGATTCTTCCCAAGCATTAAATACATGTTTGATTAGAGCAACACCAGCATCTGTGGTACAACGTCCCTTTGTAAAACCGAATTGCTGGTTGTGTAACAAATTGTTCTGATTAAAATGGGACAGCATTTGATTTAGTATGATCTTCTCAAACACTTTGCTGAGTACTGGCAGAATTGATACAGGCCTATAGTTACTGGGGTCTTGTTTGTCACCAGCTTTAAACAGCGGAACTACCTTGCTATGTTTCATTAAATCAGGAAAAATGCCGTGATCAATACATTCATTGAAGATATCTGCTAAGTATGGTGCTAATATTTCGATTACTGATTGACAAACTTTAACTGACATCCCCCATAAGTCTTCGGTGCTCTTTACTTTGATATCTTTAAAAGTTTTTAAAATATACTGGGGACTTACATGAGTAAATTTAAATTCAGAATTGTAAACATCTACATTTTGCTTCAGCAATGAATATGAAATTGTAGGTGAAGATCTTAATGACTCAGTAGTTTTTAGAGGTATATTTGTGAAAAATGTCTCTAACTCCTGCGCTACATCTGAATTTAAACTAATCACTCCTTTGTCGGTTTTAAGTGAAAAGTTTTTTTCGCGTGGCTTAGTTTTACCTGTTTCGCTATTAATAACTTTCCAGACAGCTTTTATTTTATTATCTGAAGACTTTATCTTATTACTAATAAAGTTTGCTTTAGCAATTTCACAAGCTATTTTGAAGGTTTTAGAATATTTTTTTACTAGCTCACTAAAACTTATATCGTTTGTCATGTTTTTAAGCTCGTAAAGTTCAAAAAGCCTATCTCTACTAATCCTAAGACCTTTGGTCGCCCAATCACTAAACTTAAATTTCGTATTAATTTCTTTCGTTTCTAAGTTAAAAATGATTTCGAATTCTTTGCTTAACAAATTGAAAACGTCTTCGTATACATGATTTGGGTTTTCAAAATTATAATTATGGACAGGCAATTTCTCGATTAACACATTTTGATATTTTTCCAACCTGCTTGCAGTGATGCGCCTGGTTTCTATTTTGATCGTTTTAATATGGTTTTTGAATGGTAATATTACACTTTGACCCTTGTGATCTGATTGAAGAGAATTTATAATGCATTTTTGTACCGGGTCACAATCGCTGAATACATTATCAATACATTTGGCAGAAGTAGGCGTCACACGAGTAGGTTCAAAAAATATATTAAATAAATTGAATGATTTAAAAAGACCTAAAAATTTATCACTTAATGCATTGATTTCTAAAATGTCTATGTTAAAGTCACCTGCAACAATTACATGTTTATTAGTTTTTGTGACTACTTTGAGTACGTCTTCCATTATTTCTAGGAATTTGGTAAAATTTTTAGCTTTTGGCGGTCTGTATACGCATACTATAACATGACTTTCCAGCTCAACACAAGATAATTCAGTACAACACTCAACCGACAATCCGACAACATCCTTACGTTCTTTGAATTTAATGTTGTTTCTAATAAGTATTAAGGAACCTCCATGTATCGCGGATTTTCGGTTGAAAGAACTGGCAATACAATAATTTTCATAATTTATCAAAATGTCAGGATCTTTGTGAAAATGTTCCGTTAAACAAACTATGTCATAATTATGCTTTTCTAAGAATAATTCAATTTCTAATACTTTGCTAGCAAAACCCTGAATATTTTGATGTAACACTTGTAACTGATTTTGCTTTTCCTTTGTCTGAGGATGAGTGCAAGAAAACCCCGGTTTGTGTTTGTTATTAATATCAGTCAAAGAGGGGTCTTCCTTTGTCTCAATTTGTAGGTAGTTGATCTTGAAATGATATAAAAAAGCCGATAAATTAACAAAATTATAGACGCGTTAAGTTTGAACCGCCCTTCGTGTAGATTTTAATAAAAACATTTATTCAATAGTTAAATATGTCTAGTTAAAAACATTGGTACTGTGAGGTCTAGCCTCCTTCGTATAACTGGCACCATAAATCATTCTTGATTTAAATAAATGTTTCGGCTATCGCCCGCACAGATCATGCAATTTTGAGACATTCTTGTGACGACGGACGGATTGTAAAATAGCATCGTAATAAAAATAATTTTCCCTAAAAGTGTTTTTTAGTTTCACGTAAAGCCTCGCCGTAGCGGCTACAGTACCTGTTAAGTTGTATATATTGATGAAGATCATGAAAAACTAAAATACTTTTAATTTTATGCCAAACGCATAGCTCTACAAAACACTATTTCCGCTTACAAGTTGCAATCAGTGCTTCCTCAACCGTCATTACATATCTTGCAGTTAAATCTAAACCGCAGTTTATAAGGTCAGTAGTAATTATAAGCTCTACACCGAGGTACACATGATTTAGCCCCGACCGGGTATCAAACCGTCATTTCACAATTAAAAAACACAGATTAAAACCATCAGGTATAACACGCCGTGGGAATGGTCTAGACAAATATTTAGGTGCAGACCCGAAAAACAGCGTTTTATGGCCGCAAAAAATAGTGCATGGGCAATAATATTGAAAGCAAAAAAAGGTACACTTTTTGATTTCCGAGACCTAGGATTGGATGAAGGTTAGGCGTGGTTAGGTCGGCAATATTAATTATTGTTTAACAGAATAACGCTGCTTATTTGCTTTGGGTAAACAAACTTCCTACGAAATTTACTGGATTGACTCCATTATGATTTTGCAGGAAAATATATTTTATAGGGCAACCAACATTACAATTCTGTATCTGTGTCTCAAAAATCACCTCACTCTTTATCATTTAAGCAGGTGGGTGTCTATACGTTTCTATCCTTTGACGTCTTTCTCCGAGAAATTCTCCAGCTACGATAATTTAATCCAACAAAACACGGTCTAATCTTGCATCATTGCAAACAAACATTCTCTGCAGTATGCTCCTCGGTTGCAGCCTTCAAATACCCTCCCCCGACCCCTCACCCCCTGCCTACCCCTAGCCCCTGTAGCACGACCAAGTTGGAGTCACTCGTAAAACTTACCCTATTAACAGTTTGGAGTCGGCTAAGGCTTTGGAACGCAGAGTAATTTGGGAGCAAGAGACTTGGAAGCCGGCGAAGGGAGTTTCTTTTCTTTTAACGATGTATTAAATTCTAATAAGCTTCGGGCAGTAAATTTTTGATGGTGTTTCGTTTACGTTGAAATATTTATTATTTAATTGTTTTTGGTGTTGACGGTACCGGTTTGACTGTCGATGGTATGAGTACAGCAATTTTGAAAAATGAAAATAATGACTAGGGATATCTAAAATACGAAAAATGTGTAAGTTGAAATTACAGTGACGAAAAATTTATAAAAATCACCGCTCACTTAAGAATATGTATGCTGTTTCAGTTCAATTACCAGCTCCAATATTTATCTTATAAGACAATTTCCAATCAGATTCTCTGTCTTATTTTGCTTACTCTTTGTTGCCGAAAATACATTAGAGTAATATAATAACTGTCGGGCAGAGGCGGCGTCTGCAGGCATGTAACGGCTGTTGCGAGCCGACAAACGCAGGGCTGGCGAGTCCGCAGGGTTGGCGAGTCGGGTGGCGAGATCCACAGCGGGAGGAAATGACCAAAAACGAGGGAAAAGTGGCTGTCTTCTTTTTGCATTTTTAAAACGACGAAATTACTTGCGATTGTATAGTTTACTTTCTTTTCCATGATACACTCTACCTCTCATTTTGTTAAGTTTGCACAACTTTTACTCATCACATCACAAAAAAACGGATTTCAGTTGTGTTTATTTTGTATTGTACGATAACTACGTTTCGAGCTCTTTACACATTTCCTTGTCACAGATTACTAAGGTGTAAGAAGTCATTACATAGAATTTAAATGATAATTGTTTTACCGCCATCTAAGCATTTTTTTAATTGTCTAGAGAAATGTTACGGTTCTAAGCAGAATGCTGACACCGTATCTCGTGTAGTAGATATTGCAGTAGGATCTTTCGCCCGTGATTTGCCATGTCATACCCACTCTCTATTACGTCAAAATCATCCAGTCGCCCAATGAGAAACGTCAAAAAGAGTTTTGTTCATGGGCGAGAGATTTTAGATTCCATACTAAATGATACCAGCGGTAGATGAGCAGGAGGTAAGAAAACATTAGAAGTATGGAATCTTATTAGAAAATACTACGATGCTGGATTGAATTATTTATTTATCTAACTGGATGCACATCGGTATCGGCAGACTTATCCCCGAAGGCGTTATCTCCCAGTCTACCTTTGGGCATGTGGTAAGAACAGGGCAGGTGCATACCCGATTATCGATCTCTAATTGGAAATTCAATACTTCATTTGAATTCATAGTATATGATTGTTGTTGTCTATGATTACTTAGACGGCGGTCGTTACACCAACCATGTCAGAGGCCTACTACTAGTAGTAGGCGGTTGAAAAACTTTGACACCAGGGTTCATCGGGTCGTTGGACGACTCGGTGTCCCACACGAGAAGAGAGAGATAGTATATTTTTTAAATATAAATCTTTCCAACTCTTTCCTTTTACCTCATTTGGTATGGACAGTGCCCACAGCCCTGGTAACCCTAACCTTGACAATGCAGGCTCGCTTATTCGCGAGGGACGCAGGGCGGCGGCGGCGGGGGCGGGGGCGGAGCGCCAAGGCCGCCCGGTCTCAATGTGACCCATTGCGCTACTTACCGCCCCCTCCCCCTGCGTCCCGCGGGTGCGCGCGCGCAGCCTGCGCTAAACACGGATAATGGGTTTATCAGGGGGATTAGACCTAACAGAGGATTATAGTCATAAAAAAGCTAGCGAATTTGCGAAAGTTGCTGCTGGTGGGGATTACAATGTTTGTGACGATAAAGGTCGTTTGCACTGTACACAAAATCACCGAAAAATTTATTATTTTGCTATTGTAGTTTTAATGTAGAGTACTTTATGTTACCTTTGCAGCTACTAAAATGAACTTTTTGCGCATCTCCATAAATTCATTTCAAACTCAGATGAGTTATTGATCCTGTACGTCAAAAATTATAACCTTTGCAACACAAAAGAAAAAAACGTCAGGTCTAATGTAGCGCAAGGAATAAGTCACGGAGCAATCCCACAATATAATCCCCATTAGTGCACTTCGCAACGCGCTGTCCCGCTCGCACCGGGGCAAAAAACGCGTACCTAACACGAGACGCGCAATCCGGCACATTCCACACACCACCAACACACAACCGACCTTACACATCCAAAATAAGAACCATTTCGTATGCTCCGAGGATAATTGACTTTATTTTTTTGTTCTAAGTGCGAAGGGTCCCGGCAATTCGGCCAGTGTTAATATAAATAACAATAAGAGTCGGGTCGAGATCTCCTCAGCTCGGAAACATTGAGCCGTTTTGACAGATGAGCCAAGGCAAAAGTTAAATAAGGTTTTTAATTTCTTGGAAAAGCGAGAAGAGGGTTAAATATAGGGTAGAACTTTTACAAATGTTGAATTGAACAATCTGGTCAAAATATTTAAATATAACGCAAATGCAAAATTGTGGTCTTTAAATTAGAGTAATAAAATAACCACTTGACATCTGCACGAGGTAAATCAAACTTTGAATATAAAATGACTTCGGTGTAATTTTGCATAAACAAATTAAACGATCCGCGAATATTCGACCACATGCTAATCAAAGTTGCGTTTACAATAACAAAACGAAAGGAATTAGTCAAGAGAAAAATAGAACCTAGCTAGATATTAGAGCTCCGTACCTCAAAAGGAAAAAAAACTGACCTTTGCTGACCGTCCATCTGTCACGAATTCACGATCACGACCGTTTATCTCTAGAACGCGAAAAGAAAGAGTTGAAATAAAAACCATGTCTCCAGGTCTACGGACTGAACCTAGCCCGAACCTGAGCCTAGTAGTTCATGCGGGGTATCATATGAAAGGGCTTCATGTGCATGTTACGGAGCCCTCGGCGGGCGAGTCAAACTCACACTTGGCCGGTTTTTGTAAAGATATTGTGTAATTTTTGAGACTAGTCAGAATATGTTCTTTTTTTCTACTTTTTCCTTCTTTCATCTATCAGTCATGCATCTATGACATTCAGTTTTTCCCCTTAATTAATGTCGTCCGACCATCTAGCTGTTAGTCTTTCTATACATTTCGTCATTCCTTTTTAGTATTCTATCTATTTATCTCCATAATCATAGAGCCGTACATAACAGATAAACTTTCTTTGAACACATTACAAACGAGACACATCGTGCACCGTTACCAGATTAAAAATGTAGAAATAATACTAAATTTGCGCCCGCGCACCTACTGGTATAATTTATTTTGGACTCATCTCATAATGGGCCGAAATGTTGAAATTAACATAAAATGACGATAATATTCTACAATTGCGGTGTCGCCCGCAATCAAAATGTCTACGAATGGAAATTTACCAATTTGTTGTGTATGCGTGTAATATAAACCTTGTTGCGGTAAGTGGAAGGAGGTTAGACGTAACGATGCGTTTGCGCAACTTTTCGCATTAGCATAAACAGCTTTGTTTCCGCGGACAGTAAAACACTATAAGTACTCTATAAAGTATCCAAGTATGCCGTGGGCGGCCATTTTTATTTTTATTGTAACTGATTTGGAATTCTTTACGTTTCAAACTGGTAATGTGTCGATCGGTATCGAATTAAAAGATGATGGAGATTTGATTAGATATAGCTTTGAGAATTTTCTGCTACACGGTCGTAATGTTTAATAGTGCTCTGTAACTCTTTAATATGTTAATTAAATACCTTATTAAGTTATACTTTTTTACGCCAATAAATGGCATTAAACATCTGAGGGAATTAGCGTTCTAGTAGAAGTGAACTGTTTTCTTCTTCGATATTCAACGCCATCTATCGATGATTGACTATTAATTCTTTTTTCTTTTTTAAACAGCTGTCAAAAAGGCCTCATTGAGTTTGTACAATATTTTTCCCAAGCGACACTTTTTTATGTCACATTTTTTGTGCAACAATCATCACCGCACTATACAAGTTGTTATATTACTTTCCCAATCAGTTCTAATCGCAACATACATTGCTTAAACCGCTAAATGGATAATTAATTCAAACATCATTAGAATTTATTCAATAAACAGTTTCCATATCGTCTCCTCCAACACTGTCGACTAACAACCGTCAACCGGTCTGGGTACAGTTAGTGACATTAAATTCTTCACATATCTAATTAGAAATTTCTAAGGCAGCAATAATTTGGTCGTTATAGCGAAACTTTTATGTTATTTCATAAATCTGTGTGTCTCGCTTCCGGTGCGTTATTAACTTGGTTTTAATTAAAGATGTGGCCAAATCGAGTGAGGCGGGGAGATGCGGGGTTCCGTATACTTCTGCAACTTTCATAAAGTTACATGCAACATTTGCAGTGGAATATTACTTTTGTAACTGTCTCGTTTACCTGCACTCGGTCTTATTGTTTAATAAAAAGCAGAAAATGTGCATAAAAATCCAAGTCTAGTATATTTCTAGATCAAGCATTACATTTTCAAATACTGAATCTTGTCAATACAAAACAAAGCTTCCTAACAAGCTTCTGCTTCTGTCATGTGGGACAAGGAGTCGACAAATGACTCGCTGAATCTTAGATTTTACTATATTTTGTATATGCACGTGTGTATGTTTTTAGAGTCTATGTATGTATGAACCTGACCTCCTCTTTTCATTGTAAATTTCAATGCTGATACTGGTACCAAACTGAGCTAAAAACAGGCAGCATGGAATAAGTCCATGCTGGACAATTAAAATAATTTTAAGAAATTGATGCTTATGTGGTATTATTAGTTAGTTAAAAATAGGTTGGTTATCCATGTAATTTTTCTCAACATTTAACATTTGTGTTTATATTTCATGGTGACTATTTATTAACTTAACTTTATGTAAGGGCATTGTACATCAAACCACGGATCTCTAAAAGAAGTATCGTCTATGTTCGTTGACATTAGCATACCCGTCTGTACAATATGGAGTGCACTTTATATAAGCAGACCAGTTCGAGCTGGCCACACCGAGCACGGCGACAACTTTAATGTATTGCCAGATGTCAACTATTATCTTAAATATTAGTTAAAATCAAATAAAATAACTATATTAGCTTACACATTTAAAATTATATGGCTGTTTGAAGTCTCATAATGATTCGAAAGATATTAATGCAAACTCATTTTTAGTTTGAATTTTAGTCAATCGAAATAAAGATTTGAGATTTAAATTTGTCTAGTTGCCGAAATACCTATTAGATCTTTACTTTAAGTTAATATTTGCAACAATACTCGTAGTTTGTTTTACTTGCACATTGGCATAACCATTATTCATCACTATCGTTAGCCCACACCCACATATACCACTGCAGGCATATATAAATTGGAAATAGATCAAATTTTACTAGTGACCGATAAAGAACAACTTCCCCAAAGAACGTAGCTCAAATATACAAAAATTGGTACATTTTGTACAGGAGGTCCTCTTATTTTGACGTAAGTTCCTTGAGGAAAGTTAGTTTCTTATCACCAGCCCGTACTGAGTTTGCGGAATTTTACTACCTCTAGTAACCGATAACTAGTAAAATTTTACTTTAAACGTAGGCCTCTCCTCGGCTGCGCCATCAGATATATACTATATACTATTGGTTATTCTGTGCCATCAGTCCGATCCACTCTTCTCTCAGTCCGAGCTTCTCTTCCCTTTTACAACTCCGTTTGAACAACCACACAAACTTCTCTGGGTGAGTTCCAGCCTCCAACAAATAGTCAAGTGTAGCTTTTAAAGCCCCGGAGCTAAAATTGCAGAGTCCAGTCTGAAAATAAATCCCGTGCGAGTCTGTATCTGACTCCCATCAGCTCGACCAACACACTGTGGTTGGTTTTGTCTATCAATATTTCTTCTTCTTCAAATTTAAGAGTCAAACTCTTGTCGGTGGTGTAACTTCAATTTTTCCTCTACTCTGCTAGTGCTGCTGACTTGACCTCCTGATACATTAATATTTAGTCTTTAATAAATTTCTCCAAGCACGGCTGGCAACCCCACACTCGGCACGCTTTGTTGTCTCATCCTAGATCCGACAGTCGATTTCCTCATTAACGAGTTAGATTTTTTATTTCATTACTATTAGCATAATGTGGCCGTTGCCTGAGACCAACCGATCGATATTAAAGAAGCTCTTTGAGTAATTTGGGCCATTTATTTTGTAACTTCGGAGGTCAGTTGAGTTGAAACGTATGTGCGACTATCTATTAGGACTGGTGACATCGGTTTCTTTCGCAGTCATTGCGAAAATTTGAAAATGTGAGACATTAGAAATAGAGACGTATTATCACAAGGACATGCATCACACCCTAAAGCTGCATAACATCACTTTGCTCTTCAAACAGTTGCCTAGATTGCGTAGATGTCAATCACTGATGCACTTTATTAGTTAAGTTTTCTACACTAATATTATAAAGAGGAAAGATTTGATTGTTTGTGAGGTATAAAATAAATTTTGAGGATAGGGCTATCACATTTTTATTTCTACAAAAATGATTTACGTCTTGTATTGTCATACTATACCTCCATGGTCATACCAATGTAGTGCAATGCTGTGTTGTTGGCAAACTCAATCGGGTTAAAGTACGCGCAATATGTTTACCTTTATTTATTCAACTGTAATGAAATAAATAAATAAAATTGAAAACCAAATTTTAAAACACTTCCCGTGCTAGGTGTACAATTTTTAAAAAATTGCATAATTCAAGCGTGGGTAGGATTTGAGCCTGCGACTTTCGCATTACTAGTGGCGATGCCTCTTCCATCTGGGCTACCGCAGCTCATTTAGTAATGCGAAAGTCGCAGGCTCAAATCCTGCCTGCACTTGAACATTGTGCAAGTTTAAAAAAAAACGTATATTCTTTTGGTTGTTTATTTTATGTCGCGGTTAACCGATTTCACATAACACTGGCTGGATCGCTTATATGAAAACACCCTAATTTAAATGAGACAGAAGAAGCAGAGTTCAAATAGCAACTTAAACTATCCGTGTGAATAGAGTGTACATCACTCACATCACATATGATATCTAGTCGTAGCGGTACATAACGGCATTGACAAGTTGACGATAATTTGAGTAAAAAATTGCGCACAAATTCGTACTTAGAAACAGAAATTAATGTTATCAGTTAAAGTTCTTATTTGATAGCTAGTTTACACACATAAACTAATCAATAAATTACACGCAAACACATAGGCGTTGCTAAGATGGTACCTACTTGTATAAGTGGGCAGTTTAATGAAATAGCACTTCAATTAATGTTATGATACCTCAGCAAAGACGATTTACCACAAACTTTCAATTGCGAACCTAATAAATCATATTTACATCTCTGGTAGGTCAAAATTCTTAATATAAAGATCTCTCTAAATTCCTTACTTTTAAAATGCAGTTTCAATAATAAATCTGTTTTTTTTTCGGCTGCCGAGTGCACAGCAGCGGTGCGCCACATAGACAATGGCGGCCATTATCCCGTGCTCATTACCGGGACCTTTTGCGCCCAATAAGGTTTTTTTGCGCCTATTGTCCGTAAGCGTCTACCTGTGCTATCTATCGCAGCATCGCCCGAGCAAGTGTTTGGGGTGCTAGAGCTGGGAACAAAACAAAAACATGCCGAGTGTAATTTTGTCTAAGGGAATCTTTTGATGAAAAATTTCGGTTTCATGGAATGGTCATGTCTGCAGATTAATCAGTACACATTCCCTTACATTACATCACACCCCGTACAAATTAACATCTAAGTAATAATTTTTCATGCCGGAAAATTCAGAATCCCTACATTTGTTACATGCTTACTACCAATTATTAGCTCTATTAAGAATATTAGAGGCTCAACTGCACTCAAAATTTATTTTTATAGTACTATTGAAGTATGCTGGGCACCTCTAGGAATACACTCGACAGCAATGAATAAACTTGCACTATTTTAAAAATATCGGAAACTAAGAATGCTAGCTTAATGAAAAGAATTGTGATTAATAGAGAATTTAATATTTTTCAAAAGACTATATTACACATTCTTAGTTAACGTGTTTTTTTTAAATACCCTGTTGTTGAAGTGTGTAAAGATTATGCCATAAAAATAAAATATAAAATGACTTTCAGCGATAGACCTACTCAATGACTGCATTTGTTTTTCCTCTTTTTCTATATAATTTCCAATGTTTGTAACAACGCTGGAAACCAGCTGGAGTAAAGGCGATACACAGCCATAATTGTCGGTAAGTAGCTGTCGACAGTACGAAATATTTTCGGATATTACGAAGACACTGGCTCTAACCTACGCAGACCAGAAACAGAATCAGGTTTACAGCAAGAAAAGATCGATTATTGGGTAAACACCATGTTTATTTCATTTTCTGGTAGGAATTGAACTCACAACAAAATTTGTTTCGAGGCTTCGGGGAAGTAACTGAAATGCATAAAAAAATTTACTTTCATTAATGCGATATATTTTTAAATTCCTCTCGTAAAGCCATTTCATTTAATACCCCACACGAAAGGTTTTAGAAAAATAAGCATCCGCCATTTTTGATCCGCCATCTTTGGACCACAATACAACCTGGCAACATCTGTGAAATTAAACTCACGGGTCACTACAACACTCGTATCAAAAGCTAGAATCCGGCCCTCATATTATGTAAATGAAATTCCTTTGACATTCCTGGACTAATAGATAGCGGTGGTGATGCGATTTTGTTTGGCATTTCTTAGTTTGACTTGACAGTTCTCTGTGTGATCGGAAAAACACCCAGCTAACAGTAAAAAATATCTTTCTTAGTTTACGAGATTTTTGGATTCTTTGAGTGACCCTAATTCATTGCTCTCGAGTGTAATTATACTCTTAGGTACTAGTGGCTTAAATCTGTATGAGTTGTTGTATCACCTCTTGGTACTTATGTGATGTCTAAACAATGGCGTAATCGGTCATGCGTAGATCAACGTCGATTGCCAACGAATAATTCATAATTACTGCTTAATACCTCAGAGTGATTTAAGTACTTGTCACATGCTAAAAGCATCTTTTATCAGGTAAATTATTTTGAACTTTACCAATATTGAAGGCTCCTAGGATATTGAATTCATGTGGTACTAATTATAGTTGATATTAAACAAAAACACAAAGCAATTTGTGTTTTACAACAGTTGTTTTTATTCGTGTTTTTGTTGTAATATACCAATGATCTGTACGGACTGGTGATAAGAAATAACTTTCCCCACGTAATAGATCGACATATGAAAAAGAAAGTTGTTCCTTATCACCAGCCTGTACTGAGTTCATGGTATGGTAACTAGTCCAATTTCATCCTATATTCATTACCTATAGAAACAATAGTTCTCAAAATTGCTTGTAAAACACCAAAATGTATGACTCAGCTTTCTTTAGGGTAGCACATTTTTGCAATCCAAAACGTTTTGCTTTCAAATGTGTTGAAAATGTGATATAAACACTAATCTACCTTTTAAAATACGCGCTCTAACCTGCAATGAAAGAGTCATAAAAACGCATCCTTAACTACGTAAGTTTTAAACATTTTTAATTACAGATTCCGGGCGCGTATTTCTGAACCATACACGACCCTTACTTCTGAACTAAAAGCGTGTTTAGATACGACAATGTATCACTCGACCCACTCACACATGCGTGAGGTAAGCTCAGCAACTAATACGAGTAATAAAATAAATTCCACGATATATAAATTCGGATGGGTCGGGTTTTTTTGTCAATTAAAAATTACCAGCGGCGGCGCAGGCGCAGGTACTCGCGTCTCGCACAGACCATGTACCGAACTGGCTTTGGTAATGTGAGAAATGGTATACTCACTATACTTGGCTTACGTTAGATGTTACCTGTACTTTATGGAGAGGATCAATTAATCGTATTGGATTTGATAAAATACTTGTTTGATTGAATTGAAATTTTCTAGTTGTTTCCTGTTAATACCTAAGTATATTTGTTGAGTACTATACTGTGATGCTTATTTTGTTTTTTACTTTTTTTATTCGTCTCTGCTACATGTTACCAAAGCAGATGACGGGATAATTGCTTATCTCGCCAAATAAACTGCGCATTCCATCTTCAAATGGAAAGCAATAAACCGTGGATCGTCGTGTTTCTAATCAGTCTGTTCTCACCCGAGCTTAGTCTGAGCTGAGATGAGCTGAGCACGTCCACAGGTAAGGGTTTTATTGAACATACGTTAGCAATTAGGCGGTGGTTACCTGCGCGCGCGCATGTGTGCGTACGTGTGCGCATCTCCTCTCCTTGCGCAACGCGGGGCGGGGGATGCGCGGGGGTGCGCGGGGGGAGGGTAGCTAAGGGATAACGATAAATCGCAGCTTTAATGGATTTCGGAATTTATGGTAGGTGCACTGTTTTTATTACGTTATTATTGGTATTAAACAAGAATGGTCGGTTTCGATTGCTCTGGGTCGTTTAGGTGCTATAGTTTTTTGGTAACGTCTAAGTACCATTCCAGGAACAAATAAACAATATTATTATCTACTAGCGTTTTTGTTAGCGTTGTAACTAAGTTTAAGACTAAAGCAGAAGGTTCGAAAGGACTCTACTTTACTACACACATAGGTACTCAGAGAATAAGGATTCGAGTTATCCAACAATGAATTTTGCATCAATGCACCTGTAAACACCCAACACATCAAATTCAAAAGGCATTTTAAAAGTCTGTAAATTGACCGGACGAAAGTGCTCTCACCGGGCATAATGGCCGTCTAAAAAAAATCCTTTGCCCCTTGCGAGGCGCAAAAAACGCGTAAGTAATAAAAGTGGCGCAAAAACAGTAGGACACATACTGCGCAGCGACGCGCATGCGCATTGTCGCCACATGTGCAGCATTTGTTTCTTCAACGCAAATGGCTTTGCAGGCGGAAGCGGCCAGTATAGATGTTTAGAAATACGCTGAAAAAAAACTAATGTCGCATGCAGTGGACATAATTTAGCAGTTAGATGGGTGGGTGAATTAAGCTTTTGAAAACAAAGTCTGATTTCGCAAATTACGGAACATCAAATGCCGCTTGAATAAATAAATGGAAATCATAAGAAAGATAATGAATTTTCAACGCATTATGGATACTGATTATGCAAATCGAACTGTTCCACCTTCGCTTTCAATAAGGATCCCCTTTGTGATCCGCGCCGCGGAAGCTCAAGGCCGCGCGAGTTTTCTTTTGTTTTTGGCGCCAACACAACAACCTCGACGAGATCAAAGCGACGGAGCTGCGGTAACTGTATGCTTATTAGCTAAAACTCCGCTCTACAATCAATATACCGTAATCTCAGTTGCAGTGAAGTGCACCTCCCGCGGCGCCTGCGCAGCCCCCGACCATGCCCCGACCGGACCGCTTCGTGCAATTACGCTCCATTCCCCGCACTCCGCCTTTTTGCCAAAATTTATGCTCCACAACACAAATAATAGGGCGCCATTACTGATTTACTGCCGCCCTGTTGTTCTAAGAACGGGTCAGGTAAAAAACCTACTTGTTTTAATGTAATCGCGTGCAGCCTTTGGCTACACCGCCTCATGACTCATTTATATTGTAATCGACGTGATTCAGTGACTAGACGCGAAAAAAATTAATACTTTAAGTGTCGAAGGCCGCGGCCGATGTGCGCTTGCGGCAATTAAAAATAATTAGGGAGCGAGCGTTCTCGGAAGGACCGAGATTTACATATGTGCGCGAGAGTGTGCGGTATACAGCGTGCGGCATGCGGCGCGGCGCACACACAGCACAGTGCTGCACCGACACCGACCTACTCGCACAAGATTAGGGGAAATAGTGATTGAAAAGGGTAAACCGACCGACCCGTATTCATTTCGTTTCTTATTTATCGTTTTAAAGTCACATACCGCCGCCGCTAAACTTGAAAAAACATCGTAACTATCCTTGTTTTATTTCTTACATAATCGAGAACGGTTAATTAATAATCAAGATGAAATTATGTTAATCCAAGGCAGATATGGATCGTGTGCGGTTCGAGAATCGCTTCATCTGTTTTGCGTTGGAAATGTGTTTTACGAGATGAGCGTGAGTCACCCGGGCGTCGGGCGTCGGGCAGTGGGTTGCTGGAGCAGACTGCATTCTTATCGCATGCAGTGAGTGCATCTTCCATTCATCGCAATTCATTAACCCTCCTCCTCACCTTTCACGAACAAAACCGGTTTTCGGACAATACATTTTTTTATAAACAAAAGAAAATTATGATATACAAATTTCTTCTTTTTACAATAACGGATTATGACGTCCATAAGTGATGAAAGTAAAAATGAAAAATGAAAATAAAATAACTTTATTCAATGTAGGATAGTATTATCACTCATTGACATCATGATCGGTCATTGTAAAAAAAAGAAATTTGTATAACGCAATTTTCTTTTTTTATAACAATTTTGTATTGTCCTAATAGAAAACGGGTTCGGGCGGGATAAAAAAAATAAAAATGAAGGCACTGCCTCGGGGCTAGCCAGGCTAATTACACAGCACGTAACTTTACGGTGGCGCAAAGTTGAATTTGAATCTGATAATACTATCATCATTGAATAAAGTAATTTCATTTTCATAACACAAAATGTGTCAAAATATTTCACTTTAGACTCTATACATACACATATCACGCCTATAGACTCTATTGACATCCAAAAACGGTATTCTATCTTATGAGTGGCAGGACATGTCGTCGTGTTTGTAAGATTCCGAGTAAGAGTGTGACTCGGCCGGCGCTGCAGCATTTTTGCTCCAATTACTGAGTGAAAGCCTGGACGTGGGAAATTCGCATTTGGTCGAGTTTGCACGTTTACCTGCAAGTAATTGAGTCATGCAGGTACTTACTTGGCAAAACAACTTTTTAATTTATACCACTTTGCAGTACATTCTCCGTTGCATAAGGTACATTAAAGTACTGCACTTGTCCTGCATGCTGCTTGTTGCAATGCAACTATCTCTTCGTGCACTAAGTAGAGCAATTTCTCTTGCACTTAAAGTAATATGATTAATGATTTATTGCGGTGTTTGCGGTGCTCACATGCGAATTACGACCGTTTTATGCCCTCTACAAGTTGTTTAGGGCCTACACTTCAAGTAATGCAAAAAAGAATATGATTTATACTATAGAAATATTGAAGATCCCTTCAACTAAAACTACACAAATACAAAAACCCACGCGTTCACTGGAATCGAAAACATATCTTATTGCCTAGAACCAGCATCAGAGGAATCCTAGATCAAAGCAGTACCTAACAACATCAGAGGCAGATGCAGGCATAATCCGATGCACTGAGCAATGCATCGCAGAGAACCGTCTTTGATCTAGGACTACACTAAAAGACCTAGACAAGCCGAGTGTATGCTAAGGGCGGGGGCACACGGCCGGAAAACCCACAGATGTTCGCTGGATTGAATTGATAAAGGATTATCTTTCGAATGAGAAAAAAAACTCCGGCTTTCATGTTCTGATCCGCGCGCTAGTCGGTTGAGACTCTAGTTTAGTAGATAGCTATAGAGTTCTATAACTTCAGCTTAGAGCTAGTAATGTGACTACAGGAGTTGAGTAACCAAATGGGTACGTATATAATTGAATTATGTAGCACTTTGGCATGCTGTTTTTAAAATTAATTTATACAATTTTTTGTATTTCTGACGAGCACACTGTAAGTTCTTAGGTATATGTTGACTGACATGTATGGAATTTACAATGTGCAATAAATAAAACTAAATCAAACTAAACTTGTTTTTTCACACATTTGTATCCTTAAAATCGGATAATAATGTATATATTTATGTAAAGTACTGTAGTATAGTTAAAATTCATTTTAATTGTTGCATTGTTTTGTCCCCACAAAAATATTGATTCTCGCACTACCGACGGGTTGGCTGGAAGAGATCTCTTCTTAGAGATAAGCTCGCCTTTGCTCACACTGTTTGTATATTTTTCGTTTGTTTTTATGCAATAAAGGATATATATAATAAGTAGCTCATAAATACAAACAATCCGGTAGCAAATACCTACTATATTGTATGAAAAATTGATCCGCAATCCGTCACATTTAATGCAATTACAGTTGCATTGTGGTGATTTCGGCTGCAGTTGTATAAAAGCAGCTTTACGTTTTTGCTGCAAACTACTTCTTTGCGCCGCAAATATAATCGCTTTACACAAATCCTCGGTTACTATAAACCGTGGAGTAAAAGTAATTTCATATGTGTGGTTAAAGTATTGTATTACGTAAGCTTCTTACTCCTTTACGGTTCAAAGTATTTGGCTGTTCAACCGGCTGTGATTGTACAATCCTGTTACTTGCTTTTTAGGGTTTCGAAGTTATTCAAGTGATAAATCTGTGACTTGCGCTTAGCTAGTTGTTTCCGTTCAATCACATTGGATCAAACAAGGAAGGGTTAGGTAAAGCTATTTAAAGGGATTTTTCTACTGATTTTTTCGCGACGCTTGGCTACGTAATGTGTGACATTAGCGGACAGATTGGCGAATTAAGAATCCCTTGCGGGGTAGGCAGAGCGTAAATTGCTGCAAACAACAGACATTTACGCTACGTCTGACAAACATTTGAGGGTCATTCGAAAAATTGTGTATCGCTGTAGTGACAGGTTGTCAGCCTATCGCCTAAATTGCAATACACACCCTCGAGTCCCTTAGTCGCCTCTTACGACACCCACGGGAGAGAAATGGGGTGATGCTATTCTGAGCCGGCATCACACGGCAATCAGTGAAGAATTCAGTGTCGGACGTTATATTTACAGTTGTAGTATATGTTCAATAGAAACAAATTAACATTATAAAAATAAATATATTATGTAGGTACTAATCCCAGACTGCTTTAAAAGTTCATTACTATCGGAGTACTCGCTCCGATGTCAATACTCCGTGTAAACGACAAAACCTTGGGCGGGTCTCTGACCGGGCTCAAGGTGACTGAAATTATCGCTTAAGTCCTGAAATATACAGCCTCGAATAGATGCTTTGAATTCATTTTTCATATGGAATAAAATTTTAGTCTAAGTTACCGCAGTTTTATACTATTATGCACTTACTTTTGGAAACAATTTATGCAGTGTTTGAAATACTTTGAACTACAAACCTTTAATCGAACTCTCGGCTCCGTAAAAACCTTATACCTAGCCAAAAATATGATAATAATGACCGAATAACATAAGACAAAGACACGACACGAAGAAATATGTTGCTACGGGCGGGTACATTGGAATTAAACATCAGAATCTAAAATTCATCTAGACAGCATGTAAGTTAAGTACCTACGCTGCGCATTTGCAAGTCAATTATTCAGATTTTATACCAGGAGAATTTCGCATAGGTACATATACAGGGAACTATCGGTGTCTGACCTGAAATAATAGTACTTTCTAGATTGCTTTGAGATAAGTTTCAGATGGCATTTACACAAATACAATTTACATTTTTTCATTCTTATTGATGAAGGTGATTTTCGCTCATGTCAAGTAAATATTTAGAAGAACCAAGGAAGAAAATTACCAATAGCTAAGTCAAATCATATCCAATGCCGAGATGAGTCATATTTTTTTATGTGTATAAACTAGGTTATTCTTTCAGAGGAATCTGCCTTTAAAAAGACAGAAATGCTCGAAAGGTGATGTAAAATTCATGAAAATTTTGTCAGATGTCTATCAAAGGCGCTAAAATATGTGCATGCATACTACCTAATCCATATCGGATTCATAAGTGTTTTATTACCTTCCTATCTTCATATTACAATACTCTCTTCAACGACACGATGAACCCTGGTGTCAGTGTTTTCAACCGCCTCCTACTAGTACAATACTGCAGGTATGGATGGATTTACCTATAGACAAACCAAGTAACTTGCGGGACGGAGATATTCTTGGAGATGGAGATATTTGAACGCGAAGGAAGATGAGTACTGTTATCACAATGGACTACTCCATAATGCTATGGACCAAATAATAATCGACTTAAAATATGACTAGCTACGCTGAAGATGATTCAAGTGACATGGACATTAGCGAAGAAGAACATAATAAAATAAATAAATATTTCTGGAATAACTTATTGTTTTTTCTTCAAATATCCCCTCAAAAACGGCTGAAAATGATTGACAACTATTTATTAGTTGTTTCGTTGTGTCATTGTCAGTCCGGCTGTTTACACTCTCTGTAGGTATTCTATTTTGAATTGGAGTAATATCTCAAGATGTATTTTGGAACTACTAATTACGTGTGTATCGATACCCCGCTCCTACTTCTTGCCCCGCGTCTTGCGACTTATCTAGTTTGCCCAAAGGTGAATTGCATGCATCTGACTGCGCACGCGCTTACTGTTCGTTACACTTTCAATGTGCTCGTTGTTCAACTTTTCAGAAAGGCGTATTCAGCCTGTGTGAGCTCAGCAATCCGTCAATGCAGTGAGTATGCAGCCGGCCTACATTCTGAGGACTAATTATACCCTTGACACACTCGCGATGAGTCTCCCTCTCCCTCTCCCCCTCCCACCTCGCGCTCACACTACATACAAAGACTGTAGAGCTGTCTTCACGGTACTCTTTTCGGGATTTTTTTTTTTTACACGGGCTGACTTAACGCCAAAGTCGTTATCTCCCAGTCTACCTTAGTGCATGTGGAAAGAGTCAAAGCAGGTGCATTAAACAAAAAAATAAAATAAAGAAAGGCTTGAATATATATAACTCAGTAATATGTACATACGTATAATAATAACAACAATATACAATAAATACTACACATATACGTATTATTGACGTTTGATAAACGAAAAAGTTGATATATTTTGAGAAAATGTACACAGATGCATTGAGCAGAGTATTATCTCATCTTAAAAGTGATGGAGACGTTACCCAATAGCACATATTTTTTGACAACTAGCAAAGTTTCCTACCGCGGGCAGGATTTGAACCTGCGACTTTCACCATAACTAGTGGCGACGCCTCTTCCATCTGGGCTACTGCGGCTAGTCCCTTGCCCGAAAATTTTGCAAGTGTATCTTGATGCCAAAAACGCGTGGCACGACTCCATCTACCGGGTGAGTCGCAAAATTTCTAAAATTGCATACCCAACAAGGGATGCACAAATTTACTGGTAATGTAGGAAGCAACACAAGCTTAGATTTCAGTTACAAATCCAGGAGCTTTTTCCTTCTTTGATGCATCTACATCACAACTCTTTGGCTTTGCAATAAGATTCGAACGGCAAAAATATCTTGGAAAATGAAGCGAGTAATCCACCATGAAGCCCATACTTCAGAGACAGTACATTAGCTGAGATGCGCACATGACGAGGTTTGTAGGCAACTAGGTCACTCCACACTATGCCAGTGGAGGCCGGGGCTCTCCGGCTCTCTGCGCTAGGGAGAATATGCTCTAGTGTGCTACATCAACTAGCTGCTTACGACAAGTGCGAGGGAGGCAGTTTGTCGAGATTTTTTAATGGAAAAGCTTGGAGATGTTGCGACACTTATAAGGCTAGAGGGTTTTTGTTCGTGCCTAATGCGGGTAATCTGCAAAAAGAATTGTTGCAGCTTAGCATGTTGACTATATTAAACAGCTTCTATAACAAAAAAATAGACCACTCTATCTTGTTTTCGTATGGGACACCGAGTAATCCAACGACCCGATGAACCCTGGTGTCAGACTTGTTTCAATCGCCTACTACTAGAAGAAGGCCTCTGACATTGGTTTTGTAACGACCGTCGTCTAAGTAATCATAGACAGCAACCGGGGCCGATAACTAAACGTATCCTCGGAAGCACGAAACCATCTTTCTTTTCGGACCATCAGGTGGTTCAGCCTGCATTGTCTTAACCAAACTGGAAACAGAGTGATAAATATAAACGTTGTGAGAGTCGAACCTGGAACCTTACCACCACCACTAGACCACTATTATGATAGTTAAGAAATATAAAAAGTTCTGCTCACCTGAAGAATACTATTAATCAACAGCCGACGGTTCTACCACGTCGGCTCTACTAAACATCTACCTGCACCTACATAGCATGCACTTGCAACTTCCCTCGCACTATGGCAACAATGTTTTTTCTCCGGTATCAGCATAATAGCACGGCACTACAAGAGGCGATATAATTGGAGCAAATACGTGCCATTGGCACCGCGCGTCCTAAACAAACACCAACGAGGGGTGAGGTGACATACCACATCTACTGAACTGATAAGCAGTAAACTGGTATTACAATTTAAATTTGATCGTGCCGTGTGATGCCGGCTTAGAATAGCATCACCACATTACTTTCCCGTGAGAGTCGTAAGAGGCGACTAAGGGACTCGAGGGTATGTATTGCACATTGTCACTATGGCGATACACAATTTTCCGAATGACCCTCAAATATTTGTCAGACCTGGCGTAAATATCCATTTTTAGCGGCTGTTTTGCGCTCTGCCTACCCCGGGAGGGATTATAGGCGTGATGTGTATGTATATGTGTATGTGTATGCAAGAAAATAAACGGGATTTATACGAATGAATTTGGGTAAGTAACATACCGAGATGTCATTATAGACGTCGACAAAAGCCCGCACGGCTAAAGTGGGACTGAGCAGGGCACGACTGTCGCATGTATCCCGATAGATAGGCTATAAAATGAATACAACTGGATTGTCGTCATCGTCGTGGTCGGCCTAGGAGAAGATGATATAGAAGCCTTCCTCCATAACTGGCATTTGGAGGCCCAAGACGGAGACTGGAGGCGTAACGGAGGGCAGGCCTTTGCCCTCCAGTGGGACATTTGAGTAGCCTGTACTTTAAAAAAAAGCAAACAGACGCCGACGTTTTAAATACTGTCGTGTGTATACCGAGGAAGAAAGCTGATTCAATTTACGTAGCAATGTAATTATCTGTCTATTATTAGGCAACATTTACCATACATTGAGTTTTCTATGCCTCCTAATTATAATGTACTTAAAAATCTTAAACTAATCAGAAGACGAATCCCCCGCCCGCATACATCTTCAATCTATCAGCGAGTCATTAGGAAGGTGTTTATTTATTCCAATATTCATAAACACATCGACTTCGAATTAGATTTGATTGATGTTTTAAAGGCGCCTTGTTGATACTGGTTATAAATGACTTGCATCAATAAATTGTTTTGTTCTAATAATATGTCAATACCAGCTGTTACCCGCTGTTACTCATGAAAACGATTCTATGTGTTAATCCATGTTACCTTCTATATGTGTGCCAAATTTCATTATAATCGGTTCAGTAGTTTTTGCGTGAAAAAGTTACAAACAAACATGCAAACTTTCGCATTTACAATATTAGTAGGATAGTGCTGTATATACCTATTTACTTTAGATTTACATAGATAACTAACTACCTTTAAAAATAATTGTGATGTGTGACTAAAGCTTTTTCAAATAAGCACTAAATAGAAAGGTACGCGTTGAGCATCAACTGTGCAACGAAATTGTTTAAATAAATCTGCGGACGCTTTTTTCTGTTTTCTCAAAAGTTCTATGAGTTCATGTCCTTTGACTGATGATCGCAAAAAACGGCGTGGACATGTGCGTTGCATTGCGTTGGAGTTCTGCGTTCCCACGTCCGGTGACCGCGCAGTGTGGGAGCACACCGGCCGGCGCAGTGACATGCGCATGCGCAGCGCAGTGCGTGATTTATCGCAGCGGGGAGGAGCACCATCGGACACGCACCCCCGCACTGTAACCTGACGCGGGGTGTGGAAGGACAGTTGCGTTAAGGATTACTTCTAGAGCTCTTTGATTTTGCTGTTGATAAGGACAAAAGAACCAGATCAGTAGAGCTGTTGTTACACTTGAGACACATCACATCAATATTCTGATCTTCCGTAATGTAAACATGCCAACATTTAATTTACATTTGATTTTATATGGCTTACATTTCACTACCGTTACACCCGTAAAGATCCAGTCATTAACATAACATGCGTTACGCAAAATCGCCTTAGTTTTTTAGAAAGTGCGTTACTGGTTCTGCGACATGATGCTATTTCGAATGACAGCATAAATCTCTTCAAGATGGCCGTCATCATTCCAAACAAGCTATAACTTTTATCGCTCTACCACCAATACATAATCAACAGTTCAAATCTTAGATAAACTGATTTCTCGTACATCCAAAGTTTAAGACTAGTACGTAACACAAGAATGATTGTAAGGATTTATTTCAGAATGAAATATGAAATTGATTCCATAATCGTATAACAAAGTGCTTGTAACTAAAAAAGCGGTATTCTCACGTTTCTTGGTAATAAAAAGTCAACAGTCAACACGGTATCGGTGTCGGGGGTGAATGTGGTATGACGTATTATTGTGCGAGCGACACACAATGCGCGTCGCGCTCGCGTCATTACGACCCCGGCACAAACACACAAAAAACAGGGAAGTATCAAATACTACCTGTGCTGGTGGCGATCGTTGCGCACGGTGCATAGTGCAGCGCATTGTTACATATGGATGACATAGAGAATATTGCATACAGGATCAGAATAAAACAAGGTAGGTACAGTACTCATCATCGTCTAGCTAGATAGTCTGTCATCTACCTGCCATTATCGCATAAAGGCTTTACCACTGAACAAGAATAGGTAATGACGTATCTGTACGTAGACTTTTATGTTTAAAATACTTTAAGTTTACAAAAAATATCGGAATAAACTTTATGTTTTTTGCACAGGATTAGTGCAGCAATCTTGCTTGTCTCTCAAGCATTAGGTAACCTGACACCACACACACGATCGCGCAAAAACCCCAGACAATACCGCCGCCACACAAGGCGAAATAATATTTGCCCACATACTGATATTTCCTGATAATATGTAGTTACTTCAATCCACGAAGTTGATACAATAACCTGCATAAAGTCTTTGATTTTTTGTCGCAGAAACAAAGCAAGGTGGCCTCTATTTGACGCGTCTATCTCAAAACGTCATAGAGCATACAGCGAGATTTTTTTAAGCACGTATACGCGATAACTCCGGGCCTAAAGCGTTTCGCGTATACCTGCGCGCAAAAAATATGATAAATGAAGGTAGAATGAAATAATTTCAGCGCAGGTATGTAGGTAGGTGCGCAGCTCGGGCGGAGGTGATTTTTTAACCATTGTCCCTGGAGCGCGCCGCGTTGTGAGAGATGCACAATTTCTGACCATTAAAACTCTTATAATTGCTGCGGCATTTTTCCCAGACACTTTTTTTGAGAGGATGATACACTTTTTGCATTTTTGTATGTAGTGTTTATGAAATATAAATGTTAATTACTATGAAGTTGAAGTCCGAAGACCGAAGTATGAAGTAGAACCGACATCCAAGATTTACGTCATATACCTTTTGCTCCAAGAATGACTTAACTGCGGCTCAGTATCGGTAGCGACCACGGTCGGGACTCAAACCAGCGACTATAAAGTTTACAATCTTTACGAGTTCAAACAATCCTCCGCTGTCGCCTGACGAACTGACTGTTATATGTAGTTTATATCTCTTACACGCAATTAACACATCTAAGATTCTCTGTAACTATAAGAATTGAATGTCCCTAAAATACCGCCGTTCCAATAGTCGTATTTGACAGCTTTCAGATTCGTGATCATACTATAGCAGAGGGTTCATTTTCCTTTGTCGACATCTCTTTTAGTATGGAGATGACCGCTGTCAAATACAACTTATTGGAACGGCGGCACTTTAGGTAAGTATTTAAAGATTTAGTAACATTTTCCACTTAGTTACAAATTGAAGAAATTGCAGTTATTAAAAGCTATATCATGTCTTTTTCGTATTTTGCAATAATGGTGCTTTCTTCTTTTTCTTGTGGGACACCGATGAACCCTGGTGTCAGCGTATGGTGCTTAAAAAAGTTGTTCCATTTTACGTCTAGAACATGCACTGAAAGTACAAACTTTTTGCTAACATTCTGAATATCGTTGCTATGTATCTGTACATTATTGTTATTGAGGTGGTATTTTTTCTCGTTACGCAATTTACCCAAATCGACTTCGTTCGTTAATTGTTTATGTTTTTTGTAGAAGCGCTTATAATTGTGTATTAACCAATAACCAACGTTAGAGCACTAAGTCTGATGTGAATAAAAGTTTTTGCTGGATGTTAGATTAGAGCAATTCGCAATACATCGACAATTTACCAATTAAAACCGGCTTATTACGTTTAACGATATTTTTACTAACAATAAATGTTCACAACAGTTTTTACTTACGGTTCAAATTAAATAAAAAATTCGGTTAGGTATTAGAATTCTATTTCGGTACTGCTTTAAAATACTTGCGATAAAAAAATACTAGGAACAAATAATAATTGTTTATAAGAACGCCTTAATATCAAGCAGTTTTAAGGTCTTAAATAAGTATATCTTCCGTGTTTTGACGGCCTCTAGTCCGATACAGAGTAATGATAGAACAATTACAGTTTTTGTAACGTCTATCAATTTTGTTGATACTATAATTGCATGTTTCGCTTTTTGCGCAGTCTAAAGTCTGTACTATAGCTAATTACTGTATACCGACGTAATATGCAGATTCGATTTACTTCGCTTCATTGTAAACGTGTAAAAATACGACTGAGCTTATTGGTAGTATAAAAAGATTTAAAAAGAAAAAAATAGAAAATAAAACTTTTTTTCAGACTTTTACATCCATAGTTTAAAATTAAGTTTAGAGCTAGGGTTAGGAAACCAAAGTTAGAATTTTTAATTTGAGACTATACAGATTTACATCAGTAGTTATAAAATAATAAGAAATAATCTAAAAGCTTTAAATAACTAAGGTTTAGGTACATAGCTTGCATTCATTTAAATTTACAGTACATACATGACCAGAGTTTACTTAAATTTATTGGAAAAAGAGAAACCTATTGAATAAATAAGAAAGAAATAAAATAGGTTTTGAACCATTTGCAGAGTTTTCGGTGACAATCTTAATTTGTTTAGCGTTTTGAACATTAAATAGGTTCCACGGGTTGTATAAATATGAATCAAAGTTAACATTACAAATCAGGACACATAACGATTACATTAAGATAATCTCCGTGACAAATGAGGACCCGTATGCCTCGCATTGGGACACGTGGGGAGCAAATCGCAAAGACATGACGTCACCGGAGAGGGGGGTCGAGGGTCGGGTGTGATGGGGGGTCAGGGGGCGTGGGGGTCATGCAGTAACTTGACGCCGCAGATGGCACGCTCTGCACTTCCGATAGATGGCAAAAAGTGTCAGTGTCTCAGCAAATAAGAAACCATGCCGACATTAACGTGGATTGTGGGTTCTGTAGTGTATTAGTTACGTAAATGCAATAGAAGGTAGCAAATCAGGACAATTTTAACTTATACACTCATAAATTATTTTAAATGGTGATACAAGAAAGAATTGGGACTTTTTAGTCATAAGGGTAGACATAAATTATGTGATATGAAAAAAAGGAAAATTTCCAAATCTGAACGCATTTGAGCAAATGACATGGCATCAAGAATGCACTAGATTTTTAGGAAAATGTAAATTAAAATACTGGTTTTTTAAATATTTAAGACCATTTTTTTGCCACACAAAGTAAAGTTACATGCCGTGTGATTTACCTGGCCAGCCCCGAGGCAGTGCCTTTATTTTATTTTTTTATTCCATCCGAGTCGGTTTTCTATTAGGACGATACAAAAATGTTACAATAAAAATGAGTTCTAAATATATATTTTTTACAGTGACAGATCATTACATCAATGAGGTGGATAATACTATCCTTAATTATTTAGCGCATTGATCCCTGATTCGCAAGTAAGAACCAATATGCACTTGCTCTGCACATGTCATAATGGGCTTTAAGACCGTACAGTATAATGTGCCCCATCTGCTTTCACAAAAACTCGACCCTTAACTAAGTATTTAAAAATGAAAAAATAATCCCAAATTCCAATGATTGCTAGATTTGGTAAGTGAAAAAAAACAACGACAAATGATTATTCAAAAATACCAGTACTTTTTCTAAACTGTGGCATATAAGTATACTTAAAGACCGGCTAAAAATAGCAATATCTACATTTTTTGGGCATATGGTATGTGCTGAATGCAAAAATGATACTCTTAAATGTGTAAACTAAAAAATGTCAAATGGATTGCGACATTGCAACCAGCTATTTAGATAAACTAAGTTCAACATGAGATAATTTTTCGCAAACCGATATAAAATATGCTTGATTAACTAATTGTGAATTTAGAATAGCATCACCCCATTTCTATCCCATGGGAGTCGTAAGAGGCGTCTAAGGGACTCGAATTTTAGAATTTTAGGCGATGGGCTGCCAAACTGTCACTATGGTGGTACACAGTTATCTGATTGACCCTCGAACTTTTACTTTTGTCAGACGTGGTGTTAATATCCGTTTTACGGCCGTTAACGCTCTGCCTACCCCGTATGGGATATAGGCGTGATTTATGTATGTATGTATTAGGGAGTGTATGGACTAATCAAGGTTCCTATAAAGGCGAAACCCCGTTAGATCCTTACCGAGAACAGACGCCATATTCGGAGCAGATGGCTCAGATACCGCGTGCCTTCGTTATCCTAACACTTAGGACATTTGATTTTATTACGAGTATAATATAATCATTTAATTAAATAATTTGCATACATCATCCATCGTCCACTGCCGTAAATGGAAGGATGTTTTCCATACATGATCAGTCATGGCCATAGAAAATAATACTGTCAAAGGTAAGTATTTCTTAAATAATATACGTATTTTAAATTATTAATATGAAGTTAATGCCTCAGTAGGGCTGCTGGCGGTTTCCGTCGCGAGAAGGGCGCCGATGTTCGATGTCAGATGTGTCCGACAGGTAAAGTATATAAATGACATGCGCTGATATTTAAGGTCCTCTTCGCGAGGAAGAGCTAAGGCCCTAGTATGGCTAGGCTTTGCTCACAAATCTGTATAGGCCCCGAAGTGTTTTATGATATACGTGGTGTAAGGGAAAACCCTCCGAATACTGATAATGTACACGCAGACCATGAAACTGTTATAGTTTAGTTTGCTAATCAACAATCTTCCACTAATAAATCAACATCAAAAGCTCACATATTTCAAATCAAATTAATTTATAATATCCAACCGCTCAATATTTCACTCCTGAGCTACGCAGCAACAAGATAAGCTACCAGTCTTGTCTTGGGTCTCAAAAAGGTGAAATAACATATAAAAATAATTAAATTCAAGGCCAGAAAGTTCCCAGGCTAGTCCACAATATACCTCTAGTATCCATGATCATAACAGTGTCAGTATTAATGAACATTCGTTAATAAACTCTGTGAATGAGGAACTGGAATGGAGTCGATTATCCAACGAAATTGAATAACCGTTTGTATTCCCTCATGAACGGAGATAGCGCGTACATCATAAACTTCATATTTTATTGATTATCAATTCGGATTCATGCGAAAATTGAAAACATATTAAAAATAAAAAGCAAACGACGACGACTGCATAAGGTCACGTTTACAAGACTAGTTGTTGATAGTTTTCGTTTAGAAATCCGTCCACGAGTAGGTAAATGTTCATTATATATTCTGGTAAATCATAGTGACGTAAAGTAGCGGTCAAAAAATTACAATATTTAGTCCATACATTCTCAAAACTAGCGTTAGAGAAATTATATACATACTTAAAGATGGAAATGGTGATAAGAGGTGAACTACTCCGGTGACAAATGCCAGAGGATGACTTCGGCGCGATTGAAGTTAATCCCAATAAATCACACCACAACGCCATTAATTTATAGACCAACTTATATAATTATACCACTGAACGATGAACTCTAACACCATCAAGAAAATATAGAAAATAGATGAGCTTGTAAAGTTGTGTTATGCAAAACAAGCGGAGGGATATTATTGAGGTTTATGGCAATGGTGAGACAATAAAATCGAAAAATAGGAAAAGGTTCCGCATCTATCACACAAGCCATAGTAGAGCGCTGTCACAGTGACCAGTCTAGCGAGCCTTTAGTCGTCGCCAAATGATCAGAAGGTGATGTTGCAATAGCAAGCTGAATGTTTATAAATGCGAACGAAGCAGACTACATGGCTACAACAAGAGAACTAAACGTGAATGCGTTTGCGAATCTTTGAGACTAATACTTAATAATAAACTTGTCAACTGTGAACTGTGAACTGGGCCATTGACAAGGTGAACTTGTTCTGTTTATCCATCGCACTATTGTTATAAATATTGGCTGTAAGTTTTCCTGTTAAAATAAAAATAAAATAAAATAAAAATAAATGTGAGACGTAACAAATTGTATCTCAAAAACACGGTAAAAAATGCATCAACCGAGAAAAACCAGTGGATCTTCAAAAACATCTTTAATTTAAAAAACACATTTAATCATTTACATTATAACAACTAATCTTAAACTTTTGTCAGACGTGGTGTTAATATCCGTTTTACGGCTGTTGACGCTCTGCCTACCCCGTAAGGGATAAAGGCGTGATTTATGTATGTATGTATGTAATCTTAGACGCAATGTAAATTGTCGACATATAACAAATTGAATTCAAAATCAGATAAACATAAAAATTACTATACGCCAGCACTAACAAGCCGATAGGTACAGTAACACGCAATAGATATTGGAATTACCCAACATGAGAGAATTTCTTCGGATTCTCATTACATTACGTTACAACATACAATAAATATCCGTCTCCTCGTGGCCTGAGGGGCAGGGTAAACCTTAGTAACTTTTTATGATAACCAAAATGAAACAGTTTTGAGATGTGATAATAATTTTGTTTACACGGCTGTAGTGCTGTACAGAATTAGAATCGTTGGACAATTCAAGAAGGAAATGCACCGATGTATGTAAAACTTTGAAAAGCAAATGCTGTTTTATTGTCAAAGCGGGTATAAACGAAGCTAAGGATCGTAAAAGCATTATCGCGACCGGTTACAGTGCATTGTATGACAGCAGTAAGCAGTAAATAACTGAAGGTGAGTTACGGCGATGCCGCGTTTGCGGTTGCGCTTGCGCAGACCAAGTGATGGCGTCTGACGTAAACACAACAAGTAAAGACAACTGTGAGCTTTAACCACTTCGCTCAGGTCGAGTTTTGCAACAATAGATTTGTATTGTACTTCAAGCACACATGTGTGCTGTTACGAGCGGAGTAGTTTAAGGATTTGGAGGAGAAGAATCCGTATTCCGTTTTTTGCAGATTGATACGCATGAGCCCGGATATAAGAGTGCAAAATAAACTCAAAGGGGGGAGAGTAATAGTAATAGATAGAAAAACAAATTGTATAGGTGGGTGTACCTAACCGTGAAGTGATTTTTTTACAGAATCATGCGAGTTATATATTTTGCAGCTAAAAATAATATTGTAAAGAAAGTTCGTAAACAAATCCACTAGAAACAATATTACCATAGTCTGACAGTAAAATGGCAATCTGTCTGGTCGTTGACCGGGTTAGTGACGGAATTGCGGAAACGAAGGTCGCGGGTTCGAGCTTCGGTCTGACACACAAACTGGCACCTCCAAATTCCATGGTGACACTTTGCTATCTTTGATACGATTAAGCATACATTCCGAGGAAATGTAAATCAACAGAATCAACAAGTTCAACTTCTCAACAAGATCAATAAAAATCAGATGACTCTGCATATAGGAAGCCTAGTTATACATGCAGACTTTCAAAGTAAGTATTTAATATAACTAGAAAAACTGAAACACTAAAATGGCGACCACCTCAAAAGCTGTGCACGAACAATCATCTATATGTGACAATCCGGCACACGATGATATACGAGCCCGTGGGTCGACAATAAGAGCATGCGTGGGCGCATCTGACGTTCATTGCTGAATTCTAATGTTGCGGACATAAAGCACGACACCAAGTAACAAACATAGCCTCAACCGTTGTGCTTTCAACATGCGACTTGATGTACAACGCCACGTACCGTGTGAACATGATCCACATGAGTCAAACAAAACAAGCATTGCATGCAATATTCAAAAGGAAAATACCAATGAGGTATGAGGATTATTAACTTTGAGGAAGATGCGTTTATGGATATCGTGATATCAGATGTGGGTAGAGAGATGTTACTGGATGGTTAGATGTATGAAGTGATATGTAGATGTGGATGTAAGACAGTTCGTATTCCATTGCATAAAAGCTTTCATATACGGTTTATTTTATTCTTATACCTATTACTATTGGTGTTTAGTTTTTGATATGAAATTAAAATATCATTCAAATGTGCTGTGAGGCAAACTTATGTTAATTCAAACAGTGCAATTCAAATGAAATGAATCGTAGTTAATTTTTAACTTTGTGTTTTTATTTAATACATATTTCCCACATTATTCAAATAGATGTTGTTATTGATTTAAATGTCTTTAACCTAAGGTTGTCATCGAATGGAAAGGGTGTCAAATGACACCTTAAGCACCGCGTACAATGATGAGTACTGATCTCGAATTTACATTAATTTTAATATTAGACAAATAGAAAAGCTACTCCATGTAAATATAAAATTAAATTACCTCATTAAAAGCCCATATTGACTATATCAACGTGGTTATGTGACATTTGACCACGGATATCATAATGTTAAACCTTGTTATAAACAAACTTTCGGCAATTTATATTTAAAACATTCAAAATAAAAATATCGTCAACTATCATTTACTGTTATAAGACCTACAATATGAAAATGTTTAGAGTCTGTAGGAGCGTAACTATAGGTGTTGTTTCTTTCTTAATAAAAAAATTGCTACTCATAATACAATAGAAAAAATACTTTATTTCATATTAGTTAGTCTCTTCTTTCTTTTCTTTTCGTGTGGGACACCGAGTCGTCCAACGACCCGATGAACCCTAGTGTCAGAGTTTTTCAACCGCCTACTAGTAATAGTAGGCCTCTGACATGGTTGTGTAACGACCGCCGTCTAAGTAATCATAGACGACAACCGGGACCGACGGCTTAACGTGCCCTCCGAAGCACGGAACCATTTCTTTTTCGGACAATCAGGTGGTTCACCCTGCAATGTCCTAACCAGACCGGGAACAAATTCACAAAGTGATAAATATCAATTTTGTGAGTGTCCCCACCGAGAATCGAACCCGGAACCTTTGCGTCGCAGGCAGTCGCACTACCACTGCGCCACATCGGTCGTTATTAGTTAGTGAGGTGATAGAATTTTAGGTAGGTAGACGGTAGCTTTGACATATTTATTCATTTTAAACAAAAACAAACAGTTCTATACCCAATATATTTAATCAAAAACTTTATACGCAGTAGGACCTGTAACATTCTGTTCAATTAAGTAGTTTAATAAGTATTTACTCATGTCAAGGTAACTATCTCCTAGCAACCACAAATTACTCTGGGACAAAGATATATTAGAAAGTTGCAGGTAAATCCGAGAACAGAAATCAAATACACTAATCAACATGCATTGAGCAACAAATACATTAGCGAAATCGTCGTGAGAATCTACTCAATAGCCATTACAATAAATTAGACTTTGAGAGAGAATATGGCCGACGTTAATACTCAGATACTTATGTAAGCGACTCGGGCCAATTAATGCGAAGTAGACATATATACAGTATAATGACACGAAACACTATAAGTAGCGCACATTAATATAAAAATTGTCAAGGCATCTAATTTCGTTTTGAAATACATTGAACCTTTCCATGCAACATGGTTTAAGTTTTACACTTTTGAGCATGCAATGTATTTCAAATGAAGAAGATTTTTTGTCACCTCTTGCATATGAACACGGAATCAAGTAAGACCGGTCTCAGTATTCGAATAATAAAGATACGAGTGCCATAAAATGACTATTTAAAAGAAATGTAACGTATGACGATTCACTGAAGTAGACAAGTTAAACAATAAGAAAAAGAAAATGAACATTAATGGAGTACATTTGGACTATCTACCTGCATATCCCCAAACATGATAGACAATTTGTTTGTCGTAAAATAAGTACCAATCATCATCATCATCAGCCCATATCCATCCACCCATTGCAGGGCATAGGCCTCTTGTCTATTGGGCCAATCATCATGGTCCTGTGCTAAACTCATCCATAAAGATCCCGTCGACTTGGTGATATCATCGGACCACCGGGCTGATGGTCTGCCCGCTGAACTATTTCATAAGTACTTAAACAGAAGCTATATCTATTCATCCTTTGAAGTAACTCTGTAATTGAAAATGATTTTTGGTAGAACAGAAAATGTACCATAGAGTGAAGCAATTGGGGTTTCCGCTGATGTCGCAACATCGAACACCACATTACCTGTTCACTCAATAAAATAAATAACGAGATGAATCCAAAACCACACGCAAACACATCCGTGTGAGTAACACCCAAGTAAACCCGCTCACTTAAATATTATAATTTGTGTACAATACAAGTAAATCACGATTATTATTTAAATTTAAGTTATAATTTGACCCGAACCTCGCAAATAACTTTGGATTGGATTTTTCCATTTGAAGTTATTTATTCTACTTATATTAAAGCAACTTTGGTAAACTGTTGTTGTTTACCATGAGTTAATTTTATAAATAATTATTTTATATTTCTATCTGGAGCTACCTATTAATTATTAGTTTATTGACTCTTCACAATAGTAGGATATATACTATAGCATTATAGTAGTGTAGTTTAGTATATAATCGGCTATAGAAGGATGAACTACATGCCTATAATGTTCGATACAAAATATGCTAGCAAAGAAGAAATTGTAATATAAGTATTGCGGACAATGTTAAATGAAAGTACTACACTGTGTTATTTTACCTTCAAACGGAAAGCTCGTTAAATTATATGGCGAGGGATGTTGATGACCCAATTCCCTTTTATATTACCTATGGCGTACCTACAAAAATTGTGTTCTACCTATCGATATTAAGGTAACAATGTTAATATTTCCCAACTAACAGATACGCGGCCTACACTACAGTGCACCATAAACCAAACTATTCGATCTAAAGATAAACAGAGATCGCATCAAATCGGAATAAAAGCGTACTTTATTTCGGTTATTATATCCCAATAAACATGGCGGCTGGTGCGTTCAGTGTTTACGAGCAAGACAATCCCGACGATAATAGACTGTTAGACTGTTACAAGAGAATAAAAATTGTTTACCGTGAGAGGAGCCTGCCCGCGAGCCGCCAGCGAGCTGGCTAGCCAGATTACTGAATAAGTGCTCTTTATTTTGGCGTTACGTAGAGAACAGACAAAATCGCCACGGCATTTTATGCAAAAAATATAGGTCTTTGAGCTGAACAGCTGTTTAATAAACTTCTGATTAATCAAACGTATTTAATAACCATAATCCCCCGACCTACCGCAGACAGAATTAGCAACTAAAATCAATAATTATAAAAATCTTCCGTAAAGTGAAATACCGCTCAGAACTAACTGGTTTTAATGTCCATTACTTAGGAACCAATATCCGTTGAGATCAACGTTAAGACAAACGGAAGTTATTCACTATTTAAATATCAATAATTGCTGCTAAATTGATAATTGTGAACAGCGTGTTTTCTACTCCTATACATATACGGAACATGTTCAATTTGTGGTTGATCCCGCTCCATCTGATCATCTTCAGATTCCTCATATCGATAGCTTTAATCGCCCAACTAATTAACCTGCGTATAAAACTTGCAGTAAAACACCCTCGTTAAATCCTTCCATAAAGCCCCATAAATATACCAGCAGCCGTAAACTCTCCATAAATCCAACATTAATACAAACAAGTACCTCCATCCCATGTTGATAGTTACTTTTAACTGTCGCAGAAATAAAAACTTAACACATCGAAAGTTGTCATGTAAAACGAGGAAAACACATTTATGATTTTCAGAAAGTTCAGGATGTAAGTTTGATCGCAGGCAATAAGGCGAAAATTGGCGCAAAAGTTGAGTTTTTATGGGACGATAAAGTTTTAATGTATCTTAACTACGATACCGCTTTAGTTTTAGTTTCGTAGATCGAATTTATTGGAAGGTGATCAGAGTCATTGTAAAGGTTATGGCACTGTTAAGTTAACTTTAGTCGTAATACAAAGGTTAATGTCGTTGCTATACCTGACTAAGTATAGTGTTTTTCTTTTAAAGAAAATGTTTAAGACGTGTTGGTATTTTTTTATTTCTTCAGCCTAGAAATGAATATTTCACCTTTATTACCACTTTACTCGACAATTCCTATTAAAAGCCCTTTCTCTATTTTATAGTCACCTTTTGAACAGCCGAGTCTAACAAAATTACGAGTTTTACAAGTACTCTCGCCTACCGTTTCCGAAATAGTATCGTTTGAAATGAGCCATTAAATCCTAATGCGCGTACTTGGGAATCGAACCGAGTACCTACCGGCAGCGACCACTGCGCGTGTGGTCTACCAATTAAACCTGTGGTAATTTATGCGTCTTGCGCCCGCGCAGGGTTCCCTATCTCCCATCTCCACTCCGGCTTCCTCTCTAATTCAATAATTAATAGCTAATAGAAAACAAATGATCAAGTATTAAACATATAAGCTAAGATATTGTTACGCAGCACAAAACGGTATCATATTTTGTAGTATGATGTATGACTCCACTGCTAATGCAAATGCAATTTAAATTTTCAGCTAATGTACTGTGAAGAAGTACTTCTATCGCTAAATCCGGCCGATGGGGCTCAATGGTAGTACGACTGCCTGCGGCACAAAGGTTCTGGGTTCCGGAAAAAATGGTTCCGTGCTTCGGAGGCCACGTTAACCTATCGGTTGCGGCTGCTATCTACGATAACTTAGACGGGGGTCATTGCACAACCATCTCAGATGCCTGCTTGTAGTAGTAAATAGTTGAAAATCTCTGTCACCAGGGTTCATCGGGTTGTTGGACAACTCGGTGTCCTACGGATACTGCATACGGCAGGATTGAATTGTCGTAACAAATAGAAAACCCAGTCAATATTAAGCCACACCTTTCAATAAGTTGTTATCCATAGTAATGTCTGGGTGTGGCACGACCGCGGCCGCCATAACTCCGCCAAAACCTCATAGACATAAATCACGAGTAACAAAAGGCGAGCGATTGCGAATACGGCTAATTGGCCATCACACAACGGCCATCTTTGATTTTCAACTTGGCCCTAACACAAAGAGCCACAAACTCATCGCCCACCGAGTAACACAATCTCTACCGCGAAAGAACATAAAATTTGGTTGGCTATTAGATTCCGCGGCTCGAACAAACGACATTTTTGTACGACGACTGCGCCCGCGCACACGCACACACACACATGTGTGTAGCGGTATACCTATAAACAAAATGTGCTAAGTAAAAAATATTATTATAGCATAATGCGCCATAAAACACGTCGAGTCTCGCGATGCTCAAACTGTGCCGTAGCGCTACGGCGTAGCGGTCACGTAGCATGCGCCTACGCACGCGGCATATTATGAATGAGTACGCACACGTAGTCGTAGTATTTGTGGTCCGAACAAATGTTTTCCTTTTCATTTAGCCTAGATTTATATACATAATTTACGTTATGATTATTTGCTCCTTGATCTTGTGTTAATTTTCATGTCTATTTACAAAACTATAAGGTTAACATTGTGTTACTTATAGATCGTACGAAAAATTATTGCGTCTGTCACAAATTTTATTTAATGCGATCAACTTTCAATACCTTGATTAAAGAAACATTTTACTTTAAGTACCTCGTAAAATCTACCTAACTTGCCAAAGTTTGAGAACCATCACGAGGACGGTACTCTAACATAAACAATGCCAATGATTTCTATTAAAGTCACTCGGCACTCGATTTAGGAACCATTTTGGAAGAGCGCGGGTCGAGACGCGGGTAGGGGGCAGAGGGGGGGTATCTGCGCAATGTGCAATAAATAAACGATGGACAGTAAAAAAACTCGTTTTATTATACCGTACCAGTTCTACGCGAGTTTCGGTAACGTTCACATTATGGATTTAAGCGTTTTATCAATTTAATTTTGGGAGCATCGTAACGGTTGTTCGGCTATACTTGTCACTAGCTATGTAAATTGCAGCATGGTTTACTTGATACTTATAGAAATGTGTGACGACCCATCAGAATGTATACTATGGATTATTTGTTCAAAAACTTATACTAGATGTCGCTTGTTCGCCGCTTCGAGACGAGTACCGAAAGATGGAAAATTTGGACCTGTCAGTCGAGGCGCCGGTTGATCAGTTTGTAGAGCAGTGGGACGGTACCCCACGGTCCCAGATTCAAGCCCCAGCGAGCGCAAATATTTTTTTCAATTTCTTATTTTAATTCATCATGAAGTATTCTAAATTGCTTATAAATAGCTGAAAGTTAAAACGTTAACACAAAAAGCACAATACACCGTAGCAACTACGACTACAACAAGCCAACAAGTGATTAATGATAACACAAAGACAACAAGAATATCGGGAAGGGAAGTTCCTGAAAGGGAACCGTATGTTCTAAGATTTATTAACAACAAACCTGAAAAGTCCTTATAGGTTCATGGGAACAATAGGATAATACGCAAAGCTCTGACGCTTGGTTTCAACAAACGATTCTATCAAAAATATCATATCGTGCATAAAACGACATTTAGATTTGGGGAGAAGTACGAACCCAGAAGGCAGTCAGTCCGGGCATGAGGCGCGCCGGCAGGTCCGGGTCTGAGAGCGCACCGCGGCTGAGCCGGCCAGCGGGCGCGGCGCCGGCGCCGGCGGTGCTGCCGCGCGCGCTGGTGGCGCCCGCGCCGCTCGGCCCCTGCACACCACACACCGACACGTTCAACCACCAGCTCAGTCGCTGTAGCTGCCCTCGCCAGCAGAACACACGACGCCGCGCTGTCTCGCTCTACCCACCCTAGTTACCACAGGAATACCTAACTATAGGACACGTCAATAAGGGAACTGGATGGGATGAACTAAATACAACGTAGTATTTAGGGGGAAACCAAAAATACAAAATAAAATTAAGATAAACTTCAAACAATATTGGGAATCACGGGTAATGTGCGGCTGTGAGATGCCGGCTTAGAATAGCACTACCCCATATCTTTCTCGCGGGTGTCGTAAGAGGCGACTAGAGGACTATTATTATAATTTAGGTGACAGGCTGACAACCTGCTACTCTAAACGCCCCTCAAATATTTGTCTAACGACAGCGACCGTATTTTACGGCTGTTAAAGCTCTGCCTGTCTACCCCGCAAGGTATAAAGGCTTGAAATGAGTATATGTGTATTTACGAGAAAAATATTTCATTAAAATGGGACAAGACAAAAAAACTAGAATAAATCTAAAACGACACCTAAAAGTACACAATTTTATACTACCGGGCAGTAGTGGGAGAAAGAAAATGCGAGATTTTAAACATTCTGAGGAGGATAATTCAAACCATCGACTACAGTTCAAGTTGAGGATGTCATAAATGAGAAGACAACCACGTCTCACTGACTAACTGCTTCTTGGGATCATGCGTTGTATCACATCACATTTTGTTGTGGTGGAATTTTCAACTACAAATAAATCTATTTTCTACACAGAACTAAGTACCTAAAGTTAAGTTTTAAGTATTGTGTTTTATTTTAGAAGGTAATGCTGATTCTACATCTAAAATTTACTACGATGCTACTTCTAAATGGGTTGATTGGGTAAAAGGTGAAAGAACAAACACAAGACAGAAAACATTGAACGTAAAGTTTAAGGAAAGGAATGATATTTACAAAACAAAAATTAGAAATGTGGCAGAAAAGTGGAGGAAGAAATTTGTGATAGTGTCCCCAGTGAAGATATAAGTTAAAGTCGTAATCAAGAGCGATAGAAACGATGCCTTGTGAAAAGTGTATTTACATGCGTTGGCGAGCGCGGCGCCGTGACACCACGTGGTCACGACACCATGGCGTGACCGTAGCGACACCATGGTGCGACCGTAGCGACACCATAGCGCAACCGTAGCGACACCATGGCGTTAACGTGACGGTGATGCTAAGTACTTACGTGATGTGGCGAGTAGCGACTACAAGCAACTAGATCTAAGTCATCCTAAAATTTACGATATAGACATTACAATTTGCATGATAGGTTATAGATGATTGGTTTGATAAAATTAAAATTGTGATGTTGCGAACTTAGAAGATGTTCCAAAATCTAGAACCTCATGTGCAACTTGTATGGTCACTTTTTACAGTAGTATGTATAACAACTCCGCTCGTAAAAGCACACATGTGTGCTTGAAGAACAATACAAATCTATTGTTGCAAAATTCGACCTGAGCGAAGTGGATAATCTTGTAGTAAATTTAACCTGTAATGTAACCACGTCCTGAAACTTGTACAAATAACACATTCATTAAGCCGTCCAAAAAGTTTTGAAAGATTCATTGTTCATTTAGTGGAGATGGTCTGAAGGTACTGTCAGCTGAAGGAAGCAATGTGATGGTCTGTAAATCTTGTTTTCAACAGTACTTAGCGGTGTTTTAGTGCCCGTAAAACACCTTCAGCTAATAGCTACAGACACTTTCACAAGTTACGTATAGAACCACAATTAGATAGCCTGTCTGTAGTAAATACACACTTATTTTATATTCTCATAAAGACCTCAGTTCTAAATGTTGATAAAAATGTGCAGAAAAGTCTAGTACGAAGGAAAACAAACAAGTAAAAAAATAATAAACGAACCGGAATCATTTCAAATAACACGATTTTAAAAACTTGTAACTAATATTGGCAATTACTTTTTTATGAAACAAATAAATTCTAGTTAACGAACATGAAGTATGTAAATGATTCATGTCGTTTCTTTTGTCGGAGTAAAATACTGAGAGTCATACGTGGGCGTCGCGTGATACATGTATCATACTAGATACTTACACACTTGTGGAGATATTGCCGAATTCAAAAATAAAATTACCATTTTAATGTGGTTTTCAATTCGTCCTCAATTTTATTCTCAGAAGACATTTCAATGCTAATGTATTTACAAATACTTCTTATTTAATCAAATGTCACAAAATGTAGATTATCTTATCTTACGTTCGTATTGAGCAGTAAATTACTTTTTATGTAAGTTCTGCATAGAGTTAAGCAAGTAATTAATAAATTATCTTCCTGACAGCAACAATACTCGTAATTTACAAATATACATATTACAGATACTAAGACTTTGTTTATAGTCAGATACTCTAATCTAAAGCTATTCTATAGTGTTTAATATATTTTTCTTTATTTAGCTAGTGTTAAAAACAATATAACTTACACGGGAAGTGTTTAAAAATTTGGTATTCAGTGTTTAATATGTAGATAGCGTTCGACCAATCCTGCTTTTTGTGTAAATTAATATGGAATCAAACGATCATCTGATCCAAAATCTCTAAATGAATCGTCAGCTGATTGAGTCATTTAAATTTTATACAAGAGTCGCCAGACTCTGTTGTGTTTACAAATTTTTTTTTTTTTTGTACCCAATGGATGTATCTCATTGACTCAATCGTTACAAACAGCACTTTTCAAAAGTTTCATTAAAGTGACATTTGCAAAGACCTCTGTTGCTACCTCGAAAAACTCAACCGGTATTAAATACATAAAAATTTCAAATAAGCAGCCCAAGCCCACGTTTACGAGTTAGCCGAATTGGACATTATCTCGTTCCATACAAACACGTACTCATAAGATTCATTACACACTTATTGGCTAGAAAATGAATAAACCCATTTTTGTGTGCTGCTAGTGACGTTACCCGAGTCGATGCAAATTAAAAATAAATATTATTTTTATGTTATCTAAGTTTTATTTAATTAATTAAGTATGTCTTACTTTTGATAGATGTCGACTGCAATTACATACACATATCACACCTATAATCCCTTGCGGGATGATAATGATGACGGGCTTTGCTTTGTTTGGAGCTAGATTACTGTGGAATGAGTAATGTCTATATTGCCCTTAGATATTTGTCCGTAGCTATAGTTATCCTATTGCCATTGGCTTGTGCAATGGAACAAGTGAGAAGAAAAAGTGGCATTAGTTCCATCATAGAACTGTTCAATGGAACAACTGAGAATAAAGGATTTTTTCCTTCCAGTCAGCTATCAGTTGATCGACACTAACAACAGCAGAACTTTGCACATCACTACGAAACCAGTTCGCGCGTTAATTGCGGCTCGGAATTGGTATCGGCCCATTTGAATATCCGTAATTTATGGCAACGACACACTCGCACTCGCACTCGCGCTCGCCAACAGAACGAGTATCGTCTTCGCTACACTTGTGTGACAAGTATGTATTAGTGCGGTACCGAGCTCACGCACGCCACATGTAGAGCTGGTTTTTAGACGATTTCTTGATTACAATTTATAGTTTATATGTACCGACAGATTAGTGCTCATGATCATGCGAAGCAAATAAGAAGTCATTGTTACATACGTTGTTACATACAACGTACATTCTAAAATTGCATTTTATCATCATTCTCTGCTTCTTCATTTCGTATAGGATACCGAGCTGACAAACGACCCGATGAAACCTGGTGTCAGAGTTTTTCAACCGCCTACTACTACTTGTAGGTAAATCAAACCGCGTAGATCTATACCAGAGCTTTTACCGTAATAGCGTAAAGTCGTGACAGTGCCGCGCTCTGTCAGTTGGTATTAATAAGTCGCATCTTGCGCGCACCCACTGCGCACCACATTAGCATAATGAGATCTACCGTGTCGTGGTCACATCTGCGCCCGCGCCGACCACCGCCGACCAGATACAAGTAGAGTGGCGGCCGCGTACGGCACCAACAACATCCCGCTACGTAGGTGACTCTTCGCACAACATCAGTTAAAACTGACATTTATGAACATTTTCTAACTGTTTTGCTACTAAGCTCCCACAATAAAAATGTCGTACCGTCTGCAACATCGGGGCTAGCAATAAAATTACGCTATAATACTTCAATAGATATTCCTAAAATCTATAATGAGATTTCATTTTTATGACTTGCCTACGAACGTCATAAAAATGAGCACAAAGAACTGTTTGGGAGGCGGCGTCAATGTTTTAGTACGCATTACGCAAACAGCGATGCGAGGGCTTCATTCTAAGTAGAAGAAAAAACATGGCGTCGAGTAACAATACCATGCGAGGTGACGGCAAATAAAACGAGATTCTTTTAAAACTATTCGTTTTTTGAGTAGTTTTTTGGTATCAACCCCCGTTTTTTCGTCATATTTACGCACACACAATGCACGATCATGACTGTAAAGATAAATTGAATATGGGTGCGTATAAAAAGCGGGCACAGGCACAGGTTGTGTTATGCTATACGTGTATGGGGGTCGGGGAGGGAAAGGGACGCGCGGCGACGGCGACGGACGACCACTGCATAAAAACGAAAGTGCATCTCAAAGATATTATTGTATTAGTAGGATGCAGTCGGATGTATAAACGTGGCAATTTGGATGTGGCAAGCCTGTATTTTACAATCTTACAGAATGGATCAATAAAATCTTACGTTAGATAGGTATTATAACAAACGAAAAAGAGTACTTTTAACAACTTTTACGTTATTTGTACTTTGATTCGAAACTCTGTGACTAACTGCTGAAATTACAGCTTAAATCATAGGAGGTTCCTTAGTTCTGAAATGAAACTCGAGACTGACAAATGATTTTATGATCATTTTAATAAAAATCGTACTCGCTTTTTTTACCTCATCCAAACATAAGTAACTTTGCCCACTTAGCTACAACAATAGGTGGAGAAGATTTGGTACCGCGATTTCATATTATTTTTTGTGCATTTCTGGTGGAGCAAAGGATGGCGGGGGATGATAGAGTACGAGATTACAACTCGATTATTACATGGACTACGTGGCTCATTTAGTAGAACTATAATACGAAATGTCATATAGAAATATTAAAAGAAGAAATAGAATAATTTTGTAAGCTTCTTGGCGACATCTTACTCGTTCAAAAATAAGCCAGTTACATTCATACTGCAATTAATAAGACTTCAAAAATTTAATCGTGTTACTAACTACATATCTACCGATGAAAGTGTCTGCACATTGGTCAAAATTTGTTTAAAGCGCTTGCCATCAACACGTAAAGAAGAAGAAAAACTACATTATCATTTCACTAAACTCTTAAACCATCGCATTGTCAATAAAGTTCAGTGGTGTAAGGTAGAGGAGTCAATGTAAGGTGCTGGTTTGATACCCGGGACGGTTATTTATCAAAGACACGTGAGAATTCGCGCCGGACGTACACAAATATAAAAAGGTGCAATTTCGTGAATTTCGGCTCTTTTTATTAAAAATTATATCAATTTTTACCTGCATTTCATGGACCGAAATGTAAACACTTTCAAAGGTAACATACATACATACATACATACATACATACATACATAAATCACGCCTATATCCCTTACGGGGTAGGCAGAGCGTTAACGGCCGTAAAACGGATATTAACACCACGTCTGACAAAAGTTTGAGGGTCAATCAGATAGCTGTGTATCACTATAGTGACAGGTTGTCAGCCCATCGCCTAAAATTGCAATACACACCCTCGAGTCCCTTAGTCGCCTCTTACGACACCCATGAGTAAGAAATGGGGTGGTGCTATTCTAGGCCGGCATCACGCGGCATTCAATTCAAAGGTAACAGTAGGTAAATTAAAAACTTAACACTAGTTTCACTAATATATTTTCAAGTTAAACTACTTATAATGCGACCGGTTTCGTAACAACATCTCAGACAGTTTTTTATTTACCTATAATATGGAGTTCCATCAAGAAATCACAGCACAAAGTGTAACGTACCTAATAAATAGTAGTTTGATTCAAGTATCTAACGGTTAACGGCTCTTGTAAAAAATATCGCTTTTCCAGTAAGGCCGGTCGGATGCAGTCAAATATGGCTTCGTGGGTAGAATGTTAATGCATTTGAGAACACAACAAGCGCTACAGGCCAAAATAAGTATATTATGAGTAACATACGTCAATGAAATTCATTGTTTTTTTTGGGAATTCAAAATGTACTTATCCATAAAACTCGTTATTTTGGAACGAAATAAGTTTCTAGATGTCCGTATTTTTACACGACTGCTCAACCAAAAAGGATAGATGAACACTTTATTGCTTACAAAATACACAACAGAAACAAAACAATACAGAAGACTGACTAAAAGTGAGCAAAGGCGGCCTTATCGCTTGCAGAGATCTCTTCTAGGCAACCTTTACATTAAAATAGAGACAAAAAATAAAGTACACTACAAGGAGTGTAATATTTTTAGAGTTCATGTAAGTATGTATGTACGAGTAAGTATATATATGTGCGATTCTTTGAAGTGCTGCAATTTGGTAACTACTGATCAGATTCGAATAGGAATTGTATCGGACGAATCTTTTCAATATCCCGAGTGCCATAGCATAGAAAGCAGTCGTATTTTTAAAATTTTAATATATTTGTTGTCATTAATAAAAAGTTTTTATGCAAAAGATGTTCAATAATAAAACTTGACATATAAAAATGCATAAAGTACCTGCTGCAATCAACCGCACTCTCAGTGTCGCAGTCGCGCGCAGGTAGGGCGAGGCTTATCGCGCCATCTTTCCGCCGGTGTTATTACCTACTCCGCATCCCACCACCTCACACGCATCGCCACACGGCATTATACCCTCTATTCCAATATACATACGGTTTACACCAACTGCACGTCGTATCGTGGCTTAAGTACGAAGCTCAATCTCTGTCGGGTGACGTTTCATTAAATCTTACAGATTAACTTATTAATGTCGAGGTAGTTTTTTTGTCGCCAAAAGAAGATATTGTTTAAGTGCACTCTGCGGGAGTATTTTAGTCTGTCGTGCATTTAGGTATACTTCTTGGTATACAGTAATAAATAATTTAAGATGTTTCACAACAGCTTTACTGCAGAGCAGTAGAAGTCGGTCGCCAATTACCTACTAGCAGTCCAAAATATGACTATGATCCATTGACACGATGAAGAAGAAGTATTATTTTTATTATATTTTTAGTATTATTAAGTGTTATTTTCTCATTAGTGCACCCGCTTCTTTCTCTCTCTGTTTACCTTCTGGTTGGCCGGTAGAGAATGCCGTCTGGCATTAGGCCCGCCTTTTGTACGATGTGCAATAAAGTATAAATAAATAAATAATAAATAAGAAGTAGAAGTAGTATAATCTCTATTTCCTACTTATCGATTATTTTTAATACTAGTAATACTAATTATAACACTTCAATTCAGACGAAACTGATACGTAGGTACCTACATAATAACTTTGTTTTGAAAGAACCTGCTCCAGTAACCTACATCTCCCCTTGCGCGTCCAGTGCGCGAATAAATCCGCCACGCGCGTGCGCACCTGCCGCGCAGTCGGCGCAGTCGGCGCGGGCGCAGCGCAAGAAGCGGCGCAGTCGCTGGTGATAGCAGCAATTATCGCGTGTGAGGAGGACGCCTCAAGGGCACGGGTTGCTTACCAGATACATACATACACATATCACGCCTTTAATCCCTTGCGGGGTAGGCAGAGCGCAAACAGCCGCAAAAAACAGACATTAACGCCACGTCTGACAAATATTTGAGGGTCATTCGGAAAACTGTGTATCGCCCTAGTGACAGGTTGTCAGCCCATCGCCTAAAATTGCAATACACACCCTCGTGTCCCTTAGACGCCTCTTACGACTCCCACGGGTAAGAAATGGGGTGATGCCATTCTAAGCCGGCATCACACGGCAACCGGGATCACACGGCAATTGTGCAGGTGTAATTAGGGTGGAAATAATGATGATGAGATAGGTACGTATAGAAACGACCTACGATACTAACAAAACAGAATTGGTCATTTTGAAAAACTGCTCCACCATGAAATGCTTAATTTGTAGGTTTTTCTTTTACAAAAATGAAATTTCTGCAACACTGTTCTTTAAAAGAAAACTGGAAGAGTTCTTGTCTCTTAGGGGTCGAAACAGTTTCGAGCAGTGGAGTCAGATAAGCCTGCTACATATATTGTAGTGACCTGAAGTCTCCAGGGCGCGAAACTCTGAAGCCCAGCTTATTATCAGATTCAAGGTCTCTGGGCGGCGGCTGCCTTGTTGCCTGTCGCGACGCGGCACGCGCCTCCCATCTGGCGTAACATATGGCCAAGTTTTGCTTGCAATGTATTTAATTTCAATGTCTAATACACTGGCAATTTGATTGTGACAAAATGAAAAAGATAAAATTTAAAAATTCATACCTTTATTCCGAAAACATTATTTCGTAAGCATTTAAAAGCCATAAGGAAAATTTACATTTACTCGCACTCTAATCTTTTATTATTAGTGCTCTACCACTTTTATTAACGAGCAATAAATAGCTAAATAAAACCGTAAAAGTGATTGACCTCAGCCAGATATCGGTTTTAATCCCGGGAATGTATCGAACAGTAATTATTGAAATATGCATAAAATGGCTACTATCTAATGAGGTGTTATAAACGCAATTAGCACTGGGCGCGGTGTAGTGAGCCAGTGAGGCAGTAAAGGTATTAACGTTAGAGAACTGAAGCCGACGGGTGTGAGGCAGTTAACGTATTAACGCTCTAGTAATGCACCGCGCAAGGGATTAAACACGTAGACGAACAGTAGCCAGATCAAGTAGCAATATTTTTATAGTGCAATTATACGTTGTAAACACACGAAAAAATGTAAAGAATCATAAGTATGATTGATTCTAGTTTTTCATTCTACGTATTGTTTAGAATGAAAAACTAGTTAAAACTTTTTACACCTACGGCGTAGCAATCATACGTAACAAAATAGAATTGAAAATCACTAAGTGATATGTTAATATTCAAAACAATTTAGAGCCACATTTAAACCTCAGAGAATAGAATATTCAAATAATTTCCTGTACGATACGACTTTCTATTATGCTCAATAAGAAGGTTTAGTGAAATATTAGTGGTGGTGAATGTTGGACGCGTCTGAATGGGCGCATGAATAATACATGCGCGCGAATAACAAACGCAGCCAGCGGAGGATCGAACATGCGCACGGGGGGGGGGGGGGTGCTTGCGCGTGCGTCTCTGCGGGCTGCCAGGGACGCTCCACGTGCTTTATTTTCATCAGGATTTATACACCTTTGTGTTCTCCACACCTGCTTCTAACAGATTTAGATACACACTTTTTAGTCAAAATCACAATGAAACACTGTACCGCTTACTAAGGCCACAACAGTTCACTGAAAGACATCGTCCTCCCGCTATTGGAGGGTATTGCTTTACTAACCACGCTTGGCAAGTGGATTGTCGAACGCAGTGCAAGATATTACTTATACAGGGAACGTTGCTGCCGATTCTAGTCGCTTTTTACGACACACACGGGTTGTATTGGGGTAAAGCAATTCTAATCGGCATCACACGCAAATATCGATTTTTTGTACTTTTTGTACTTTATCTCTCCTTTCCTCCAATGTTTGTCAGACGTGGCGTGAATGTCCGTTTTTTGCGACCATTTACGCTCTGCCAACCCCGCATGGGATTGTGGGCGTGATATGTGTATGTATGTTTTTGAGCAAACGCGTTGATGTCTTTTATAGAGGTATGCACACTTCGAAAAGTTGTGCAATATCACATGATAGATACATAATTCATATTATTTTCAATCTGTAATTTAGCTGCAACGAAGCGGAAAGCCCGCCTTTGAGATACAAAAAAGAATAAAGAAGATTGTTTGAGCGAAAGTAACCTGATCCGGGAACTCAACCCGACGTACCCGAGACGAGTCCCGCTTCCCGGCGCGCCGCAACCTGCCGCACACAGGCTGCGCGCGCGCCGCCTCCACCGCCGCACGCACGATCCCGTTGCGTTACGCACAACCTCCCCCTCCTCTTTCCCTTTCTTCCCTCTGCCCGCACTCGTACGCACCTCACGCATCCGTCAACCGTACGCATAATGCACCTTGAGAATGCGACCCACTTCAGCTTTTGGCTTATGGGAAAGTAGGTATTTCAATCTAAAACTCCAAAGTGTTTTGGCATACCAGAAGAACTATTTACAAGGATCCAGTAGAAAGCATATTGATCGTCGTTTTGAAAGTTAACTGCTGTGATTTTATTGCTCGCGTTCCGTTACCGATCGTCAATTATTCTATTCCACTTTGATTATTTTCCAGTTCACACCAGATGCTTCCAATGAATATTCATCGTTGACCAATATTGGACATTAAAAGAAGTGCGCAAATTGATTTCCTTATGCATAACCATTTGATTCAGAACCAAGTGTGTATTTTAATGTAAAGACATGTGAAGGAAACTACATTCGTAAATTAATTCTGTTTCTATCATTTATTTTTACTTAGTCCGGTTTTAATTAGCTTCAAAGGAGCAAGTTTAATGTGTCGTGGCATCATTACGGGTCGCCCCTCGCCCGCCGGCAAGCGACATCAAAATAACTTCTATCGCCAAAAAAACAACCGCTCATCCTTAGTACCATGATGTGCTATAATTTGCATACTCGTCCTTTTTGCTCTTCCATTAATTGAAAGAGACGGAAGATTGAATTGCTCGAGGAAGGCAAAAGGAAAACATTTTGTGTACGGGGAGCAGTCAGTGCTAACCCAAGTAAGTACCTACATCGGTCACCGCAACTTTAATGTGTCGCATACATTTACAAAGACACGAGGACTTTTTGGTCGGTTTATTAATTAGTTTTTGCAGACTTGTTAATGAACTGGAACTTTGGGTTTTAAATTATGTCTACGTACCTAAAGCACCTATTTCATCGTCGTCATAGTCTTTGATTGTAAACACCAAATAATTACACTCATGTACCAAAATGCAAGCTTGCCAATCGTGGTGAGTATGGCAATATGTCCCTGTCCAGCAGTGGTCTGTTGTGGCTATTAATGGTAATATTGAGAAAAAATGCAACAACTACCATTCCACATTTCGTATCATATTAAAAAGATAGTCTTCTTGACTCACAGCAAAAGATACCTATTCAATTTGGTAAATTTGGCTCAGCCAAAAAGAATATTAGAAATTTGTAGAGTCGATGACCGTGCGTAGGATTCCAACATTGCCTATTTACTGCAGATCTATTTACCTTTTACCTTATACAGATCACATGATAATAAGCAATTTAAAACTAAATTCAAAAATGTTTTATGTTCCAAGGCATATTAAAAGACAGAAGATTTGTCTTTCCTGCCCGCGCTTGAAAATTTTGCAAGTTTTCAAAAATTGTATACCTAACACGGGAAGTGTTTTAAAATTTGGTACTCAATTTATCGCTGGTTTTCATCGCTTAGACTACATTCAATCTGTAAAGATAGAATTAGTCGCCGGCTATAAGTTACAAAACTAACCCGGTAGATGGAGCCATGCCAAGCGTTACTGGCATTAAAATACACTTGCAAAATTGGCGGGCAAGAAATGAGCTGCGGTAGCCCAGATGGAAGAGGCGTCGCCACTAGTAATGCGAAAGTCGCAGGTTCAAATCCTGCCCGCGCTTGAAAATTTTGCAAGTTTTCAAAAATTGTATACCTAACACGGGAAGTGTTTTAAAATTTGGTACTCAAGAGACAGAAGATTATCTTAAATATAAAGACGTCTTGTAAGAAGCAACAGTTGCTCCAACACAATGTTTGAGATGGATAGGTTGAAACATGAATTTGACATATTGTATTTTCTTTACTGCAAATGAACAATTCTTTTTTATGTATTATGTTAATTTTATGAAGACTTAGATATCAATGCTTTAAATTTGTATTTGTCAAACATGGATAAAAACATCGTAGACTTGATCTATTTATGGAAGTTGCAATTACTAACTAAGTACGTATGTAGCAAACTTTTGTTATTTCGTTAGTTGTGAATATTTTCGTCAGTCACTCACGTTAACCCACTACTCCTTTGCCACAAAATGTAAATATGAAAAATCCACAAAGAGCAAAAAATTTGTAAATCCAAATGAAGTTCATTGCTCTAAGTTTAAACTTGTTTTATCTTTCCGGTTAATTGGTTCACACCATACTCTATCGCATAAACACCTTTTCACACTTGCTGTGTCTATTACTAGCGATAATTACTTTACCCAGCACGGACCGCTCGCTACCCACACACACGGGTTGACTAAACGGGAGACTTTGCGTAGTGTAAACTTTACTTATGGAGCAAAATTTTTGTTGTGTCGGGTTTTCCTTTCAATATTTTTACATCTGTAATTATGGGTTTTAGAATTTTCATACTATCTGTACTAAGCATAGTTTTTGAATTACTTTTTGGCTGTATCAGCTGTAATTCCGGCTTGTAGTACAATACCTATAGCTGATTACACGCAGCAACATTATTTACCGGGTCGTAAATCTGACGGGCTCATTAGTGGCCGCCGGCGTGTGGGCTGTTGGGCACCTTTACGACCCCCCCAGTACTTTATATCTCACTTACAGTAAACTGCTCCAAATTGTTCAATATTTAATACCTTCATTAAGAAAACACTCTACCCTAGAGACTCCACAATTAACTATAAACCCGAGCACATAAAAGGTTCATAATATTTAACAATGTTTTTAAGAAATGTTAACGACGAACAACAAAACTATAATAAAGGGTCACAAGTCAAAAGAAACGGGACTGAAGCAGTAGATTAACATCGTTAAGATAAACGATAGAAGAAAAATGCAAGCTTTGAGACACCGACTCCTGCGCACCGAGTTCCTGCAGACTCCGCCTAATCACGGGGAGACATTTAAATGGTCAGAATCATCGATGAATCACGAACTATATAATCGAGTTCAAAAATGCTCGCTCTTAAGTTTGGGCTACACGAAGTTCGCGGAACAGAGCGACCGGATTTGTTGAGGAAAACATACCTCGTAATCAAATCTCAGTGAATTTTTGAGAGGAAATTGTAACAGTCATTGAAGGAAATTGCAAGAATATGAATGCAGACTGAGTTTGTAAAATGTATATTTGGGTGAATCGATTTGCATTTGCAAGTTTTAACGCAGATGACAAGGTGTATGTATAACAAAAATCTATACTTATCTATGCAAACAAAAATTCTGACACCAAAGTAAATAGAACCCAATACCCAATGGTCAGTCTATTCTATACTCGTATGTGCAATAATAAAGAAAAAAGCCGCGTCTGTAAACGTATTCAACTGTGCAGAACCTGCCGATGTATCGGATTCGTAACCGCGACTTTTCTTATTGTGTCTGTGCTAGCCATGCATGCAGGGCTGTGTCGGCCATGTCGCTTTGTTTCCGCCTCGAATTGCCATAACAAGCACACAACAACGGAGACGCCTTGGATTAAAAGATTCGATTAAATAGGAAGGTTTTGCAGAAAAGATAACATAATTATCTTTAATATAGATATGCCAGTTAGTCAATATGTAAAACGATGATATTGTTCTTAGGAAAGTCGAATTGCAGTCGGAGGTTTTTTTATCAAAAAGAATATCAAAAGGCTTCTAAGAAGAAGTCTCCATGGCCAGTGAAGTGCCTTCGTGAGCAGTGAAACAATAACGGAGGAACTTTTTGCGCGGACGCACGGAATGTAGACCGGGCATAATGAGAGGGACGATTTATCGCGCACGGCCTCGCTCGGCGCGGATCGGCGTGCGCGCGTTCTCAGAACCGCCTGAATATTCCACAACCTCCCCCCCTCTCCCCCTCCCATACTCCCCTAATGTCCACTCTCGCACAGTTATGTTCGCTATTCTTACGTAACTACCCCGAAAAACTCTATAACGAGGAATTTGAAGTCAGTATATGGGAACCGTTGATGCTGCGCAGTCCCATTGCAAATATTCGAATGCTATTATTCTAGTGGCGTTTATCTTTGAAGTTGTTTTTATAATTTGCAAAAAAAAACAAAGCGATAGGTAGTTGGCATGCTCGGCTTACGGATAGTGTAGGAGAGTGGAATCGTAGCGAAATCTGTCACGAAGGCATGGTATAGCAGGACGAGTATGAAAATGTTAAGTGACAGTGTCAGCGGCATGGATCGGTGGAATATCCAAGTTTCCGGAAAGTTTCCGTATAGCTCAGTGCGCGATGTTACGATCAGACAGATGGGTGTGCGAACTGTATCAGTGGGTCAGACGGCCGCGTGCGCTGCGGCGCTGGCTGCCCCAGCGGCGGCGGCGGCGCGCGCGCAACACGCCCCCTGCGCGTACGGCGTGCGATGCGAAGCGTGAAGCAGCAGGGATATCAATCATTGACTTTGAAATTACGAACTATCTTTCCATGGTGTAAAAAAATAACTGCAAATATTTTAAGGGGTGAACTAGTTCGTGAAACTGAACAACTTTCCCCAAGGGACATAGGTCGAAATATAAAAAAATTATCCCATACAAATTAACCCAGCCGGTTAACACACTCAGTATGGGAGGATCAATATTTTTTTCGTATTTCGACCTTTGTTTCTTGAGGAAAGTTGTTCAGTTTTATGGGCTGGTTGACTGACGCTTATATATCAGTAATACAAATAAAATAATATTTTAAGGATTCGATAGAACTTGAAATAAAATACTTTTTTCAAAACAAAACAAACCGCAACCAACGCAAAACCTAACTGAGCGAAATGATCGGCAATTTTAGTGACCGCTTTAAATGACAATTACAATTTTAAAGCGTAAAAATTCTTCATTGATAATTTGGCAAGAGTTCAATGGAACCAATGACACACGACATGAATGAGCTCATGAGGTAAACACGTAAACTGGCAACACCGTTAACCGCCATTCGCGGCTTTGCATGAAACTGTTTTGGCGATGTGGCGAGTGGATTGGCGATTGAAGTGGCGAGGGCGGGCGTCCCAAAACTGCCCGCAAGTAATAATTGCAAGTCGGAGAATGCGATAATCGCTCGGTAAGGCACCGGACTGATGGCTGCGCTTAAGGCCATGGAATTTTAATTCAGATTTATAGTCCAAATTCTTTCTTTTTAAAGTGTAATCAATTAGTTTCTTGGACATCGGTTGGTCTGCTCTACTTTAGCAGCGAAGTAATTATCTTCTTAGATCGCGATTAATCTTCACTCCTATATTACATTTCGCTAAAAAGGATATTCCCCGTAGGTGACATGAATTAAGGAAAATATGGTCATTTACTAAATTGCCTAAATCCTACGTGGGCGTTAAAAATTGGTCTTGCGGATATTTTTGCGATAAGTACTTGCGGTAGGTACCTACTACGCAATCGCATCTCCAAAGATGAAGCCAATCCTCGCATCGCCGTGATTGAGATCGCATGCGTGAGACGATTAGCAATTATGCAGACAATTCCTTACGATTAGCGATTTATTTACAGTGTTTGTTTGTCCGTGCATGCCGGGCTTAAACTTCATGGACGTTTGTTGAAAACAAAGTTCAATAACATAAAAAAAACTAGTCGTAAACCTATATATAGATTTATGATGATCTGATTTTACGCTGCGTAGACTTTTGGTAAGAGTTCTAGCAAGCTCTAGCAAAAATCGGATGACATGATGATTCGTTCCTTTTTGCCAGCGTCTCTGTAGAGCCACATGAAGTGGTGTTGTTTTACCTAGCGTGTCGTGGAGCCCACAGAGCACAGAATGCCATCATTACGCCCACCTCTAGGAGAGAGCGAAGACGAGACTCCGTGCTCTGTTGCCGGAGACCACTCATACATACATACATACATACATATATCACGCCTTTATCCCTTGCGGGGTAGGCAGAGCGTAAACGACCGAAAAAACGGCCACTTACGCCACGTCTGACAAACGTTTGAGGGTCATTCGGAAAATTGTGTATCGCCATAGTGACAGGTTGTCAGCCCATCGCCTAAAATTGCTATACACACCCTCGAGTCCCTTCGTCGCCTCTTACGACTCCCACGGGTAAGAAATGGAGTGATGCTATTCTAAACCACTCAAACCCAGTTTTATGATGATAGAGTTACCTGGTGGTGCGCGGAGGGGTGGTGGCGCGGCTGGTCGCGGGGCTCGGGCGCGCGCGCCGCGCTCATGCCTCAGCACCGCGCGCCCAGCACATGTCCCCGCCGCCAGCCGAGCGCCGCGCTGCGCTGCAACAACAATACACACCATTCTGAAAAGTGTCAGGGAAATAACACCAAAACCCCTCGTAGATTGTAGCCCGTGAATCAAAGCCACTTTTATTCTACGACGACAATTGAAAACGATAATTGCCACGCCATATATAAGCTAAGTTTACAACGATTTTGTGTCGGCTTAGAATAGCATCAACCCAATTCTAATAGAGGGTGTCATGTAAAGCTATTAAGCGATAATAATCCAGGGAAAGTGTTCCCTGTGGATGCACATCTTGCACTGCGCTCGCCAATCCGCATGCCAAGCGTGGTGAGTATTATGGGGAAACCCATGTCCAGCATAGGACTGTTGTGGCTGTTAATGTATGTTTGTACGTATGTATTAAGTTAATGTAAAGTACAACTGACGAGCGTAGCTTAACCAGCCCAATCACCTACTGCATTTGTAGTATAAATATGGAAAACGTTTCGCCACTTCGAATAATACCTATCGTGGAAGAAGAATTAATTCCAACAAATAGAGAAACAAACAACTTTATACCGCATAAAAATTTGGAAATGTACATTTAAATATTCATGATACTTTTACAATTAATATGTTTATTTCACCGAATCTTACGCAAACACGCAACAGGTGTCAAAATAAGCCCAAAAAATATCGTTTTAAGTGTAAAGATGGGCACAGCGCACATAAATATCAATTACACCCAACTTTCTCACAAAGAAAGCAAACGTTAACAAACGACGGTCGACGGTTGCGCGGGCGCAGGTGCGGGGAAGGGGCACGCTTATGATAATTTATAAAGGTAATTCATATACAAATGGATAGTGTTGAGGTTAATGGCGGTGCTTGAAAGTTGTTTGTCCGCAATAGCGAGTGTCGCGAGATCTCAACAAGGGGTCATCGGCTCAGGCTTAGCGTGTATTGGAAATGCTCATTGGAAAACAACAAACTGTTCTCCACTTTTATTCACCATTTATGGTAGCGAATCGCTCAAAACCAAACTGTTCTCTAGATTGCAATGATATTCGGTGGATCATAAACAACATAATGAACTGTAGAGTGTAAAGTAAACCGTTAGCTTTGTAAATACAAATCTAATATTCAACTTATTTTGACCACAATAATCTTGATATTCCTAGAACCAACCAAATGGTAGGTTAAAGATTTTCATCGAAACTTTAATAGAACCTCAGAAAGATAATCACACAAAGGCTGCACATGATTTCAACCCTCGGCTTTCCACCCCTCGAGCTTATTAAATCTGTCACTTTGCCGGCAGATTCAACGACCAGTAACATAGACCTCCTTCACATGTTACACACGGTACAAGTTAAAAGGGTGTATGGGACCGTGAAGGGCCTTGCGGCGCTGGCGGGTCAGGTTGCACCCGCTGACTCGGCCAAGGTCACGCCGAGCCGACCGGCCCGACCGACCGACCGACCGACGGACGACGACGGTGCGCTGTTGCGGACGCGGGTAATAGCCATGAACACATTAAAAATAAATCTGCTCATCGATTTTTACACTTTACTGGGAACTTCATGTTGTGCTAAAAGGAGCAATACAGTGTAACCTTGTATTGATTTTAGGAAGGTAGTCCTTTTAGATTAAAATTCGGTTCATTAGACAGTAAAGGTAGGTAGGTACATGGAAGGGAATGTTTCTAGGAAATTAGAACCTACTGTTACATTTAACATTAAGGATCTAAGAGACAGGAATGATAGGATTTCGAAAACAGGCATCATTCAGAAGTTAGTGTGTGACAGACAATCTATGGATCCGGAAAAAAGGGGCGATAATGTTGCATTCGCATAGGGGTCAGCATACATACTCTGCAGTAAGTAGATAGGTATTTTGACGAACTCCTCTTTATTACAAGAATATTTTAATGGATTAAGACGATTAAGAACTATTATGCCAAATAAAGCCTAGACAAAAACACGTATGACGCAAAGCAGCTAAGCTTGCACATGCGCAGACACTTCGGCGATGGATCTCTACATCTTCGAAACAACGATACCATAGTTTATCCCATATAACCTAACCTAACTTTTACGTGTAGCTAATTAACAAACTTCGTAGCATTCATCTTCTTCTTTTCGTGTGGGACACCGAGTCGTCCAACGACACGATGAACCCTGGTGTCAGAGTTTTTAAACCGCCTACTACAGTAGTAGGCCTCTGACATGGTTGTGTTACGACCGCCGCCTAAGTTATCATAGACAGCAACCGGGACCGACGGCTTAACGTGCCCTCCGAAGCACGGAACCATTTCTTTTCGGACAATCAGTTGGTTCACCCTGCAATGTCCTAACCAGACCGGGAACAAATTCACAAAGAGATAAATATCAACTTTTTGTGAATGTCCCACCGAGAATCGAACCCGGAACCTTTGCGTTGCAGGCAGTCGCACTACCACTGCGCCACATCGGCCGTCCATAGCATTCATCAATTGACATAAATAAAAATTAAAAATATTTTATGTGGAATTTGCATGTTCAATTTGAGAGGTGACACTTAGTTAGTGCTCACTCTTTCTATTCAACAATACCACAACTAACAGAAGATATAGAGCCACCTATGGCTAGGCTCATGGTCTTCTACTTTTGAAAATAATAGCTGGAAACAAAGGAGATATGTCGGAGCGAGTACCGGAGCAGCATCAGGTGGTACTCACACGGTTCCCGGCGAGGGGGTGCTGGGTGCTGCGCTGCCGGCACTACCACAACCACTCACACTAACCGCAAGTCACACGAGCCGAGAACATGCACTACACCGGGAGTTTTCACTGTTTTCAGCAGGTCCTGAAGGCTGCAGGGCCGGACCGCGGTGACATTTGTCATGTGCGACGGGAGGTCGGGTGTTTCCGCGCTTGCTCGGGGAGGCTCGCGCGGGCTCGGGATGGGTCGGAGCGCTCCGCCGCCGCTCGGCGCGTATTGATCGCCGTCGCGGCGCCGAGTCGCCGGCCGCCGGCCGCCCCAGCCGCCCGACCGCCGGCGCCCAGCGAACCACTAATGAGACCTGATGGATGTCCATTATTTAGCAGCCGCAGAGACTACATGAGTCGCGAAATTAATGTACATCTTTATTTATTGATTTATCGCAAAAGGAGTTATGATAGATGAAAACAAGATTTTGCTAATCTTACAACGTGGAGGTGTATGAAAGCTTCCCGAGGCTTAAGAACTACTGGAATTTTTTTCTTATTTTTTTTATTCTATTAAGTAGGTTTTCTTTTTTAAACACAATAAAATATATTTCAAATAGATAGGTAAACGCAACACACCTTCTTATATTTTAAATAATCTCTAGTGAAACTATCCGCCCCGTCGCTATCGCTAGCTCCAACAAGGCATTGATCGTTCACCTCGCAATGGGATAGTATTGGCATAGTGGTTTATGGTTTCATAGTTGACTACAAAATAATAAGTGATCTCTTGTTTTGGTCATTAACTTCTAATGTTATCTCTAGCTCTACTTTTTAAATAATCGCTAAAAATCTGAAAATTGAATTTTTACGGGAGATATGAATGAACTACATACATCTAGAAAACCTACTTTTTGGACTGTCTTCTTAACGGTTCCAAGGCTAAGCATGTATATAGTATGTGTTGCATTGTGGTGCATCGATCAGGCTAGACATTGCGCAATCAATATGTTGCACACACACTTGCACACAGATTCAATTGTAGAGTTCGCAGACAAAGTGCAAACACATCGTAAGACTTGCGGTGTAACCATGTAATATTGAACTAGGTAGGGATTTAATAAAAAACCGACCAAGTGCAAGTCGGACTTGTCTACTGAGGGTTCCGTAGCATGCTCATCAAGTCCTTTTATATGATACTATTGAAACCTACTAGCCTTTTAAAAATTTTGCAATTTTAAAATTTTGTTTGAATTTCGGCCCCTAAAACACTACGGTTTTTTAAATATCATATTTTAGGGTTTTTCCTAAATTTTACTTGCCATAGTTTTAGATCCACGGAAAGTATCCTATGAATTGTTATACCCTTGTGAAGGTTTTAACAGTATAAACGGCCGTATCTTTTAACGGTTATGTTATGAGCTTGATGTTTTAACATCTTACAAGCGGGCGTAGACTTGGGTAAATGGTAATAATTTGAACTCGATATCTCCAAACATTCCCGATATATATGGTCTTGACAGACAAACATACTGATGACCGGACGGACACCAAAGTAATCCTATAAGGGTTCCGTCTTTTTCATATTAATGTATAGAACCCTAGGAATGAAAAGATAAGTAGATAATTATTATGATCATCTCTAGATGTACTATAGTTTATTATGCACTCACAGTGCTTTATTATTTTCATATATGGAAATAAGAAAGGATCATGCCCATTTTTGGGCCTGCTTTGTCGCATGCGTCAAGATGATACTAATATTAAAATTAATATTATAATTAATCTACGTCCTCTTGCTACTTGAAAGTATGTTTTAAACCCGGGATTTTATTTATTACATAATTAGATCTTGCTTTGATTGGCCATGAAACACAGCATGTTTTTTCCCTTAGTTTTTTCCTGTCAGAGGGTAGTAAACTCTTTTTTCTACATGTATAGTTCCTTTTTGTTCTTTTCCTTTGACTTGTGTCTTTGACGTTGATTGACTTTTGGTGTTTTTCTTTCTTTAGTTTTGCTTTAGTTTCTTGGATTGTATTTTGTCTTTTCCTGAAATAATTTTCATTGAAATTACTGACGAAAACGGCTAATAAACAATACGTGGGCCAATATGGCCTTGCCAATAACATTTGATTGGCGAAATCGGTGTATTCCTTCCGAATTCCCCTAAATCAGCAACCACATAATCGTGAAGTGTCTTCTCCTCGAATGGTTGACCTATTGCGGTCTTGGATATCTCCAACTCAGGTATTTATTTAGACAATATGAAAGACTACATGATTTTACTTTAATTCAATCACCCTTGATAGTTATGCCCCTATACCTAGTATACAACCTAAGCGGCTGGTATCTACTAGATGGCAAAAACTGGATTATTATAGACCACGGAGACAGTTTATTAATAAATTCCTTTATGGTGATTGATAGCAACATAATTTATTGTTTATGCATTTCAGGTCTCAAGAATGGAACGTGTCTGTGCCTCCTGTTATAGGGCTGCGACAAGGCAAATGGAACGAGGACAACAACACGACTTGAATCGCCCCAATATGGCAGACGCTAATATTCCAGAGCCACCTCCACTCCCACCACCGGTTCACCAAGCAGTTCCTCAAGCAGTTGTACCAAAAATTACATCTTCTGTGTTTAGGTGTGCTGCTAACAAATCTGGCCACTGCGTATTCGTCAATTGTTTCGAACCTGAACGTGCCCTCCGAAGCACAGAACATGCTTTCTTACGGATATTCAGGTGCAGCATGCACTGTTCTGTGTGTGTGTGTGTGTGTGCTCTGGGGGCTAGGAATGATTAACTTTTTATTTAAGGTAAAATAATATTATTATGTGTGCCTCGGCAAGCATAGCGTTGGACGCTCTCCAGCCAAATGAACCAATGTCGACTGGGTAGTGACTAGATAATTAAAACAATATTTTTGCATTATTTGTTGTATTTTATTTCCTCTTCTTTCAATTTATACCTACTTACAACTGAGGAGGTTAGGAACAAAAGGTGTCATTTTATTTTTTTGCAACTTAATAGGTAACATGTAGCTTGTGTTAGGCACAAAAGGTGACTTTTTACTAGGTGCACCACATAGCAGAGGTGCACCAAAAATGACACCTTTTGTTCCTCAACTGCAACAACTGTGCTATCCACTCCATCCCGCCCAATATGAATTAGTAAGTGGTAGTAAAAAAAGTAGTCTTCGTCACTGGGGCTCGGGAGGGATTTCAGTGAGTGCTGTGTTTTGGAATGGTCTACCTCTAGAGGTAGAATCTACAGTGTGTCCACACCAGACGAGTTTTCCTGCCGTGATCTTTAAGGAACTCACTAGTTCATAAGAATTCAATCTAATGATTCTTGTTTACCTTCCGAATTATTAGGGTCAGTAATATAAACCTTAGGTAAGTATAAATACCATAGAAATCTCACCAGCTAGGCGAATGGCCTAGACGCCTTCATGTCGATGATAAATACTCGTGTAAAATGACAGCAAATATGGGGACCTACATTTCTAGGTTATGTTACAATTTGATGAATTACTTTGAACTCCGGGTTTTTAACATAAAAATAATAACAGGAGGTAAATAAGAAGTTAATTATAAACCGTTTGAAACTACTTCTGCCTTGACGCAAATCTGGCCTGGAGTCCCTTACTCGGTGGGCATGATCCTTTAAAAATTGTTAGCGACCGCCGGGACTTACACCCGGGACCGTAGGGTATCAGCACCATCCCACTGCTCTGACAACTGAGCTAGCGGCGCCTTGACTGACACTCCCAAATTTTCAATCTCTTGGCAACGTACAAGCGACATCTAGTAAAAAATATTAATATTATTTTATTAAGAACTCTAATCCTCTTCATGCTTTATGCAACATCGAAATATGAAGACACTAATTTATTTTAGTAACTTCCGAGTTTCGCAATTTCTTAGACAATGTACGCTGAGGTACCTCATCGTCCTAACACATTGTCAGTGTATCGAGTGATGGCGGCTCGCGGGCAGATAGAGTGCACTTGTTTTTCACTGTCTCCGGCTAATTGCACCATTTTTCATCTACCCCCCCCCCCCCTCGCCGTGTCCTCCCCCCCAGGTTCGGAGACGGGGGGGTGGAGGCGAGGGCGGTGGCCCCCCTGGCTATCTGACGGAACGAGCTATTTATTTGGTATTAATTAGTGATAAGTCCTGACTAAATCACTGTCAGCCCTAATTTTTTATGCGTTTGTGAAATAAATCTGGAGGCTAATGTCATTGCTTCGTTTTGGGCACGGGCTTATTTTTGACCTTAGTATGGTAAGGTCAAGAGGTCATCGTCAATATACGATATTTCAATGACCTACAGTTTTTTCAGTAGCTACTAACTAAACTATCCTATAAGTACTACTAATATTAATCCATGGTGCCGTGTGATGCCGGCTTAGAATAGCATCACGCCATTTCTGATATCTTTCCCGAGGGAGTCGTAAGAGGCTACTAAGGGACTCGAGGGTGATCGCTATTTTAAGTGATGGGCTGACAACCTGTCACTATGGCGATACTGAATTTTCCAGATGACCTTCAAATATTTGTAAGACGTGGCCTAAATGTCCGTTTTTTGCGGCCGTTTACGTTCTGCCTACCCCGCAAGTTATTATTAGGCATGATGTGTGTATGAATGTGTATATACTTAATCCAATTGCTAATAGGAAGCTGGAATGCTGCGAAGTGGTCTTGAATTAGAAACAGAAATTATTTATCTACCTCTATATTTCATTATACTGCCTAATGTCGACTGATGCGGCACAGTGGTAGTGCAACTGCTTGCGGCGCAAAGGTTCTGAATTCGATTCCGGTAGGGCACTCTCAAAGTTGATATTATCACTTTAGGAATTTGTTCCCAGTAAGGACATTGGGGAGGCCTACGTCCAGCAGTGGACTGCAATAGGCTGATGATGATGATGATGATGAAGGACATTGCGGGCAGGCACCTGATTTTCCGTAACAAAAATGTGTCCGTCCTTCGGAGGGCGCGTTAAGCCGTCGATCGCAGTTGCTGTCTATGATGAATAACTTAGACGGCGGTTGTTACACAACCATGTCAGAGGCCTACTAGTAGTAACAGGCGGTTGAAAAACTCTGACACCATGGTTTATCGGGTCGTTTGTAGACACCTAGTCTAAGTCCAAAAAAAGAAAAAGCAGAACAAAAAAGAAGACTGTTTAATAGCTCTACAAATAATTTTATATTTATTTTAGCTATAGCAAGAAAGTGCATTTATTTACCTAGCCATATTATCGCTGCTTCAGTAATTGTCTAGTGTAGGTACCTACTGTTAGTATCGTGTAAAACAATCGATCGCACAAACCTACCGCGTGGCCGTCAGTTAGATAGAGGCAGCATTCAACTGAGATATGTTTCCGGTGCGATATGAACAGGGGAAAGTTAAATTTACAGGAATCAACATACCTACCTAATATTCTTGGTTGAAATGACGCGAAAAACGATGACAAAAATATTACAATTCACGAATGAAAACCATTAAAACACGAAGAATTAAGAATTACTAATTCACTAATCATACCCGAAAATAACAGTTTATTAAAATGTATGTTTGTTGTTTAGTAAAGATATAAAGCAAACGTTATCCAGTAGCACACGGTTTTTAATAATCTCTTTTAAAATAATCGAACTTAAATAATGGTAGGCTGATACCAGGGCACAAATTCTGCTAAATGAATAGGTACGACTTACTCCTAATTATGCCTGCTCTAAAAGAAAGTTCCGTGCTTTATCGTATTTTACTACCGAGATTATAGAAACTGTTAAAATCAAACATGTTTTATCTTTTTATGTAATCGTATTCGTACCGTTATAATTAATCTGATACTTAAATGTTTATAGATCCAAAATCATCAAATTGTAATACATACACTCTTTATCCCTTGCGGGGTAAGCAGAGCATTAAAATACGCTATCACCACGTCTGACAAATATTTGAAGGTCGTTTCAGAAAAATCGTGTTTCAGCAAAGGGACAGGTTGTCAGCCTGTCGCCTAAAATTGTTATACACATGAAATTCTCGACTCCCGCAGTAACGTCTTAGCGCACCCGCGGGAGAGAAATGGGGCGATGCTAATCTAATCCGGCACCACGGCATTTAAACACGTGTTTATCAAATTGTAATATACCTACCTACACGTATTTGGATGTATGGTTAGTAAAATAACGTATTAGGTACATCCCAAAACTTCAAGGACAGCATAATCTTTCTTTACTTCCATACTACTACTTATGTTAGGTACTTACTTGCAAAGTTTATGGGTAGATTGCTTACAAATTTTCCATGCCATGGCTATATGACTCGTAGGATTTATAAAGTTAAAAGAACAGGTTGCAATGCATAATATTGTTGTCCGTGCATCGGAAGCTCGCATCACACGTTACTGTCGGGTTGCCAGCTCCGTCCGCGGTGTCCGAAGCGTCCGTGCCCGTGACGGCATTCGCAACGCTTTCAGTTTCACTTCCCGACATAAAGCGGACGCCATAACAACAAATACCTGCTACTATAGTGCAGGTCATTTCAGTACCTAGTATTCCGGCCACTTTGGTCAACTGCAGAGAAGAGCTATTTTTAATGAACTTTCCCGTTCCACTGTATTGATTGTAGCTATTCCCTGTTGATGCATGTCATGTTCCTCTCATGTTCTTTATCATGCTTGATTCGATAGCCATACTAAAAAGCTTACAAAAGAGTATCTGAAGTCTTGTTTTGAATAGTGAAATGAAATATCGAAAGTAAATCATGAGGCCATCGCCACGATTCAATCTGCTTTAAATGATATCATGCCGAGAATCGGTGCTTTGTCAATCGAGTTGATTACTATTGGTCAGCAGATAGCCGAGTGGCAGCAATCACTCGGTAGGTAGATGTCGTGTCGAGGCGCATTATGGCACCGGCAGCGACAAGAGGTGCGCCCAGCCCCTATTGACCGCGGTTTGCGAGTAAACACCACCCGCTACCACCAAACTCAGACAACTAGCAACACCATTGTTCAATCTTTACATTTCTCGTCCATTGCAGGATGTGCAAAGCATCAAAGCGGAACTGTTAATACGAAATAGACAATGGATTCAAAACACAAGCGACTTATAGTCAATGAGAGCGGCCAGTCAGCCGCAAGCTAACCTCTAGATGAGTGCGTACAAATCACGTTTCGCGCGAATCAATACTTAAGTTGAGGCGATCGTCCCCCTGCAATAAACAGTGGGGAGTAGTTAGGGGGTGGGGGCGGGTGCGGGGGGCGCCCACCTGACCGGCACTAATCAGGGCTCATCCGGACACCTACAATAGTATTCGTACGCACTTTGCCGCGCGTGTACAAAAGGGGGGGCAAAGGGGGAGGTGAGAGAAATTGATGGGACTGATAGTAATTTGCATTTGCGGTAGAGGTAATTTGATTTGTGTATTGGCGTTCCGAGGTGGGTTGTTTGAAGCGAAATTGTGCGAATAATCTGCACGCGACAAGGTTATAGGTATGCCTACGTTGGTTATAGGTATGCCTATATTTTAATTGAAGTAGATTTCAAGTACGGTCACCCCCCGCTTTACACAACGTTGTTTCATGCGGATCCCTTATAACGCGAATTTCAAAATTTGCGCTTTTGCACTCTAATTCGCGCAAAAACTTATAAAATCGATCAATAAATATTATTTATTAATTTTTATTCATAAATGGCTGCAAGGCATTTTATTTCAAGGCGCAGGTTCAAATCATGACCGCGCTTGAAAATTTTGCAAATTACATTAAAATACCTCGTTTTACGCGACTTATCTTGTCTGTCTTTCGCGTAAAGCGGTGGGTGCCTACTATCTATTATTACACCTACGTTTAGCTAAAAAGGTAATTTTCTTTACAAAGTAGGTATTTGAAAGACCTATGTCAAATAAAGATGTTTATTAGGCTTAATCTTAAACACAGCCTTATTAATAGCTATCGCACTTGGATTTTCCAAAGTTACCCCTATTTCCTATTTTAATTAGTGCCAATAAGTCGTGTAAGTAAGCGTGTAAAGAAGTGAGTAAGGCAGTCAGCTCACAGCGAGCGCGAGCGCGGCATCACGCACGGCATGGTGCATGGCGGTGGGGTCGTCGCATGACGCCCCGGGAGATTGAAAAACACTCGTATACCGGGCCTTTTTTATGATAAACGCTCAAAGCCGTATTTTGCTGTACAAAAAGAGAAATCAAGAAACAAGTGCATGTAAGTACGTAGGTACTTACTTTTTACTTCCACTTAAGCAATACATAGATACATCATGCTATTGCAGTTGATGCTGGATGTAGGCCTCCCCCAGGGTACGGTAGGGTATCTCTCGTTTTCGCCATCCAGTCGCTACCAGCCGCCTTTTTTAAATCATCGGTCCATCTGGCCGGAGGTCGTCCAACGCTGCGCTTGCCTTACTTATGCAATAAAAACGGTTAAATTAAATATGAAAAATTAATACGATTCCGATTTGTATTCCTATTTCTAGTACTTACTTAATCTGTTTGTTTACATACTTGTTTAATGTGCTACGCCGTAGCAACGCGTAGCCCAAGAAACTTCTGGTAAAGCAAAATAATAATACTTATTAAGTATTTAAACTTTGGTAATATGTGCCATGTGATGCCGGCGTAAAATAGCATCACCCCATTTCTTTACAGTGGGTGTCGTAAGAGGCGGCTGAGGGACTCGAGGGTTATACGTGTATTGCAATTTTAGGCGATGGACTCACAATCTGTCACTACCTACGTTATTATATGAATGACCATTTAATATTTGTCGAATGTAGTACGAATTTAGTACCATTCATATGAAAATGGTTGTGGCTTTTTCTTCTTTTTTTTCGTGTGGGACACTGGGTCGTCCAATGACCCGATGAACCCTGGTGTCAGAGATTTTCAACCGCCTACTACTTGTGGCTGTTAATGTTTGTATGTTTTTGAAAGTAGCATTGAAAAAACATCCTCCTTCTGAAGCAGTCGGGTGATAAGATAAGATACCTACAAGGAAATACATACTAAATAACACATATGAATTTTTTGACTCGAATTTGAGACGAAATTTCGTTTACTGGTGACGGTGGTGTAAAGTTACATACCGTGTGATTAACCGGGCCAGCTCCGAGGCCTTTATTTTCATCCCGCCCGAGCCGGTTTTCTATTAAGACAATACAAAAAAATTATAAAAAGAAGAAAATTGTGTTATACAAATTTCTTTTTTTTACAATGACGGATCATGACATCAATAAGTGATAATACTATCTTACATTGAATAAAGTACATTTCACGGTACGGCGCGCTGCACTCGCTAGTCTTGACTTGGACAAAACGTACAGGCAACGACCCTGTTTGTGTTGGAAGGAAAATATTATTTCTTGAGCTCATGGTTTTAGCTTATTATTTGTGGGTCGAGTAATTGCGGTGGTATTGGTAGTGGTGGTGGTAATTTAGGCGCGGAAGTAAACAGCAGTCATGTTACGCGCGGAAACGCGTGTTGTGGCACGCACCGAGCTTTATTACAAGGTAACAGAAGGTTAAAAAGTGTATGGGTCCGTAGTCTGGATTTAGTAAGTAACACAGACTCATATCGCAGATCGATGGCTATACAACTGACTGTTGTTATATAGTGTCATTTTTAGACAATAAACGCATGTACTATATTTCTGAAAAGACTGCTGTAGTCATAAATGAAAAATTAAAATTAAATTTACTTTGTTAAATGTAGGATAGTTTTATCATATATTGACGCAAAAAAAATGCAATGCCTCGGGGCTGGCCAAGTTTATCACACGGCATACGCTGGTAATATTTGGTTTCATAAGTATTTGTAAAATTTTCGTTAGCAAATGTACATTATTTTACGTAAAAATAAAAATAACACTGTGATGCAAGGCCAATGTAGTTTGAGCTATCCAACAAGTGAGAAACTTATCTTCTTCGGCGCTACGCCACGATACCTATCACAAGGTACAAAGTAAAAAAGTTACATTACAGACGTTTTCTTTTACGCAGAGGCTCACACGGATCCCTAAAACTAGTTACAGTTACAGGCAAGTACGAAGGGCGCGCTCGTGCAGGGCAAGACCCTCAGTGGAGGGAAGCGGTGAGGGGGGACGGGGGGGTACGGTAATGGGTAATCACGGCAATCACCGCGTGACTGCCGGCGACGGCGATGGCGGCGGCTACCAATTACCAACACACGCCGCCGCAACACTGGATCACCTCTTGGTAACGAAACTGTTAGTAGGTGCAAGCAGTACCTACTTTATTTAATACTAGAAATGGCTGATATAAGATTCAAAAAGGTCTTGATATAGGTAGTCAAGACGCATACAAAGTGTTAAATAAACCCACTTCGTGTCCCAAAGTCATGTGACCTGAAAATATTCAATTTGCTACGCCGTAGCACCCGTAGCCTCCGTAGCTGCAGTAAATTAAGAGTCATTTAAAATATCTTGTATTCTAAATTAATTCATTTTGCTATGAATATTCGCATAAAAATAAAAAAGAGAAGAGAAAAGTATATTACCTAAACTTTTGCTTACTATGATATTTAACACTACCTACAGTTCAATAGTAGAGAATTTTACAGCAAAAATGCGAATACTACTTTTTTTACTACTAGTAGCCCATATGGAAGTGCCGTCGTCACTAGTAGCGAAAGTCGAAGGTTTAAATCCTGCCCGCAATAAAAAAAATGCAAGTTCTGTAAACTAGTATATTTAACACGGGAAATTTGGTATGCAAATACTACTTATAGTTTAACTTCGAAGCCTTTTGGATTGGCCAAAAACAACACAGAAACCTATTTATTATAACTGGATGTTATCTTGTCCATATAATGACATGACACAAGTAAACCACCGGTGACGAACTAGCAATGTGCCGTTCCCGGTAACATTGGGAATATTCCCAGTCACTTTCCCGGGCACGAGGAATATTTCCCGGAAACAGAAACATTGAAAATTTAAATTAATGTTACAAAAAATTTCAGTGTACTTTTGTTTTGTTGAATCTACAATATTCATATTTTTAAGTCATATTATTTTGGAGTATAATAAGTGGGTAGACATCAACGGTGACTATTCGACAGATTGTGGCAAATACGATTATATTAGGTATTTCATTGAAAAATTATGTGGCTAGTGATAACAGATTACCAATTCGAATAATGATATGCTGCATGCATGTATTTCTGTAGATATTGTGCATTTTGACAAATGAACAATTTTTGAAAATAAAATTACTTAACGGTTTGCTTTGGCTCGGGATTATTTACCACTTTGCCTTAGAAACTTAGGCCGAAATATTGACAGTATATATAATAAATTCTTAGGGAATATTCCCAATTTTCCCGGCATGGCAAATGGGAACGGTACATTGCTATGACGGACGCGTGGCCGCGTGCCCCCGCTTGCCGCTTGGACCCCCACTTGCCGCTTGGACCCCCCCGTGACTCTACATTCTTCTGGCTTTATTAACGTCACCGTTATCATTTATATGTTTTTGATGCGACCATTTCATTTCCTTTGATATTTATAGCGACATAATGAGACAATACTGCAATATATTCCTACAAAAAAGTAACCCAATTTAGTCATCATTATCGAAAAACGCCTTAGTCGTAAGTATTATTAGTAATTTAGTATTTTCAACATCAACCGAATTGCTAGCTGTTTATATGATAATGATGATTGGCCTGTTAAAATACGAGGCGATATCCATGAAAATTAATAAAGTAGATGGCGCCCAATCTATAAACGGCAATAAATTCGCTATAGCTACGATACGATACGATAACTGACTAAAGTATGGTCCACCCATAGCAAGTATTCTGTGAAATCAGGCTGTGGATAAAATGGGATAATTTTATTCGAGGACGTTGTACTGTGAAGGGGTGAATAATTTCCCAATACAACCCCTCCCGGATCGAAAACTAATCTGCGTTAATACAACGGCTACCTGGTGTTTACTTGCTATTCTACAGCAAAGACATAAATAGATATGTGTGGGTGTTTCCAACAATAAAACACGGTCCCGATAGCAAAACAAAAAACTCGTGTCTCATAAAATATTCCATTTGCACGAAAAGAAAACAGTCTACGTGAAAGAAATCTCGCATTTGGCTTCAATAAACTGAAGGCTGTGCGACTTCCGGTGCGTGAGTGCGGTCACCCACTGCCAAATATAGCCGGGGGAGGGGGTGAAGACGGGGGAGGAGGGTCTGAGGGGGGCGCTGACGGACGCTATCTATTGAAAATATAGCGCTCGGTGGGTACATTTGTTGTGTCAGTGATTGGTGCCGGAGCTCATTACCCCGGCTCGATGGTGGCGATGGCGGTCGGAGCGGGAGACGGACGACTCCCGTCCGTCTCCCGCGCGACTCTCGTTGCGTTTGTTTACGGTTATGGCGACAAATTGCTCTGTTTACGCTGTCATCGCCACTGAATAAACAACCACAGCGATGAATTGCTGACCTCATTTCAATTTATTTACAGATATCTAAAGTTTTTCTTAAAAAAAAATATTTGTTACCATTTCATCGAATACCTACAGTAGTTTAGTTGTACATTAAAAAAATTCCATAGTATGAAAATTTGTTGTAATACGTGCATCAAGCGAGTCTGATTAATGCTTTTGTTAAAAATATTGGTAGACATGGCAAAATGACTGTGGAATTACCACAAAAAGTTAGACAAGTTTTGAACGCGTATTTAACGTATTTTGTATGAAGTTTTATTTCAAACGCTTTAATGTGGTAAAGCCCTGTTTGTTCCTGTTAAATTAGCTATACCTACCTCGTGTGTGACCAAGACAGGGTTTTTACGTTTTGTTTAAAATAATATCTCTAAATCGTTTAAATACCCTAATCTAATAAAAAAAAAATTATAACTATCGAAAACGCAAATTGCAACTAAAAGTGACGAAAGACCGCCCTGATATAAATAGGGGCGATAATATCTGGCTCGGCAGTCGGCAGAGTACATCAATAACATTTGCAGCGGGTGCTTTCCACGTGTCCGGCTCTGGGGGCGGCTGGGGGGGATCTGCCCCACCCCCCACCTGCCCCCTCTAAGTGCGCAATTGTACGTACAAAGGGCCGAGCGCGAGCTTCCTAATGTCGGGTTGTGACACCATCGATTTCACTACTCGATAGCGCTATTTTCGCACGTTCTCGGAGAATTGTGGGCTGGGTATTGTCACTGCTGCACACTTATTTTTAAAATCTATTGGAACGAAATATTTTGATTAGGTTGTTGTCATCGTACCTAAGTATGTTTCAGTTGGAGTTAAGGATTTGGTTGTTACTCGTTTTACTAATGACGTAATTTTTTAATTTTAGGTACATAATATCCTTTCGGAGCGTATTGACCAAGGTGCCAAAATGACCAAAGTTACAAAATGTCCAAAGTTGCGAAAATGAGTACATGATATTTCAAATTTTCACAATTTATCTATTATTAACGAAGGTTAAGGCCATGCCTCATTTGAAATTAAAGCCTTACCCTGTTTCGACCTAACTTAATATTGTAAAAGAAGAATTCGAAGAAGAAAACGCCATTAGTACTTTGTAACTCATTTCGTGCGAGAAAAGAAATGCACATAAAGAGCGTAGTGTGGTCGTCTCATTACCGGCGTGGGGGGGCAAAGCTCCACCACGGGGGGTGTGTATCGTTTTGCGAAGGGGGGGGGGGCAAGTTCGGAGAACAGCTGAACTTCAGATATCTTGGCAGGAGCTCTGAATGTTTGGTAAGGATAAAAAGAAAGAAATATGTAAGAAAACCAGCAAATTAATTAATGGAAAGGTTTTTCAAGATTTTATTTACCCAAAGCCGTTAAAGTTAGTTGCTCTTACTTTCATTTCATTTGAGTGTTAGTTACTTTCTTAATTAATGCAGGACTTTATAGCTATTAATAACCTAACCTATAAACTTCAATACAGATGGTGACTAACAGTTCAAAACTTTGAACTGTTGTTTTTCGTTAATTGTAAAAAGGTACTGTAATTGAAGGTGTAGCTGAGTAGCAGATGTCTCGTAGCCTGAGTTTTAATAAGTCCCCTAATGAAGAGGCCGAGGCATTTGTCACCTCCAGCAGTCGTCGTGACGGATGAGGTGGCGATGACGCCCCCTCCCTCCCGACGTCCGCCCCCGCAGGCTAGTGAGGGGGGAGCAAGAGGCGAGGGGGGGCAAGACGGTCCTCGCCGCGGATTATTGCGATGTAATGTGCGTCCACCGTCCACCATCCGACCATCCGCAGTCACGCGGGGTAATGTGCGGATTTGAGACAAAGTTCTTGTTGCTAAGTACCTTATCTTTTGCTAAGCATTCCAAATTACTGTCATGCCGTGCTTCGGAGGGCACGTTAAGCCATCGGTCCTGGTTGCTGTTTTAGTCTTCTATGATTACTGAGACGGTTACACAACCATGTCAGAGGCCTACTAATAGTAGTAGGGGGTTGAAAATTTCTGACTCCAAGGGTGCATCAGGTCGTTGGACGTCTCAGTGTCCTACAAAGAAAAGAAGAAGAAGAATATTGACTGTCAACTTATTTTACGTTATGTATGAGATGGCCAAAAAATATTTAAATAAATGTTATTGAAGTTTGAAAATTTATCTTTGAGAAATGATCAAATCATTTCGCAGCTGATCCATTTGATAAAATCAATGACCTACATCAATAGGATGTAACGACAAATTAGGAAGACAGCGCGCAGGCATGTCGTGAAAAGTACAGTTATTTTCGAGATGGGGTGCATAAATAGTAAAAATGAAAATTTTCCGCATTAGTTTAGAATGAAAGGTTAACATAAATGTGATCCTTTAAAAGTATGGAGAGTCTTGCCGCAAAATTGTAAGACTTAAATTGCCAAAGATTTGTCTCAGATTTATGCAAGAAGTCTTAATCTGGTACATTCGAAAGTTATATTTGTACTTATCCGGAATGTCCGGGGCGTCTCGGGACAAGCGAGTGGGCGCGGGCTCGCGGTACTCGCGCATCGCAAACAGCGCAGTTACAGCGATTACTCTACAACTATCATTACGGCGCACTATTGATTCCTAATCCGCACTTCCGGATGTTACGTAACCCCCCCTTCCTTCCTTCAGCGGGCGCGGGGGGGTGCAGGGGATCGGGGTGTGACCCCCGCGCCTGCAAGATTTACAGCGCCCCGGCCGGTTGACGAATGATTGGCCGGCGCCCGGCCGCGGCGGCTTGCTCCCGGAAGCCTTCAGGGATGTTGTTGGGCTGTATAATGTATAAATATCGTGATAAAAGCGAACCGGGAAAGTGCTGTTTTCGTTTTCGCCCGGCCACATATTCACACTTGATGAGTAGGTGGGGGTTTCCATTAACCCATTGTCCATTCTTTGGAAAGTGAACGGCTTCTATTACACTAAAAGGGATGGTAGAGTTTAGGGCAAGAAGATTATTGGCCATTTTTACTTGAATTATTTAGGTAGCTCGTTTAGAGTAATATATCGTACATACATTATATATATCGTTCCGTTCGTCAGTTCATTATTCAGTTCATAAGCCATAAAATAACTCAAGTAGACAAGTAAGACAAATACTAGGAAAGTCAAATATACCTAAATGGTGAATGAAAATTTACGTATAGGTACGTAACGTGACAATTCTTCCAAGAGATATGTTAAGAAATATATCATGCCGATCACTAAACCCGGCGATCTCTCCTTTTCGTATTTCGGGAATGGATTGCGAATATTTGCGAGGCTATCGGATGTTGCCTCTTCTTGTTCAAATGCAGACAGGCGGGCGATGTGGCGCAGTGGTACCTAGTGCGACTGCCTGCGACGCAAAGGTTCTGGGTTCAGTTCTCAGTGGGACGCTCACAAATTTGATATTTATCTCTTTGTGACTTTGTTCCCAGTCTGGATACGACCTTGTAGGGTGAACCACCTGATTGTCCGCAAAGAAAGATAACCATTATTTGCTTCGGTGGGCACGTTAAGCCGTCGATTCTCGATGTCTATACGATTATTTAGACAAAGTTTGAAACACAACCATGTCAGAGGCCTACTTCTAATATATTAGGCGGTTGAAAAACTCTGACACCTGGGTTCAGCTAGTCGGTGGAAGACTCGTTGCTCCATTTCTCTATGAGAAAAAAGAACCTTCCACGTGATATAAGAGAAGTTAAGTATAGAGTAAATGTTATGATATCTCTGCTTTGCAATTTTGAAATGGGCGCGTCATACTTTTTAATACGAGAATCCTTTTTTACAGACATTATGCTGAAATAACATATATTTACCTCAAGGTAAATCAAGTTGCGCTGTAGGAATACATTGAAACTGGCGGACTATAACGACACATAAAAACTACGCCTTTGGCGGAAAAATAACACACCAAAAATATGTAAAATGTTGTCAAGACGAGTCCATGTGGCTTAAAAATATATTAGATTTACGCGCCCTAACTCTATCAATCCTAACTTCACTAACTCTAGTACATCTCAGTCAAAATGCATGGCTTAGTCGTTTTATTGCCGTCACGAATGCAAAACAAACGCCTTTTGTGTTATTCAAATATTTTTGTTTTAAATGTTTCCAAGGTAACGAAATGTTTTTAATCATAGAATTTGAGAACAGCGGAGGTCACACTAAATGTTATTTTGTGAGTGAATCAGCTGATACATCCGCAATAGACGACAGGAAGTCAACCGTTCGCGTGCCATATCGTGCACCGCGCGTGTTGTCCTGCCCGCGCGGTCCGGTGGCCGGCGGGCGCGCGGACGCGGCCGGCGGGCAGCGGGCAGCGGGCGTGGGCGGAGTGGGCGTGCAGGCTGCACCGCCCCGCCCGGCGCCCCACGCTGTTTATTCTCAGCCCGCCTGACCGAGCCGCCGAGCCGCCGAGCCGCGCCGCGCGACAGTCGCCCGCGTGACGCGCTACGGAAAGCACGCGTGCGTCAGGTACGCATTCAAACGGACCGAGCGGTGCATAACTAACCGGACATTGCAAAAATAAATAATTTACTCTTAAATTCGAAAATTTAAATACGAGTGACCGATCGAGAGGCGAGAAGGGTGCGGACGGTGACGTGGTGGAAAATGCATTTCCCTGCGAGGGTGCAAAGCGCAGGCGGCGGGCGGTGCGGCGGGGCTGGAGGGGGCGGAGGAGGGTGCATGCGATGATGGACATCGTATTGATTTCTATCTGGCCGCTCCTCCCGTATTGTGGCGGTGCAGGGCGCGCCATCGATCGTTGCACCGGCTGTAAACTGCCGATCGCTCGACCGCTCGCTGCACGGCGCTGAGACACCTCCACACCACGGACCGTATCAGTGCGAGTGCATCGTCATATGTCATACATTGTGCTAATTGAGTTCTCATTTACGATTGCGTCACGTGTAATGCATGTGCATATGTGTATAATGTTGTTGGGTTTTAGGTAATGATAAAGTTGTGAATTTTAAACACCTAATTTATTGAAAGTTTACGTAAGTACGTGAGTCGAATTAATACGCTTATTAAATATAAACAATCCGATTCAACTAGGAACTAAGTCGTATAACTACATTTTTAGAATTAATCATAAAAGTACGAGAATTAAATGAAAAGTGAAATATTGCAAAATAAATTTAATATTTGAATTTTAATTACAGTACATTAATATTTTTAAAATTTTACTACACAAAGTTATGAAACGATTTGCCTACACGACGACGTCATGGCAATTTCTTACACGGTAATTAATAAATAATTACTGTGGTCATACTAATGAAATAAGTAATAGCCGCAAACCACATCTTGAACACTGTTTAGGCACAATTAAAAATGTTATGTTAGTTGAGAATTTAATGAACGTTAATTAAAATTTGCGTTACAGTTACGATTTAGTAATAACATTTTAATAAGCACCTAATTAAATAATTTTCAATGGTCTCCCAATGATATCGATGATGCACTCTGTCTGACTGACGCTGTTCTCAAGCCTCGATCGGAAAACTAAATTTCAAAAGTCGCTCTAAACAAGTACCGCCGCTCGATCCACATAATAACTTAAAATTAAATCTATTGAATTGTTCAATAAATTTTAAATGAAATTTTTCAGGAATCAAAACATCTTAAAGACGCAATTCTCAAAACACAATAACAAGCTTTAAATTTAAGTAATTTAGCAACTAATTAAAGAAATACGCGCTATATAAGGGAAGACATATAATTGCAAATTGTGTAATAGCGAAGCAAACAAGCAAAGTGTTGCGAAACGTAGGAAAGAACGAGGCGCAAATAACAAGGAACAAAACTTCAAAGCAAGGAACGAAGCGTGCAGAGCAAAGTGTGGGGAGCAAAGAGCGAAGTCCTGGAATCCACGGGGTGAAGAGTTTGAGAGCTGTGGAGTGAGAGCAATCAAGGTGGCGGCACTGTCGGCGCGCATGGAATGCGCGGGAGTGGAGCTGCCGCTGCACGCAGCCAGCACGCGCGCGCGCACCGACCCCGCGCTGCCGCCCGCCGTGCCCGCGACCGCTGCACACCCCGCTGAGCACGCCGCCATGGCCACCGACACCGGTAAGTGACAAACACCACAACCCTCAACCTTCATGCACAACATACCCCTCTTGTAGTTACATTCGTAGCAATAGAGCGGTGTCTACGCGTGCTACGCCGTAGCAAAGGTCAGATAAAGGGCATGTTACTCAATTGTATACGAGATACGTAGAAGTTTTAATAACATTGCGAGATTTAATTACGAGTAAGCAATTGGCAAGTGCTTATAATATTTAAGCAAGTGTTTAAGATAGACACCTTAACAGTTTACCATGGCGATGAGATAATGACGACGACGATAAATGACGCGGGCCGGGTCTTAGGGCGTGTAGGATGGGGTTATATTATGTCTAGTTTCTGCGTTGTTTTTCTTCATAATCATGATATTGAAATCTTATTTTATTATAAGTAAATTTACGTTTTCTTACATTGATACCTTTAATACTGTTTATCTTAAGTAAATATTAGTAAAGTTGCTATATTTTTTTTTACTTTACTGCATCTCTTTTTTAAACATCTAAAAATTATTTTTGTACTAGTCCTGACAGTCCTGTATTTTTTATATATCTTTCCACATCATATACCATATCATATCACTATGTTAACCTCACGAAACTCCTGCCCTCCTCGTTTTCGATTTGCGATTGATTGCGTCTTCTCTCTTAAGTACACCTACTTGTATTTTGATAAAAATTAAACAAAACTGCCCTTGATGACGATAATAAATCAAGGACATAAAAGCTTTAATATCAGTCTGCTGCGTCTCTAACTTTGTACATTCCGATTAGACTCTCTGTTAAATCAGCATCTATCGAATCCAATAAAATAATCCAGACAGAACCACCTATCAACGACATTCCAACTAGAAGTTGCAGAATGCATATGCACACAACCTCTCACACACTCGTATAATAGGCTCGTAAACAAATCATCTGAGAAGGATAAAATAAGCGCAGAACATGACACGCAACCCTCCATTAGAATATTTACGCGAGACAAGTGAATTGTTTACCAACAGAATGTATACTGTGCGGGCACGCGTGTCGTCCACCCGTCACCCGTCACACGTACACGATGCGAGTTCGTTGATATCCTCCCCCCTCTCCCGGTGGGGGCGAAGGCGATCCCCCGGTCCCGCAGGATCATCCCCCACAGGACGCCGCCCGCGGCCCGCGGCCCGCCGGCCTGCCAGCCCGCCGTCGCCGTCGGGGGATCGCCACCGCTCTTGTTTAATGATGTTTCTGTCGTTTACTCAAGATTAGGGAGTGCGATGTTTTATTTTTCTCGGTATTTGTATTTTGAAAGGGAATCTCAAAATCCATTTTGACAAACAATTCTAATTTCTAATCGATTTAAACGCGTTTCTGTATAATTAAAATAAGATTACAACCGAAAGCTATCTCAAATGGAAAGTTAAATAAAATTTTATCAATATTCTATTTAAGCAACATCACACAATTAAGCATAGTTCACACGGTCTAGACTACTCTAGAAAATTATCTGTTTTCGGTCTGGAAAACAACGCATTTCCTACCTAAACATGCAACAACATCGTGAAGCAGACAGCTTCGATTCGAAATGAATTGCGACCCCTTTCAAGGGCCGGGAATCAAACGTCGGTCTCCTTGCGGGTGTAATCTCGACGTGTTCGGGACATTTATCACCCGCGGGAGGGTGCAGGCAGCAGGGTGCAGGTCGCACCACGAGCAGCGGTCTGCGGGTACCTGTGGGGTGTTACGGGTCCGGGGTGACCCTTCGCGGTAGACGACAGGTTAACACGGACTGTAATTACGAAACGTGTGAAGTTTATTTTAATTCGCTTAAACGAGTATTTGTACCTAGGTTTAGGTTTAGGTGTTTTTAAACGAGGTTATTTTCATGTAAACTAGTATTGTTTATGCAACTCGCGAAATATTCGCTATTACGAAAACATTCCCAAAGCAGCTGTGCAGCTGTACGTACCCAATTCCATTGGAGCCGAATGAAAAATAGATGTTGAATAAAATTATCCCCAATATCAGTATACAGACATTGCAGGCGTCTTATTCGGAAAGAAATAGAGATAAAGTCGCGGCAGATACTTTTTCAGGTGAGAAATTATGAAATTTATGCAAAAGGGGATGAGAGAGGGTGCGAGACGACGCGCGACGCGACGTGTCGGAGGGAGCCGCGTGTTCTGGTGTGCTACAGAACAAAAACAAGGAAATCTCCCAGACCGAATGAAGCTCTAATGTTTCTCGGAAATTTATCTTGTTACGATGTAGGTTATCGGTTTTCTTCTGCTGTTACCGGTTTTTTTTTAGAATAATCTAGTTTGCTTCGACAGTTTATTTGAAAATAACAACAAAACGGACGAAGTTAATTTTAAAATCTAATCTAATTAGGTACGGCCTCAAAGATTTTGACGCTTTCTTTAATTATGACCAAAACACCCGTCTGCGAGGGTTAAAAACCCGTTTCTCTTACAATAATCCGCACAAAAACATTCTCGCAAATAGAGTGGTCGCAAACTGGAACAAGTTGCCTCAAAATGTCATATCAGCACAGAACACCAATATGTTTAAAAAAAATATTTAAAAACACATATAAATATAAAATGGAAAGAGACAAAGTGAACTATGAACAGTGGGATACAGGCACCATCAGTTGTTACAACTGCCTGCCTGATCAAATATAATAATAATAATTCGTAATTTGATGTAAGAAAGCGTGCTTCTTAAAACTCGTTGTACCTTCATGAAAGTTTACAGCCCATGGCTACCGTATGTTTATATAAGTTCATAGCTAAGTTTGTCGAAATATACGTAATTGGAGTCAAATAATAAACGATGACCAATTTCTATAAATATCTCGCGAACCGTCTTGTGCAGGAGTAATACCAAAACAGGACTACCATTAGTACAAGATACACCCAAAAAAAGTAACATGAACTGTCCTATCCAAGTTACAAGTCGTATGCAAAGCGGTATGAAAATCATAAACTGCGTATGGGACATGGATTATTTATCTGGATGGAATACGAACCCGAGTCGGCATAGCAATAAGAATAGTGGGATTATAATTGTAAAGTTGCGCTGCCATAATATTTAGTGACCAGTGACCTAGCATTTGCGAAATGTCCGAAAATTTCGTTATTGTTTGGTTGCTTTCTGACATTATACGACGGTATTAAATACCTCCATACCTAGTCAATCTAGACTAGAGTTTTCAACGAATAGCTACAGTATTTCTTAAAAATGAGACTGCAAGATGTTTGTGTAAACAGTTTATTTAAAACCGTGACGAATAATAATAAGATTGAACGCAATTCGAGGAAGAGCACGCGACAGCAATACACGCGAGGCGCCGCCAGTAACAATCTGACTAACAGTTTTTATTTCAGTACTATCGTGTATTCTCCTGAAGTATGTCCGCTCGCTAAGTACCTACCATCGGGACCTGCTATTTATAGGAACGTCGCGACACTCTCCATTCCAGCGGAACGAACTATAAATGTTACAATCCGAATGAACCGACTTCGAGATAGCCATAGGTTTAAACACGCATTCGAATGTAGAGACAGTCTTGAATGAGGAAAAGGTAGATCGTTGATCGTTTATAAATTCAGTAAGCGCAAAAACATGCCTAAGTGATGTTTGAATTCACAACAGATTCCGCTTTTCATTTCAATTTATTTATTTATTAGAAATCTTTTGAATTTGAACTAGGTGCCTACAAATAATTATTCTATAGAAAACATTTTCCTGTTCTTTTGGCTAATAGATATTGGAGTACTAAGTAAGTAGGTAGATTTTGCCACCAACGTAATATTTTTTAATGAAACGATGGTTTCTGCGTTTTCTGCTAGATTCGATTGTATGAAAGCAAAATGAAACTAACCAAATATAAACGTATTGATCATCATTGGCCTCACGCGTCTGTGACAGACGATTTAATAAGTGTCTGAGGCAAGACCTTTATCCGCGTGACGCGGGTGAAGTGTCCTCTCCACAGACACTGCGTTGCCTGGGACGCAATTATGGAAAACGCAGGGCTGCCCAGGACCTGCGCACCCTCTCGGCCTTCCTGGCTTGATCTGCAGGAACGACTAGTCGATACGTGCGGAGCCAGGTCGGCTGCAGGAGTCTGCCGCGCGGTAGATCTCTGTCACACGCGCCTGACGGAGACCCCGTTCCGGGTTTAATTGTGGAGTTAGCCTCTCCAAGACCGTTGTGTTTGGGTTGGATTTATATCATATTTACTCCATATCAACATGCCAGATAGGTAGTAGCTACGAATAACAATACTGAGCGTGTACCTGTATATAGGCGGCGCTGGTGGCGGCGGCGAGCAGCAGTACTCGCTGCGATGGAACGACTTCCACTCGGCCATGGTGTCGTCCTTCCGGCGGCTGCGCGACGAGGAGGACTTCGTGGACGTGACGCTCGCCTGCGCAGGCGCCACATTCACCGCGCACAAGGTACGCCACATCCAGCAGGCTCTGCGTCACACATCGATCGAGCACCTCAAAGCCGGCTTGGAAAACTAGTCTCAAAAGTTTTTATGCATGCAAGGAAGCGAGTATGAAAATCATGTCAAATACTCTGATGACTCTTTGACTTCCACACGACAAACCGGCAATCGAGGGAGCACGGGAAGTGGCAGCGGCTAGATGAGTAGCAGCGCAAGTAACCTGTTTGCATGCTCGCGCTGCCCACTCCCCTTACTATTTCCCTGCCTATAGCTCGTGTGTGTAGACGCAGCATAAACAATTATTAATTCGTGATTTTGGAAGGATTTCGTCTTTTCCAAAGCCATATATATTTTTGGTTTAAAATCTGACAGCAATTGCATAAGAAATAAATATTTTATCCAACGAAATAATATTATTCATCCAAAAAATAATGCTTTGCAAAACTTAAACAAAAACTTTTTTTTGCACTTTAGGTGGTGTTATCAGCATGCAGTCCTTACTTCCGGAGACTACTCAAGGCCAACCCCTGCTCACATCCCATCGTCATCCTGCGGGACGTCCACGATAAGGACATGGAGAGCTTACTCAGGTACAGTACTTAAACACCTACACTACATTGTAGTTATTTACTAAGATAAAGATTTCTGCTTTTGGCAAACAAGTGTGCACGGTCGTTGCACTAGCAATTGACAACATTTCTAAACAAGGGTCATGATTGCTTGTTAAGTAACATATTGTTTTTGTACGTACTCAGGTTCATGTACCAAGGCGAAGTGAACATCGGGCAGGAGCAACTGAAGGAGTTCCTGCGCGCCGCTCAGCTGCTGCAAGTGCGAGGACTGACCGACGTGCCTCAACCTTCCGCTCCTGGCACGCTCGACCAGAAAGCCTCACCAGTAAGTGCAAATTCTGACGAAGACTTTCGCTTATGTACTTCTATTTCGGGCGCTAATCGTATGACACAACAATCCACTTCTGGACATGGGTCGCCTCCTGCCTCCGCCTCTTTTTAGCATACTCACCGCGGTTGGCAGCCGTGTCGGCGACCGCAGTGCAAGAGTGTGTAGAATGTAGAAAACGTTATCGCCTATTGGTACCCCGGACTTATTCCTTAAGTGACACGAATTACATGAGTAGAAATGGGGCAGTGAACAAGCCTGTTCAGCAGTGGACTGTTATGGTTGTTGTTAGTGATGATGTAATACTGGATTCCCTCAAGCAATCAATAAATCGAAGTTACCCTCTTAGTCAGCATCATCGTGGACGGAGTCGGGCAGCGCAGGGTCCCGCGAGAGCCGCGAGCACCGTGAGAGCCGCCGCCAACGCCGCCCCGACGAGAACCAGACTCACACGCCCCCGCCCAAGCGCGCCAGGTCTTCGGATCTCTACCAGGCCCAGCTCAAGTCCAGGTATTGCTACAGGGATTCCGCTTGCACAGTTGCTTCTCTGACGCATTCAGCAAAACTAAATGTTAAAGAGGATAATTTGCAGAACATACTAAGTTGTAATTTGTAGTAATGCTAAAAGATATCCTGAGTAGATGTAATTAAAAACGACTTACCTTGGTAAAACGATTTTTCTGGGTGGTTAAATTGTGTTTGTTTTGTTTTGTTGTGATTTATTTTACCGCTTCTGTACGCATTTTAGTTTACTTTTGTAATCGTTTTTTTTTGTTCTGACCGTCACCCCTGTTTGCCCCTACTCGTAGATTTACAGACCCTTCAATTTCCTGGTTTAGGACGGACCAGCTGATGGGTCAGGGGGCCAGCCCCGAGCGGCTGGAGCGGCTCGGGACCAACGGACACGAGCTCAGCATGTTCGCGCAGCAGATGGACACACATAACGCACATCTCAACACTTCCAACAACCTGGTCAGTCCTGAGGATACTTTTATTTGTAGCTGTTTAACATGTAAATGAGTGTGTACATTTTAAAGAACTGGAGAGTTACTTGGGCTGTTAAAACGCGGATAAGTTATTTGAATTTCTCGTGTCGTATATTCTTGAGTAGTTTTTGACTTATGGATTGTCATTAGTCTGGTGAAGGCGAGGACTCGTCATCAGATGCTGGCGCGAGCGACACGGAGGAACCGAGAGCCAAGCAAGAACCACAGGACTACGAGGAGCAACCGCAGCCAAACGGCACCGTGCCGCACTTTCCAGGTCTTCTAAATTTGCCAGGTACTGTGACAAGTAATTGTTTTACGAACGCCTAACAATATCAAAATCATATTACCAATACCAGGCATGAAGTCTTCGGTAAAAGCATAAGCCATCTTTCTAACTTACTTTTTCTCCCTTACAGGTTTCCCAGGATTGCCAGGACCATCAGGCATCCCTGACAACTTCGGTAAGTTGTCACGATCACATGCACAATACACACACTATACTTACTTACTAACATTAACCTCACATGACTCGATAATGACGCCCTTATAAAGAATGGAAATGTACTCGCAACTTTAATGTAACTTGTCATAATAGTAAACGAGAGTCTAGAACAATAGAAGCCACATAAATCATTAATTGTACATTATCGAGTCATGTAGCGCATGGCCGTCAATAACAATTAACTAGAACGACGCAATTGCTCTATTATATCGAACCGCAAAACGCGAACGATATCGAAAAGTAAAATCAGGGCAAGTAGGTAAATTTGCTAGTAACGATGGAAGTTAGCGAAAATAGTAGGTTGGCTAGGTTAGCAAATGTTGTTGCGCGTTGTACCAGCGGGCAGTAGGGGTGTGCACTGAGCGCGCGCGTCTGCGTCACAGGAGCGGCGTGGGCGAGCGCAGCCGGCGCGGGCAGCGGCGCGGGCGCGGCCGGCTGCGGCGACAAGGGCGAGCTGCAGCCCTACGCCGCCTCGTACGCCAACGGTGAGCCGGCCAAGCCCACCTGCCCCGAGTGCGGCAAGCTGTACAGCAACAATAGCAACCTCAAGCAGCACATCCTGAACGTGCACGCGGCGCGCGACCTCGCGCACTCCTGCCCGCTCTGTGGCAAGGCCTTCAAGACGCGCCAGTACATGCAAATACACATGAATTCTATGCACGGGGTGAAGCAGAGGCCGCGCCCGCGCCCCCCGCGCAGCCTCGAGCTCAACTAACCGCCGCCTCTGTGTTACAGGGGCGGCCCTCGCGGGGGCGCCGGGCTACCGGCCGCAGTGCCCGCTGTGCGGCCGCGTCTACTCCTCCACCTCCAACCTGCGCCAGCATATGCTCAATGTGCACTCGCAGACCGACCGCGACCAGTGGTTCCCGTGCCAGCACTGCGGCAAGCGCTGCAAGACGAAGCACTACCTCATCAACCACCAGCTGCAAGCGCACGGCATTCGCCAGCGACAGAACTCTTAGAGACGGCGTGACGTCGGGCGGCCGCCGCTCCTGCCGCCCGCGCACGCGCATCCCCCGCCCGCGCCCCCGCCGCCGCTCGGCGCCTGGTGGTGAGCTGCGCCCGCTCTGTCGCCGCCTTACTCGCGCATGGTTAAACGAACGAAGCAAAATTGTGAGGTAGGGATGTAGGGCCTATCGTCGTGTTTGCCAATGCGCCCATAGTAATATAACGGTGTCCGCATTGCAGACGGTGCGGACGTGTTGGCAAAACCGGCGATAGGCGAGCGCGTGTGTGTCGCGGGCGCGGGCGGGGGCGCGTGGCTGCAGTGCCCTCTGTGCGGCGCGCGGCCGGGCTCGCGGGCGGCGGCGCGCGCGCATCTGGCCGCGCACTATCCGCGCGACAGCCCCGTCTGTCCCGTGCTGGCGTGCGCGCGCCGCTTCGCCCATCCGAACTCTGTGCGCAACCATATGCGCTTGAAGCACCGCCGCCAGTGGGACCACATGAAGACGCTCAAGTGGAGCTGTGGCTGGGCGGACTGAGCGCGTCCCCCCTCCCCCTCCCTCCTCGCCCCGCGTCGCTCCTCTGTCCGCGAAATCTCGCGCGCGATCGACTTCCAAATAAAAGAAACTGATGTAAAAGGGCTGTGAAACGGAAACACGGACGATCGAGAGTGCGGCTTATATGTTGGTACCGGAGAGCAGCGCGTAACCTCCGTATTGCATTTAGAAGTCGTGCGCTGTCATTCGTACGAATATGTATAAAGCGATAAGTCGACTGAAAATTATTTTTGTAGTAGTATAGACTGATATTGTTCGTAAGTAATAGTTTAAGCGCATTATTTATGTGATGATTGGTGCCATTGATAGGTTATGGAGTTTTGAGCGGGTCGTTCTCGTCTCTTCGCGAGCGAGCCTGTAACTTCCATCGTTGCTTCTACAGATGTATACAGCTGTGTTCTTCCTCTTACCACCCTCAGGTGTCTCATTCTTTTGGTCAATTATATATTACTTATTTTTACATTTCTTCTCACGAAAGAATGACTTACCTGATGGTCGTGGTCAAAACGATGCGATGATTGATCTACTTAACCACGTACTCTTAAGAACTTGCGATTTGTAGACCGACACGTCAGACAGTTAATAACCCTCCTACGAGGCGGCAGGGTAGCCAGCAGGAGACGCATTAGGAAATACTCAATAGCGATCTCGTATCGGTATATTTCTGCTTCCCTTATATACTTATTTTCGACCATAGTTAAGACAATACGAAATAGAATAATGAATCGAATGCCTTTTGATGCAATAGTTAAGAATAAGTTGTCATCCATTGATAGAGTGATTATTTTGTAAAGTGTGTTATATTGTAGCGGCCTGTATTGTACGCGGCGAGCACAATCGTATATACATAACTAAACTAAACATATCTAGTCAGTAGACCGCAGGGGTACTACAAGCAGTAGGCTACTTGTACATAGGACTGTTCCATTCGCATATATTTTCCAAACGAAACACCAAATAAATAATAATAGAAAGTAATTATTTTATATATTGTAGTATGTAATAAAAATAAAGCGATTTACGGTCAATGGGACTGGCATGCCTTAAAATAACCACGCTTTTCCTATACCTACCACGCGAGATGATAAAACTTTGAGTCGGCTCTACATTTACGCACTGGAAAAACAAAAACAGAGTGTGTTCCTTAGTGGAAGTGTAGAGAAGCCACTTTCGCGATTGCTTGCTTGGCTGTAAATCTGCCGATCAGTGCCAATAGTAGTTATACGACGTAAGCTCAACCAGGGCCACAAGGCCACAACAGTAGTTCCGTGATGTTCATTGGATGCCTTCGAAATGTATGCGATAGGAACATCATTATTTGATAGAAACATATTTTCTAGATCTCCAAATGATTAAAAAATTATATTATCGGTAACATTAGCGAGTAGATGAAATTGTTCCTGACGCCTGAGAGGCAAAGTCGTGTATCTTTATAATTATAAAAAATAATTTTAAGCGTAAAAATGTAAATTAGTCATTTCATTAACCAAATGTTCAATGTGAGTAAACGATTCTAGTTGCGATTGTATTAGTGATACAATATATACGTAATAATTTAATTTTTACCCCAAGAGAAATGTCTGCTTATATAAATACATAAACGTATAACAATAAAACTACGAAGTAGAACTTGTCGGTTTAAGTTAATTTATATTAACAACTTCCTTTATCTTAGTCTTTCTAACAGGTGAGATTGCAATATATACTTACTTCGCACACAGAGCTCTACATACAATCCTTGTTTCCAATTTACATTCTTGCTGAAATATTGCAGTCAATCAAGATATAGTTACTTGCGCGGAAGTATCTCTATCTTGCATTTACCAACTCTATAATGTAAGTTCCTGTTTTGTATTTAGAGCTCGCTCGTTGTCATTACTGCAACATTGTACCGTGGAGCTATTGTTGAGGTGGCGTGTTGTTTGCAGGCGGGTGCCGGCGCACGCAGGACCTGCTGCGCGTGCGCGCGACGGACCCGCGCCCCTGCCCCAAGTGCGGCAAGATCTACCGCTCGGCGCACACGCTGCGCACGCACCTCGAGGACAAGCACACCGTGTGTCCAGGCTACCGGTCAGTATATTCCGTCTTAACCAGCATTTATCGTTTTTAGACAAATTAAAAAAAATAACAAAAAGAAAACACTACGTCTTATTTGCTACACTGCCGTAACCTTTTTGCTACGTCGTAGCAAGCAGCGTAGCAGTGAAAGTTTCTAGCTCTTGATAAAAACCATAAACAAAAACTGTGGCCCGAGTCGAGACCTACAGCATAGTATTTCCTGAAAACTATAAAAAGATGGTTGCAAAGGTTTTCCCCACAACAGTAGAAGTAATTTTGTGTTTGATGTTTTCAGTTGCGTGTTATGCGGGACGGTGGCGAAGTCGCGCAACTCGCTTCACTCGCACATGTCGCGCCAGCACCGCGGGATCTCCACCAAGGACCTGCCCGTGCTGCAAATGCCTACGCGGTTCGACCCCGAACTCGCCAGCCAGTAAGTAACTTAGTTCCAAACAAATCATTCAGAATTCCTCTTTCCATAATCATTCATTTTAATGGATCTCGATTTCGAAGCTTCGATCCATTTTTTTACCATTTTAATAAACAGGACCCTTAACTCTCGAAGATACTCTGTCACTTGTAACGTAGACCTTCCACTTTAAAGACGAATGAAGAATAGAATTGTTTTTTCTCAGACTGCTCGCGAAGGCAGGCGTGAAGGTGTCTCCAGAGCAACTCCGGGCGCGTGCATCACCCACCGGGCCAAGGCGATCTGACATCAAGCTGGACGCCAAATCAGCAGCCTCGGAGACCAGCTCGCTGTGCGGCGGCGACGAGGACGACCTCAGCCAGCAGCGGTACCCCGACCCTCCGCCGCTCTCTCCCCCGCGTGAGTACCTCCCCTTATCAACCAGTAACACTCACAATCACATATATCTACCAAACTCTCGGTCATCAGGACCGCGTCAGGCCGAAACAAGGAGACAGCAGAAAGTGTTCCACGTCCTAGAAAGAAAATTTAATCGACATCGACAATGTTTTTTCTGGAGTTCCTAAACTACAACAGTTTGTTTTCCCTCCAGATCTGAATAACCTGGCGAATACAACAATCACGAAGGTGCCGGCGGTGCGCGCGGTGAGTGCCAAGTCCGCCGAGACGCTGCCGGGGCTGAAGGACGCCAGCGACTACCCGCCCACAGGCTTCGGCGGCTCCGCACTGCTCGACACCTACCTGCAGTTCATGAGCGAGAACATGTTCAGTATGTACAAACCGATATCACCGTCTATATGTAACAAGCTATCATTACAAGTGAATCCTAATGAGATCATTCTTCAGCAGGTATGAACCAGGCCAAATTAGCACAGATGAGCGCGATGCATATGGAACGGAAATACGAAGAGCAGTCCCCGCAGATGGGCAGCCTGCCGCCGCCGCCCGCCGCGCTCGCGCACCACCGCTACCTCAAGCAGATGCAGCGCCAGTACACGGAGGGCGCCGGCACCGGCAAACCGGACATCGGGCGCGACGTCGACGAGCCGCTCGATCTGGGCAAGGAGCGGCCGCGGAGTGCAGGAGGCAGCGGCCCGCCCGACGACTCCGGCGACCGCTACTACGACGACTCCGAGCGGGAGCGCGCCGACGACGACCGCTCGGAGGGCGTGGCGCGCGACGACTTCCCCGACGCCGGCGCCGAGCGCAAGGCCGTCACCTCATGAGCCGCGCGCGGCGCACCCACCGCACCCGGCGCCGCATGGCTCTAGGACGATGTTTTGTTGAAGGTTTTCAAACGGTGCTTGAGTGTTATGTTTTGTGGTCGATAGCCGATCGGTTCGTTTTGCGATTAATCTAGTAACGGTTTTATTGTTGACCCGTGGAATGTCGTTGGTGCCATTTCCGATATTGTAATGTAAATTTAAAGTTAGGATTAAAGGGCCGCGCCCGTGCGACGTGTAGCCGGCGCGGCCCGCTAGTTGCGAGCAGTGAGCACAGCCCCACGTAGCCACTATAGATAGCCAACTAGCGTAGTATTGTGTCGTGTACGAAGGTCCCCGTCACAGTAGCTGGACCTGTACATAGTAATTCCATCCATCTACCTCAGCGTTCGGGCCCAAGCGGCCGCGTTATTAAATATCCACACAAATGTGAAATTCCATCCATCTACCTCACTTCAATAGATTTTATTTAATATTTTATACAATTTATAGATTATAATAACTGTTGTTTTATGCATTTTGCAGATTGCATTTATATATATACTATAGAATATATCGTAGGTAAATATATGCAAGTCATTAGGTGATGTTAGTGCTGCCCGTAGGTCGTTACTGATTCCATGTAGTCGCACCACATACAGTGCCCCGGCGCCTGCCGTCCGGCGTCTGCCGTCCGGCGTCTGCCGTCCGGCGGCGACGAGGCACACACAGAATATCTTTGTATACGAACAAATGAGACAGAGCTTAAATTCTTACTATTATTATAAAGTACCTATTATAAATGTACCTAAATGGATTCATATATTATTTCATAAAAGAGCGTAGTAATAAATCGCTGTAAGGCTGTGTGATAGAAATACACAGCAAATATAAAATTATAGCGATAATGAAAACTTTGATATACGACAAACTTGGGAGCTTCGTGAGATCCTCTACTGCCTTGAGACTGAATAAGATATCCAAGGATTGGCTTCGCCCGAGGAACGGAGAGTTCCAGAGTAACAAATTGATGAGTTGTATTGTAAATAAGGTGTGGTGATATGATAAAGTACATACAAATGAATAATCAGATAGAAACAAAAGCAATAATAAAGTATACCTTGATGTTGCCTTCGAAGCGTGTATATAGTGGGTGGTGTAGGTGCGGTAGCGCCGCCGTCCGCGCGCCCCGCAGGGGGACGCCGCGCGCCGGCGGACGACTAGCGACCTTAAACAGGCGCGATGAGGTTTATTTTGTAGTAATGATGTGGGCTCGTTACTTAAATAACAATTACTGTGATTACAATCTCATATTAGCCTTCAATACTTATACATATTTTTTAGAGTACAATGTTATAGTTATTTAGTATATCCTAAGAGTATTTGTAAGCGAGTCACAAATTATATTTACTTCCTGAAAGTAGAATTCACAATATTTAAGTATTTTAGAGCAATAGGAGAAGCATTTAACCTTTTATATGAGAGAAGCCGTTGCGCGGAGCGTGACGTCACACAGGCCTCGGAGGAGGGGAACGGAGGTCGTACGTAACAAAATTGACAAATGTAGAGAAAAAGCACAAGTTCGAATTACAAAAAAATTGTCTACCTACCATCTAAGTACGGTTTCATGATCCCCTCCCCCGCTCCCCAGCGGGCGTGAGACGCGTGCGCGCGCGCAGGGCGCAGTGCGGGGTGCAGGTACTCGCACGACTTAGTGTGTTAGTGAGATTCATCAGTTACGCCAGTTTGGTTTGTGTTTAGAGTAACCTTGTTGACAGTTTACAGTGTTGCCATAGTGAGTAATTATTTTCGACTGTATTAATGTAAGTTTGATTGTTTATAGAGCGAGTGCTTCTTGTTTGATTAGTGTACTTAGAGAAGTAACCTCCGTTAAGATATTTCTAGTTTCTGTTTGCTAAACTTTGGATCAGGATGCACCGTATACATCACATTAACAGTTACCAGATTCTAAATAAGAATTATTATATTTGATTATTCAAAGCACAATTTGACTACCACCTAGCTAAATGCTGAATTGTTTACCATAAATTGTAACAAATTAAAAAGCTATTTTCGTGGTAAATGTGCAGTTCGACATTGAGTTTGACGGTAGTTTTGACTAGACACACAAACATACCAGTGAATATATTTAATTAGGACTTTAAGTCGACATTATGCTCTCTACATTGTATAAATTTTATGTTTAGTTACCTCATAAAGAGCTTTGGAAGTTCTACTTCGATTTTATTTGATTCAAATAATATTGTGTAGCATTTATAGCAGAGTTATCGACTTGCCTCGAACATATGAGTGATTCTAATCACGACGTTCTTTTATCTAATTAAATGTTGCATTTTTAATTGTAAACCACCGGCCGTTCACAGCATGGCGACTTTATAGAGAACTTGTCAGTTAGTTACATAAAGTCAAAAAATAGCAGCGAGTTCTTTGTAAACTCTACATTTATCTGTGATCGCAGGCATGCACAAACTTCTAGTACTTATAATAATAAATGATTTGTTTTGTTTACTTTACGTTTTAAAAACTAATGTTATCTAGCGCCCGACAAAATTGTAATAACTAAAGTAAAAGTAACTGGCGCTCGATTAGTTGTGCCATGTTTTGTGTCATTTATTTATATTAATGAAGAAAGACTCACAGCATAATATTAGGATTCCACTTAGTTGGTGATTTGATTGCGTTGTTTTTTATTATTTATGAGCGTTCTGGACATTGGTAGAGGGAGACGGCATGCGTTGCGATACATGTGCCGTCCCGCTCCACCGTACGGTAGTGTACTAGCTGTATGACGCTTCACTTCATTATTAAACAACAATAAACAAATAATTGTTTCAAACTGTACTTTTAATTATTCATCTACCTTTTCCAATTATCTATTTTAAATTAAATTTAAAAAGCAATAATTTAACAAAATGAAAAGATAGGGCAGAAAGTAGTAGTAGGGGGTACCTTTATATGGCGATGGGAAGAATGTTCCCACCTAAAATTGAACCTTAACTACCCGAACGTTGGAGTGATACAGTACAAAACGCCACTCACACCACCTTACAGGCGGCCGTACACATGACAGAGAAGTTTGGTGGAAGCTGGTGACTATCATAGCCTAGAAAAGTCACGTCCCTCAGTCATGAGGATACGACGAAGAAGAAGAAGAAGAACTACCCGAAATAAATTACAAAACCAATAAAAAAAAAATTGACATGCTTTGTCCGGGTTAAAGTCTGATAATAGTTGTTGAAAAGTAACCGTGCGTAGGTGTCACTAATTATGATTACGCTGTGACGATCTAAGGTGACGCGAAGTATGTTCTGGAAATGAGTTGCACTTACGATTAATGCATAAATGTATCGCACGAGACGCTGACTCATTCGTTCCAATGGAGTTGCCAAATTAAACAAAGTAAAGTAATTAATTTTGGTTTAAGCTTTATTTACTCATTTAACTCCAAATATATTAAGAATTTTGTGCTCACCTCATTTCTAAAGACAGAAAATAAGTCGATTTAGCCCCTAAAGCATTACAAAAATGTGTCCAATTAAAAACGTATTTATTTAATGGAATCGTTTTGACAATATTTCAAATATATTCATCATCACATGCTCTTATAAATAAAGTAGTGCCTATAGCTAGAGGAATAATAAATACATTACACATATCTTTATCACATAGAAATACCGACTACCTACGTCATATGACTAAAACGTGTAACTAAATCTACAAAATCTACAAGAACACAAAACACATTGGCTTTGAAAAAGTTCCTCTTTACAAAATGTTTTATTTTGTCCTTCTGTTTATAAAACATGGCATGACAGAGAGCCCCTGTAAATATCATAAACATTGCAGTGTGTGTCGTGTCGGCGACTCGGCGACATGTCGCGTCGTGTTAACTAATAACAAGGTGTCGGGCGTGTGGTAACTGCTATTCCTCCCCGGGTGCCCGCTTCTTTTTGAGGAGGTAATGAATGCCTATTATAGCATTCATTCTGCAACAATAAATACCCCTTTGCTCACTTTCTTTTAACACATCTAAGCCTAGTAATGATTTACTACAAATTGATGTAGTACAGTTTTAGATTACTTAACAGTATCATTTAGGTCAATTTCAATATAGAAAATACATAATATTTTCTTGTGTTTGCATAACTTTTACTCATAAAACAATGAGAAATACATATATTAGGTTTTTTTTTTATTACTTATCTACATATTTCTTTTTGATTTTTAATTTATTTTAGTTAATTCAAACCTTGATATAAGATAAAAATCCCATAATACTTACTATTACCATGGACCATAGGCAACATTATGTGATATTATCGCTGGAATTTGTAGAACCTTAAAGAATAGTATGCGGGATTTGGCGTAAATACCTGTTATATTTACCTACCTATTAAAATAAAATATATAACTAAACTATATACCTTGCCGTGTGTTGCCGGCTTAGAATAGCATCACCCCATTTCTTTCCCGTGGGAGTTGTAAGAGGCGACTTAGGGACTCGGGGGTGTGTATTGCTATTTTAGGCGATGGGCTGACAACCTGTCACTATGGCGATACACAATTTTCCGAATGACCCTCAAATATTTGTCAGACGTGGCGTAAATGTCCGTTTTATTGCGGCCGTTTACGCTCTGCCCACCCCGCAAGGGATTATAGGCGTGATATGTGTATGTGTGTATGTAAATAAGTAAATGGTGTACTCACAGCAGCGGCCAGGGCTACTTCTTGCTGGCGAGCGCGATGCCGAGCCCCACGAGCCCGCCGAGCGCGAGCACGGCGCCGCCCGCCACCGCCATGCCCAGCAGGCCCTCCTTCTCCATGCGCTTGTTGATCTGACGCTGCAATACCATGATACAATCATTTAAGGCGAGTGTACTCGTGAACGACCTCAACAGTGGCGAAACTTCACAAAAATATTTTTTCTCTATATACAAACAACCTATTAGAATTTCCGATGCCCAAGTTTTTAGTATTATCCTTAGGTAATATAAGAACCAGCAAACTCAATGAAATATTCGCTCTGATTAAAGTTATGGGAATTAATACCAAAAGTGGCTGTTTATTGGCACTTTCTTCTATAACTTTATTCAGAGCGAATATTTCTTTGAGTTCGCAGGTTCTAATTTTACTTAACGGGCCTACTTCCATGAAGTGAGGTGAAAACGAGCTACGAGAATGCATTTTATACATATTCTAAGGAACATCACTGTCAACAAAATTTTGTTTTTTATTCTTCAAGATATGAGGAATAAGCCAGGGCAGCGCAAAATCTCATTTTATATTTAATAACGGAGAAATTAAAATTTGAAGTTACCTCTATTTTTCAGTGATGAAGCGTGGCGTAAGAGATTTCTTCCGGCAGTGCTAATCGAACTGTATTGATCTTAGTATGATTATTAATGGCAATTTCACGTTGAACTCGCCCGGGCGGCTATTTTTTGACAAAACAACTTAGTTATTAAGAAATTTAGCAAAACACTTACTGTTTCCGGCTGCTTTCCTTGGGAGTAAAAGGTTTTTGTTTTGATGTGTTTCCTCTGCTGTCAAAACTGACGTGGAATTGATCATAGATAAACGGAATATGATGCAGACGCGACACACTGTACATTTGTTCGATATTTTGACCGTGAAAAATTATTGTAGCTAGAATTTTGCCGTAAAATATATCAACTATCTACAACAACGGCATTCTATCCGCTATGGATAATTTTGCCAATGTCAATACTACGTTGATTGGTACATCGAACGAAACGTAAAATATGAACCGATTAGACGTATTGTATTAGTGGTTGTTACTGCAGATTAGTATGAAGTAGTAAGGTTCGATTTATATGCAACACTAGACGGCGACACGGCGGCACGAAAGCAGTTTTTAACCGCGGCGGAAATTTTTAAATGTATATATGGAGCGCTGCGCATACGGTCACCACCAACCACAGTTTTAGGACAAATTATAAGAAAGCAAGTATTAGTACATTGTTGTCGAGGTATGGAAAATAAGACTTTGCTGGACTTCAATTATACAAGTCAAGCAAAGTAATTTTCCCCGAGGCTTACATAGTGCTTTTCTCAAAAAAAGGCTAGGAAATGAAAGATTGTACTTCTTATAAAAGTTAGCTAGCGACCACAACACAACGAAACAAATAAAAATTTACAATTTTCCCACCAATTGTAATTTTTTTAAATAAATTCGCCTGTAAGGCACAGTATTACGTAATATTCTGCCATACTAAATGTTTAGTTCATTCTTTTCTTTTTTAATTCTGGACAGGCAAGAGTCTTCACATCATACAGCCTCGTCTTTAGTTACCTGTTTCATACAAAATTACGTTCCGTTTCTATGAGAGTCATCGAGATAATTTTGAAATCAAATTATGTAGGTTTAGCGTATAACGAATTTATCTTAATGGACACCAGCAAAGGATTTCCATACAACTTTGCTGGCGTGATCTGAGACGTGACAAACAATGTGAAACTTCGCCGTTTCTTTTTTTGAAAGAAATGAACACATTTCCTAGCATGTTTGAGAAAAATAATTATGTACATGTACTTACGTACATACATACATACACATATCACGCTCATATCTCTTGAAACTTGCGTACTGTAATGGTCATACAAAGATTGTACGACATTTTAGTTTTGTCACTCGCCGTTAGATGGCGCTGGTGACGCCATATCGTCATATTAAAATTTGTTATGTTTATTAAATATTAGAGAGGGTATTGAGAAAAGTCAATGGCGAGGGTCTTTGCCGAGTATAAGATGCAGAAGACGCTTCGCGCAATTTAAGGAAATATTACTGTTAATTCGTGAATATTACGGCAATTAATTGTGTTAAACAACAATTCTATCAGTAACTTGTGATTGTGCAACTGTGGACACGGGGTAAGTTCTAAACATTAAGTTTGGGTTTAGCTTTAATAGTAATTTTTCGTGCAATAGAAGTGCCGATAGTTATCTACGTAATTTTGTCCACAGCCTATAGAAACGCCCTTTTCTGTGGAATCGCCAGTACTTAAACTAAGTACACAAAGGAAATTCCTGTTAGGACGCTAGAGGCTGAGAGCACGTAGCCCTACTTAGCCGCTGCGCCACGGTCACAGTCTCGACAGTTTGAAAAATGCTCGCTACTTATCTACGTTGGATCTTAAATCAGCTTTTTGGCAAATTCCATTAGAGGTCTCCAGTAGGGAGAAGACAGCATTCGGGTTACCTGGGAGAGGCTTATTTCAATTTAAGGTGATGCCGTTTGGTTTGATTAATGCTAGTCAGACCCAGCAGAGATTAATGGACAAATTGTTTCCGCCGGAATATGAAGGTAAAGTATTCACGTACTTAGATGACATAGTGGTGTGTAGTCAGACATTTGAGGAACACATTGAAACCTTAACCAAGGTAAAAAATCAACTTTTGAATGCAGGTCTTACAGTTAATATAGAGAAATGTCACTTCGCCAGAGATTCACTAAAATATTTGGGATATATCGTGGACAAAGAAGGGTTGCGTACAGACCCCGATAAGGTTAATGCGATTATTAATTATCCCAAGCCTAAAACGTTCACGGAATTAAAACGATTTCTTGGACTGGCAAGTTGGTACAGGCGGTTTGTGGAGAACTTTGCTATGGTTGCGGCTCCTCTTCATGATCTTACAAAAGGCAGCAAAAAAGGACGTGAAATAATCTGGAATGAAGAGGCTAATAAGTCGTTTATTGAGTTGAAGACCGCCTTAACTACGACGCCAGTTTTGAGTTGTCCTGATTTCTCTAATGAATTCATAATTCAGTGTGATGCTTCGAACAAAGGCACAGGTGCTGTCCTAATTCAAATGAGTGAGGATGTTGAGAAACCAGTGGCTTTTACCAGCAGAAAGCTTACGGAAAGAGAATCAAAGTACTCAACTTCTGAGCGGGAACTCTTAAGTGTTATTCATGCTATCGAGCAATTCCGACCTTACGTTGAGGGCACTCACTTTAAAGTTATCACCGATCATAGTGCATTGCAGTGGCTAAATAAAACGAAAGATCCACATGGCAGACTTGCTCGCTGGGCCATGAAATTGCAACAGTTTGATTACGAAGTTATATATAAGAAAGGCAAAGATAATGTCGTACCAGATGCTCTGTCTCGAGCATTGGTGGAAGATGAAATAGCTGCTATTGAAATTAAAATGGAAGATAAAGATGATTGGTACAAACAAAAAGAACAAATGGTCCACAGTGGGCAGGAAAATTCTGAATGGACATTAAGCCAGGGTATTTTATGGAAATACTTAAAGTTAAAGCAATTTCCTGACGAAAATGATTCATGGAAAATTGTTGTACCAGAAAAATTAAGAGCACAAGTTCTTAGAGAATGTCACGATGATCCATTAGCAGGGCATTTTGGGGTCAAGAAAACTATAAATAAAGTAAGACAAAGGTATTTTTGGCCAACGCTGATAAAAGATGTAAAAGATTACGTACGGAAATGTGAAACTTGTGCCAAACATAAAACTCCGCAATTACCACCCCAGGGTCTCATGGGTAAACATAAAGAGGTTTCGGAACCATTCCAGATTATTTCCATGGATCTAATGGGTCCTTTTCCGCGATCTAGAGCAGGCAACACCATGTTGTTGGTGGTTTGTTGCTGGTTCAGCAAATTTGCATTGCTCTACCCCTTAAGAAATGGTAAAGTTTCGCACATTACAAAAATTGTAGAAGAGCAGATATTTCTGTTATATGGTTCACCTAAGGTCATAATTTGTGACAATGGAAAACAGTTTGTTTCAGCACAATTTAAAGAGCTAGCAGATAGTTACAATTCGGAAATTTGGTATACTCCCTACTATCACCCACAATCTCTCTCCGTGTGATGCCGGCTTAGATCTCCGTGTGATGCCGGCTTAGAATAGCATCACCCCATTTCTTACCCATGGGTGTCGTAAGAGGCGACTAAGGGACTCGAGGGTGTGTATTGCAATTTTAGGCGACGGGCTGACAACCTGTCACTATGGTGATACACAGTTATCTTATTGACCCTCAAACTTTTGTCAGACGTGGTGTTAATATCCGTTGAACGGCCGTTAACGCTCTGCCTACCCCGTAAGGGATATAGGCGTGATTTATGTATGTATGTATGTATCACCCACAAGCGAACCCAACAGAGAGAGTAAATCGAGTCATAGGGACGGCTATAGCTTCATACATACAGGAGAACCATAAAGATTGGGATAAACATATACCTCACATTGGACATGCCATTAGAACAGCGGTGCATGAAGTAACAGGTAAGACACCGTCATATCTATTCTTCGGCCGAGAAACATCCAACCATGGAAGGATATCTAAAAATGTCGATAAAACAACATCTATTGATTTTAATAGGACTGCTGTTGACGAAGGGATAAATAAAAGGGAAGAAATATACAAAGAGGTAAAGGACCGCTTAAGAAAAGCGTATGAAGTGAATTGCAGAAATTATAATGCACGGAGGCGTACTTGTACCTATAAAGTAGGCGATATTGTATGGAAAAGAACAAAACCGCAGTCAAATGCAGACAAATGTTTTATGGCCAAGCTATCGCCAAAATATGAGAAAGCGGTAATTTCAGAGAAGTTATCCACGGACGTGTACTTGTTAAAAAGCTTAACGGGAAAACATTTGGGCAAATGGCACTCGTGCGACCTAAAGCGGGTATTGTTGTAAAATTATCCCTTGGATAATTTTTTTTAAGAGGGGGGATATTGTAATGGTCATACAAAGATTGTACGACATTTTAGTTTTGTCACTCGCCGTTAGATGGCGCTGGTGACGCCATATCGTCATATTAAAATTTGTTATGTTTATTAAATATTAGAGAGGGTATTGAGAAAAGTCAATGGCGAGGGTCTTTGCCGAGTATAAGATGCAGAAGACGCTTCGCGCAATTTAAGGAAATATTACTATTAATTCGTGAATATTACGGCAATTAATTGTGTTAAACAACAATTCTATCAGTAACTTGTGATTGTGCAACTGTGGACACGGGGTAAGTTCTAAACATTAAGTTTGGTTTAGCTTTAATAGTAATTTTTCGTGCAATAGAAGTGCCGATAGTTATCTACGTAATTTTGTCCACAGCCTATAGAAACGCCCTTTTCTGTGGAATCGCCAGTACTTAAACTAAGTACACAAAGGAAATTCCTGTTAGGACGCTAGAGGCTGAGAGCACGTAGCCCTATTTCGCCCACCTGTTCAACGGTGACCGTGGCCACACCTCGGACACTGGCGCTCAAATGTATGAATCAAATGCTTTGCTATGCACACAGTCTAAGCTCGTGTAGGTGAACGCGGACCATGCTTGTGTGTGTGAGACAACATGTCAGGGTTGCCGCCATTTTGCGTTCGCGAATCGGGAATGCAATGTGCGGCAGTATGAAATGACCTTCGTCGTCGCGTCCTTGCTTAGCCGGTATCTGAGCGTCCTCCGAGCGCGGGTGGGCGGCGCTTGTAGGGGGAGGCAGGGAGTGACCATACTGTACGCTAGTACTATTAATTATACTGTGCCGTGGCGCAGCGGCTAAGTAGTCGGCCTCTGGAACTGCAAGACCATACAAGCGCGGGGTCGATCCTCGGCGAAACTGATTTCCTTTTTTTGTTGTTTTAATTTTGTATTTTTATTTACTACGTTTAAAAGATTTATAAGGTAAATTTGCGTGCACATTTATTTTTATGATTGGTCATCATTGGTGTGTTATATTAAATATAAACATAAGTTTTAATTACTAATAAGTGTTCGAATCTTATTTCATTAATCTAAGAACCCAGCCTTACCAGTCATTAAGTTCTAAGTGCAATTTAGAGGCATTACAGTACCTAGTATACAAAAGTATTATTTATGTAGTAAAAGATTTTTGTCAGATTTCAGTTCAAGAGTGGGATCAATTGATTCGGAAGGTTTTTAGTGTTATGGGGTAGAAAGGTTAAGAGTGGCACTGGGTCAAGATGTTCATGCTAGGGTAACACTGGGTTGAAAGTTCTAGACTTATACCTAGCTGGAAAGTCCTAGAGTGTCACCGAACAAAATTATAGGATTATCCAGATAGGAATGGATTAAAAACCTTAGTCAAACAAACAATTAGAAGCACCTTCGATTTTAATTTTTCTTAGTTTCTTTAATAGATACCACCAAAATGTATGATAATTTTTAACTATGAAGCAATTCAACTGGTGTCGGTGATTAAAGGAAAAAGATTGTAAAAGGTGTTCGAAGGTATGAAATTTTTAAGGCATGCGGCTCTGTGTTTGTCTGATGGTCAACAAATATTGTTCAAAAACTAATGAACGGTGCGAGAATGCGACCGCTATTTTATATATTGTCATATCATAATATCATACTCGAATATATAATGGCCGTCGCTAATTGGTTTTTGCTATTTATATTTTGAACTTACATCTATGTATACTGATTTATGCAATAAACGTTTAAAATTGAAATTGAAATTTAACAGTATTAGTTGCGCTTAAGGTGCACGCAATGACGAAAATGACAAAGAAATATCCAAAAAAAGTTTCTTAATGTCGAAGTTCGCAAAAAAATTTACAATACCAGGATGGACAAAAACGAAACAAAAATATGTTCGCGCAAAGTGCGTAACATGATACTGACCACTTGCATGTTTAAACCTGAACTAATAAGTTGGCTTTATTTAGTTTAATGACTTTGCTTCTTCTGAAATAACGTAAAACTAAAAAGTTGTAAATATGATTTGAGATGTTATGAAGATAAGTGTTTTGTGAACTGATTAAGCCCTTATTTTTAGACCAATTCTTTTCATGTACTGAAAGTGGAAGAATAACAAACAAACATACAGTACAGTTTAGACAGTTCATAATTAATATGGATACTATGCGTTCAGCTAAGTCTTGGCGAATGGTTCAGCTTATTCCAAAATATGGTCCTTATGATATAATGTAGGTTAATATTCCTTCCAAGTTATAATATCAACTTTGTGAGTAGTCCACCGAGAATCGAACCCGGAACCTTAGCGCCGCAGGCAGTCGCACTACCATTAGTCGTCAAGTATTGTATCAGTACCAGTTAGACTAACATTATATGAAATGGTGACACCTCTTTAATATACTCTTTGACATGACTTCCGAATTTCATTTGAATTTCGTTCCTTCCGTCGAAGTACAAGCCTTAAGGATAATACTAAAAACTTGGGCATCAGAAATTCTGATAGGTTGTTTGTATAAAGAGAAAATATTTTTTTTGTGAAGTGGCGCCACTGTTGAAGTCGTTCACGAGTACACTCGCCTTAATATACAGCTAGAGGAGACAAGACTAGATACACAGTTTCATTACCAAAAGTGGAATAATAGTGGGCACATTTTGGACACCGTGCAATATACAGAAATCAAGGTGTAATGCTTTGTAGTAATGTTGCTCTATTCAAAGTGTTAAATTAACAGTTACAAAGCAAATAATTATTATTTTTACTTTGTAATGCAATAAACAAAATATATAATAAGTTGCCAATAAAATTACTCATACTTCTAAACAAATAATGAGTCGTAGTATTAAGATAATTCATTGTTGTTTTTGCACAATGTTTCATTGGCTCATTAAAAATACATGCAGCTGCACTAAAAATAATTCTTCTTCTCCAAGAATAATAACAACAAGAAACTTTGCCTTTGTTAGATGAACAATGTTATCTCAACTATCAAGAAACAACCAAATCAAGTATTGACCTCATAGGTATATTGTAAACAAAGTGATGATGACATCAGATATACACTGGTCAAATATTAGCCATACAGTAAGTGAGTGATGGATAAACAAGTGTCAGAACAACTAATGTGGATTTCCATTTATATTCAATAAATATAAATAGGGTTCGATTCTTGGTGGGACACTCACAAAATTGATATTTATCACTTTGTGAATTTGTTCCCGGTCTGGTTAGGACATTGCAGAGTGGACCACCTGATTGTCCGTAAAGAAATGGTTCCGTGCTTCGGAGGGCATGTTAAGCTGTCAGTCCCAGTTGCTGTCTTTGATAACTTTGACGGTGATTGATACACAACCATGTAAGAGGCCTACTACTAGTAGTAGGTGGTTGAAAAACTCTGACACCAGGGTTCATCAGGTCGTTGGACAACTCGGTGTTCCATACGAAAAGAGAGAGAGAGAGAGAATATCAATAGAAATCTTTGATCAAATTCTGACTAGTTCTAATGGCCCTTATGTGCATCTCAACCAAAGTGAAAAGAAACTTACTTCTAAGGCAAGTACTTGTTGGTTGGCTGGCTCTATCTCAAGGAAGGCTTTCACATAATGTAGTGCTTTGTTGTACTCCTTGATCCTTGCATTGCCGATCGCTAGGTAAAACAGGTAGTCCCGCTTGCCATCCGGGTGGGAGTTGAATAGCTCTTTTAGCAGTAGAATACCCTGTAATTGTCAGTTATATCTCGTACATATAAACACAAAGAAGCAGTTTAAATGTGAAAATTAATGGCTTAGTACTGTACTAAAACTAATAGTCCATTTTTTTATTAATATAGCTGTAAGATTCCCTAAAATAAAGATATATGAAATAAATTCTTTCAGAACATGAATCAAAAATTCTAGAATACTGTATTTTTAATCAAATACAATATTGCAAAGAAAAACATTACCATGTTAATTATAGGAACAATAGTAGTAGTTATGCACTGCAGACTTTTTGCAATGAATAAGCTTATCGAGGAAAATATCAAAACAATGGTCATAGTTCACACTTTTCTAATATCCGTAGGGTACTTGCTGCGGACGAGGCACCAGGCGTACTCGAACTGCGCCTTGTGCGTCACCTTCCCCTGGTGCAGCTGCTCGTGGAACACGCGCTCGAACTTCTGTAACACACGCCATCCAGGCACCCGTACATTACAATGCAACTTCGACGACGTGACAAAACATTACCTACCCGATGTTGTACAAACTTGCCTGCAAGTCTTCCGATGATACCACCTCGTCTAAAACGTCTTCCATGGTGGCGAAGCTATCTCAACTACTTGAGGACTCGATAATCAATGAAATTACACTGCTAGTAATATTAATAATAATTTTTATAAAATAAATTCGTACGCACAAAACTAAATTTTGTATTGACAATTTTGACAGATAGACATGCGTCATATCAAGATGGGCAAACGCTTTGAATTTCTTTCTCCTTACTGATTAATTTGTTTTATTCTATGCTTTATTATAATTCCATTTAAATAATTTATATTCAATTTCACCCGCATTTGAGTCCCCGTAATACCCAAAAAACATAAATATTTTGTATGCAGGCGACAAGATTGTGCGTGAAATGTAGATGTACTGTCAATCATCTACAGCTGATTGGATTGACAGTTGCCGTATGGAAGGGATGCATGAAGTGTATTCTTTTGTGCTTTTCTTAGCTTTGTTGCGTGTAATACATGTTTTTTAAACCTGTGTTGTGAACAAAAGGAGTGCATAAACAAGCCATCATGCAGAGCATGATCAACACGGTGAAGGGCACAGCGCTCGGCGTCGCAGGGTACCTCACGCCGGTGTTGAAGGTATACAATTTCAATCACCACCTCCCCTCTAAGCTTACATCTTATTTACTTCGAGGTAACCTCGGGTAGTACCATGAGTTTATTATTGCTGAGTATTCTCTTCTTTAATACTCACATTAAATTCTAATAATTTAATAAGGTCCCCATTGTTTCTGTGTACCTACTCGTCATTACACTTCATTATGGTTCAATTATATTTAACTGCAACTTACTGGTCAGTCTACAGTCTTTGAGTACCACACCTTTAGATAAGTAGGCTAAATTATGATTATTGTTTACTGTACACTTTTTCGAATAGGAATCAAAATTCCAAGAAACAGGAGTGATAACCCCAGAAGAGTTTGTGGCAGCGGGTGAGCACCTGGTGCATCACTGCCCCACGTGGCAGTGGGCCCGGGGCGAGGAGAGCCGCGCCCGCCCCTACCTACCACCTGACAAGCAGTTTCTCATCACCAGAAACGTGCCCTGCTACCGCCGCTGCAAGCAGGTAAACAAGTTATTTATTCAAAAACCTTGCTTTGCTATTTTTCTGATTAAGAGGTCTTTTTAGTGCTTAATCTTTGATAAAAAAAATTTGTTAGTTCCAATTTGGACTAAGCGCTTCCAGTCGTCATTTATAATGCGCACTGCTAAAGAGTGTAACTCACTACCTGCTTCTGTGTTTCCAAACGCATACAACCCTAATCTCTTCAAAGTAAGAGTGAACAGGCTTCTTCTGGGTGAGCTCGCTCCATCTTAGACTCTGTCTCTGTCCTATGACCTAGACTAGAGTCAAGAGCAAACCCATCATTAATAAAAATAAAAAAAAATCATGATCATATTGGTCTTCTCCTGACATGACGACCTACTAAAACTGTAATGGAAGGAAAGATTGAGGGAAGAAGAGGGAGAGGGGCGACCTAGCATATATGGACCAAATCAAAGAAAAAATTGGTATCATGTTGTATAAGGAAGTCAAAGAGAAGGCTCAAAATGGAGAAAATTGGATTTTACTTCATCAACAAGAGCCAGGCTCTTAAATTAATGATGATGATGGTCTTCTCCATACTTTTTATTGCATATTGTGTCATTTGTTGCATGGTAAATAATAGTTGCAGTTACCAAAAAGTGACGTTTTTGTAGACAGTTTAAACAAACTAAGGACTGAATTTGCTGCTTAAATGGGTAGTTAATGAAATGCGTAACATGTTTTTTTTAAATTATTGTTCAAAAATATTATTATTCTTTGTAATGAATATTGAAAAATATTTAGAATTACACATAGATGAGCGCCTGCTCTCGGATGAAAATATAAAAAAATATCTTCACTAATGGGTTCCGTGCGTGGCATTGTGTGATGTATTCCTAAAAAAAATACTACTATTCCTAAAAGACTAACTTAATGACTATCAAACAGCTGTTTATTCATGATACATGCATATTAGTAAAAAAAAACTATCCAAAAAAATCAAATCATTGATAACCTTTATGCTTAAAAGAGATCAATCTAAACACTCACTGAGATGTGCCAGTTACCTTGTACTTCCTAAAACATGAACTAACTACAAGGAAGAAGGAGTATGTTAACTCATCAATGAGTGGATCTATAGGTAGAATGCCTAATAGTTTGACACAAGCATTCTAATGCCTAATTATAGCAGTTGCATACACTATTTTATCTACATTCTCAAAAAAAAAACTCATTTTAACACCTTTCCAAACGTCCACACCGGCGATTGCAAGGCCTGATACAAGGTCAAATTCACAACATCAGTACAACAACTGAACAACAGCTGAATAACCTAATAAAACAATTTAACAACAACCGAACATTTTTATCTTTTTACCATACAACAACAACTGACAGGTGCAACAGAAAATGGCAATTCGAGTATTGGCAAAAAAAACTTTTTTTCATTTTTCAACTTAATCGCAGTAAGAGCCTTCTCATGAAAGCATTACGCGTCTGTTATTTTCATCAAACTGTAATTTATATAGGTAGAATGCATAAGGCAGGTCTTTATATACCTGTTTTCGAATTCATAATTCGAACATTATTTATGAGACAAGTGTAGATAAAAGTATTTAAACATAATGTTATCCAAAAATATGCAAAGTTAGAATAATTCAACTTTTAATTTGAAATTATTTCTAAAAGATCTTATTTTGCACCATTGTGAACAGTATTGGCAGATTCATATAATGTACCATTTTGAAAAAGAGGTACAACTAGAAAATTTTCAAACATTATGAACAAGAGCATTGTTGCAACTAAGTGTTTTTTACTTTCTGCTACTAGATTGAGTATTGTGAAGACAAGGAGAAGATAATTGAAGAAGACAATGATGGAGAGGGTGGCTGGGTGGACACGCACCACTACGACACAGACACTGGGGCACCCACCATTGAAGAAAAGGTTTGGTTTTCTTGCCTGAAGTATATACAAGGTTCTCAAATTCTCGAGCTGCGGTAGCCCAGATGGAAGAGGCGTCGCCACTAGTAATGCGTAAGTCGCAGGTTCAAATCCTGACCGCGCTTAAAAATTTTGCAAGTTTTCAAAAAAAAAAGGTTCTGAAACTTGTATGCTAGCTCTAACTTCAACTGTAAGTAAAACTGATTTTCTTCTCAATAAGCTTGAATTTCTAATTATTGCAGGCAGGCAGTTGAGACAACTATTGGGTGCCTTATCGAGTTATCCATTGTTGGTTTACTTGTTTGCTTTTTTGTTAACAGATTAATAAATAAAATGTTCATATTCCTCAGGTTTGTGAGATGACACTAGAAGCGGCGGAAGCGGAAGGGGGTGACGGCGAGGACGCGGGGAGCGAGGGGGACGACGACGACGATGACGAGGCTGAGGACATGGAGAACTTCCAGGAGTCCGGCCTGCTGGACCAGGTTGACCCTGTAAGTCTACATACAACTGACTCAATGATTGTGCACATTTCCTACAAACCATAGACAAGAATGACTCGCTTCTTAACTATGACTTGTATGATAATCTGAGACAATCCCAGTACGTCAATCAACGAAAGCCAAATATTGTGCAAATGCGAATCTATTTACTAAATCAGGGTGAGTGACTAACTTATTGTTTTATTTTAATAGCTTCTTTTGCACAGAACGTTTATTACGCGTATTTTGCCCTAAAAGAAACTAGACTGCCACGCATAATGTATAAATTATCATTTTATTATATTTGTCTGCCTTGTTCCCACAGTCGACCGCACTGGCGCCGCAGAAACCCGCGCGGCCGGAGCGGAAGAGCAATGCGGGGGCGGGGGCGGGGGCGGGGGGCAGCGGGGAGGGGGGCGACGAGATCCTGCGCACGCGCACCTACGACCTGCACATCACCTACGACAAGTACTACCAGACGCCGCGGCTCTGGCTCGTCGGCTACGATGAAGTAAGTGGCGGACAGCCCAACAAAACGCGATCCATGTTATCCTAGTATGTTTGTCCGCCATTTTTACTTGAAGTTAAACTGTGGAATCGAGTCTGACACTTCGCTTGTTATTGCAGGACCGCACGTTGCTGAGCGTGCAGCAGATGTACGAGGACGTATCGCAAGATCATGCTAAAAAGACGGTCACCATGGAGTCCCACCCGCACATATCAGGACCCAGCATGGCCTCCGTGCACCCTTGCCGGTATGATAAATTTTCTTACACTTTTTCAAGTTTTCGGGTAGATTTCTAGGCAGCCCATGTGCGATGTGTTATATTGCTGTGTCTCGAGTATGGGCCAGATCAGTCTGTGACCTGGCTAAGGTAAAATCGCCGAAGGAGCGAGCGGGAACTGGCGTTAACACACGACGACGAAACACGGCAAAATCTTTAGCGCTGGGCTCAGATAATAAACAAGTCGCTAGCCAGACAGCCTCTTACAAAGCTCCGCTTCTTGGAGGAGAAGTCCCTCATTTGTTCCCCATTTTGGAAACTATCTACATGTACCGGGTAGATTCAGTCCAATCCGTTCTTCCCAGAGCAACTCATAAGCCCAGTCGCGCCGTTGAACAACCACACAAACTTCTCCGAGTGAGTTCGTGCTCCCCACCACATAGTCAGGTATAGGTTTCGAAGCCCCGGGCCTTAAATCGTAGTCTAGTCTTAATAAAAAAAAGTTTTAGCAGTCCATTATATTGTATCGCATGGCTAATAGATTGTCCTGGATATACCTTATGTAAAATACTATGTAGGGGACACCGTATGTATGGCTAACGCGTAATCTCCTGGTGTGCAGGCACGCGGAGGTGATGAAGAAGATCCTGGAGACGGTGTCGGAGGCGGGGGGGGAGCTGGGCGTGCACTCCTACCTCATAGTGTTCCTCAAGTTCGTGCAGACCGTCATCCCCACCATCGAGTACGACTTCACGCAGAACATCTCCATGCAGTAGCGGGGGGGCGGGGCGCGGCGGGGGGAGTGCTAGTACATTGAGTGTAATAATCTATCGTCTACAAAAACCAGCACTATTTCGTTGTCTTGTTTGTGTCGTTGCTTAAGAAAATATCACAAAACGTAACGTGAGATACACCAGGCGAACGTTGAAGAGGCCCCCCCCTTTTATTTAAGGCGAGTGTACTCGTGAGTGACCTCGACAGTGGCGCAACATCACATAAAAATATTTTCTCTTTATACAAACTATCAGAATGTCCGATGCCCAAGTTTTTAGTATTATCCGTAAGTAAAATTAGAACCTACAAACTCAATTAAATATTCGCTGTAATTAAAGTTATGGCAATTAAAACCAAAAATGGTCGTTTTTAGGCAATTTTTCCATAATTGTAATTGCAGCGAATATTTAATTGAGTTTGTAAGTTCTAATTTTACCTAAGGATAATACTAAAAACTTGGGCATCGCACATTCTGATAGTTTGTTTGTATAGAGAGATATTTTTTTTGTGATGTGGCGCCACTGTCGAGGTCGTCCACGGGTACAATCGCCTTATGTAATAATTTTGTTGGATGGGTAGAGTTGAGTCAGATTCACGTATTTCTATGAATCTATGGCAGCTAGTATCATGTGTCGATTTTTTTGTAGGACCCAATGGTGGGAGACTATTATATTACAATTATTTTTCGATTACGGTTAAATGTTACCGATGAGACCCATCATTTTTATGGCATCTGGTGAAATCTCTTTCAAACTCTTTTATCAGTTCTGTAGACACCTAAATAGCGCTGGTTTTTATTACACCTCGTAAATGTGGTTCAAATAAGGTGTATGTGTACGCTTATGCGCTATTTAAAATACAGGTACCGTTACCTACCCAACGAGAAAACTTGCCACGGTCAAATGTTTGCGCTATTTACTTTTTGGTATAAACAAATATCTAAGACGGCCATCACAATATGCCATATTTGACAACTGTCAGATTCGAGCTAAGCTTATGCTATGGCAAAGGATCCATTTTCCTTTGTTAGTATCTATTTTAGTACGGAACTGACAGCCGTCGAATATGGCTAATTGGGATGGCCTTACTTTTAATCGATATGTAATTGCTGTTTCGGTAATGAATTGAAGATAATATCGCTGTCACAATATTTACATTTTGAAGAAGTGATTTTATATTCGTGGGAGCACATTAAAAAAATCACAGTAGGTATAAAATACAGTGCCATAACAATAAACTTTTCGAAGCCTTTACACCTGCTGCCCGCAATCTTGCAAGTTGCAACCGCTGCATTCAACGTTACTCTAGTCAGGTAGAAGTAGCGGTCACATCCTAACACCTTATGTTATAAACTTTTATAATCTATCTGTTCTCTCGACCTGCGAGCGCAATAGCTACAGTTAAAGGCACAAAACGTTTCGTTGTAAATAATGAGCAAGACTGTCACTACACGTCGTCTGAATTAATAAGCACATTCCTGAGCTAATGGATAATAAATATAGCAATAAACACTGCTTCGCCAGTAAAATATGAAATGGTATCGTGATTTTTAAAAATATGAGCTCGAATTATTTTTGTTTTATTATTTTTTGTATTAATATTGTATTGTAATATTTGTATTAATATGGTTACAGCATTTTATAACATACTAAAATATACGTATATATTACTATTTTGTCTCATTTATGTAAGCTGTTTAAAATATAAATTATTTTGCTATTAATGTATTTTCATTTAATTAATAATTCATATTAGAAAATCCTCTTAGTTTTTACGTCACCCGGAATATGGTGCCGTTAATGAAAATTGACGATCCACGAATTTAATTGTTGCAAAATGTCATCACTGCAAAATGTTAAAGTCGCTGCAGGTCAAAATTGCAAAATGTGGTCACTGCCAAACATCAAAGTGCAACTCTGGTTTCGTTTGAAGTAATTAAGTTAATCAACGTGAAATGCTCTCCGCACTCCGACAGCTGTCATCAAAATGAAGACCTCGTGAAGACCTATGTAAGTACAACATTCTCGACAAAGCATTTAATTTTTTGCCTTGGCCATTTTGCAACTTGAGCTGAGCTACAGGCTACCAACACGGGGTGACAGGTAGCGGATAGTGAACGGCCATCAGATATGGTGGTTAGCTGCGAATGCAGTCCCCGACCAAGAAACGGCAGAGATCGAATGAGATGATGGGAAGTCTTGTGGGAGGGTCTTACCTATAAAATGCCAAATAACGCCAATGATGTCTCTGTGACAAAGCGATCAACACCGCTATCCAATAAGCATTCCCCTGGTGTCGGGCAACAGCGATACTAGTAGTGGCAGAAGGCCGAAGAAATGGGATCTAGAAGGGCGTCTGACCACACCTCAACAAGCGATCCGCCCCTTCGTGCACTTTCGTAACCAGAATTTGGTAACTAGCTACGAAAAAACACTTTTTAGTCACTGTTTCGTAACTGGTTACGAATAAACACTATTTTTAAAAAAATTATCTAAAAAAAATCTGCTCAGCTATGTACCAATAGAACTTATGTTCCCATTTGTCTCCACTTTGATGGCCACTAGTGACGAATGGGACAAAAATTCCCAGCCACCACTCGCGTGTTCGCTGTACATTGATTATGCTATCAACAATGCACCTTAACAAACTATTTGTTTTTGAAATCTTACTTAGATTTTAAGTGTGTGAGATCCCTTTGTTCACATTTGAAGTGACAGCTGTCAAACGTGTAGCTCGTTTATTTCGTAAACTAAAATTCAACTTTATGGTCCGGAAGTTGTAGGCCTCAACGAAATCTACATGACAGATGACAGCTGTCAAACTAAAAAGTCGTTTATCTCGGAAGCTACGCATGCTAGACTATTTATTTCTTTGGGGAAGTTGTAGGTCTAGATCTTGCCACATTTTTAGTGACAGCTGTCAAACTCAATTCCTGTTTATCTCGGAAACTATGCATGCTTAGACTACTAGTTTCTTTGGGGAAGTTGTCAGCTGTCATCTAAAATGTAGGGCTCGTCAAGCCATGCAACTTTCCCAAACAAGCAAATAGTCTAGCATCCACGGTTAGTAGTTACGAAATAGTGATTTAATAGTGTCATTTGGTAGCTAGTTACGAAAAGTTACGAACATGGAAAAAAATAGTGTTCATTCGTAACCGGTTACGAAACAGTGACTAAATAGTGTTTTTTCGTAGCTAGTTACCAAATTCTGGTTACGAAAGTGCACGAAGGGCGATCCGCAGGCAATGTGGTCTCCGGGTGTTGAACTGCGGTGCAGAAGGAAAGTGGGGGAGACCACCGCACAAAACTATCCAAATTTAAAAAATATTGAAGAAGAAGTACTTACTACTTAGTCATATTACAATTTTTTACAGTAGGCATCTGTAATAACTCCTACCCTGGCCTCTTGAAAAATACCTACTTTTAAAATAGCGACATCTAGTAGAGAACTAAATTCAATATATGAGAATTAGTTCAATGCGTTCGATCAGATTTACTAGTAGTTCAGGACAATGTCGGTAGATGGCATCAATCTGAGAGGTTCATGATATTGACAACAGATGGCACTCGCAGTAAAAATAGTTTCAAATGCTAAAAGCACAATTTAAGTGTTTATGTACGTATTTTATATTTGAAATATTTTTCTTATATTTATAAACTTGTTTAGGCTACGTTTAGTGCTTTTCTTTTAGATTAAATATAATCGAAGATTATTTCCATTACGACCGAAGTGACCGTGGCGACGCCTCGTGTCAAGTAGCTAAACTTAGTTATATTTACTATTTGGGGTTCGTTTAAGGGAGGGATATAAAAAGCTTTAAATATTAAATAGACATTTAACATTATCTGAAAAGTAGACTACTGTTGGACACGGGTTTTCCCTTTTGGGCCTTTTGGGAAAGGTTTACATTATTATCAAATAGTGGTTATAAAAACATGTGGTTAAAACACATACATTTTGGTGTCTTGCACAAAAAGAAGAGGAAGATGAAGAAGAAGATATATTATAGCATTGAATATTACTTGAACGTATAATTACCTACTAAAATGATAATCACTCATTATAGAACAATCTTGATGGATAATAACAAAGTCTGAGTTTATTAAAGAAAACTAGGTTCAATCATTTTCATAATATCAATTTAGCGTTACTACGATACTTGAAAAAAATAAAAAAAGGTTTAAATAAATTTGTTTCTCTGCTCTGGAAAATGGCTGCTGTGTGTTGGAGTGTAGAGCTACATGCTTAGTTTAGTGTTGTGTTCGTGTATCTTCTGTGGATATCAGCTGACTGCGAGTTGAGTACCTTGGAATGCTGTGGGCTGGCCTACTATCTACCTAAACCCAGATAAGTGTAATTTTGCTATCCTAATTATTGTTAGGTTGATAATAAGAAAACATTTCAATTAGGTACTAAATTATTGCCAAGCGGTTGGGTTTTGCTAATGATTTATAATACTTAGTAGGAGCTAGGTAGGAAATCCTTTTACTGATTCCATCCTATCTCTATATCTACCACACCATATAAGTATCAGATTACCTAAGTTTTGTCTGTACTTTGTTTCAACAGAAACTATTTATCATGGAAAACTTTTGTTGGTGGCGACTATGGAATTTATTTATATGCTCCTGTGTTTTATCAATTGGAATTTGTCCAGCAGTGAAATTTGAAATTGAAATTCTTTATTCAATGTAGGATAGTATTATCATGGACCAATTACTACTAGAGGACTTGCAACCCTATACAAAAGAGCGTAATGTCGTTGACTAGTTCACGAGAAAAAAATAGATGTCTCCGGTAGTAACATTTGTAAACAAAATTAGACTTATGAAACTGAGCCGCCATGTATGATCTACACAAGTGCGAAATAGTTTAAATTTTTTATGATAGATGTCACCGCTCCAGTAGTTTCCTTTGAACTTGACTTTGGCAGAATCATAGTCCGAAAGCAATCCAAAGCAGCCTATCCTAAAAAAAGTGTAGATAATTGTGCACATTTTTATATTAATAATTAAAAATATGATTTGTTCGTAAATTTGGAAAATAACCTTATTTTCCAAATATATTTATTTTAAAAAATTCACTTAGATCGTTTGGTAAAAAAAAAAGATTTTTCATGGTGCATAATTTTCAGTAATTTCCTAAAATTATCTACATGCTTTTTTTATTATAATAATGTATTCGTGATTCGTGGTAATTAAAATGCTTGTTTTAATATCTATAAACATTTTGAAAAGGACACAAGGTATGTATATAATATAATAAAAAAAAGTTTACCTCCTTATTTTAATCATTTTGTCTGACCTAGTCGGCATGCAAACTAGAAAAGGCGGCAATAGACCTACCTAGTAGGCAGATAAAGAGGTGGAGGCGTGACGAATGAAAGGCATATATGTATAAAGTCGAGGATGTCTTAGTGATCAATCGGTTCAATAGCGGAAGCTATCACTGACTTGACGAGGCACCCTAAATATCAACATCAAGCTGGAAAGAGGCCGCACCTTGTGAGCGAGACCTAGGAGCTGATACGACGAAGCCGAGAAATACCAGAGAATGCTTTATCAAATTCCCAGTTACTTTACAAAAACAACCTAAGTATGGTGAGACGAAATATTTTGAATTGTTTTGATATTTAAAAAACAGCTTTAAAATATTTTTGCAAACTAGATTCAAGTCGTCTATGTCGCTGGCACCCCAAAGTATATATTTTTCAAAGCTGAGAGGCCTGAGAGGGACATTTCCTTGGCATAGCCACCATTTTGGCTCATTGTGTCGTAAACAAGTAATCTGATGATTTCTCTGAAATTTTAACCTAAAAGCATGGCGACCGCTCCCCCATTTTTCGACCTGAGATCTCAGTCTAGATAGCGTCAAATTGAAAACCAGTCTTGAAATAAGAGTCCATCCATTCGTCAGAAACGTTTGAGCCTCTCAGCTTTGAAAAATATATACTTTGGGGTGCTAGCGACATGGACATGATTCAAGTGACCTAGAAAATGTGCTTACAAAATACATGTTTTCCAAAAGGATTTATTGTATTTAGAATCATTTCAAAAAAATGTAATATCCATTTCGCCAATATGCGTTACACCTCACCATTTCTACATACATACATACATACATATATCACGCCTATAATCCCTTGCGGGATAGGCAGAGCGTAAATGGCCGCAAAAACGGACATTTACGCCACGTCTGACAAATATTTGAAGGACATTCTAAAAATTGTGTATCGCCATAGTGACAGGATGTCAGCCCATCGCCTAAAATTGCAATACACACCCTCGAGTCCCTTAGTCGCCTCTTACGACTCCCACGGGTAAGAAATGGGGTGATGCTATTCTAAGCTGGCATCACACACCATTTCTACAGATTAAAATATATCTTAATGAAAGTTAGAGAGCACCTAGATTAGAACGCGTCAAGCCTGATGGTGTCCCTTACTCAATTTTGATCCAAAGTCACTTGGATCATTATGGCATAACTACGTCCAATTTATAATGAATGACAGATCCCTTCTAGAGCAAAAAACAGAACTGAAATTATGTATACACGCCATCTATCCCCATATTGAGTATGATTTGAGACCTTCAGCTGTCTAAGCGCTGACAACGCCATCTATTGATATTCGTTCTAATGCGGCGAAATGGGTTGTTACAACAAAATTAAATAATAATGATTTTCCGAGTATTTTGTGACACTAAATAATTCCAAAATTACTTTTTGATAGGTAAAATTAAAAAAAAGAGCTACAATTCATGAGCATACGCAAGTTTTATTCATTGGGTAACTATTTTTTAGCGCCATCTAGGTTTAAGACCAAAACAGTAAGGTACTATGGGGCTGCCAGTCCTCTAGTATCAATTGGTCCATGGTATTATCACTTATTGACGTCCTGAACCGTCATTGTAAAAATAGAAATTTGTACCGCACAATTTTCTTTTTTTTATAACAATTTTGTAATGTCCTAGTGAAACAATATTATTTATACTTACCTACCAATAATTTGATTTGCTTTGCAATCAAATAACTTATATCTCAATTAGAACGTAAGTGATTATATACTCTTTGATCTCAATATTGAGAATGGCGGTGTCCATCAGTGGATTAAATACCTATCTACTAATAATATGTACTTGCTATTTCATAGTTTAAGTACTATTATAATGGTGGGTAGATAATATACCCCATCCTAATATCCTACCCTGAAATGGTTTCAGATGTTTAATTTTATTACATCTGCTTAAATAGGTACTTTGTTCGAGAAACCTTTAATGACTGGCAGAATGATGCCAATGTGAATCTGTGAATACAGAATACTTACCTAAAAATTAAAATGAAATAACTTTAACCTAATTAACTTAATGTCATTAAATGTCATGTGACAGCTATTATTTTCCAGCATCAAACCATACTATATATTTTTCTCCAATTTGCTCGGAAATGGCTTCATTACTTTAAAAAAAGAATACGTCAATGGGCTCATTATGTAGTCAAGGCGCAGAGGACTGTAATAGAAATTTCCGGACTAGGCCGGAAAAAAAAGGTTCTTTAACTTCACACTTTCGTGTTTAGGTGTTTTATGGTACACAATACCATGTTCAGGAACACTTATACCGCGCGCGTTCCATTTTTTAAATTCTACCAAAATGGAACGCGCTTGGGCGCGACTCAAGAAGTGGAATGAAAGGCAGACTTATGGTTTCTTCAGCTTTATTGTACTCGGAGATCGTCCGGCAGATAAGAACTCCTTATTCTAGGTTTACATTAGCTTAAATACGAATTAATTCCTAAGTAAAATGCAAATTCGGCACCTCCCACTACTGAGATTATTTGCTTAGTAAGATTGCACTTTGATTATCCTACTAAGCAAATCTTATAATTCTAATTTAGGCTACAGAGTGGGTGATGCTGACACTGCTATCTTAACTCTTCCCTCCTTAAGGTCGGTGTTTATCGAAGTCAGGAAGGGAACAGATTTCAGAAAACATCGAGTAGGAAGGAAAATATAAAAGAACCTAAGTATTTTAATATGTATAACACTAATTATCAGAGAGTAAAACGCTACAAACTACACACCAACTTTAGAATGAGGAAATGGAAGATTTACCTAAATCTAAACTTAACTAAATGAGCCAATACTTACATTAATTACTTATTTATTATTACTTTTACATAAAGAATGGTACTCCAAAGACTAATATCAAAATTAACACCAATGTCCACAAAACAACACAAACTTGCTGCTATTCTCCACATCAATTTCTCCGATGATGTATAGCCCTTGTACATCTATTGTTTATAAGCTTATCTGAAGAGTTCTTCCTCGGTACTGTCACATAGGTCTGAAATTAACACTTGTCACCATAAGGTAGGGGTATTTTGGAAGTAATAAGTGGGTTTCCTTAGATTAGAAATCATTAAATTGGAATGGGAATAATTTTATATACTTACGATCACATACCATCGCAATCATATAGGTACCTATCTATAGGTACAACAAAAACACTACATTTTATGCAGTTTTGCCTATGTGCAAAATTTAATATTTCAATCAGCTGCTTCAACCAAGTCAGCATAATACTTCGATTAGTATGAGTATTTATGCAATTTTATCGTATACTGGGTCAAATATACCGAGGGTTAATTTAATTATACCGTCAAGGTTTCAATGAAAATCCCCCAAAAATACTGTCTATTAAATTACCAATCCCGCGATTTTAACGGGATAATGATAAGGAAATAGTTATAATTTGTGTAAAATATTTTAGCCTTCGAACATATATGTTGGGTCAGCCAAATATAATACGTCCCTATGCAAAATAATGCCCCACTACTCTATTAAGTTACCAACCCTGCGATTTTAACAGGATGATGATAAAGTAATAGTTTTATTTGTGTAAGGTATTTTAGCCTTCGAACATAAGTGTTGGGTCAGCCAAATACCGAACGTCCCTATATACCCACAAAATAAACTCAGTGTTTCATTAATATAATCCCCAAAAATAAGTTATCTATTAAATTACCAATCCTGCGATTTTAACAGAATGTAGTAAAGAAATAGTTTTATTTGTGTAAGGTATTTTAGCCTTCGAACATAAGTGTTGGGTCAGCCAAATACCGAACGTCCCTATATACCCACAAAATAAACTCAGTGTTTCATTAATATAACCCCCAAAAATAAGTTGTCTATTAAATTACCAATCCTGCGATTTTAACAGAATGTGGTAAGGAAATAGTTTTATTTGTGTAAGGTATTTTAGCCTTCGAACATATATGTTGGGTCAGCCAAATACCGAACGTCCCTATACCCACGAAAATGTCTTAATATTCAATTAATATAATCCCTTTGTTAAAAAATAATACCCAGTATACAAAATCAACAACTATAAAGTGATTCGAAATAAAGTGAATATACTAAATTAAACGGACGGGAACAAATAGATGGGATAGTGACAAGGTATTACTCACATGACCGTCGTACTCGTTGTTCCCATACTGTGGATCTTCTACCGGAATCTCTCGAACAATGAAGTCCCTCTGTCTGCTCTCTTCCACGCTTCTTCAGAAATTTATAGGTTCGGTTCCCCTTTAAAGTGTTGATACACACGTCGAGCAGCGGTTGCCCTGGGATGATCCTCGAGCAGCAGGTCATCAAATGGGTCTCTCCAGGCAGCATAACGGTGAAAGGTAGCGAATGTCCTGGGGGTGGTCCTCAATCGGCAGGGCAGCGATCAGCAAGACTGTTGAGTCTTCTCCAGGCAGCGATTGTCCTGGGGTAGTCCTCAATCAGCAGGGCAGCAATCCGCTGCCTGGATAAGACTGTTGAGTCGATTATCCAGGCAGCGTCACGACGAAGGGGAGGTACCGGCTGCGCCACTCAAGAAGTGGAATGAAAGGCAGACTTATGGTTTCTTCAGCTTTATTGTACTCGGAGATCGTCCGGCAGATAAGAACTCCTTATTCTAGGTTTACATTAGCTTAAATACGAATTACTTCCTAAGTAAAATGCAAATTCGGCACCTCCCACTACTGAGATTATTTGCTTAGTAAGATTGCACTTTGATTATCCTACTAAGCAAATCTTATAATTCTAATTTAGGCTACAGAGTGGGTGATGCTGACACTGCTATCTTAACTCGCGCGCATGCGCGGTGCGACGCGACGGTGCGAGGTTGTTTTGGCGCCAATTTAAAATTACTGTATTAATATTGTTATTTCCTTGCAAATGAGAGAAAAGTATTGTACAATCCACGGCCGAAATAACAATTTCTGGTCTCGTTTACTTTAGAAGGCCACTCCACCAGAAATTGCTTTATACTAGGCCTGTGACGTAATGTACTATTGCGTTCAATATTTCTGTACCTGCATTATGATCTAAGACCAATTATTTGACCACAGGCGGTTATTCTGAGATTTATTTTTGCAATAGCCTTCCTCTACTATGGGTTTTGCTGATAGCATTCCCAAACACTCATCTGGCTCGCGATATGAAGCTCATATTATTAAAGGGTCTAGCATAAACTGCATTCCCAAACTAACCTCCGTATGGATCATATTAATTGTAGACAAATGTCTTGTGCAGATTATATCTGAACGTTTTGGTCTTAGGGCCACTTCTGAAATACTACCAAAGATATTAGTTGGAATCATGTCATTTGACTGATAACCTAACTTACCATACTTACTTATCAACCAGACACAATGGTGTCAATTCGGCTGGTCATGAGATTGGCTATACTAATACAAATATAAAAAAATGTTGTTCTATGAACATCTGAATCTATTAGATTCCTAAATACTTTTCTGTGGTGTCTTGTACATCACAGCACCTGTCTGTTGGTGCAATCTGTTCAACCCTGGGTGTCAAAACCCATTTCCCTTCAGGAGGTTCTGGATTGGTACGGGGTTCAGTTTTGATGTCAGCTCTTTTGGTCGGCCTTGCATAATTGATAATTGTGAAGGGACGGCTTGGTATACAAGGCATCAATTCTGAATGTCTGTATGCGGTGGAGAATCACTTCGTAGGGCGGGCGAGGGGCCCCGTGAGGCTCATATACCTTTCCCGATACTATCCAACCTTTATTCTTGTCAGGAAATCCATGTACCTTCTTAAAGAACTGTGCGGGTTACTCATTTTCTACATTAAACACAACATTTCGGTCCTACTCGAAGGGACTCGAGGGTGTGTATAGCAATTCTAGGCGATGGGCTGACAACCTGTCACTATGGCGATACACAATTTTCCGAATGACCCTCAAACGTTTGTCAGACGTGGCGTTAATGTCCGTTTTTTCGGCCGTTTATGCTCTGCCTACCCCGCAAGGGATAAAGGCGTGATATATGTATGTATGTATGTATAATGGGTCCTACCAACTAACTAAACGATCATGCTAATAATTTACATCACGAGCCATTTATTTATATTGTTTTAGGACATTGTTTGAGGTCTGATACTCCTACAAGTGTTAGAACTTGAACAAGCCCCATCCATCCTCCATTGATCACCTCAGTTTCCTTAAAGGGGGTTCGTTACACTTCGTTGTAAAAATTTCAACGATTGACTTTACTTGTATTGGTTTTATATCATTAGAAGGTATTGGTACAAATAACAAGTTTCGTAGCTAGTTACGAATGGCTTTTTTCATAACATGTTGTGATTTTACGAGAAAAATATAGATTAATTACCTACTACAACACCACACTGCATGCCTCAGCGCACATTGCACCTGGCGCGAGCCCGCGGAGCAGTAGTTTCCAGGAATGAGGCTTCGACTAACAAGAAAACCTACTACGCATAAACCAAATAAGACAAAAGATACTGACACAAGTTTAATTTATTGATAAAATATTATAATTTATAATATCACAATCATTACATTATTTACATACATACAAATTACCACTTAAGAGGTACATTGATTGTACCTAATTCCATAAGAACCACTAAACAAATTAATTAACAACATGCCTACTTAAACCAAACTACAAGAATATAATTATCTACCTTTGTTATTCTTATTGCACCAACTCGCGATATCCAACTCTTAGCTTATTGGAATAAAGCTATCTGAGTACTACTTAAATACTTCGTATGACGTATATCATAAATGGAATTAAGATAATCAAGTCGTATCATAAGATAAGGCGTCATTGTGTGTGCTGTTGCACACACAATCTGTTATAGAGGATCGCATATCTTACGGATGCCATTTCATATTACAAGAAAAAATAAAATTATCACGTTGATCTTATTACCCTAAGAACATCGATTATTTTCTGTTAGTCAAAATACCGAAGTAAAGGCGGATTGGTGATAAACACTATATTATCCATATTATACTAATATTGTAATTACGATCACTGTGTGTAATGCTATATTCCTCGTTGTGTATATCCGTATGCGATGCGATTCATATTCTTCATACTATCAATTTTTATATTTTTTCGATGGTACAGTCAAGCTCACGTGCGGTTAGACACTCAAACTGGCAATGTAAGTCTTATGCGCGCTGCATAAGAACGGTCCAAAGTCCAAACTGTATAATCCAGCCTGATTTTGTCTGTACAGTATACATCCATTATTTACAATTAATACGTTAATCTTCGCTCGGTTCGAGAATTCTTCGAAACTTGTCATGGCATATATATATAAGTCCCTAGGATGAAAAGTTTGTCGTTAGAATGTATGGTTTTCGTAATTTCGATTAAGAAATAAGAGGAAATGTGTTCATGTTACGTTTGAATTTAAATATTGAAGATGAGACTAGAAGCAGTCGTTAGCTAACAGCAACGAGCCGGGCGAGCGAGCGGGTCACTGCTGCAGCTGTCGGCGCGGCACGATGGCAGCGAGCCGGGCGAGCGAGCGGGTCACTGCTGCAGCTGTCGGCGCGGCACGATGGCAGCGAGCCGGGCGAGCAGCGCCGCGAGCGAGCGGTCGAGCGGGTCGAGCGCGCCGCGCTGCAGCCACTTGGGGATGGTGGTGCGCGCGTGACGGAACCCCAGCTTCTGCAGGATGTAGTCGACGCCGTACGGCTCGATGGACTTGCCCGCCCACGACAACAGCCTGCAAAACCATGCTTAGATTTTAGCGATGCGTTTGATATCATCGATCACCTCGAATTTCCATCCATTCGACAAATATTTTGTTGCTGAAGTCTATACAGGAACGTTAACGCCAAAATTAATATTTTCATTCATCAATGTCCAATTTGACTGCTCATTTATAAACAAATCTCAACTTTTATACCTCAAGGCAATACACTAGGGCCGATATTTTTCCTAACCTGAATTTAGAGATTTAATCAATCGGACTGCATTTTGTATGAAAATGATTGGTGTCTGACCTGACGGTGGGCTCCAGGTGCCACGTGATGCAGTTGTAGTCGCGGTAGTCCTGCGGGGGGCCCTCGCGCGCGCGGGGCGCCGCCCCCGCCCCCGCCCCCGCCGCCGCTCCCGCTCCCGCGCTGCTGCTGGCGGTGCTGCTGCTAGCGCTTGGCATCTGCATGGAAAACTGACAACAACACGTTATTGATTAATTGAACAGAAAAAAGGTAGAATAATCAATAAATAATAATAATATTATATATCATCAATAAAAATCGCGTTTGTAGCACTTACGACGCGGTCCTTCTCTTTGATGTAGGATGAGATCAAGTCGTGTAGGAAGAGGAAGGCCTCCGCGTCCACCGACACGAAGATGTGGTCTTCAAACTCCGTGATGAAGCTGCACTCCACCACCGGCTTCGGGTCTGCAAACAAAGTATTCTACGATATTGTATGGGGTTCTTGTTTACCATGACACCATAGATTATGCTATTTAAATTTACTTCATATTTTTTTAATTTATTTTTTAGTAAGCCTTTTCTGTGTCCCACTGCAGAACAAAGGCCTCTTTCACGCCACGAGTCTCGGTCTTGGGCTTCCAAATGCCAGTCTCGGAGAAAGGCTTCAAAATCATCACGCCATCTTGTCCTAGGCCGACCACGACGACGACGATGATTAATTCCCTGTGAAAGCAATATTTTGCACTGCGATCGCCAATCCGCTCGGTGCTACAGCTCGTTAAGTAAGCTGACCTTGTTCAGTGGGCGGCGTGTGCGCCTGGCTGTGCTGCGTGCGCAGGTGCAGCTGCAGCGACGGCAGCGCGAAGATCACCTCGCGCGTGTGCTCCCCCGCGCCCCCCTTGCCGCCCGCGCCGCCGCCGCCCCCGCCCCCGCCCGCCTCCGCCCCGCGCGCTCGCCGCTCGTCGGGGGCGGGAGGAGCGCTCGGGCCGGTGCCCGAGGCGTTGCCTTCCCGCTCTAACGACGGGAATAGCTCGATGGCTGTAACAATTCGCAGAATTTAGGATCTACTTTAAAATAAAAGTGCAGTTTTGAGTTTTATTCCTTTGGTAGTTCATGATGTCCAAAATCTATTTGTTTGAAGCTGATGAACTCAATTGAGATATAAATCAAATAAATTTATCTCAGAGCTATCGCGAGAGTAAATAACCAAAACATGTGGTTATGATTGTTAATTTTAAATTTTGTAATTAAAAATATCACATGTTAATCCTACCAGCTGCGCCAGATAAGAACACTTACCGTCGATCTCGCTGTTGTGGAAGGCGTAGTGGAACCACTCGGCGAGCGTCTTGAACTGCGGCGGGAAGAGCAGCGCGCGCGTCATGCGGCACACGGTGGCCATGGACTGGTGGCCCGCGTTGGATGCGGCGCCCGACACCGCGTTCAGCCCCAGCCCGGCCGTCAGCGACTGCACCACGTGCACTTCCAGTTCACCTGCCACACAATACAAGCTTTATACAGTGTGTTAGTGACGGATTTTTTGTAAGGGAGGTTGTTTTTTTTTCTTGTTAACCAACATAGCCTCCATAAAAAAGATGTTTAGCTCATGATCTGATAATCTGATCATGCCTACACCCCGTATAATAAGGCATGGGTCCATCAAACTTATTCTAATATAATCTATCTATTTCTATTTTAAGCATTTTCTAAATAACAATAAAATGTTTCGCGTAAAGTGTAAACGTTTGGCGCATTGCTATCTACGAAAGCGATATGAGGATCGACTTTGCCTCCGCAGAATCCAAGAGCTTAATCACTCGTGACATGAAGCCGTCACCTAGTATATTTGCTTGTTGAATGATGTATTTCCTGGAACCGACACCTGTCAAATTGTACCTGTTAGAGCGGGTTGACTCACCGGCGTCGTTCGCCAGCTGCTGCGCCTCCGTGGCGAAGCTGATGACGGGGTCCTTGAGGCTGAACAGCGCCCAGGACTTGGCCTTGAAGCTGTTCCCGTGGAAGCACGCCAGCGACACGTTCGCGCCGTGCAGCTCCATCGTGCCGCCCAGCACCATGCCTGCCCACAAACAACCAACATCTCAAAGATTTGTTGTAACGGAATTCTTACAATACAAGGATTGCCATACTCACCACGCTTGGCAAGCGGATTGGCAATTGATGTGCAAGATGTTGCATTTTAGGGAACGCTACTGCCCATTCCTTGGATGTAATCACAGTCAGCCTCGCGCAACCGGGCCGTTCGCACGCGCATACTTACTCAATCGAGCGCACTCGCTTTTCGTTCATCTACCTACCATCTACTAAGTTGATATTAGTTTTATTACAAAATGAATAGATGTCCGAAGTGCGAAGAGGATTTCACCAATGGTGTTACATGCTCGAAGTGTGGGGTTATCTTCTGCTTTGCCTGTGCAAACATATCGGAAACCAACTATCGTAAACTGGGTCCAAACAAACAAGGGACCCTGCTATGTAAGGAGTGTAAGCATGGAGCACCGGTTGGTCATTCAGCCGGGACACCTACTCCGTCACCAGCTGATTTGGTATTGGAAGAGCTTCGTCATGGTATTGCATGCATTAACAAGTCACTACTGCCGCTTCCTGGCCTCTTTCAAGATGTCAAGTACCTAAAAGAAAGCTTTGCTTCATTCGAACAATCGATTTTTGACCTTCAGACAAAAGTAATAACTTTGAATGAGAAGAACGACGCCCTTGCGACCAGAATAATAACCTTGGAGTCTAAGCCGGATAATACTGATAACTACCTTCAGCTAGAAAAAAAAGTGTCCAGTTTAAATCAAGAAATCTCTATCAAAGAACAATGGCTGCGCTTAAATAATCTAGAAATCAAGGGGATTCCACTGCAAAAAAATGAAAACCTTTTCGATATCATCTGTGCTATCGGTATTTACATCCAGTACCCGATCACTAAGGAGCAGATCAACTTTGTATCCAGAGTCCAATCGGCAGATAAAAATAAGCCAGTCATTGGCCACAATTCGGGATGTACATTCTCCTTACTTGCCTTAAATTAGTGCTGTCATTTTCCGTTAAATAGGTTAAGAAAAGGATAGGAGATATTTTAGTCGTGTCATGTCTTATAATTTCATGCAAAATACGTGTTATTTGTCAAAATAAGGCAACAATCAAAACAATGGCGACTAAATTGACTAGGAAAGGCGAAAAAACCCTTGACGTTTTTAAAAATGACAGGACTTAGATATCTTCTATCCTTTTCTAAACCTATTTGACGGAAAGTGACAGCACTAATTTAAGGCAAGTAAGGAAAATTTAAATCCCGAATTGACCTCATTGTATGCTTTACGTCACGCTATACAAAAGAAAATTTCATTGCGAAGGCCAGATAGGGAGCTGACTGCCAGGGACGTAGGATTTCACAACAATGCTGGCCGCGTTTACATTAACGATCACCTTACGCGGGAAAATAAAATACTACTCAACCAAACAAAAGAAGTTGCTAACGGGAAAGGCTACCAATTCAAGTGGGTGCAACAATGCAAGATACTGGTGAGGAAGAATGAAACTTCTCCAATACTGCACATCCAGACCTCTGAAGATCTCAAGAAAATACAATGACTTTTTTGTTTTCCATGCTTTCGCGTGTTATTCTTTTGTATTCTCATTTTTCTATTATTTTCGCCAACTGAACTAACCCGTAAGATCATTCACTCAGTGTCATTCCGGTCTAATGATAACATAATAAACTATTTATCGCATTACATCGCCATTTTACACTTTCACTCTTTTACAGTAAATATGAACCTACTTACAAGCAATACACATCATTACCTTTCTCATGCACGATTAAGAAAGCGCTTACATTCTATTCTAATTAGGTATCATTTGCGTCTTACTACAAGATTATTTTATATTATGCAATATTTTATAATGACCTTCCCGGCCGGTTTGCTTTTTTCAACTAATCACATGTTTACATCGATCTCCCGCGCTGTGACGCATTCTTGTAGGCTACGAATGTTAGCAATGAATTACTTATACCTATTACAAAAGTCGCTTCTATGTTTACGATTTATTTTACGCACTGCACTTCGGATTCTATTCCTTTGTCGCGTCTTTACTGCGCCCCGCCCCCTAACGATTAGAAATAAATTAGTTATATTTAGTATTTTTATTAATCGATGACATTAAATATTTATTATCAGAACGTTAGGGGTCTGCGCACGAAGACAGAGGAATTTAGAAGGAATCTATCACTGAAAAATGTGCACCTTATTTTATTGACTGAATCATGGCTTTTGCATGGTATATCTGATGAGGAATTATTCGGTAGTAATTATATGGTATGGAGAAGGGATCGTGATTATGAGCGCTTGGGTCAATCAAGGGGAGGGGGGGTTTTGATAGCTGTTCGTTGTGGATTGCAGGTCAAAGAAAGGCCGGAATGGTGTACTTCCGCAGAGGACCTATGGATAACTATAACAACCAAACCCAGCAGGCACTCAATGCCGCTTTCAGTTCATATATGCTGTTTGTATTTGTGTGATGAGTATCAGGGTCAATCTTTCTCTAATCAGCTTATTAACTTCTGTGATAATGTTGTAAACATTTCGTGTAATAATCCATTAGATAAAATGCTTTTATTAGGAGATTTCAACATGAGCTCTATGGAGTGGCAACCGTCAAATGAATATGGGTACTCACCCACGCCCCTGCATTCTATTCACCACGATTTAGTTGATCTAATTAACCTTTGCAATTCAACTCAATACAACGGGGTAAAGAATAAACAAGGACGATTACTTGACTTGATCCTCTCTAATGATAGCGTCACTGTCGTTAGAGACACTGATCCATTAGTTAAGGAAGACGGCTACCATCCCGCGCTTTATGTTGAAACTACCTATTGTCATGACCAGCTTCTGGGTTCAAAGTCTCGACTATCATACTCATACATGAAGGGTGATTATGATGCCATATGCTCTGAGCTGGATTCAACTGATTGGAATAATTTGTTCTCTATATGCAGTATTGACGAAGCTGTTGAGCTTTTTAACAATACGCTCTTAGATCTCCGGGATAGGTATGTGCCCAATAGAATTGTTAGATCGGATAAGTTCCCTCGCTGGTATTCTCCATCTCTCATAAAAGTGCTGAAGGAGAAATTTAAATTTCTTAAAAAATTCAGAACATATGGCAATGTAGCTGACGAACATAGTTTTAATCTATTAAGAGAGCGTGCTAAGCGTTTGGAGGATACCTGTTTTAATAAATATATTAAATATGTTGAGAGCTCTATTAGACACGATCCTAAAAACTTTTGGTCATATGTAACGGAACGGAAGCAGTGTAACACCTTTCCGATTGCGATGACTTATGGTAACCAGACTGCAGATACCGGCGAAGGGATTTGTAATATTTTCTCGCAATACTTTCATTCAACATATCAGGAACCCACCTTTACATCCACAGACACCGAGGTCCTCGCTCACTACACTTCACTTGCCTCAACAGCCGTGGCTGACATGCACAGCTTGGAAATTACCGAACAAATCGTCTTACGCCAATTGACGAGCCTGGACTGTAACAAGTCTGCAGGTCCAGATAACATTCATCCTCTGCTCATTGTTCAGTGTGCCAATTCCATCTGCAAGCCAGTTTCTTTGCTTTTCAACCAATCAGTAGCCGAGGGCACCATGCCTTCAATTTGGAAATCGGCTATAGTAACACCAATTCATAAAAAAGGGTCGAAGCGTAAGACTGAAAATTATCGTCCTATTTCAAAGCTGTGTATTTTAGCCAAGATATTCGAAAAAATTGTACACTCTCAGTTATATCCAGTTCTAAAAACCGGTATTAGCTCCCAGCAGCATGGTTTTATTCAGGGCCGGTCTACAGCTACAAATTTGATTCTTTTTACCGATTTTGTTACTACTAACATGGAGGGAGGAGGGCAGATTGATACAATATACACAGATTACTCCAAAGCCTTTGATAGAATTGACCACAACCTGCTACTAGCTAAACTTCAAGCAGCTGGAATACGCGGCAACTTATTCCGTTGGTTTTCTTCCTATGTTGAGAATAGGTCACAGCGAGTTGCTCTTAATGGTTTCTGCTCAGCCTCAATAAAAATCCCATCCGGGGTCCCACAGGGTTCAATCCTTGCACCACTGTTATTTACGATATTTATCAATGATATTTTGGACTGTTTTAAAACATCTAAGTGTCTCTTATTTGCAGATGATATGAAAATCTTTAAATTAATTAATAATGAAAATGATGCATTTTTACTTCAGCAGGACTTGGATAGACTTGAAGCCTATTGTTGTTCGTGTAAGCTTGACCTTAATATAAATAAATGTCATATTATCACATTCACTAGGAAAAGTGCTCCTATTCTATTTAATTACACTCTAAATGGTCAATTTCTAACTAGGCCATCGCTTGTGCGAGATCTTGGTGTTCATCTCGATTCTAAACTCCTCTATGACAAACATATAGAATCTATAACAAATAAAGCTCTCAAAACTCTTGGCTTCATATTTAGAATTTCAAAACCATTTCAACATCCAAAAACCCTTAAAATTTTATATTGTACACTGGTCAGAAGTCAATTAGAATATGCCTCGCAAGTTTGGAATCCCAGCTATGATGTTTACATCGACAAAATTGAAAAAATCCAACGTAAATTCTTACGCCGTTTAAATTTTAAATTTAGAATCCCGTATGACTCTTATTTGGATAGCTGCAAGCATCACCACATTCTTTCACTGCAAAACCGAAGGAACACTGCTGATATTCTCTTTCTTTCCGGTATCGCTTTAGGTAAGATTGACGTCCCTGAACTGTTATCTGGTATCAAACTTTGTGTTCAGGGAAGGAATACAAGATATCCTTATCTTAGACTGTGTCTACCTCGAGCGCGCACTAACTATAAACAACACTCATACTTTTGCCGAGTAGGTAAGAATTTTAATGATTACTTCTCAAAACATATAGATCTGTTTAACTCTTCACCCAGAACAATCAAAACTATAGTACACAATTCATTTTTTGGCGATAAAATGCGAAAAAAGAATAATTAGGCATGTCATGCAACCACGGTAAACATCTTTGTACCTACTTAATACGTAATACAATAAAAAACCTGTTTGACTGATCTACGGCTACTGTCTTTCTTGCTTGCTCTGTGTTTTCATTAAGATTTTAGCAAAGCAGTAAGGTGTATAACACTAGTCGAGCTATGGTCGTTTTATAGGCGGAACCTTATTAATGGCTTAGTACTGTACTAAAACTAAGAGTCCATTTTTTGATAATATAGCTGTAAGATTCCCTGAAATAAATAAAATAAAAAAATAAAATAAAAGTAATGATCGCTTTTTACGACACCCACGTGCAGAATTGTGGTGATGCTATTAGCGACCACACGGTGGATAGATGGGTCAGTCAATTATACATAGAGACGTTATATGGTGAGTTTTAAAGGTTAAAATAGTATTCCAACTTTGAAGAAGTAAGAGGACTTCAAAACAAAACTTTAAGAAGTAGTATAAGTGATACCGTCAGCCGGCAGCGGCGCTTGCAGCGTGGCGAGCTGCATGCCGGCGAGCTGCCGCAGCACGCTCTGCCAGTGCCGGTGGTGCCGCAGCTCGCCCCCCGCACCCCCCGCACCGCCCGCGCCCGTCGCGCCCGCCTGCTCGCTCGTGCCGTTGACCGCAGCTGCCGCCGCGCTTGCTGCTGCTGCTGCCGCTTCTGAACAATCAAGCCAAAATAATTTTTCGGTCACTAAGATATCTGCACCATATCACTAGAGTTAGCATGATTGAGACTGATGTGAAAAAGGTTAGCATTTTACGGTAAGCCAACCTATATTTGCCAATTAAAAAAAGTAGGTGCAAAGACATTGCCTTGTAGGACACCATGCTTGAATATTTACCAGGTGATCTTCTTTAAATTAAAAATACATCGGAAAAATTTATTTTTAGCAAAGTAAGCTAGGGTGGACAGTTACGAACTGTATTAAATTTTAATTCTGTGGTATTTTGTCAAGTATCTATTTGATATTAACTGTGTAGAATGCTTTAGTCAAATTGATGCATACTTTGACAACGTTTCTACAAAATCATACAAATAAAGGTAGACTTTAGGTTTGGACGGGTGGACGGAGAAACAGTTTATCTGACTGCAAAGCTATGCAGCGGAGTGATTATAATACAAGGTATAGTAGTTAACCTGGCCTGCCCCGAGGCAGTGCCTTTGATATTTATCCTGCTCGAGCCAGTTTTCTATCAGGGTAATACAAAATTTATATAAAAATAATAAAATTCAATATATTTTTTACAATGATGGATGAATTAATACTCGTATTCTACATTGAATAAAGAGATTAAGCTAGTGAAGCACTCACGCTCGCGGCGCACCCAGGCGCGCCGGCCGCGGTAGTCGGGGTGCAGGCTGGAGAAGACGCGCTTGGAGCTCTTGAACTGCTGCGTGAAGAACTCCTCGAGCTTGAGCTGCATCTTGAGCAGGTCGGGCGTGGTGGAGCGCGACATCAGCACCTGCAGCTGCGCCCACGCCAGCGTGCCGTGCGTCAGGATGATCGCCGGCCGCGCCGTCGGACGGTGCCGCCCTGGGGACACGTGTGTAACTGCATGTGCGGATTCAACTTACACAATTTCCTATTAGTACGATTTCCATCTCAACTTCAGTTTTCAACTTGTGTATTACTAAGCCTGCGCCGAGCGAAATTGTCCTATACGATAAGTTTATTTTAAGGTACAACAATGAGCTTTTTCTTGTGTTTTAAATTTTAAATCACAAAAATTCCGTTTTAGTGATTTTAAAGACGCATAACAATGTAAAGCTTATTGTTGTACCTTAAAATACTTATCGTATAGGACAACAATTTGTCCGTCTCAGATTTTTAATGTTTGTCCTAGATTTTAAGAAATTATTAAGAAAACATGGGAGAGTGCCACTGGACGGTCGGATTTCACTCGGCACCGCCTTAAAATTGCCAATTCGTTATAATAATACCCAAAAATTCACAAAAGTATGTTTTGTACGACTTGTGATCACGACTATACCTAGTTCGCATTTGTATTGATCTTTCGAGTTCCACTCGCCTTTTTAAAGTGACGAGGAAACTTTTATCGGGAAACTAGATTACAATATGTCACAATATTGAACCTGGCTACATAAAATATTCCTGTTTTGTGTTCCTCTTACCGGTGCTGCCGGTGCCCCTGGGCGGCGCCCTGGCCAGCCACTCGTCGCGCGCCGCCGCCTGCAGCCGCGACACCCGCGCCAGCAGCACCGACGTGCCCATGTACTCGAGCCGCAGCTCCAGCGCCGCGAGCCGCACGCCGCACACGTGCGCCGGCATGCCGCCCGGCTCCTCCGATATGTGGCCTGACTCACACACAAACACAATATCAGGCCCTATTCAATTCATGCTAATATTTAAGCGTGTGTTCTATTTGTGAAACTGAACAATTTGTCCAACATAGATCGAAATAAAACAAAAATTTACCTGCCATACAAAGTGACAATATATATTTTTTTTCTAATTTCGACCTTTGTTTCTTGGGGCAACTTGTTCTGTTTTTTAGTATACTTGCAGTGAATTTCATAGGACCTTATATAATGGTTAACCATTTTTTTACCTGATTAATAGAAAGTACGGACAGGAACCTTATTAATGGCTTAGTACATACTGTACTATTAAACAAATATTTTTTTTTGTTAATATGGCTGTAAGATTCCCTAAAATAAATTAATTAAAATAAAATTTTAATCACGCTTTTGAAGCTTTCGCATCAGGGTTCGACGCGTGCACAATTTTTAGTAGACTGGTGTCGTCCTGCTCGCACTCACCGTACGTGTGTATGGCGCAGAGCGAGATGGCGCCGCCGACGATGCCGGCGCGCGCGTCGAGCGCGGAGCTGGCGAGCGTGACGCCCAGCAGCATGTTCCGGTGGCCGGTGCTGCCGATGCTGAGCCCTACTGCTCGCACTCACCGTACGTGTGTATGGCGCAGAGCGAGATGGCGCCGCCGACGATGCCGGCGCGCGCGTCGAGCGCGGAGCTGGCGAGCGTGACGCCCAGCAGCATGTTCCGGTGGCCGGTGCTGCCGATGCTGAGCCCTACTGCTCGCACTCACCGTACGTGTGTATGGCGCAGAGCGAGATGGCGCCGCCGACGATGCCGGCGCGCGCGTCGAGCGCGGAGCTGGCGAGCGTGACGCCCAGCAGCATGTACCGGTGGCCGGTGCTGCCGATGCTGAGCCCTACTGCTCGCACTCACCGTACGTGTGTATGGCGCAGAGCGAGATGGCGCCGCCGACGATGCCGGCGCGCGCGTCGAGCGCGGAGCTGGCGAGCGTGACGCCCAGCAGCATGTTCCGGTGGCCGGTGCTGCCGATGCTGAGCCCTACTGCTCGCACTCACCGTACGTGTGTATGGCGCAGAGCGAGATGGCGCCGCCGACGATGCCGGCGCGCGCGTCGAGCGCGGAGCTGGCGAGCGTGACGCCCAGCAGCATGTTCCGGTGGCCGGTGCTGCCGATGCTGAGCCCTACTGCTCGCACTCACCGTACGTGTGTATGGCGCAGAGCGAGATGGCGCCGCCGACGATGCCGGCGCGCGCGTCGAGCGCGGAGCTGGCGAGCGTGACGCCCAGCAGCATGTTCCGGTGGCCGGTGCTGCCGATGCTGAGCCCTACTGCTCGCACTCACCGTACGTGTGTATGGCGCAGAGCGAGATGGCGCCGCCGACGATGCCGGCGCGCGCGTCGAGCGCGGAGCTGGCGAGCGTGACGCCCAGCAGCATGTTCCGGTGGCCGGTGCTGCCGATGCTGAGCCCTACTGCTCGCACTCACCGTACGTGTGTATGGCGCAGAGCGAGATGGCGCCGCCGACGATGCCGGCGCGCGCGTCGAGCGCGGAGCTGGCGAGCGTGACGCCCAGCAGCATGTTCCGGTGGCCGGTGCTGCCGATGCTGAGCCCTACTGCTCGCACTCACCGTACGTGTGTATGGCGCAGAGCGAGATGGCGCCGCCGACGATGCCGGCGCGCGCGTCGAGCGCGGAGCTGGCGAGCGTGACGCCCAGCAGCATGTTCCGGTGGCCGGTGCTGCCGATGCTGAGCCCTACTGCTCGCACTCACCGTACGTGTGTATGGCGCAGAGCGAGATGGCGCCGCCGACGATGCCGGCGCGCGCGTCGAGCGCGGAGCTGGCGAGCGTGACGCCCAGCAGCATGTTCCGGTGGCCGGTGCTGCCGATGCTGAGCCGGCCGGAGCAGGTGAAGTCGCGCGACTGCCAGCTCACGTTGCCCATCACGTTGCCCATGTTCATGTGCACGTTCAGCTTGGTGAAGTTCACCGCGAACAGCACCAGCGTCTCCCACGCCGACACCGCGTCTGAAGGACCAACACACACATTGATAACGTTCAAATATTCATTATATAATTTTTTATTGTATACTTATATTTAGATTCTTAGTTCTCATGTTAAGTGACTTATCTGTAGTCTTATATGAGATTAAAGTTCTTTAAACTGAAATATGTGTCGGAATTTTGTCCATAACGCAAAAATTGTTGCTATTAAAATTTAAATACCGAAGTAAACATAGTGAAAATTGAGATGAAAACTGTCGAAAATAATAGTCTAAGGGTTGAATACGGTTAGAAATATGACGGCGCACCATTAGCGCCGTAAACGTTCGAGAAAAGCAAATCTTGGCGAGAGTTAAGATCAAATGTCACTCTGACAGAACGTCATCAGCGGCGGCCATGTTGTTCTTCACTTTTGAATGAGCGGGCGTTGCATCAACGGATTGTCTACGCCATTTGATTAAGGCGAGTGTAGCCGTCAACGACCTCGACAGTGGCGCCACTTCACAAAAAAAAGTTTTTTCTTTATACAAACAATCTATCAGAATATCCGTTGCCCAAGTTTTTAGTATTATCCTTAAGTAAAATTAGAACCTGTAAACTTTTTTTGTGAAGTGGCGCCACTGTCGAGGTCGTTGACGGCTACACTCGCCTTCAAATTAATTTTAACTATTGGAAGTGTATTATAATTTGATTATATGTGGATTTCGTCGTATATTTCTTAAAAAATTGGGTTCTGATGGGCACCCTCACACTACCGATCTTTCTACAAATACAATACTTCAATTATGACAATTGTTTTCTACATAATAGTTTGTTTACCTTTGGCTTTAGTGACATCGGTCCTGGACTTGTCTCGTTGCGGCAGATTCGGTGACACAGGCACCGCATTGCCCGAACTGCAAGTAAGTCAGTTGTATAACAATGCACTAATATTATGAGTTCCAAATGCAAATTACGGACTTTTGAAATAGTAAAAGAAATAGAAACGATACAAACTAATTTAGAAAAACACTAAAACCCAACTGTGGCTCGTGTCAAAGAAATTTAGTAATATTTTTCGATTATAATCCACCATTTTGATTTTATGCAATATTAATATTATATCACTCGCGCTGAGACGAATCTAACGACACCACAAATGTCACCATCCGCCTAGCCGTTTGGGCTATAGTCTGTAAAAAGAATGTACCTACTTGTCCACATTTGTACACACGAAGTGGTCTAAACCTGCACAGCCAGACAACGCCATCTTTTAACGACAAATTGAATTCATTGAATACCATTATAGACACATTAAAACACACACATTGACTGGCGCGCACACACACTAGAATTTAAGACGCGCAGTTTGATGACCAATAATAATTTAAACCTTAATTTCGCTGCTTGCATCACAGCAGTCGTAGCTCATTGGTTAACATAGCGGACTTTGGAAACAGGTAGCTAAGGATCGAGTCGTGGTTGGTCGCAGGTCTAGGCCTGTTTTTTTTTATATAGGTTATACTTACTATTTTTTAATGATTATTTTGCTGTTGCTGATAAATTTTTATACTTATCTGTGTAGTATAGTGTGTGATATCGAATAAATATAGTAGTTTTGAGGATATCAGGTAAAATGAATAAAACTACCATAATATTTATCAGTTAGGTATTTATTTTGGTTTTTAACTATTCAATGATATTGGGTTGGGTTGCATAATGTTTGTTAATGTGCAACAATAAATAGGTATGTCAAAGTGAATAAACATGTTATAAATGAGATAACGAGGTAGCCTCATTCCTGCATTTATTGTAACAATAACATCACTTAACATATTTTTTATTGGTAACACATTAAGCCTAAACTGAACCAGGGGATCAATTCATTTACATTCTTCGTTAGATTGTGTAAACAAAGTTAAATAATTATGCAGAATAATTAGGTATTAAGTGACAGGTTAACTTGGTATTTTGATTGTTTGAGAGCTTGAACAGTTTCAGAAATTAACTAAGCAGTAAGTATCGAATAAAATAAATCTTCTGCAAAATTCCCAACCCAATATATTAATATCTACCTATTTAAATATTTCAATTTAATAATAATTTAATTTTAATTTAAACGGCTTGGCATGCTAGCTACCATGTTCGAACACATTGGTTTACCACGCATGGACTCCCAGGTGAACATGGCTAAGTCGCGTAAATTTTTCTTGGTCCTGACTTCAGATGGGTCCCAGTTAAGGACCATTTGACCCCATAAATTTTCTATGGGATTTAAATCCGGACTCTTTGACGGCCAGTTAAAAACAGTCACGTCGTGCTGGGTTCGCAACCAATCCTGGACGATACGGGCTTTATGCACAGAGCAATTATCATGCACAAAATAAATGTACTGATTTGGGTAAGCAATACGCACTGTAGGCATCATTACGTCCTGCAATATTTCCACATAACTCTCGCTAATGAACCTTCCTTCTATTTCAACTAGTTTTCTAGGTCCCATAGAAGACACCACAGTCCCACTCATTCTATTTGGGAGAATGTGAATTGGTCTGTAACGCTTGCCTCTCCAGCGCCATAAAATCTTGCGTCCAATCTGTATCCGATTTAAAAGCTTTTTCATCAGTGAATATTACTACATTATTCTCCCAATCAAAGTTTCTATAAATATATGCAAATCGGACTCGTGCTTGTTGATGAGCAGCTGACAGCAAATTTTTTGAGCTGGCTGATAACAACTTATACCAGCTGCGTGTAAATGGGTCCTTACAGTTTGTAATGTCACTCCGAACTCCGTTGCTGTTGAGCGAGTGGACAAGAATGGGGTATTAGCATGCTTGGCAACTATCCCTCGGTGACGCGCTGATGCATCCGTGAACATCACGGCCTTACGACCTTTCCGGGCAGGCAGGATGTCACCGGTATCGGCGTAACGTAACCAACAGCGCAACAGTTCTTTTCTGTAAGAAAAATACCTAGTCAATCTACAAGTATTTAATGTAGGTAAATGCCAATAATAATAAATAGGAAACTAAGTAAGTAAATATAATAAGCAATCTAATACCTATTTAAACATTTTAAATAATGAACGTATGGCAGGTAGTATGTAGTAGGTATCTTTATCTAGAAACTTAATGTTTGGATAATATGAACGACCTGACCTGAAGCATTTGCGCTAATTTTGTAAAATAAAAATATTTAACTTACATTTAATTGAAGACGTCGAGAAATTTCATAATACTAAGATTATCTTCATATAGCACTATGATCTTTGCTCTAAGCACTGTATGTAGACAAAGGAGCATACTATAGGTAGACAAGACATAATTACGATAAAACGATAGCAAACAACAACACAAAGAAACATCGAAAGCTAACGGTTAGATACGTAGGCAGTAGTCGATACAGATCAGATGACTGTGCTTATTACTTACCGTCTAATAGTTATAATGATTATGTGCAATACCCACAAACATCATTCATTCAAAATAACAAATGGGCCGTTAACTAAAAATTATCTTACATTATAAAAAACAAAAACATAAAACAGTACACATGGAGGGCGGGATCGACCCAGTGTCCTACCATAATTTTAACTCGCTCTAAATCCAGACGCATACTATCTCGGCTATGCCAGCTGTGACGAGTGTATCGAATTTTTAAAGCACTTAACTACTTACCTATGACGTCCTACCGACCCTTGCTATAATTTGTAAAGTGCGAATATGATGTATGCGGCTGCGCATGATATGCGTGCGCGTAAAACAGGTTCTCTGAGTTCTGCCGGCTCAGAGGTATTTGATTTTTATTATAGATGGCGTTATTCGTAGTTTTAGTTAGACCTGTGCAGCCTATTCATTTGCGCACTGTACATACATAAATACAAACTCTCAATAGTAGTTTATGCAACTGTCGTATAATGGGGGTCATTAGAATGCGAGTGTCTGTTTATCACACGAGGCGCAGCCGAGTGTGATAATAGTTTGACACGAGCATTCTAATGCCTAATTGTAGCAGTTGCATACAATATTTTATCTACACTCTCCAAAAAAAACTCAGAAACACTTTTCTAAACGTACGCACCGGCCATTGCAAGGCCCGATACAAGGAAAAATTCAATACGAGAACGTAATATGGCTTGATATGAATTTTTGAAAATTCTGTAATTTAGCAGTTGTTTAGATGTGGAGTGACTTACCTAAACAACTGAACAACATTTGAACAACAACTGAACAACATCTGAACAACAACTGAACAACAACTGAACAACATCTGAACAACATCGGAACAACATCTGAAAAACAACTGAACAACATCTGAACAACAACTGAACAACATCTGAACAACAACTGAACAACATCTGGACAACATCGGTACAACAACTAAACAACATCTCAACAACAACCTAATAAAACAAACGCAACATTACCATATAACAACAACTGACAGGTGCGGAACTCTGTGTTTCCAAACGTTTGGAAACAGGCGGAAGTTGGCAATAAGGGTATTGGCAAAAAAAAACTTCGTTTCATTTCTCAACTTTATCGTATTAAGAGTTTTCTCATTAAGTCATTACGCTTCTGTAATTTATAGTAAACCCTAGTTTTTATAGGCAGAATGCATAAAGTAGGTCATTATGCATCTGTTTTCGAATTCATAATTCGAACATTATGAGACGAGTGTAGATAAAATATATTACCCTTCTTTGGAGGCAGTCGGGTAAAAATAAAAATTTAATTGAAATTGTGAAGTGGGTAGTTTCCCAAATATCCGAAGTGAATCGGTGCTGAATGCTTGTGTATGAGCACTTACCCGTGTGAGGGCGTGTGGTGGTACTGTCGGGGCGGGTGTGCGCGGTGCGGGGGCGCGTGCGGGTGCGGGGGCGGGGGCGGGGGGCGCGCGGACACGTCGCCCAGGAACATGCGTCGCACGATGGTGCGGCGGTACCACGCCTTGGGGAACGCCAGGATCTCGCCCAGCCGCCGCATGTCGTACTTGAACCACGCCGAGCCCACGTCCACGATCGCTGCGGAACAGAACGTCACTCACTCCGATACAGGCTATAAGGGCCGCCGCACAGTAAGACGAGTTTACACGAAAGTCATAATTGGCTGTGGGATGCGAGAGATCCTAATAACACAATTACGGGAGGATTCCTGACTGCACATCACTCGGGAAATTAATACAACGACGACTTAAGAAAGAAAATGGAATCATTATTGGACTCTTGCAGAAAAGAAAAATCGATTTTTCTGTACAGGATCAGTTAAGAATGCCTTATTATTTTACAAATTATTGCATTTTGTTTACTTTTGAGGTTATACTTCTAAATTGAATCATAAGCTGCCACATTTTGATTTATCTGTCAACTGACCGAGCAAATTGGCTCGCGCTGTTTGGCCGAGGCTGCCTCGCTCTGTCATTTGATCCAAACGAATTGCCTCACCCGCACATGAGCGAATTGCCTCGCGAGACGGGCCGCGGCCGAGGCTGCGCGGCCTGTGTGGGCCCACCTGATTACGTACGGATCATTCTCTATGAATTGTCGATCGCAAAAACATACGTTTATTGTGCGGTAGCACCTTACGCAATATGTACACCCAGCTCGGAGGACAAAAAAAAAACATATCATAAGATCGTTTCAAACAAGACAATAATCTAACCAGATGAAAAGTACTGAAACCGTTTTGAACTGAAAACGTCGGAAGAGGTAAATTATTATTATTTAAGTATTTACATACGATCCCGATAAATTAAATACTTATAATGCGTGAAATTAACCGCGAGTGGTAAAGAAGTTGCAATTCGAACTCACTTGAAAACCTGACGGTAGCTTTGGAGTCAGCATCGGCGTGGAAGTCGAGCTTCCTGCTCCTGGACAGGTGGAACTTGACGAACTCCACGTTGATGGACAAGGAGTCCTTGCGCTCCTGGTCCTGCAGCGGCGACCACTGCAGGTGCGGGGCGAGGGGGGGCGCGGGGGACTCCTTGGCGGGCTTCTTGCCGCCGTACGGGTGGAACATGTACACCGAGAAGTCGGCGAGGCAGCCCGTCACAGACAGCCCGCCCGCGGCCACGCCCGCCGACATCAGCTCCCTGCGAACACGTCATTGTGGAATGAACAAGCTCAACAGTGACACCAACAAGAAAAGTAAGATTTTAGCCAACACCTACTCGTCAGTGGCCCGTTTGGAGCTGAACACGATCTGCAGACTCGGCAGCTGCAGCAAGCACTCGACGCGCGAGGCGGGCAGGCAGCTGAAGCGGAAGGTGGACGGCTGCATGTGGAAGTGCACGATCACGTCCACGGGGAACGACGCGTACACGTACTGCCCGTATGCCCCGCCCGGCTCCTCCCCGCCCCCGCTCCCGCCCCCGCCCGCGCCCCCGTTGCCCTCGCTGGGCCCCGCCGCGGCGCCGTTTGCTGACGCTCCGCCGGATTCTATGGTAAACAGACAGTAATAATCATAATGTGTGAAAGTGATCGCAAGTTCTTAATAGTTTACGCAACTGTCTGTTTGAGTTTAACATGAACATTCTAATGCCTATTTTTTTTCTTTACTACACTATAAAAAAAACTCGGCGGTTTGAACAAAACCTGAACAACAACTGAAAAATATCTGAAAAACAGCTGAATAACAACTAAACAAAACGAAGATGGATAAATTGAGTATTGGCAAAAAAACGCTTCGTTTCATTTCTACATTTTATCGAAAGGCATACCTTCTTATAAGACGGAATGCTTTAGCGTTTGAGAAAAAACTGTTATTTCTAGAGGCAAAATGCATACAACATGTCTTTATATAACTGTTTTTGAATTTGCAATCCGAACACAATAAGACAAGTGTAGATAAAATTTGTATTCATACCTGTGGTGGGCTGTGTTTGAGCCGGCGGGGGCGGGGCCGCGGGGGGCGGCGCGAAGCTCTTGATGGGGATGGGCTCGAGCGCGTACTCCAGGAACTCGAGGATGTGCGGGCTGATGATGGTCTCCTCGGGGATGCTCTGCAGCGTGATCCACGCGAACAGCGCCGCCTTCTTGGCGCCGCCCTTGCGCAGCATGCCGCTCGTGTTGGCGCCCAGGCTGGGGCCACCGGGGGACGTGCCGTCTTCTGACATTGTCTTTGATTCGTAGTGCACCTGTCAGAAAGAAGTTTGTAAAGGTTGCCTAGACTTTACCAACAGTGCACCAACTGGACACCAAGCTATTGTAAAGTTTTCTTAAGAAACAGAAATAGATCAACAAGAAACAGAAACAATAAGGTAGCAAACCGGTCTGAACTAATGGTGCTACTCTCGACTGGCGACTGACCTTTTTGTGAGTCGTCGAAAATGTGTCAATGATAAAGTTCAGTAACTTCATATTGGTTCGTTAAGACGTAGTCACGCGTGCTGCCATCTGCAATAACATTGGTTAGAAATGTTTGTGACGTATCCTGCCGCTCACCTTGAGATGCAGGCCGGGCACTCGGAACACGGTGGTGTCGGGCGCGTGCAGCAGTCGCGAGGGGGGCGGGGCCTTGCGCCGCGCGTTGGGGGAGCCGCCTCCCCCCGCGCCCGCGGACCCACCCGCCCCCGCCCCCGCCCCCGCGCTCGTCCCTGCGGCGTCCAACCCGCCGGACGCCGACCGGCCCACGCGGGCACGCATGCCCCTGGGCAACGAAACACATGATTAACAAATATGATTGAGTCCTACTTGTCAAACGAGTTAATTTTGTATAAAATAACTGATGTTGTGACGTCACCATACAATATTTAGGATAACGTAAGCGTCAAAATAGAAACATTTAAATTGTTTCTCATTTAAATTAATCTTTTTTTGCATATTTTAAAAACTATTAATGAACACTATTTTACTTCCAACATGCTAAGTCTAATTTGATTTCCCAGGACATAACCCTATTACTAGAAATGTTGAATGCTAAAATGGTCGATTTCAAGACTAATCTCAAAACCATTTCGATAATTATACTTTATTCACAATATTTACTCATTATAATAATAAAAAAGTGTATTGATACTAAGATATTAAATAAAATATCTTGTGAGATCACGTCCTCAAAACTTAAGAAAGTATTTGAATAGAAGTAAATAATATTATTTAGTAATAATGATAGGTCCCGGGTACAATCCCCGACCGACGCTAACATGTTTTGAGTTTTTTTTTTTATATTATTGAAAACAATATAGCACTGTTAGTGCAAAATAAATGAAAGTAGTCTCTATTTTCAAAACAAACCATAACAAAATGGCGGCATACGGGATTGTTGAACATGTACTCACATCCGGTCGTCCTCCCTGGGCGCGTCGCGGCTGGTGTGCAGCACGCACTTGCCGCTGTTCACGTGCACCTTCACGTCCAGCTCGAAGTCGATGTTGGGTTCCGCAGCTTTGCCCTTGCCCCCCCCTCCCATACCACCACCCCCCGCGCCGCCGCCGCCGCCGCCGCCGCCGCCGCTGCGGTATTCGCTTTCACTGTTGTTCACACAAAACAGTATATTTTTTGTGTACTTTGCGATGCTCCGTTTGTATAAAATATTATTTTGGAGAACCAGCCCATTAAACTTTTTAAACTGCAAGGTTATTTTTTTCAAAGGCTGGTTCAATGGTTCAGCCGAGTGTGATATAAGTCTCACACGAGCATTCGAATGCCAATTCTATCCTAATTGGAGGTTCCAATACATAAATAAGATGTGATACAAAATCTTATTTATGTATTGGAACCTCCGCACAGATTGCAAGGTCAAAAGGGAGGTCAAATTCAATAAGAGAACGTTATATGGCATGATGTCAAATTTCGAAAATTTGAATACCCACTCCAGACGTGTTCAGGTGTCGTTCAGTTGTAGTTTAGCTGCTGTTCAGAAAGAACTGAAAAGCAGCTAAAAAAACATCAACTTAACAATAGCCGAGCAACAACTGAACAACAACAACTTAACAGCTGAACAACAGTTAAACAAAAGCTGAACAATAACCGAACAACATCACAACAACAGCTTAACAACAACTGAACACCATCTAAACGTCAGCTGAACATCAACTGAACAGCAACCATACAATAACCTTTGAGAGGCGTGGCGGAAGACAGCGGCTTTGAGTATTGGCACATAACACTTCAGAAGAAAATGTTATTTCCATAGGCAGAATGCATAACGCAGGTCTTTAAATTGTTAAATAGTTGTTCTGTTTTCGAGTTCGTAATCTGAACATTATGAGACGAGTTTAGATAAAATGCATAATTTACCTGAATTCATATTTCCTTCTGAGCTCTACTTCGGGGTCGATGTCAAGCCAAGGTTCTCTAGGCGCTGGCAGCGAGCTCTGCCTTTGTATAGTAGGCGGGGGGCGGCGCGGCAACTCCCCACCTCCCACGCCGCCGCCCCCCGCCCCGGCCCCGCCCCCGCTCGCGCCCCGCAGCGACGCCGAGCGCGACGGACCTGCGCGTCAAGGGGAGTGTCAGTGCTAAAGTAGGGCTGACGGAACCTGAGACCGTATTCGTGCTTCCATGCATGGCCAATTCTCAATCTGAAGCTCAGGCATCACTTTCATTAAACAAAAGTCAAAAGTATCGATGTTTTCATGCATCTGACACCTCTACTATGACGAAAGAGATAAGTGATAATTTATCAGTCAAGCCTTTATCAATTCAGTAGCAACCTTTACCCATTCTTTTAGTAAACCAATCCACCCACTTTCAGCTCGTCAGTAGAAGCTTCATCAGACTAAATTTAAGTATTCCAGTCTCAGTTTCCGCCAGCCAAAGATCACACATGGCTTCAAGCGTACAGACTATATGAGATGACAAGTACAGTCGCCTACCTACTGCTACCTACGCCGGACTCTAACTACTTACTCACGGAACGGTTCCACTGCAAGCTATAAAATATGTGACAGCTGGCTGACTAAAGCTATTTTTAATTCCAATATTACCAGCCAATTGCCAGTGCTAACTTAATACTACATATCGCAGAACTCGAGGCGTAAGCTCAAATATACTCTGCAACATACTTTCCGACGAGATCAAAATGTCTTCTGAAATAGATGATGGATGATATGAAAAGGATCTCGGCGAAGAGTCTAGAGCGTGTGCTTGTAACATGCAGGCATGCGTCGACTGGCACCGGCGGCCGCGTGCCGCGTGGCGCGTGCCGCGTGGCGCGTGCCGCGTGGCGCGTGACGTCACAAGCTCTGGCCGGTGAGATGCTACACGTACCCATGTTCTGCGACTCGAGCTGCAGCAGCAGCGCCGTCAGCATGCGCGTGTCGTGCGAGTGCGGCAGCGCGCCCAGGTCGGGCAGCACCTCGCCCCGCGCCCCGCACGCCCCCGCGCGCTCCAGCACTGCGTCCGCGCGCGGCCATAACGACGCTGGAGGAAGTTAACCAATCAAAACATTGCGGAGGCGCGAGCTCCCCGCTGAGCAGTCATCAGTCGCCGGGACCTTCAACTACCGCCGCCACCCGCGACCTACTGCCGCGATACGTACTGCGCTTGTCGGGCCGCGGGTCCAGCTGCAGCAGCGGCACGATCAGCTCCGACAGCTCGCCGATGTCCGGCAGCGTCACGTCCGCGAGCGCCCCGTACCGCTCCGCGAGCACGCCATACAAGTCCTCGCGCGTACACCCGGCCAGTTCGTTTCGTAATACTGATAGAGACGGAAGTGTAACAGAGTGAGAAAGAGTAAGTATGAAGATTTGGTCGCCAATTCGAGCCACGCCGCAATGAGCTGCCAATTCGTCGACGCGTTGACTCCGCAGTATGTGTACCTGTGGGGAGAGTGGGGTACGTACCGCGCGAATCCGTGTCGAACTCCAGCAGCGGTCCAGTAGGCACGTGCAGCTCGCCGATGTCCGGCAACCTGGTGTCGGGCAGCAGGTGGTCGGGCAGCAGGGCGGGGGGCGCGGACAGCGGGGGCGCGGAGGGGGGGGAGCCGCTCATGAACGACTTGGAGCGGTTGGAGCCGAGCCCCAGCTTGCCGCGCGTGATCGAGCTCGCCTTCACGCTCTGCCGGCGCAGCTTCTGGATCATATCCCTGGAAATAAATCGGGATATTCAAATAACAAAACATTAGAGAGTTCTCAGTATATTTGGAATTATGGAATTACATTCAAGGGCTGGTTGATGGGCCCTACACGCACCTGCGGAAGTCTTTGAACACCAGAGCCTCCAAGTCATGGAGCCTCTTCATCTCGTGCTGGATGGTGGCGTGCGAGGCGCCCAGCGCGCGCAGGTCGTTGATGATCTTCGCTTGCTCGTTCATCTCTTGCTCGATCAGCTTCGATCTATAATAACAAAATACATCTTAGAAAAAAAAACATTTCTTTGAAGCACCCGTTGCAATTTACTCAGTAGTTTCACCAGTTTTCTCCATATTCTACCCAGATCACCCTCATTGCTACTCCCACTCCTTCTTCACCCTCCACTTGTAACAATGGCACTGTAGCGACACCCGTCTACTCGTTGGTATGCGTACCTCTGCCGTGCGTCGAGGTAGGGGTCGAACACGAAGGCGGGCAGAGTGTCCGCGCCCCCTCCCCCGCCGCCGGCGCCGCCCCCGGCCCCGCCCCCGCCGCCGCGACGACGGATCAGGAGGCTCTCCTGCACAAATCAAACTATTAGTAAATAAACAGACACAGGCTGGTTAGTTTTAAACCCAGCCATTCTCTGATCGATCACAAAATTATTTTGGGATTAATAAATCTTCAAATTTTTTTGGGTTCCGTACCCAAAGGGTCAAAGCGGGACCCTATTATTAAAACTCGGCTGTCTGTCTGTCACCAGATTGTATTTTTAAAACCGTGCTGGAAGAGAGTTTAATTTACAACTGCAACACTAGTAAGTATATTTATATTGATATGAAAATAGAGAAAAATCAATGTTTGGTAACTAGTACAGTATAATAGAGTGATCGAAGTGTCAGATATGATACCCCCGGCGGTACCTGCGAGCCGCGGCTGTCATCTTGCTCGTCCTCCAGGTCGCTGTCGGGCTCCGCGCGCGCCCGCTCCGCCTCCTCCTCCTCGAAACCTGAACATACAACTACATAGGGTACTTGTGTAACTGGTTGACACACACACACTTCCCTAGTAAGTGACAGGTGGTCAGACACTATCAGAGACGCAAAACATATATTCAAACAAACTTCGCCTTTTCATCGAGATTTTTTGTGTTCTTAGGACCCAGGCTTTACAATCGACTGAACGCAATTTTAACAATTTACCCTTTATGTTACAAAGAATGTAAAAGGGTACTAAAAGAAGCCTTACAGTTGTTGTCGTATGAGGAAACAGAGAAATTATTGACGGTCTTTTCTTAGACCCTGTAACAGCAGCTATTAGTAAAAAATTCACACACATAGTTGATAAGTATTAATATTTTAATCTGTACTCATCTAGATAATGTAAATATTTTTGGTATTTTATATAATTTATAAAAAAGACGTATTATGTAAGTAATAAATATGACCTTGTTTGCCTGAGATACAGGGTAATCCTAGTTCAGGCTAAATTGTAATATTTAAGTACTTCTAAGTATATTTACTTTATATGTAAATACTGACATTAAGCTTATAAATAAATTATTCTTATATTATACGCTACGTCTGACAAACATTTGAGGGTCATTCAGAAAATTGTGTATCGCCATAAATTGAAATTCTTTATTCAATGTAGGATAGTATTATCATATTACTTATTGACGTCATGAACCGTCATTGTGAAAAAAGAAATTCGTATCACACAATTTTCTTTTTTTTATAACAATTTTGTAATGTCCTAATAGAAAACCGGCTCGGCCTAGTGACAGGTTGTCAGCCCATCGCCTAAAATTACAATACACATGTAATCCTCGAGTCCCTTGGTCGCCTCTGACGACACCCACGGGAAAGAAATGGGGTGATGCTATTCTAAGCCTACATCACACGGCACACGGGGACGCATAAAAAATTACAGAAATTTGCAGCTAAATAGTTGTCCTTGGCCTAAGTGACCTTGACTCTCACCGCAAACAATGAAGCAATAAATATCGCAGTGACAATAGCTAACATGCTTTGAACGCGGACAGCTGCTTGCCGTAACTTGTAAAATGACTTCACGTAACCTTGAACTTGACCTGAAGTGTATCTTCACGCCAGTTACGCGTGGCGTGCCCGCGCTTGAAAATTTTAAGAGTTTTCAAAAATTGTATACCTAAATCATCTGTCTCTATTGTATGACCTAGACTAGAGTCAAGAGCAAACCCATCCTTAATAAAAAAAAAACTTTGTTGTTAAGCTGAAGTGATGTGTTTGAGCATACCGGTGAGCATGGTGAGCGTGTGGCCGAGCGCGGAGAGCTGCTTGCCGACGCTCACGTCCAGGTGGATGTCCACGCCCTCCATCTGCCACGACACGTTCAGGAACCACTTCGCGTTCTCTGCAACACAATACATCAACTAGTAACATTTCCCACTCTATTCAACATACCAATGTAAGTTTCCACCAGCTCCCTTCTACCATCGGACATCCAGACGCACCGCCGGATACCATCCGTACCTGGTAGCCATTCCACCAATTCGGACTTAGCGCTTCCAGTCATCATTTATAATGCACACTGCTAAAGAGTGGAACTCACTACCTGCGTCTGTGTTTCCAAACGCATACAACCCTAATCTCTTCAAAGTAAGAGTGAACAGGCTTCTTCTGGGTGAGCTCGCTCCATCTTAGACTCTGTCTCTGTCCCATGACCTAGACTAGGGTCAAGAGCAAACCCATCCTTAGTAAAAAATAAAAAAAGGGGAGATAAATTCAAAGCTTATTGCAGATAGCAGCCAGCGTGACTGTGCTTAAACCATGGAAATCGCATTTTCTATGCGGTGTATAGCCGAAATGCACCAATATGGAGTAGTACTTTGACATTGCCACAAATTTCAACCAATCACAGAAAAAGTCCCCCGTTTGTTACTCAACTGACCGTTATGCCTGGCGGCAGTGGTCCGACTGCACACTTCGTAGGTGCCCTCGGACACGCAGCACACGTTCAGCGCGGGTTCATCGCCGCGAGGCTTCCAGTCGTCCAGCGATGCTTCGAACTCATCCGCGAACCTAAACAAACAAATCAATAGGTTACACCTTCCGGAGTTGACGAATGAACCTAACGAATGACGTCTTATCATCGGAGAAAATTTTACTTGGACGGCCTCGGAGATTGACAAATCTGTACATCGTAATAGGACAAGCTGTACACTTTCTCCAAATGTAATGAGAGAGACTTGGCAAGTACTCCAGGCGGTGTATCATCCAGTCCAATAAATGTGAGAAGTCAATTTTTATCATTTGATTTTGTGGCGAAAGATTTCTTATTGCACGATTAAAATGCTGGGCTGGAATTTCTAAGACAACAAAGCTGACAACTAACAGCTACCGCGAGAACTAAGGATTGTGGACCTGGGCATGAAGTTTACTTAATTAGTGTGTCGATGGTATGTAATTTGGTTGGATGGTTTTAGATGCGGCCGGCGGACACGAGCGCGCCGACACCCCCCTCCCCCACTCACCGCAGACACAGCCCCACGAACCGGCCGGCGGACACGAGCGCGCCGCGGCTGCAGGCCGACACCCCCCTCCCCCCACTCACCGCAGACACAGCCCCACGAACCGGCCGGCGGACACGAGCGCGCCGCGGCTGCAGGCCGACACCCCCCTCCCCCCACTCACCGCAGACACAGCCCCACGAACCGGCCGGCGGACACGAGCGCGCCGCGGCTGCAGGCCGACACCCCCCTCCCCCCACTCACCGCAGACACAGCCCCACGAACCGGCCGGCGGACACGAGCGCGCCGCGGCTGCAGGCCGACACCCCCCTCCCCCCACTCACCGCAGACACAGCCCCACGAACCGGCCGGCGGACACGAGCGCGCCGCGGCTGCAGGCCGACACCCCCCTCCCCCCACTCACCGCAGACACAGCCCCACGAACCGGCCGGCGGACACGAGCGCGCCGCGGCTGCAGGCCGACACCCCCCTCCCCCCACTCACCGCAGACACAGCCCCACGAACCGGCCGGCGGACACGAGCGCGCCGACACCCCCCTCCCCCCACTCACCGCAGACACAGCCCCACGAACCGGCCGGCGGACACGAGCGCGCCGCGGCTGCAGGCCGACACCCCCCTCCCCCCACTCACCGCAGACACAGCCCCACGAACCGGCCGGCGGACACGAGCGCGCCGCGGCTGCAGGCCGACACCCCCCTCCCCCCACTCACCGCAGACACAGCCCCACGAACCGGCCGGCGGACACGAGCGCGCCGCGGCTGCAGGCCGACACCCCCCTCCCCCCACTCACCGCAGACACAGCCCCACGAACCGGCCGGCGGACACGAGCGCGCCGCGGCTGCAGGCCGACACCCCCCTCCCCCCACTCACCGCAGACACAGCCCCACGAACCGGCCGGCGGACACGAGCGCGCCGCGGCTGCAGGCCGACACCCCCCTCCCCCCACTCACCGCAGACACAGCCCCACGAACCGGCCGGCGGACACGAGCGCGCCGCGGCTGCAGGCCGACACCCCCCTCCCCCCACTCACCGCAGACACAGCCCCACGAACCGGCCGGCGGACACGAGCGCGCCGCGGCTGCAGGCCGACACCCCCCTCCCCCCACTCACCGCAGACACAGCCCCACGAACCGGCCGGCGGACACGAGCGCGCCGACACCCCCCTCCCCCCACTCACCGCAGACACAGCCCCACGAACCGGCCGGCGGACACGAGCGCGCCGCGGCTGCAGGCCGACACCCCCCTCCCCCCACTCACCGCAGACACAGCCCCACGAACCGGCCGGCGGACACGAGCGCGCCGACACCCCCCTCCCCCCACTCACCGCAGACACAGCCCCACGAACCGGCCGGCGGACACGAGCGCGCCGCGGCTGCAGGCCGACACCGACGTGCTCTCCAGCGTCACCACCACCGCGCCGCGCGCCTCGTTCTCACCGCTACCACCGCCTCCACCCTACACATAACAAATACAACAGTTTACATTCCACTCATGTTTTTGTAAGACCGCAGTAAGAGCAGCCCTGATATAAAAACAAATATCAATAGAAACGAACCGGCTGAAGCCTACGAACTAAAAACCTCTTACAAGGGTTCGTGTACTATGACTGCATATGTATAATGAGTATTTTAAGGCCTTCTTTTGAACTTTAAATTCTTTACTCAATGTAGGATAGTATTATCACTTATTGAGTTCATGAACTTTCAAAAAGAGAAATTTGTATCACACAATTTTCTTTTACCGTATTTGAATATATAATAAATTCATTGAATTAAATTTAAACCTATCATCGAATTGCAGAATCAGCACTTTGGTATGGCGTCATATTTTGGGGCAACGCTACGATAACTACGAAGCGGATTTTAAATTTTATTGGGTATGATTTAAGCTGTCACCAATTTAAGTAGTTTTCTGTTTCCTTAATAATAGAGTTTGCCCCCAAAATAATAGATTTGTCACCAAAATGTAGTCATCAAGAAATATAAAATCAGTTCCACGAAAAATGACCTAAAATCATGGAGATTTAAGGTCTAGTACCAAATTAATATTTTTAAATGTATTTTAATAGGTTTATTGAAGAAAATTAATAAAAAGTGATCACCAATAAATCATATTTTTGTCCCGAGAAAAATTACAAAAAGTTTCAAAAAAATTAGAAGTTATCATCATCATCGTTTCAACGAAAACAGTTTACTTACTACTTTACTGGACATATTATGCCTCCCCCAAGGAGCTAAATTCCCACAGGTAAAAGCAGAATTTCGATAAAATTTATAGTAGGATAGTAAAACACATAGTTCTCGTGAAATAGTCAACATTTATTCCTATTTAATAAAAGAAGGCATTTTCTAGGCAAACGCAAATCATCCTAGACCTCATCGTCACTTTCCATCAGGTGCGATTGTGGTCAAGCGTTAGCCTATACCATAAAAAAAAGGTAATGCACCTTCAGCAAAGAAATTGACGCGAATGAAGTAAAGTTGCACCTCGCTGCCCGCGCCACGCATCGTATGATCCTACGACCCATTGCTGAGGTCTGATTGGGTCCGCCTATTTGAATATTTTTTCATTTGAATTGACAATGGATGTATTAAATTGGTAGCGAACAATATTATTTTGATAACTTAATGAAATAAAATGTTGCCACTGTATTGATGACAATATAGCAAATTAAAGGGAATCGCAGTCTGGGAACGAAAATTGATTTATTTGGTGACAGATCTACCATTTTGAGTACTAACCTATTATATAAGTAACAAAACTATTATTATGAGAACGAAGTATAAATTCAATCAATGCACAACAATTTCTTTGGTAATTCATCTTTTATTTTACACATTATATAACATTAATTTGGTGATCCATCCCTGGGAACACATTTGTTTATCTGAGAACGAAAATATTTCGTGACGATAGATCTCATTATTTGGTGATACTACTTGATGACAAATATAAATGTTGGTGACAGAAAATATAGTTCCCAATTTTATTCTTACCAGCAAAGGCGGCGGCGTGAGGGGTAAGCAAATGCCGATGTCATCCACGTCTAGTTGTAGGAACAGAGTTGTGACTAGAGGCGCTGCCAGTTGCGATTGTTGTTGCACCTGGTAGGACATTCAGAGACATATTTACATAAAACTGTCAATCGCGGTATTGAAATATCAAAGCCAACGTATGTTATTTAAACTTTTTGCGGTGTTTGCCAAAAGGATTCGAGGTTTTTGGCGAGGCACACTTTGTTTTTCGTATCTTTGGAGGTGTTACCTTTTCAATGAGTTGCTGCGTGGCGTGCAACACCTCGGTGTTGAGCGAGCGCCTCTTCTCGTTCCAGTACTCGTAGGCGTTCTTGTAGTTGAGCCACACGAGGATGGCGCGGTCCACGGCCACCGGCTGCACGTACACCAGCGGACGCTTCAGCCGGATCAGCACCACATCACCCGCCCCCCCCTCGCCCCCGCCCCCGCCGTCGCGAGACACCCCCGGCGCCCCTCTCGCGCCCGCGGCGCCCTCGCCCGCGGCGCCGGGCATTGTGCCCGGCATCTCATCTTGGAAAGCGTTGCGCATTGCTAGCGGAAATAACAACGTCATGTTAAACTTAATTCATTTGGTACAGTCAAGAAACCACAGGTGACGATCAAACAAATTATAGTAACTATTTGTGATATTCACGGGTGTTTGCCAAATAAAAACTACTCTTTCGAATAGCATTTTCAGTTTTGAAAGATTTTATTCAACGACCATATATAAATCAATGTCCTTGTCCACTGTTGACAATAGGTACATTAATAATACTTACAAATTCGTGTATTGAAGAACGCGTATTGTTGAAATTCCGGTTCGGCCTCTTCAAACATCGCGTTACGAATAAGCTGTCCGAGGCTCAAGTTGATATCCACCTTAACAAAAGATTATGAAGAAAGCTTAGCGTCACAAGATCTTGATTCGAACAACATAACGTCACAATTGGAATGGCAACTTAATGACATCAGAAGTTAGATTTATCATCTAAGGTAGATAAGGATAATAACATCAGAAGTGGGATATTCATGATATCATTAATTTTCATCAGAAATGGTATGATACAAACCTGCGCGCGTGCAAAGAGGCGCACGTCGTCAGCGGCGGCGGTGGGCACGTTCTGCACGCGGTTTGACAGCTCGAGCTCCACCGCGCCCGTCTCCAGCCGCACCGCAGAGTTGCTGGGGGTCGTTGCGGTCAGTTGGATGCGCTGTGTTTGGCAAAAAAAAAAATGTAAGGTGTAAAAGTAGTTGAATGTTTTAGTGGGCGAAGTAAAAAATCATTCCTGAAAACAACTTCAAAGGTAGTTCCAAACTAACCTGTATCCGTATGACGAGTGTGAAGAGCGCGCGCGCCAGCGGCGAGGCGGGCGCCGCCTCCTCCCCCCACAGCGGCACGGGCTTCTCCCCGCCAGATACCTTTTGTACTACTTCGTTCACTTCCTGCAATAACACACTTTTAATTAGTCAGTAGTAGAAAATTGCATAAAACGAAACTACTAGAAAGTTGAACTGAGCCCTTTGTTCTGACAGTAACGCCCTTAGCTAATTCAGTAATTTTATGAAACAAAAGAAAGAGACCAAAAATATTTTAAATTCGTTATGCTAGAGTAGTGTTATTCCTCACATAAAGCAAAACGTATGTCAAAATCGAGGTTAAAATTTTTCAATTTCACGAGATTTATTTTTCAGTTTCGTTACCTTCATGAATACTTTTTGCACGAAGACCAAATGGTTGAGCAGGTCCGTGGAGAGCGTGTGCTCGAAGAGGCCGATGTCCGCCGTGGCGGCGAGGTACCTCCCCGCGCGCAGCACCGCCCCCTCCGGCCCCACGCCCACGCCCCCCGCGCCCGCCCCCGTCCCCGCACCCGCTTCAGCCACGCGGGCGGACACGTGCACGGGGGGGAGCGCCACCATTGCCGCTGCCGGGATGTTCGCTTCTGAAGCCTGTGGAAAGATGAACAATAAACGCCTCCACGCATTTTTCTGCTTTACCGTTTCTGTGGTTTGGTATTTTTTTGGTTGTACAGTTTTTAATAATTTAGACAATATAAAATAGAAGATAGTTTTTTTACGAAATAACCAGTTTTATTATTGGACGACCAACTCGTTTAAAACAACGTAAATTACCAGTTACAACATCTTCACTGACCTGTAGTTTGGTGACGAAGCTCAGACAATGCTGTGGCAGTTCTATGGTGAAGTGTGCTTTATCCCCCGTCACGCCTGAACTGCTTACGTTCTCCATCTTGTACTGCGCTTGCAGGGACGGCAGTAAGGCCGCCGTTATACTCAAGCTCTGTTGGAATTACCACCAAATTAACGTGGTTATGGGCAGCGAATCAGGAAATCTAAGTCGTGGTGCAATAAATAATGGGAAAGAAGATCTTAGGAACCGAAGCGACCCAGAGGATAGTCGTGAATGATAACAAATAAAAGTTCAATTCTAAACAGAAGGAAGTAGAAAGTCTTCAAAATATCTAGTTGACGTTGGCTGAACTGAAAAATAAAAACACTTTTCAGGAGTATAACATACCTGAACCGCGATAGAGAACTGCAGCTGTGGAGAATGCAGCAGTGGTCTGTCGGGGGTGACGTGAGCGGGCGGGGGAGGGGCGGGGGCGCGCGGGGGCGGGGGGCGCGCGGGCGGCGGGGGGGAGTCGGGCTCGGTGGCCCGGGCGGCGCGGGACGACGCACGCCCTACGCCCAGCTCCTGCAGGGTCGACGACAGCTGCCTGGAGGACCTCGTCATGACGCCGTGCAGCGCGACCGGGTGCTGCGGGAGCTCCACCCGCACCCCGCCCACGCTGAGCAGCACAGCCGCCCCCCGCGCCGCCCGCCCCGCGCGCCCCTCCTCCCACGAGTGCAGCGCCTGCGACTTGCCGACGCTAACGCGCACCACGGTGCTGGAAACATAGGGCAATCGTTATAGCACGTTCACACCATGCACATGCTCTTGCTCCTGCCGCTGTCGCGAATATTGCTCCAAATACGTTGTTTCGAAATGCGTTCTTTAATAGGAACTTATTATTCGCGTACGAAAAGTCGTCAATCGAAGGAGCACGGGAAGTGGCAGCGGCATGACGAGTATTGACGAGTAGCAGCGCGAGTAACCTGTTCACATCACACGTTCGCGCTGCCCACTTCCCTTACTATTTCCCTGCCTTTTGTGCTTTTATGAATTGTCGACCTATGGGAACATGTGAACAGATTCACTTAAATGTAACTATATCAAGTTTCCAGGAAAAACAATCCGTCAGACTTGCGCACGAAGAATTCTGTGCTGCAATAATGTTCTTTTTATCGTAATAACTTAATACACCCGCAGCAATTTGGTTTCACACGGGGTCACTCTACTACTGATGCAGGTGTGGACCTCATTAATCATATAATCGATGCCTGGGAGGAATCTCATGATGCAGTAGGTGTGTTTTGTGATTTGTCCAAGGCGTTTGATTGTGTTCATCATGATACTCTTGTCAGGAAGCTACATCACTACGGCGTAAAAGACCAGGCTCTTAGTCTTTTGGAATCATATCTTAACAATAGAATCCAAAAGGTTAATATCAACGGTGAAAGATCATCTGGATCAAAGATAAGAATGGGCGTTCCGCAGGGTTCGATTCTTGGTCGTTTTTTGTTACTTGTATATATTAATGATCTACCATATCTAGTTAAAGAAAAACATGATGTAGTTTTGTTTTCGGACGATACCTCTCTACTTTTGAGAGTAAAGAGGCAACAACTCAACTATGATGACGTGAACAAAGCTATTACCGATGTAGTGCAATGGTTTACAGTAAATAACCTACTATTGAATGAAAAGAAAACTAAATGTATCAAATTTGTATTACCAAATGTTAAACCAAGCTCTACAATTATTAAGGTAAAGGATGAACAGTTGAACCTTGCAGACTCAACTGTAATTTTAGGCATAACTTTGGACGCCTCGCTCCAATGAAGGGCCAGATATTGAGATATTGTCGAAGAGACTGAGTTCAGCAGCATACGCGATAAAAAAAATAAGACATCTCACTGATGTAGACACTGCAAGACTAGTTTACTTTAGCTACTTCCATAGCTTTATGTCTTATGGCTTACTATTATGGGGCCATGCTGCGGATGTGAACAATATATTTGTTCTGCAGAAACGGGCTGTTCGTTCAATTTATAAATTGGGACCTCGAGTCTCCTTGAGACAGAAACTTAAAGAAATCAACATATTTACATTTAAGTCGCAGTACATATGCGAAAATCTAGTGTACGTAAAAATAAATATAGATTCTTTTAAGAAAAATTGTGACAGACATAATTTTAACACTAGAAATAAGGAGCAACTTGCTGTGCACATGAGCAGGCTTAGTAAAGTAAGCAAAACTTTTAAGGGCAATTGTATACGCTTTTGTAACAAACTTCCTAAAGATATTCAAGGCTTACCCTCAAATAAATTCAAACCAGTAATTAAACAAAGACTGTTCAAGAAAGGCTATTATGAAATACTAGCGGCCCGCCCAGCGGTTTCACCCGCTGCTAACTGATTTCCCACGGGAAACAGACCTTCTCACGACATAAATCATACATTTAAACCTTCCTCTTGAATCACTTTTTCTTTAAAAAAAACTTCATGCAGATCCGTTAAGTGATTTGAAGATTTAAGCATACAAACAAACAAACAGACGTGAGCACCGAAAATTAAATGCAAATACCTCATAGTTTTTGAAAAAACATAAGGATAGTGCGTTTGAAAAACTAACAGCGACATCTATGTTTGTATTATGGAATATTATCTATTAAACTACTGAAGCTAGAGAGATAAAACTTGGACATGAAGTTTTTTATGTAATAAAACAACTATTATAGATAAAATTCCGGTTTTTTAATCCCCCAAGGGATGAATAGGGGGTTCTAAGTTTGTATGAAAGTTCGTTGTCTTAAGTGTGATCCGTTTCAAAGTTAGTGATTAGACTTATGACTTAAAATAATTATACACGTGTTTCAGCATATTTGATATTATAACCTTTAAGAGGGTCAAAAGGGGGTTAAAAGTTTGTATGAAAGTTCGTTTTTTTAATGAATGTGATCTATTTGAAAATTTGTGATTAGACTAATAACTTAAAATAATCAAACACGTGTTTCAGCATTATTGAAATTTTAACCTTTAAATGGGTGAAAAGGGGGTTAAAAGTTTGTATGAAAGTTTTTTATCTTAAATGTTATCTGTTTCAAAATTTCTGATTACACTCTTATCTTAAAATAATTAAATACGTGTTTCAGCATTTTTGTAATTTTAATCCTTAAAGGTGTCAAAAGGGGGTCAAAAGTTTACTACGAGTTGGGCTACCCGTTTTCCCATGGGAATGTGACAATTTCCCGAAATAAATTATACTTATAAACCTTCCTCTCAAGTTATTCTATCTAATAAAAAAAAACCGCATCAAAATCCGTTGGGTAATTCTAAAGATATAAGGAGACACCAAACGGGAAGCGACTTTATTTTATACTATGTATAGTGATCAGACTATAAATCTCCATGGGTTTAATTTAAATGTATAAAGTAAATATTTTATTAGACCAAACAGGTAGATTTATATTATTCGTTATTTCTAAAATTAGCTTGGGCAGCTTAGGGCCTAGAAAGATTGTTAATTTAGAGTAGGAGCACTTCTGGGCAGGTTTTTTGGGGGGTTATTCCTGTTCAGGGGGTCCGGTTAATTATACGCATGTAAATAAAACGCTTTGGAATTCTAGACAAAAATTTGAAACAAATGTCGTTTACAAACGGTGGTGGCGTAAAGTTACGTGCTGTGTAATTAACCTGGCCAGCCCCGAGGCAGTGCATTTATTTTTATTTTTTTATCCCGCCCGAGCCGGTTTTTTATTAGTACAATACAAAATTGTTATAAAACATTTAAAATTTACAATGATCGATCATGACGTCAATAAGTGATAAAACTATCCTACATTGAATAAAGTTATTTAATTTTCATTTTCACTAGGTAAACCCCTTGAATATTTAATTTATTCGGCTTTTTAGTATTTGCTGTTATAGTGGAAACAGAAATACTATATCTTGCTGTCTAACTTTCATGAGGTACAGCCTCCATTCCATTATCGATAAAAATTAGCAAAACACGGGCTTCTGTGTATGAGAGCCCAATTAAATACCAATTATCAGTATTTGTTGTTATAGCGGCAACGGAAATACATCATCTGCGAAAATTTTAATTTTCTAACTTTTACATACATACATAGAGGTATTTACACATATCACGCCTATTATCCCTTGCGGGATAAAAAAGAGATTTACGCCAGGTCTGACAAATATTTGAGGGTCATTCGAAAAGTTGTGTATCGCCATAGCGACAGGTTGCCCATCGCCTAAAATTGCAATACACCCTCGAGTCCCTTAGTCGCCTCTTACGACTCCCACGGGAAAGAAATGGGGTGATGCTATTTTAAGCCGGCATCACACGGCATTCTAAGCCGTCATCTAATTATCACGGTTTATAAGATACAGCCTGAATAGGGTGCTGTTTGACCGTTTTGGTACGGAACACTTGAGGCACCTTGAGGATTGCATTGATGTTGTGCGTGTGTGATATGACATGACATGATATGAAGCGGTGTATATGATATGACGTACGCATGGTGCGGCGCCGCGCCCTCCAGCAGCACGATGGTGGAGCGCGCGAGCGTGCCGGTGAGCTGCCACTGCTTGGCGCGCGTGGCCGACAGCGAGCCCTGCAGCGCCGTGATCTCCGCCTCCAGCTTCAGCCCGGACAGCGACGCCAGCAGCCGGGTGCGGTGGATTCTATACAAAAAGTCATTCGGTTAAGACACACGTCAAATAATGAGCCGAAAAGGCTGAAGACCTTGCCGGAGACGTATTTCTTATTTGACATAAAGAAAGCTTCTTTCGAAATCGGTTATCAGTACTGTAGGATCGGTACATGAACAGTTGCCTTACAATTTGATTGAATTGTTCATGTAAAGTATAGTTTTAGGCTTTAGTTTTACTATGTTCTGTCTAATTTGTTACTGAACTACCAAAATTCAATCCTAATCTACGAATTGAGGAATCTATTCTGAAATTGAATTTATTGTAAACAAAATTCTTAAAGTCATTAAAGAGATGAAAACAGACTCTGCCCCAGGACCTGACGAAATCCGCACAAGCATATTACAGAAATGTGACGTGACTGATGCCCTATCGAATATAATGCAAACATATGACACGGGAATTCTACCAAACTTGTGGAAAACAGCAATAGTCACTCCCATATTTAAGAAAGGAAGTAAATTAGAACCATCGAACTACAGACCTATTAGTCTTACAAGCATTGTATGCAAGGTTATGGAAATAGTTGTTGTCCACCACATAAGGATGTTTCTATCCAAGCACAGAATCATCAGCGATCGACAACATGGGTTTTGTCCACACCGATCTACAATTTCAAACTTGCTGTCTTGTCTTTCATCTTGGACAAATAGTTTTAAAAGAGAATCTAGAGATGTGATATATCTCGATTATGAGAAAGGGTCTGATAAAGTCCCGACAACAAGACTTCTATATAAATTAGAATTTATCGGAATACGAGGAAAGTTACTACGCTGGATCGAAGGTTTCTTACGAAACAGAAAATTCCAAGTAAGAGTGGGAGATGTTCTTTCGAGCCAGAGAAATTCACAGCGGAGTGCCTCAAGGCTCTATGTTGGGCCCAATTCTATACTTTATATACACATTCGACCTACTCACGAATTAAGCAACAGCGTCAGTATATTTGCTGACGACACAAAAATATTTGCTGATCCATTAGTAAACTATGATAGATTACAAGCTGACTTAAACAAAATCGCTGACTGGAAAGATTGGCTTATAAACCTGAAAGCAGATAAATGTACTGTGCTGCACATTGGGAAAACCAACCCTCACTTACCATACAGATTAAATGATGTTCAGCTACACGCAGCTAATGAGTAAAAGGATTTGGGAGTTTGGAGTGTGGGAGTATTTAATCAGAAAAGCTTTTGGAGTCCTCACACCAGAAATGATGTAAAAAAAATTGAAAACGTATGTATATATTTCTTGAATATGCCTTCCAAGTCTGGAGCCCCTATTTCATCAAAGACGTTCACTTATTGGAAAAGATTCAGTGCAGTTTCACCAAAGTACCAAGACCACTCAAAAGACGATCACGAAGAACGACTGCAAGTTCTAAAACTGAAGTCTTTGAAGGAACGTAGAGAACGTGGTGATTTAATCGAAGCCTACAAGATCTTAAACGCCACTATGATTTAAAGAACTTTGACATGATTCTTCAACGAAGCAACAACACCCGTTTAAGAGGACATCACCTAAAACTACAAACCTCTTTTTCCAATAATAACCCGCACAAGCACTTCTTCATCAATAGAGTCGTGAAAGGATGGAACAAATTGCCAAAAGTGGTTTCGGCAAAAAATGTCAATCCACACTAATCCACACTATCCAAACTAATATTATAAATGCGAAAGTAACTCTGTCTGTCTGCTACGCTTTCACGGCCAAACCGCTGAACCGATCTTCATGAAACTTGGCACAGAGATTGCTAGCATACCGAGAACGGACATAGGCTACTTTTTATCACAATTCGAGGGTCTGGAGTATAAATGTAGACCACCAGGTGTACCACCAGGAGCCCAGCTAAATTATTAGAGATACAGGCATGGTTCCGAAACAAAAGTTGTTCAGTATAATGGGCCGCTTCTTTTTACAAGGACATTGAGGATCTGGAGTACCTTATGTAGACCACCAGGTGTACCACAAGGAGCCCAGCTAAACTGTTAGAGATACATCCTTGGTTCTAAAACAAAAGTTGTTCAGTATGATATATAGTATCACTTGCGAAGGAATGCTACAGAAGATTAGGTTTTATTATAAGAAACGCGAAGGACTTTCAAAACCCAAAGGTTATAAGTATTTTGTACACGACATTGATAAGAAGTAAGATTGAGTCGGCTTCCATCGTGTGGAGTCCACATGAAACTTCTTACATACTATTGTTGGAGAGAGTGCAAAAGGCGTTTCTCCGTTTTTTGTATAAAAAACTGTACGGGTATCACCCATTCCTCTTCCCTTCTAAATTCATATACGGTATGGTAGGCTTTAATTCTCTGCAGGTAAGGCGTGACCTTGAGCAGTTAGTTACTGCATGTCAGTTGTTACGTGGCGAATCAGACTGCTCGGAATTAACTGCCAGAGAATGTGTGCTGTATGTCCCTGACAGATATCTCAGGGGTCGTAACCATCGGCTACTGGCTGATGAGGGAGCGCGCACGGTGGCGCATAGTGTATCTCCACTGGTGAATGCCCGGACGCAGCTCAATAACTTGCTCGCTATAACACCAGACTGCGACTTGTTTGCTGATCCTTGGGATAAATTGTGCCGTACTCTTTCATTTTATTGTGAAATTATTGAATCATTTTTGTACATAGTATTAATCTAGTTTAAGTTTGCCAGTGCCTTGGCTTAATGCTGTTATGCTGTCAAATTATGTTCCAATAAATAAATGATGGGCCGCTTCTTTTCACAAGGACATTGAGGATCTGGAGTACCTTATGTAGACCACCAGGTGTACCATCAGGAGCCTAGCTATACTTTTAGAGATACAGCCATGGTTCCAAAACAAAAGTTGTTCAGTATGATGGGCCGCTTCTTTTCACAAGGACATTGGGGCTCTGGAGTACCTTATGTAGACCACCAGGTGTACCATCAGGAGCCCACCTAAACTATTGGAGATACAGAAATGGTTCCAGAACAAAAGCTGTTCAGTATGATGGGAATAAGTTGAGAAAGGACATTGCCTTCTTTACCGAGGACAGAAAAACAAAAAATGTGGTATAATGGTATAAAAATGTATAACAGTAACTTAAATTACCTTTTTATCTGTCTTATCTACTTATGCTGACCATTTTAGTGTGCTCAAATCGGCACCTCTGGAGTAAGTACTCTGTTATCTACTGAGTTTTGTATTCATTGGTTATATAAATATTGATCTCTCAGGCCGGATAGCCAATTTTGAATTGTCACTTTAACAACAGAAGCAAGCAAGTCATCTTTAAACAGTAGAGATAAGAACTGTTCTAATATCACTGTCACACTTACTATGAATACACATACCTACTTTAGAACTTCTGCCTAAAAAACTATCTAACGCGGACGAAGTCGCGGGTAAAAGCTAGTAAATTATAAAATTTGCTAGATAAATACACTACAGGCATCAATGCTACAAGTGGAGCACGGCTGGATGCGGGCAATTATCAGTTGTACCAACTGCCTGCCTGTCTACAAATAATAATAATAATTTGTTGTTGTCTCACTCGCACTAGAATTGGAACTGAGTTAGAAGACGGCTGCTGAAAAGAATTTTGAAAACAATTATAATAATCTCGTTTCCTTCCCACCACCCAACCCTTCATTACATGAATACATTTGGGGGAGTGTTTACCGGGCCACGCCCACTACGACGATGCCCATTGGTGCGACGACGTTGGGCGCGCTGTTCTCGCGCGCTGATTGGCTGCGCGTCACGCGCCCGCGGCACTTCTCCGGCAGATCCGTCGATACCGAGAACCTGCGTGGAACACAAACAATATGATGGAAAAAAAAATATTAACTTGAAAAATATGAACTTTATGATATTGACCATTTTAAGATGACAACATGGGGATTTATCACTTGGGTATGACAAGAACGCGTCTTCTTAACACTGTGCGTAATGAGCAGAATAACCATAAACTAATCGGCGCCACTCCCTAGTGCCTTTTTTTGATTGGTCGGTTAATTGACTTCTTATTTATGTGTTTAGGCATATTTGCACCTGGAACCATCTTTTCTTTTCATCAATACATACATACATACATTTATCACGCCTATATCCCTTGCAGGGTAGGCAGAGCGTAAACGGTCGAAAGAACGGTCACTTACGCCACGTCTGACAAACATTTGAGGGTCATTCAGATCTTCTTCTTCTTCTTAGCGTGTCGATGGCAGACACTACACCGTCGCGGCCCAGAACTTGGCTACGTTGACAGCGCTGACAGACGCTGTCATAAGATCGTCCTGCGTGCAGGTGCTAGGGCACGCAGGACACGATGTTAGGTGGTTCATTGTTTGAACTGCACCACACAAACAACCTACATCGGAACCCTCCAAGAAGCCCCACTTGGTCATGTTTTCCTTACTCCGGCCGGTCTGAGTCCGAAGTCTATTTAAAGATTTCCAAACCGACCATGGCAAATTATGGCCAGGCGGCAAGCTCTCAGCAATCGGGACGAAAGGATCTGGTAGGGTCACCCCCTCCTGCCAAAGGTTGCACCTCGCTTGTTCGGGGTCTGTGCAAAGAGGAGTGACGCACTTAACAAAGCCATTACGGCTTTTCAGCCGTTGTGTCACTGGGATGTGGTCGTGCAAAGGATGCCGTGCATCTGACTCCATCTTTGCTCTTTCAAAGGAGCTAGCCACAGATCTACGAACAACTGGAGGCGCTATTCCGGCTAGTGGGTACAGTTGGCTAACCGGGGTCGGTTTCAGGCAACCAGTTATGATCCGGCAAGTCTCATTTAAGGCTGTATCCACCAGCTTTGCATGAGCTGAACGGCTCCATACAGGACATGCATACTCGCCTGCAGAAAAGGATAACGCCAGCCCAGTAGTCCGCAGAACATGAGGTGTTGCTCCCCATCCAGTAGAAGTAAGGCGCTTTAATAGATTGTTCCGAGCGTGCACCTTCTTTTTTATGTTTTGGCAATTCTTACTAAAGGTAAGTCATTCAGATAATTGTGTATCACTATAGTGACAGGTTGTCTCGAGTCCTTTTGTCGTTAATACGTGTGTCTTTATCACCTGTGCGTGATGGTGTCTGCGTCAGGCATCTGCGCGTAGAGGTCGAGCAGCAGGTAGAGCGTGCGCCAGCAGCGCGGCGCCAGCGAGTCCGCACCGGCCGCGCCAGCACCCGCCCCCGCCCCCGCCCCCGCCGCGCCCGCCGGCAGGGGGGGCGGCGGCGCGGGCGCCGGGAACATCGGCGTGTGCGCGCCCTCGCTCAGGGAACTGTAGCCTGCAGGGGACACTGGCGGTCAGCTTCCAGAGGCAACAACTCAACTAGATTACTTCAAATTTATAGTTAGACAATGTTGAATCACTACATAGTATAAAATGAAGTCGCTTCCCGTTTGGTGTCTCCTTATATCTTTAGAATTACCCAACGGATTTTGATGCGGTTTTTTTTATTAGATAGAGTAACTTGAGAGGAAGGTTTATAAGTATAATTTATTCCGGGAAATTGTCACATTCCCATGGGAAAACGGGTAGCCCAACTGGCAGGAAACTTTTGACACCCTTTTGACACCTTAAAAGAGTAAAATTTCAAAAATGCTGAAACACGTATTTAATTATTTTAAGTTATGAGTCTAATCAGAAATTTTGAAACAGATCACATTTAAGATAAAAAACTTCCATACAAACTTTTAACCCTCTTTTCACCCATTAAGGGTTAAAATTTCAAAAATGCTGAAACATGTGTTTAATTATTTTAAGTTATTAGTCTAATCACAAATTTTGAAACAGATCACATTCATTTAAAAAAACGAACTTTCATACAAACTTTTAATCCCCTTTTGACCCTATTAAGGGCTAAAATTTCAAATATGCTGAAACACGTGTTTAATTATTTTAAGTCCTAAGTCTAATCACTAATTTTGAAACGGATCACACTTAGGACAACGAACTTTCATACAAACTTTTAACCCCCAGTTCATCCCTTGGGGAATTTTAAAAAACGGAATTTTATCTTTAATGGTTGCTTCATTACATAAAAAACTTCAAGTCCAAGTTTTATCTCTCTAGCTTCAATAGTTTAACATTTATACTCTCACGAAAACTGAGAATAGTAATATTTTAGTTCCATAATACAAACATAGATGTCGCTGTTAGTTTTCAACGCACTATCGTGACGTGTTTTTTCAAAAACTATAAAATTTGTATTTGTTGTTATAGCAGCAACAGAAATACAACATCTGTAAAAATTTAAACTGTCTAGGTTGAACGGTTCAGGAGATACAGCTTCGTAACTGTAGGACCGACCATAAGAATAGATAATAATACTGCGTGGACCGACGGACAGACAGACGGACAGCCGAGCCTCAGTAATAGGGTTTTCGTTATTACCCTTTGGGTATTGAACTCTAAAAATATTTTGAGATAATAAATACCTAAGTGTATATAATAGTAGCTGTAGGTAAGGATAAAAAATATATAATAAAAAACCTCCAATGTGAAAAAAGGGTGTAAAATTAAAACTGCTTTTATGTAAAATATAATTGTCCACCCGTGCGAAGCCGGGACGGGCCGCTAGTGTGTCTTTAAAAATAAAACTCCATGCAAAAACGTAAAAATTGGCATTTAAAACATGTCTAACTTTTTGTGGTAAGGCCATAAACACATTATACCTTAGCCTTAACACATGTCTTACTTTTCGTGGTAAGGCCATAAACCCATTATACCTTAGCCTTAACCACTTCGCTCAGGTTGAATTTTGCAACAATAGATATGTATTGTACTCCAAGCACACATGTGTGCTGTTACGAGCGGAGTAGTTAACACATGTCTAACTTTTTGTGGTAAGGCCATAAACCCATTATACCTTAGCCAAATCGGCATAAAATAAGGCACGCTTAAAAAAACGATAATAAATAATTGTTTCTATAGGTAAGCCTGATCACGGCAACAAATCCACAACATTTCATTTTACGTTAGATACATAAAATATATATATCGTTTAGAGTGTTTGGGGTGCTTATATAAGATACACACATTTTCATAATTTTTAATGCAATCGATTCTGAAATATTTTGAAAAGATGTAAAAAATTCTAAAGTTAGGATTACCCTGAAAAAATCCTGTGCTTGTAGTAGAAAAAAAAAACATTGGAGAAGACTTAATTCATTCATCTGTCAATGTCAATCAGTTTTTTTTTTATAAATGTAATAGACGTCATAGAGGTGGTAGGCAAATGAATTTTGTTTTCAGCAGCTTAGTTGTTGGAACTAAACTAAAGCACTTTTTAAAATTTGAAATCTCTGATTATGAAACAAAATAAAATAAAAAGAACTTGCCCTTTATTTTATGATGCGTTAAACTATCTTAAAAATATAAAAAAGTCTTGTTAGAAATTTGAAATGTTGTGGATTGGAAATGAGGAGAGTGAGACGTTACAATTTAGTGCCGTGACCAGGATCACTTGCAAGAACAATAATAATTATTGACATGATTCCCATTTTTCAAACAACTGCCAACCTCACCTGGATAATAAAACACGAATCAGTCATTACAAGCCATGATGAGTTACCAAAACAGAGCACCGAAACATCATGCGCTCTCACTCGCACGAGTTGATTGGTGTGTACTTACCGAGCTTCCCCTTGACGCTCTTGCCCGTAGACCGCAGCTTCTGCGCGAACGACTGCGGTCTGGTTCTTGCAGGGGCCGGCGCGGGGGCGGGGGCGGGGCTGACGGGCGCGGGCGTGGGGGTGGGGGCGGGGGCCGCGCGGGGCAGCACGCTGTCGGCGGAGGGGGTGGGCGTGGGGGTGGCGGGGGGCTCCTCTAGCAGCTCCCACTTCGAGTCGAGCGTCGAGTACTGCGTGCCGCCGTCCATCGACGATACGGAGACTAGGTTCTCGCGGAAATCTGATACTGCAAACAAATGTGGATATATTAAACATTTGGTCAAACTTCAACGATAACATTTCATGATCTACGTAATTAAATGCCTTAGAAAGATCACAAAATAAACAATGTAATTTTTTATTCTTTCCAAAATATGAATACTTTTTTGATAGGAGCAACACTAGCATATTATTATGTCGAACAACATTTCTTTATAAAACCGAACTGATCGTAGTGGCGATTAAAATAAGACAGCATTTAATTAAGTATGATCTTCTTTAACATTTTGCTAAGTACTGGCAGAATAGTTACAGGCCTTTAGCTACTGGGTCTAAAGTGGAACTTTACTTTCTCACTCATAGTAAACTCTGGGTCTCATTTTAAATATTAAACTCTAGGTCTAATTTAATTTGATATACTAAGTATTTTAAAATTATGATAATAAATTATTATAAGTTTGAAGTGTAATTTACAAATTATCAATAAATAATCTGTATCTCTCACCGGAGGAGGAAGGCGGCGCGTCCTGCGCGGGCGCGACGCCCCCCGGCCCCCCGCCCCCGCCCCCGCCCCCGCGCAGCTCCACCTGCGCGTCCTTCACGTTCTGGTACATGCTGGAGATCTGGTGCAGCAGCCGCAGCAGCGGCATGTTCACCTGGACACCGACACACACGGCTACAGCTCGTACAACAGAACACAACGCCACAGCAGAGCAAGATACGTTTCAGCTATCTACCGCGTGTTACAGAATAACACGTTAAGCCGAAAGGGGGTGAAAAGATTATAAACAGTCTATTGACAATAAATCGAAGCCGTAGTGTCGATTTCAAATTTTATTGTTGCATCGCAGCACTATTTTAACAGTTTAAAGTTGCGGAGCGAGATTTGATATACATTGCTTATTATTTCATGGGAGTCATCATTTCATTTTAATAAACTGAAGATAGCCAGCAATGTATGTCAACTCGAAGTTCGTGACATCAAAAATCGAAAACAAGTGTTGCGATTATTTCGTCGGCTGATGATAATAAAGAAAATTAATATTTTTAGGTTAGTTTTCTAACAGCTTTTTTTTATAAATAAGAAAGAAGTTTCTTTACGGTAAGAAAAACTGAGCCGTCATAGTTCGACAGAGACACTTTTTTGTATGAGAGTTTTATTATACTCTGTATTTCCCTTCCCGTACCTGCTGCTCGATGTGCCTGACGGCGAGGTTGAAGTTGAGCACGGTGCTGATGTGCCGCTTGAGCTGTCCGCGCGAGATGTAAAGCACTCGCCGCCTCGCCACCACCTCGCCCACCGCCGCGTCCGCCACGCGCCGCAGCTCCGCGTCCAGGCACACCTGACGGGACAACCAACAACTACTTCAGAGGTATTATTAAAATAAAATAAAATAACAGCCAGAAACTTGCTTCAAACGAGCCACAACGATTTCAATGATAACAATAACAAACAATAAAAACTTGAAACTTGAAACTTGAAACGATGTCAAATTTTGGCAATTCTCTGTATGCCACGTTCACACCATGCTCCTGCTGCTGCCTCTACCACGAATATTGCCCGAAATACTTCCGCTGATGTATTCACGCAAGTTAGTGTCCACACACTGCCATCATACTCTTTCACCAAACTTTAGTCGCGCCGAAAAACCAACACTCGCGGGAGCACGGGAAGCGGAAGCGGTATGACGAGTAGCAGTGCGAGTAACCTGTTTAGATGCTCGTGCTGCCCGCTTTCCTTACTATTCCCGTACCCATAGCTCGAGTGCGTGAACGTGGCATAAGCAGTTGAATTCTTGAGTGTCGAGCTAAAACGTAATTTGGATTGAGACGTAACCCACTGACCTTCTCGCAGATGAAGGCGGCGGTGTCGGCGCGCGGGGGCTCGGGGCGCGGCGGGCGGCGCGCGTCGCGGCCCAGCTCGCCCACCACGATGTCCGCGCGCACCGTGTCCACCCACGCCAGCAGCGCCAGCCGCGACCCCAGCGACTCCAGCGCCTGCGCGCCGCCGCCGCCGCCGCCGCCATCTTGCGATTCACCTAAAGAAACAAATTACGTTATGTTTACTGCTTTTTACGTCATAGAGCCTGCTGACGTGACAACTGTCAGATACCAACTTACCTACTTCCATTTTAAATTGAATCACAATATGTGAGAAAAAGCAATGATCCCAATAAAGAACCTTGAGAGACTCCATTAGGTTATGGTTCAGAAACATACAAAGAAACATGAATCGGAAAAACAACTTTTATAGACTACAGAAAGCACTAGTATGCAAAAGTTATAATATAGTAAAAAAAATAACTTTCTGATAGATAATGATGATCGACACAATCTAAGGCTTCTCTCAAATCCGTAGTGATGTGTGTATCTCACCGCGCTGCACCTGGCGCGCGCACACCCCGCTGGCGCGCAGCAGCGGCTGGAACACGAGGTGCGCGTCCAGCAGCATCAGCGAGCCCTGCAGCGGGTACAGCGAGCACGCGGGCAGCGCCGCCGCCGCCGCCACCGGGTTCAGCCGCGCCAGGGGGATCATCGGCGCGCGCGTTACGGGCTCCTGGAAACAACGCATTTTTTAGGGTTCCGTACCTTATAGGATAATTCTGTAGTGCGTCCGTCTGTTACTACCCTTTATCCCGGAAACGCGTAGAGATGCCGAGTTGAAATAAAAACCATACAGGTGATTAGGTTTTTCATTTTTTAAAGGTACATCTGGCTATTTCTATTCTTATTTTAATTTCTTGTTCCGGTTCCCATGTTTCGTTTAACCAAAAACCAAGATATTGTATTTATTATATGTATATTACATATATTCAATAGCGCTGCTACCCAGTTCTAATGGTGTAGCAAAAACTATTTTTTACTGACGATCATGAATTTTGTCTTGCTTGAGTTTATCCTTGCCTTTGTTTAACATGTTTTGAAGGTCATCAAAATTTTCTGCTAAAAGCACTGTGTCGTCGTCATAACGTATATTATTTATTAAGTTACTATTGACACGGATCCTTAGTTCTAAGTCTTCAAATACCTGCTTAAAAACTGTTTCAAAATACAGATTGAATAGACAAGGTGAGAGGATACACCCTTGCCTTACTCCCTTTTCAATTTTAACTTCCTTAGACAATGTATTATTAAATTTTATTTTTGCTTTCTGGTTCCAGTACAATTTTTCAATAAATTATTAATAGCATTATTTTGTCTATCATCCATTCCTGACGCTTTTCCTTGATGCCACTTCCAAGTGCCTGGACTGATATGTCTTTAATTTTAATTGTAAGTGTGTTATAAGTTGCGAGGGCATCGTTTCCCTGTTCACAGATTGGTTTTATGCAGTTATTTATTTCGACGCTTTTATTTCTTTTTATCGATTCATCAACGACGAAAAACGGAAGCTGAGGAACTCACTGCCTTGACGGGCTCCTGCTTGGCCATCCACTGGTACAGGTCCTCCCGCGCGCGCTGCGTGCGCGTGGCGTGCCCGGCCAGCGCGGCCGCGCGCGTGTGTGTCGTGCCCGCCCCGCCCCCACCCCCTCCACTCGCGCCCGAGCACACCGACCCGTCCGACCCCAGCCCCAAGCCTGCTTCTTCAGCATCTAAAACAATTGTGTTTTTTGTTACAAACTGATAGTTTATAGATATTGTATTTGTCATATTATATGGCGAAATTACCAGAGGTGTGCGGCACGGAGTGCAACAGCAAGCAGTTCTCGTCGGCCGCATCGGGCTCGCTGCCCCCCGCCCCCGCCCCCGCGACGCCCGCAGCTGTGGCCGCGCCCACTACGCCGCCCGAGCCGTCCACGCCCGCCGCCCACTCCGCCTCCTACAGAAAACACGAACAAATAATGAATTACAACCAGGAATCGTTCATTTCAATTTGGTGCCGTGACCAGGATCACCTAGTGAGCAAAAGTATGCGTAAAGGAAAGATATGGATCGTTGCAATAATAGTGACGCTGACCTCAAGTAGTTCGGGCAGGGCGAAGGTGACGTTGAGCGGCTTGAGCACCTTGTTGCGGAGCCCGTGCTCCAGCAGCAGCGGCGTGTACAGGATGTTCTTCCACTGACGACTCAGCACGATCACGCCCTGGAACACGGCACCAACAATCCTCACTATTAATTTTTTTATAAAGTTAGTTAAATCAGTATTACATTTATCTCGTCATACGTTGATATATTCTTAGGGTTTCGTACCCAAAGTGTCAAAACGGGACCCTATTACTGAGGCTCGGCTTTCCGTCTGTCACAAGGCTGTACCTATCTCATAAACAGTGATAGATTATTGAAATTTTCACCAGTATTGGAAGTATAGTCCACTAGATTTCCGCCCAGCGGTTTCACCCGCTGCCACTCATTTTCCCACACACACAAACACACACACATACACACACACAATCTATCAGATTTATAATATTAGTACTGACTAATGCCGTATCGTTGTTTCCGCCATAGCAAAAAGGTACAAACAATAAGAACGAAATAAAAAAAAAATAGCAAAAGTAACGTGTTTTTTGCTAATTTTATTTTGAATGGTTTGGAGGCTGTATCAATAGATACAGCAATAGTTAGACAGTTCAATTACAATGCATTACTAATGCCGCTTTAACGATGAAAACTAAATAACAGAATAAATTAATATCTCCGAGCAACAAACGTGATGTTTATGTCATCTTAATAAACAATGGTATGGAACAGTTCGCGCGCGAGTTCGACTCGCTCTTGGCAGATTTTTTAAAAAATATCGGACATCACGTTTGCAAACACATGGTGTGACTATATTCAGCTGCTGTCGGCTCGTTTGGCAGTGTTTGCTAGTATACCTGTAGCAATGCGACCTCCGGGCATCGCACTATTTTGTCAACACTGTCCGCCACCAACTTCTATCTCATCTTTCACATTTGAATTTTGAATCGCTGTCGTTCCAAGACGCCATTTTCCAGCAGAGCAGGCAGTCTAAAGTAAAACCCAGGCTGGACGAGACTTCCAAAATGTTTTTAAGCTATAACCATATGCAAGCCCTCGTACAGTAGTTTGTGAAGTGTTCACCAAATCTTTCCGGATCACTGTTTTGAACCCTTAGAGGGTTCTTCCCCCCCATATTAAATCACCATCAACCAAACCAAGAGTTTCATTGCCTACCCTGACGATTGTCGCGGCGACGTGACAACTGGCGTTCTACGTGCTACATACCTGTCTGAGCGTGGAGAGCGAGGGCAGATGTCTGTCGGCGAGGTCGGCCTGCACGGCGGCGGCGTCGGCGGCCAGCGCGTGCCGCAGCAGCACGCCGCACAGCTGCAGCGACGGCTCCTCGCGCAGCTGCCGCGCCATCGCCGTGTGCCGCCCGTACCGCGACTGCAACAGAATACGACAGTACTAGTTATTTAACATCTTGAACGTTTCACACAGCGCCATTTTGCCCCAAACTAAGCAAAGCTTGTACTATGGGAGCTAGATAGTTGATATAATACATACATACTTTTTTCTGTAAATATATGCAATACACACTCGTAGAAAACACCTAGACTCAACACAAATATTAGAAAAGTAACTTACAAATAATTGTGCTGTGTGGGGATCAAACCCGTGGCCTTGGCGTAGTAGGCCGGGGTGCTATCCACTACGCCATCGGGCCAGTCAAATGTGTCATGTGTTTGCGTGTGTCGGGAGTTTAGTTCGTTATTCAATTATCGAGATGAGGCCAAAGTCACCTAGGTTTAGGGATTTGTTATAAAATATGTACACCAGAGGTTTATACAGCGAAACTATAATAGCTTTGTTTTTGAACCAAACAAAACAAAAACGATCGAAACTGTTCAGTTATTAATCTAATGTTACTAATTATCCAAAATAGAATTCAGTCAGGAGCGTAGGTGTTGCTTTGTTAAAAAACTATCGAATTATACTGCTTGAAAACAAAATAAATTTTAAGTAAAAATAAATTAAATTTGAAAATTTACAAGGAAGTGTTTTAGATCTAAATTTATACAAAATTTCCATGAATTCTTCTGCTTTTGTGTTTGATAAGGGCACTTCCTTGTTAAGGATTGAATAAAAACTTATGCCGCGGGCAGGAATCAGACATGAGATATTCTCTCGTGCATCGAGACCGGCCATAAGCTTCGACGAATACGTGCTTTCATCCCAGATTTAGAAACTTTCATCCCCTCTATAAAAAAACTACGTTCTATTTGTACATAAGTTACCTCCCAATGATAAACTTCAAATAGGTTTTTGTGAATAGCATACGACTAATCAATTTGTAATTTTATATTTTTGCTAAATAATTTAAAAAAATAGTGCGCGCATTGAGACCCTAAATAAAAATAAAAATAATTTAAATTTAAAACGTGAATATCTGCAGCCAATTAAACGCATAATTACTTGAGATAAGACACTTTTCATTAAAATACTGCCTAGTATTTGATTATTTATGTTTAAAAGGCTATAAGGCTTTATCTATGTAGGTGTAGTGTAGAATATATTAAGTCCGTGTAATAAAAAGTAGTGTATTACTTTGGGCGGCGCGGCGGCGGGATGCGGCGCGAGGTCGAGCGCGCCGGCCATGAGGCAGGCGGCGGCGGCGGCGAGGCGGCGCGCGTGCGCGCGGTACAGCGCCACCACGCGCACGCCCAGCCGGTTGCACGGGTTCATCCACGCGTTGATCGCCGGCGCCGCCGTGCTCAGCAGGTTCCAGTCCAGTCTGCACGATGCAACAACAACCACAATCTATTTAAAAGTTAATAATAGATGATAATAGCCCTCGGGACAATGTAAGGATTCTTCCGATACAATTCACATTCGAATCTGTACAGTGGTTAACGAGTTTCAGTCCCTTAAAGAATCGCACACATATACATTCATACATGAACTCTAAAAACATTACACTTCTTTTTTGGTTGGGTAGTCGTGTAAAAATTGTATATGTGCCTTTTTTCTGTGACTGGTTGAAAATGTCTATGTCAAAGTTTAGCGACTACGTTTAGGCACATCGTCTGCCGCCATCTGCAATTATACGAGTGTTTCTTCCAATTATTGTGCTTAACAAAATTATAGCAAATCGGAAGAGTGATCGATCTACACCCTGGGAAAGATGGTAAGCGTCAAAACTAAAAATGGCATCATAAAAAGACCTATTATCAAACTATCACCTTTGCCTATAAAGGAAGATGTAAGGCCAGACAATCAAGAAGTCGACAGCCCTAAACAGAAAAGATCAGCAAAAAAGGAAAACATCTGTTCGAGCCTCAAAACAATGATGGTCATATTGCTAACAATGTTTCTTGTATTACCGGCACAATGTTCGCTTAATATCGCCCAGCTAAGCAGCAATCAGAGTATCTATCTCGACAAGATTTCGGATATGCATCTGAAACGAAACGAATGGAAGCTTATTGTATATTATAATATGCAACCCTACTGGGAAGGCACAAAACATTAACTAAATGTCTCAACAGTCTTGACAACATGTGTGAAAAATCTGAAAAACAACACTTATGCGAAGTCATCATGTTACAACTACGTCACGGCTACAAGGAACTCGACATCTACAATCATATGTTACTCGGTCAGCAGATTCGCGGCCCGCATCTACGGGCCCGCCGGGGACTTATCAATGGCATAGGCAACATAGCACGATCACTATTCGGTGTACTGGATGATCAATTTGCCGATCAATATCAGAAAGATATCGGATTACTTCGGATGAATCAGAAGCACATGGCATCATTATGGCGAAACCAAACCTCTATTGTAGAAGCCCAGCATAACTTACTACAGAGAGTTGAAGAAACCATGGATCAGCAACACAAACAGATCAACAGAAATCTCAATAAATTAGATCAAATGGCTTACACAGCAAATGAAAATATTCAAAATAACCTCAACAACAACAACTTCGCATTATCAGCAATCATAGCGAACACTATTCTATAAAATCTGCGAAACATCCAGAACTACCTTCTCGATACTCTAACTGATCTACACTATGGGTCATTCAATATTCATCTTATCAGCCCAGAACAGTTTCGAAATGAGTTAAACATCATATCTGGTCAGTTGACAAAAGATCTTTCTCTTCCGATTACCGACTTAGTCACTGATCTACCGAAGCTCTATCATATGTTGAAAATCAAGGCAAAAATGACCACTCAGTACTTTATTTTCGAAATAAAGATTCCTCTGGTAGCTAGAGATAACTTTGAGATATACCACCTGATACCTACTCATCATAAAGTGAACAACAGTATGATCAACATTATACCTATATCAGAATATATAGCAATGAACATGCAACAGGATGCATACTTTCCTATGACACAAGCCGATCTACTACGGTGCGAGTGGTGCGACCGATACGATGACGTCACCTATGTGTGTCCATTACAAAAACCAGTATATTATATGACATCAGACAAAAGTTTATGCATCATGAATGACGTAACAAAACAATGTGCAATCAATATTAAACCTAGCACCACGTGGACAGAACTACATTCAGTAAACACGCATCTTTTCTCATGTTCAATGGACAATGTAATATTCGAATCATATGTGGGAATCAAGTTACGTCCGAACAGCTGACTAGAAATGGAATTATCAGTTTAACGGGCCTACTTCCATGAAGTGAGGTGAAAACGAGCTACGAGAATGCATTTTATACATATTCTAAGGAACATCACTGTCAACAAAATTTTGTTTTTTATTCTTCAAGATATGAGGAATAAGCCAGGGCAGCGCAAAATCTCATTTTATATTTAATAACGGAGAAATTAAAATTTGAAGTTACCTCTATTTTTCAGTGATGAAGCGTGGCGTAAGAGATTTCTTCCGCCAGTGCTAATCGAACTGTATTGATCTTAGTATGATTATTAATGGCAATTTCACGTTGAACCCGCCCGGGCGGCTATTTTTTGACAAAACAACTTAGTTATTAAGAAATTTAGCAAAACACTTACTGTTTCCGGCTGCTTTCCTTGGGAGTAAAAGGTTTTTGTTTTGATGTGTTTCCTCTGCTGTCAAAACTGACGTGGAATTGATCATAGATAAACGGAATATGATGCAGACGCGACACACTGTACATTTGTTCGATATTTTGACCGTGAAAAATTATTGTTGCTAGAATTTTGCCGTAAAATATATCAACTATCTACAACAACGGCATTCTATCCGCTATGGATAATTATGCCAATGTCAATACTACGTTGATTGGTACATCGAACGAAACGCAAAATATGAACCGATTAGACGTAGGTATTAAAAATATTTTTACGATCAAATAATAGGATGACGTGGTTGTTAGTGCAGTGCAGATTAGTATGAAGTAGTAAGGTTCGATTTATATGCAACACTAGACGGCGACACGGCGGCACAAAAGCAGTTTTTTAACCGCGGCGGAAATTTTTAAATGTATATATGGAGCGCTGCGCATACGGTCACCACCAACCACAGTTTTAGGACAAATTATAAGAAAGCAAGTATTAGTACATTGTTGTCGAGGTATGGAAAATAAGACTTTGCTGGACGAGTATAGTTTGAAGTCCGAGCCGCAGGCTCGGACTTCAATTATACAAGTCAAGCAAATTAATTTTCCCCGAGGCTTACATAGTGCTTTTCTCAAAAAAAGGCTAGGAAATGAAAGATTGTACTTCTTATAAAAGTTAGCTAGCGACCACAACACAACGAAACAAATAAAAATTTACAATTTTCCCACCAATTGTAATTTTTTAAAATAAATTCGCCTGTAAGGCACAGTATTACGTAATATTCTGCCATACTAAATGTTTAGTTCATTCTTTTCTTTTTTAATTCTGGACAGGCAAGGGTCTTCACATCATACAGCCTCGTCTTTAGTTACCTGTGTCATACAAAATTACGTTCCGTTTCTATGAGAGTCATCGAGATAATTTTGAAATCAAATTATGTGGGTTTAGCGAATAACAAATTTATCTTAATGGACACCAGCAAAGGATTTCCATACATCTTTGCTGGCGTGATCTGAGACGTGACAAACAATGTGAAACTTCGCGGTTTCTTTTTTTGAAAGAAATGAACACATTTCCTAGCATGTTTGAGAAAAATAATTATGTACATGTACTTACGTACATACATACATACACATATCACGCCCATATCTCTTGAAACTTGCGTACCTAGTATACAAAAGTATAATTTATGTAGTAAAAGATTTTTTTCAGATTTCAATTCAAGAGTGGGATCAATTGATTCGGAAGGTTTTTAGTGTTATGGGGTAGAAAGGTTCTAGAGTGGCACTGGGTCAAGATGTTCATGCTAGGGTAACACTGGGTTGAAAGGTTCTAGACTTATACCTAGCTGGAAAGTCCTAGAGTGTCACCGAACAAAATGCCAATACTAATGTTAAAATGAATTTCCAGGTAGGTACTTATCATTTCGGGAAGGTCGAGGGTATCATATTAAAGGTTGTAGTCACCCTGGTTCGTTGGTAACACCGAAATATACCAAACATTGTATAGGGCTATAAATCCCTTTTCTAAAAATACCAATTTCAAGACCAAAAATTATAGGATTATCCAGATAGGAATGGATTAAAAACCTTAGTCAAACAAACAATTAGAAGCACCTTCGATTTTAATTTTTCTTAGTTACTTTAATAGATACCACCAAAATGTATGATAATTTTTAACTATGAAGCAATTCAACTGGTGTCGGTGATTAAAGGAAAAAGATTGTAAAAGGTGTTCGAAGGTATGAAATTTTTAAGGCATGCGGCTCTGTGTTTGTCTGATGGTCAACAAATATTGTTCAAAAACTAATGAACGGTGCGAGAATGCGACCGTTATTTTATATATTATCATATCATAATATCATACTCGAATATATAATGGCCGTCGCTAATTGGTTTTTGCTATTTATATTTTGAACTTACATCTATGTATACTGATTTATGCAATAAACGTTTAAAATTGAAATTTAACAGTATTAGTTGCGCTTAAGGTGCACGCAATGACGAAAATGACAAAGAAATATCCAAAAAAAGTGTCTTAATGTCGATGTTCGCAAAAAAATGTACAATACCAGGATGGACAAAAACGAAACAAAAATATGTTCGCGCAAAGTGCGTAACATGATACTGACTACTTGCATTTTTAAACCTGAACTAATAAGTTGGCTTTATTTAGTTTAATGACTTTGCTTCTTCTGAAATAACGTAAAACTAAAAAGTTGTAAATATGATTTGAGATGTTATGAAGATAAGTGTTTTGTGAACTGATTAAGCCCTTATTTTTAGACCAATTCTTTTCATGTACTGAAAGTGGAAGAATAACAAACAAACATACAGTACAGTTTATACAGTTCATAATTAATATGGATACTATGCGTTCAGCTAAGTCATGGCGAATGGTTCAGCTTATTCCAAAATATGGTCCTTATGAATAATGTAGGTTAATATTCCTTCCAAGTTATAATATCAACTTTGTGAGTAGTCCACCGAGAATCGAACCGGGAACCTTAGCGCCGCAGGCAGTCGCACTACCATTAGTCGTCAAGTATTGTATCAGTACCAGTTAGACTAACATTATATGAAATGGTGACACCTCTATAATATACTCTTTGACATGACTTCCGAATTTCATTTGAATTTCGTTCCTTCCGGCGAAGTAGGACTCGTGGAGATTGCGTCATAAAAGGAACAGACTTTACTATATACTCACACAGACAGCAGAGCAATGCAATAAATATCGAAGCAGATTTTTACAAATTAACATACCACCTATAAATGATATAATCAACTTACCAATATCTATCAGCAACGAAAGCAGTCTTACCGACCAAATGAAATCCAAAAATCACACATACTATCATCAGCGAATAAAGGAAATCGGTACACTGATACAACAGATGAAAAACAGTGAAAATGAGGATGTTCTAAGTGACCGACTCTCAACTCATGACGTCTCTCAATACAGTTTGATAAGTACAATAACCATAATAACCATATGTGTGGCTCTCGTCTGGACATGGCTAAGAAGACGAATGAGAACATCGAGCAATATCAGCGCACCAAGTTCATGTCCCTCTGCGCCTCGCCTCCGCCCGCCGCCGCCGGTGAAGCCCGCGCGCGCGCAGAAGCCAGCAACAGATCACCCTCTACCGCACGCAATGAGCTCTTGGCAACAAGCCGCCATTGAACGCGCTTATTCAGCTTCACGCGTGGACTTATCTGATAAAGACAACATTAACAAGCGCCGAGCGAGCTTAGTGGATAAATCAACCTCACATAGTTTTAGAAATCATTTTAGTGTATAAGTAAATCAAATATTTAAGGTGAAATGTAACTTACTTAAGAATTCATCATCAATTGCTTTTCTTCATCCCATTATCATTATTTTGTAAATCATTCATCATCATCATATCAGATCCCTACTCTCACCCTTCTCCCCTCCTGGAACATGTACGATCCACAATATCGTACATTTTCTATCATCAGCATTTTACGTGAATTGGCCGAATTCAGGTCAACGCACGTCAGTACTCAAACATCAGCCACCGCGCTTACTAATTAGCAAATTATCATAAATTAATTATTATCAATAAACTTTATAAATCATCAGAATATCAGAACTATCATTTAAAGTTTGTACTCCTCGTACAATCTCACTTACCTAGTGTAGTCAATTTTCCTAGTGATGGGCGTCCTCGGCGGCGCGGCGAAGTTGAACCACACGACCTTGAGGTCGACGGAGCAGGAGGACGTGTTCCCGGCGGGCTGCGTGAGCGCGGCCGGCGGCCTGGCTTCGCCCTCCGCTGCCGGCTCCGGGGGCGCCTCCGGGGGCGGCGGCGCAGAACCCAGGTTCGGCGTACTCGGCTTTGAGCTCGAATCTTTCTTGCGGAACAAGTCTTCGAACCCTAAAAAAAGATACGCATGAAAGCTCTGAACTACTCGTGATTCGATCAAAATATAAATACGTCCCCAGTTCCAAACCTGAAGTTCTAGATCGCCTATCCCGTTCCTCGGAGCGCACGGACGCCCTGGCGCTGTCGGGCTCCTTGGGCGTGCCGGGGGCGGGGGCGGCGGCGGACGCGGGGGCGGGGGCGGGGCCGGGGGGCGCGGGGGTGCGCTCCTCGCCCACCTTCTGCTGCGAGTGGCGCGACACCTTCACGCCGACGCCCTCCAGACCGCACTCGAACATTATGTAACCGATCGCGTTCTCTTTCTGGCTCTCTGTTGTGCCGTTTTGACCGTTCTGAAAAATCATCGTAAATGTTACCATAAACTTACAACCAAATCAGACTTTTCTACTCAAAGAGTATATTATAGAGGTGTCACCATTCCATATAATGTTAGTCTAACTGGTACTGATACAATACTTGACGACTAATGGTAGTGCGACTGCCTGCGGCGCTAAGGTTCCGGGTTCGATTCTCGGTGGACTACTCACAAAGTTGATATTATAACTTGGAAGGAATATTAACCTACATTATATCGTAAGGACCATATTTTGGAATAAGCTGAACCATTCACCAAGACTTAGCTGAACGCATAGTATCCATATTAATTATGAACTGTATAAACTGTACTGTATGTTTGTTTGTTATTCTTCCACTTTCAGTACATGAAAAGAATTGGTCTAAAAATAAGGGCTTAATCAGTTCACAAAACACTTATCTTCATAACATCTCAAATCATATTTACAACTTTTTAGTTTAACGTTATTACAGAAGAAGCAAAGTCATTAAACTAAATAAAGCCAACTTATTAGTTCAGGTTTAAAAATGCAAGTGGTCAGTATCATGTTACGCACTTTGCGCGAACATATTTTTGTTTCGTTTTTGTCCATCCTGGTATTGTACATTTTTTTGCGAACTTCGACATTAAGTAACTTTTTTTGGATATTTCTTTGTCATTTTCGTCATTGCGTGCACCTTAAGCGCAACTAATACTGTTAAATTTCAATTTCAATTTTGAACGTTTATTGCATAAATCAGTACTACTATATAATCAGTAATACTAGATGTAACCGGCACTGCATCGCTCAAGCGCCAACTTACTGTGAGATATTTCTCAAACGCACAACCAATGTCCATTCCATAGTTACTACTCTGTTCTAATAATTAAGTATATTGTTAGTTTGGTATTAAGCTGATATCTTGTTATCTATAGGTGGAGACTTATTATTAGCATTTGTATATTTATAATTATTATTGTATTTTTATATTTAGCTGTTAGTCTTCCTAAGAATAATAAAATAAAATAAAATAAAATAAAAAGTAAGTTCAAAATATAAATAGCAAAAACCAATTAGCAACGGCCATTATATATTCGAGTATGATATTATGATATGATAATATATAAAATAGCGGTCGCATTCTCGCACCGTTCATTAGTTTTTGAACAATATTTGTTGACCATCAGACAAACACAGAGCCGCATGCCTTAAAAATTTCATACCTTCGAACACCTTTTACAATCTTTTTCCTTTAATCACCGACACCAGTTGAATTGCTTCATAGTTAAAAATTATCATACATTTTGGTGGTATCTATTAAAGTAACTAAGAAAAATTAAAATCGAAGGTGCTTCTAATTGTTTGTTTGACTAAGGTTTTTAATCCATTCCTATCTGGATAATCCTATAACTTTTGGTCTTGAAATTAGTATTTTTAGAAAAGGGATTTATAGCCCTATACAATGTTTGGTATATTTCGGTGTTCGGTGTTAACCAGGGTGACCACAACCTTTAATATAATGATACCCTCGACCTTCCCGAAATGATAAGTACCTGGAAATTAATTTTAACATTAGTATTGGCATTTTGTTCGGTGACACTCTAGGACTTTCCAGCTAGGTATAAGTCTAGAACCTTTCAACCCAGTGTTACCCTAGCATGAACATCTTGACCCAGTGCCACTCTAGAACCTTTCTACCCCATAACACTAAAAACCTTCCGAATCAATTGATCCCACTCTTGAACTGAAATCTGACAAAAATCTTTTACTACATAAATAATACCTTTGTATACTCGGTACGCAAGTTTCAAGAGATATGGGCGTGATATGTGTATGTATGTATGTACGTAAGTACATGTACATAATTATTTTTCTCAAACATGCTAGGAAATGTGTTCATTTCTTTCAAAAAAAGAAACCGCGAAGTTTCAAATTGTTTGTCACGTCTCAGATCACGCCAGCAAAGTTGTATGGAAATCCTTTGCTGGTGTCCATTAAGATAAATTCGTTATACGCTAAACCCACATAATTTGATTTCAAAATTATCTCGATGACTCTCATAGAAACGGAACGTAATTTTGTATGAAACAGGTAACTAAAGACGAGGCTGTATGATGTGAAGACCTTTGCCTGTCCAGAATTAAAAAAGAAAAGAATGAACTAAACATTTAGTATGGCTGAATATTACGTAATACTGTGCCTTACAGGCGAATTTATTTTAAAAAATTACAATTGGTGGGAAAATTGTAAATTTTTATTTGTTTCGTTGTGTTGTGGTCGCTAGCTAACTTTTATAAGAAGTACAATCTTTCATTTCCTAGCCTTTTTTTGAGAAAAGCACTATGTAAGCCTCGGGGAAAATTACTTTGCTTGACTTGTATAATTGAAGTCCTCGCCTGCGGCTCGGACTTCAAACTATACTCGTCCAGCAAAGTCTTATTTTCCATACCTCGACAACAATGTACTAATACTTGCTTTCTTATAATTTGTCCTAAAACTGTGGTTGGTGGTGACCGTATGCGCAGCGCTCCATATATACATTTAAAAATTTCCGCCGCGGTTAAAAACTGCTTTTGTGCCGCCGTGTCGCCGTCTAGTGTTGCATATAAATCTAACCTTACTACTTCATACTAATCTGCACTAACAACCACGTCATCCTATTATTTGATCGTAAAAATATTTTTAATACCTACGTCTAATCGGTTCATATTTTGCGTTTCGTTCGATGTACCAATCAACGTAGTATTGACATTGGCAAAATTATCCATAGCGGATAGAATGCCGTTGTTGTAGATAGTTGATATATTTTACGGCAAAATTCTAGCTACAATAATTTTTCACGGTCAAAATATCGAACAAATGTACAGTGTGTCGCGTCTGCATCATATTCCGTTTATCTATGATCAATTCCACGTCAGTTTTGACAGCAGAGGAAACACATCAAAACAAAAACCTTTTACTCCCAAGGAAAGCAGCCGGAAACAGTAAGTGTTTTGCTAAATTTCTTAATAACTAAGTTGTTTTGTAAAAAAATAGCCGCCCGGGTTCAACGTGAAATTGCCATTAATAATCATACTAAGATCAATACAGTTCGTAATCGAACTGTATTGATCTTAGTATGATTATTAATGCACTGGCGGAAGAAATCTCTTACGCCACGCTTCATCACTGAAAAATAGAGGTAACTTCAAATTTTAATTTCTCCGTTATTAAATATAAAATGAGATTTTGCGCTGCCCTGGCTTATTCCTCATATCTTGAAGAATAAAAAACAAAATTTTGTTGACAGTGATGTTCCTTAGAATATGTATAAAATGCATTCTCGTAGCTCGTTTGCACCTCACTTCATGGAAGTAGGCCCGTTAACCTGAAACTTCTAAAAAGTATCAGTATGTTTACCGTAGTTTCTTCAGCAGGCGGCTCTTGGCGCGCGAAGGTGAAGGAAACCTTCGAGTAGTGGCTGGGGATGCCCGTGATGGTCGCGTCCTTCAGCTGGCACGCCTCGTTGCGGATGCGCCGCAGCTGCCCGTGCACTTTGCCTGGTATTGCAAATAATGATTAGTAAGTCAATCAAGTGGTGGTAACTTAAATTTTACCATCAATGTTATGCTGGTGCTTTATCTTTTGACTGACCAATATTGAGCGAGAAGGCGATGTCCTCGGCCTGGTGCTGCGCGGACTCGATGTAGACGGGCTCGCCGAGGTCGGGCGGCCGGCGCGCGCCGCCGCCCAGCAGCCGCGCGCCCTTCATGATGCCGAACGACTTCTTGGTGGCGAGCGCGCGCAGCGGCGGCCGGTAGTACAGCTGCACGCGCTCCACCGCGCGCCGCCGCAGCGCCAGCTCGCCCGACACGCCCTCCACGCTCACGCCGAACAGCGACACGCACGTCAGGTCCTGGATGTTGTCCAGCGCGGAGAACGAGATCGTGTCCTCCACCACCGCCGACTGCAGCATGAGCACGTCCACGCGCGGCACGCCCAGCGTCAGCGACACCCGCGACACCACCGTCTCCTCGTAGGCGTTGGTGCGCGGGATGGTGGCCAGCTCGCAGGCCGCGTCCCCCGCCCCCGCCCCCGCCCCGGCCCCCGCGCCCTCGCGCGCCAGCATCTGCGGCAGCCAGTTGAGCACGTAGCGCTTCTGCTTGAGCACGTTGGCGGCGCGCACCGACGAGATGCACAGCAGGCGCAGGTGCGTGAGCACGGTGGCCGGGTGCACGTTGGCCAGCACCGGCGTCAGCGACTCCACAAAGCGCTGAGCGCTTTCCAGCACGAGCGGGGTGAGCACGGCGTCCACAGAGCCGCGCAGCCGCACGGACACACCGACCACCGAGTCGCTGGTGGAGTGCGGTTCCCCCGCCCCCTCCCCCTCGGCCGGCCCCGCGCCCGCCTCCGCGCCGTCCCCGGGCTGCGGCGCGTCCCACCAGCTCGCGGGGTACGGGTGCGCGCGCACCACCGAGTTGAAGTTTGGCATCGGCAGCGACCCGTGACCGCTACTGTTCTGACTTTCCTTTTTTGAGATGAGTCGAAGAACGTTTCCTTTGCCGATGGGTTCGAAGTTCGGAAGGTACCTGTTCATAACAGATGAAGATTTTGATTAATACTCTATTCTAGATGAAACTTACTTATTTGAATCAAGCAAGGAATTTAAATTAAAAAAGAAATGTTTACCTCTGTCCGACGTAGAGGAGCGTGCCGTCGTCTACGCGCCGGAAGAGCGGCAGCGTGAAGGCGTCGCCGCCGCTCGGCAGCGAGCACGAGCCCCAGTTGCTGCACCGGTACTGCTGCAGGTTGTGCATGTAGCTCGCCATCAGCAGCGGCGACTCCACGATCGGCTTGTTGGTCTGCATGTGCAGGTTCACCAGCGTCATGTCCTCCTGCGAGGATATCGCCGAGATGAACGACGTGGAGGACACGGAGCCGCTCTCCGAGTCGGGCTGCACGCCGCCCGACAGGTTGCTGATCGAGTCCGGCTGCTGCGGCTTCTTCTGTGCCGGCACCGTCCAGCACCGCTCACTCGCCGTCTCGTTCATACCGAAACTTCTCTCTCTAGTATTGCTGTGTCGACTGCCGAAGGAATGTTTGAGGCTAGAGGAGCGACTCGGGAACATGTCCTCGTCAGCCGAGAAGAATGCCTCGCTCTGGTTCTCGCTGGTGATAGACATGGTGCGGCGCACCTCGGGCGGCACGCGGTCGTCGCCCGGCGGCTGCGAGTCCAGCGAGTAGTGCGACTCGGACACCGCCACCGGCCGCGCCGGCGCCACACGCGGCATGAACGGGTCCTCCACCGGCGCTCGGCGCGAGCCCTCTTTCAGGGCACAGCTGAGCGCCAGCCGCGAGTCCGACACGCTGCTCTCGAGAGCGGGCACACACAGCACCGCCTTGTTCAGCTTCGAGTCGCTGTCGATCTTGCCGGAGCCGAGCAGCGCGGACGAGTCTACAAGGCGCGCGTATGGCACATCAGTGCGCGCGGGCGCGGGCGCGGCAGCCGGCTTGCCCGCTGACGTGTAGGATGCGCGGCGCGCGGCGTGCGGGGGCGCGGTGCCGGGCGGAGGGGGCGCGGGCGCTCGAGGAGTGCGGGACAGGGGGTCGGGGCGCGGCGTGTGCAGGCGGACGTGGCGCCCGTACGGGGGCGTGTGGAACACCAGCTGCCCCGGATGCAGCAAGCTCTGCCCGTAGCCGAACTCGCCGGGCGCGCCATCGATCACGTGGAACGACGCGACGTTCACTCCCTCGGCGAGGTCGGTGCCGCACGGCTTCAGGAAGCCGGGACCGTTTCTGTTGGAACCGAAAAACGCGCATCCACCGACGCAGCCACACAAGCCGTTCTTCCCTGTATTTGGCCAAAGGAACCACAGCCTTCTCGTTTTTTCGTCGTGGAGTTTGATGAATTTGTGCTGCACCATATGAAGATTCTTTGGCGTCTGCGGGAGCGCTTCATTTGCCTCGATCAGTACCGGTCCGAAAGCGACAGTGCCGACGCCAAGCCATGTTTCATTATCGTTGATTCTATTCTGACTGCCGACACTACTACCGGAGTGATGATGTTGACTGTTGCTGGTGGCTTGCATGTTCGTCTGCGTGTAGAGCGCGAGCCGCACGGCGGGCAGCAGCGCGGCGACCCCCGCGGCCGCGCCGGCGCCGTGCAGGTTGCAGAACGTGAGCCGCGCGGGCGACACCCACGTCTGCAGCGCCGTGTTGCCGTCCGCCACGTACAGGTCTACCAGGTCCACCGCCACTCGGATCATGCGGTACTTGATCTCGTTCGGCGTCGGGCACCGGTACTTCTGCGTCAGATCCGTCTCCGGGCACTGCACATCGATCAACCCGTGGTGGCATAACTTGGCGGGGTTCGGTGGACTTAGCTCGTTTTCGTCGTCACATACGAGCAAGAAAAACGTCTCGAGAGATGAGACGATCTGATAAAGCTGTGGCAGGGTGAGTCTTCCGGTCAGCTGGCCTAGCTGCAGCTCCATCATCCACGCGTACTCGATGGTGTCTTCCTCGATGCTCCTCTCGGCGTCGCTGAAGAAACCGTGACCGCGCAGTTGAAACGACGACAACATTAGATGTCCCTGGTATAGCGCCCCAGAATTGTTCGGATTCGTTCGGGATAAGTTGTTGGCAGATACTAAAATCGACGGGCTAAGTAGGAGTTGGAGTTTGGTTTCTTTGAACGACTTGTCCATTTCGAAGCCAAACCTTTCGATGAGCACGATCGGACAGGGCGGCTCGTTCTCGCTACAGTTCTTGACGAGATGCGCCTGTATGTCGTGTAATGTGATCGAAACCGTCACGTCTAACGGCCGAGCGCGTCTCGTATCAAACATGTCAGATTCCGTCGAACCTTCTGAAGTTTCTTGTACTACTCCTGGGGCTCCACCATCTAGTTTCCCACCGTTTTCACCTTGCCAGTAATAAGCGTCCAAGTTAGGAGTCTTCTGCATATCTGTGAACGATTGATCCTCGCCGAATATGTTTTCTAGGAGATTCATGAAGCTGGTGATGATGGTTCCGTAAGCGAGCAATATCGAAGGTCCGACTTCGAGTTCGACGCTCACTTTGTCCGGAGGGAGATTCGTCCGATCAAACTTGGTTCCGTCGTTAGCCCAGTTCAGCTGCGGCTGCTTTCTCATTCGCGGTATCCTCATCGGCGAGAGCAAGATCTCCTCTTTTTCAGGCGTGGTGATGTCGGCCTGCGGCTCGGGCCCCAGCGGCGGAATGGGGTGGTACGTGTAGCGCACGCTCAGCGCGATAATGGGCACAGACCAACAATCCACCCAGCCTTGCGACTTTACGCATTTTCTACGCCACTTCGACGCTTTGAAACGACAAGGCACTAGTTTCATGTTTTTGTCCAGAGACAATAGCAGTAGTCTTGATGTATTAACTTCCGGTAGATACAAACTCATGTCAACAGCTTCACCTTGAACCCAGATTTTTAAAGGAATCGTATCGGGTAAAAAGTCTATGAACGGCAAATCGAACGACACATCGAGAAGATCGCCGCAAAATGCTACGTGATTGTTTTCTTGATTTGTTGAGCTGCAGTCTATCCAATTGTATTGATTACTCACTGTCACTACTTCACATTCTTTCAAAAGCAAGGATATCTTCCAAGTGTACGGAACAAAGTGCAAAATGTCCGGGCGGGCTTTACTCGCCCAGTCGTTGACTAAGTCTTGGAAGAATTCGATGTGAGTGTAGACGAAGTGCGCGGTGGCCTTGCAGCCGGTGAGCGAGAGCTGCCAGCACTGGTGGTGGTTCCACACCAGCGGGTAGTGGCACTTCACGTTGAACTCCAGCGTCTCGCTTTCAGCGAAGCTCCTGTACTGCAGACTCGTCGTGGCTTCCAGGTGCAGCAGTTGCCCGGTGATCTTGGTCGTGTATCCGTCCTGCAGCACTATCCACGGTAACGTCATCTCGAGGTACGAACCTGCGCCGATGTTGATGTGCACGGCGTTCGTCTCCTTGTTTTTAGTGAATAAGATGTCTATCGTAGCTTCGTTCAGAGTCGACAATCTGATGTCGAACGATTGCATCTGCCGTCTATCGCCGGGTTTCGGCTGCGGCGTCACCTCCATGTTTTTGTAATCGGGCGGAAAGAAGAACTTGAACAGATGGTCCCTCTGGCGGTCGGCCCAGGGCCCGTAGCTGAAGTCGGTGCCCTTGCCGCACTTGATGTCGACGCCCCAGATGGGCGGCGCGGACTCCACCACGTCGCCGTTGGCCAGCTGCAGCAGCACCGGCCGCTCCGGCACCAGCCCCGGCTCGTCCATGTAGAAGTACACCTCCACGTAGTTGGAGCTCATGACGACAAAGCCCTCGCCCATGTAGCGCGGCGGCTCGTCCACCATCGCAGTGTAGTTGGGGCTCGGCGCGAGCAGCACCTTGCAGTTGTCCGCCTTCGCCTTGACGAAGTGCATCAGGTGGTCGAGGCTGGAGGCGGGCGGCTTGGTGCTGTACACGAGGTGCGCTTCCTCCACCGACACGGACAGCGTGGTGGGCACGAGCCGGTTGCCGAACACGACGCGCGCCGAGCACACGTCCGCCTTGATCACGGGGATGAGGTCGCGCCACGTGCGCGCCAGCGCCGCCTCCGTCACGGCGGCCTCCTGCGCGCGCCGCCGCCGCCGCTTCTCGTTGGCGTCGTTCATGGCGCGCTCGGCGCCGGGCGGCGGGTCCCCCCCGCCCGCGCCCCCACCCCCGCCGCCGCGCATGCACGCTTCCAGACCGAAGGTGCGCTCCAGCTCCGCGTACAGGTCACTGCGGTTGTACACGTGCAGCTCGAACCCGTTCAGCACTATCGATAACCGCGTGTCCGAGTGAGATAGATCTGAAACCACAATACTCAATGAGCATACATGCTTGCTGTACAAATAATCTTCTTTAATAGTATGGTTTACCTACCTTCCGAAACATCTTTAGGTATATAGGAGCGCCACCATCGGAATATCAAATATCCATCTTGAATTCGAAGAGTGTAGTCGTAAGTGATGTACACTATGTCACGGAACATGATCTTGCCAGAGAGAGCATTCAGGGTGATGGATCCTGCATGATAAGTTTAGAAAACAACACATCAATTATCAATATTTTTTCATATAAAGTTTGATTGATAGAAAGTAACAAACTAAAACAGAAAAAGAATTTTGATAATAATTTGTGTTGTTACATCTGGCCACAAGTTTTTGTTTTATAGGAGATATACAGTGCTTATGTTTATGCTACTCAGTCCATCGTACAACCTATGATGTACTGTCTACTCAAATTGACAAAAAAAATATTCTTATAACTTTTTAAGCAATCGCAATCACTTTCACTCATTTTAGGTATTAGACCGGGACTAATACTTAAAATGAGAAAAATATTTTTATTACACTAACTGCCCTTTGGTCCTGTGCAATTAATAGGTAATCATGATGAGCACCACATCATAAATTGGGCAGTGAAGGCCAAAACAAATTAACTTATCACCTTTTCAAATGCCTCTCTGCTTCATCTAATTATGGGATATTTTACTATCAAGCCAACACAAACACAAGGAAACATTATGAATGTGCTCAACTCTGCAACGGTTTCTCTTGCAAATGCTAACATTATGTTGTGGTAAAGTATTGATTGCAAATTTTTTATTGATTATTAAAATTATAAATTTAAATAACTGTTAAGGATAAGTCACAATCTATACTAATAGCAAACTGGCTGACTGACTAACTCATTTATTAACACCTAGCCTTAACTACTAATGCTAGAAACATGAAATTTGGCCATTTGGTTTATTTTACTATATATAACTAAGAAAGGATTTTATGATCTAATATGCTACGATATAATTTTCTGAATTTTTTACTTCTATGGTAAAAAAGGGGTAAAACTTTGGTCTTTAAAGCAATCTTTTTGAACATTTGGGATTCAATTAAGGAACAAAAATAATCAAACACCTAAAGGGGGTAATTTTTTTTTATGGATGTTTGAAGTTTTTAAATGCTTGTTTTAGAACTAGTAATTAATTAGACTAAGAAGAGAAAGTTATAAACATGTGTTTCAGCATTAAAAGTTTGTATGTTATGTGGTAAAAAGACAATAAAAGTTTGTATGAGAATTAGAGCCTTTGAGGCAATTTCTTTTGAATTTTGGGATTTAACTTACCAGCAAAAGTTATCAAATATGCGGTTTAGCATTCTTTAAATTATATGGATATTCATGATTTTAAATGTGATCTGTCTCAAAAATTTCAATATAAACTAATAAGATAAAATAATTAAGTATGTATTTGAAAGTTTTAGTAGGTTTGTTGTGGTGTTTGAAACTGTGGCGGAATGCTAGTTTAATATAATATGTACCAAAATTCTTAGAGTTATGTCAAAGTTTCCTATATAGTTTACCGAGTGATGGTGAATTCAATTTATTTTACAGGTCTTTATTTTGATGAGATCTGATTAAGCTAGCATAACCATGCTCCGTCATTAAGACTTGATCGCAAGATGCACATTATTACTGGCCAAAGCCAACTAAGGGCATACTGATTAGCCATAGCCAATTAGTTGTAATGCAATATCATACCAATCAATCAAACAGCTGATTATATATAAATATCAAATTAACAAGTAAACATGTGTTGTATGAATTACTCACAGTCTTTGTTTTATAATTAGAGAAACACCATAAGGCTGCCCACATACAAATGTAATGCAATGTTGCATCACATACTTATGCTGTAGAAAGTAAAATTATGAGTGGGCAGCCCTAGTGAGCGATTAGTTTCAAGAAAACTGGAATGAAAATACACAACTAGCCCAACTATTCTAGCGTTGGCAGGCCTGTTGAACCGGCCACTTCTGCCATCACTAGTGGCAACGCCTTTTCCATCTGGGCTAACGCAGCTCATCCCTTGCCCACGAATTTTGCTTACTTGATACCAATAACTTCAATTTAATTCAGATTCAAGTACTGTTGATAACACAATGAACAGTAGCCAAGAACAGTAATAAACAAACAAGCCTCACCAATTTTAAAATTATCGTCCTGGAAGTAGAACTTGTTGACGAGACGGGTGAGCAGGAAGCCGAGCAGGCGGCTGTTGTAGTAGGACATGTAGACCACCCAGGCCACCGACGTGCACAGCGCCGCCACCAGCAGGAAGAAGTTGCGGTCCATCGTGATGTCGGCCAGGTCGAGCGTGGTCGCGTTCCACGCCGCCGCCACCGGCCCCAGCTCCGCTCCCATCCCCGCCATCTCCTCGCCCGACGAGTTCCTGCACATCACAACACCCTCTCAGCACATCACACACTCCACCAATCAGGAATCAATCCACTAGGGCGACGCAAAACATTCATACTTACATAGTGCGGGAGCACTTTTGAGACGCGAGCGTTTCTTTTACATTATATTAATTGTATTGCATTCTCGAAAAATGATCGTGTCAATCACAAATCCTTGTGTATTTCGAATAACAATAATCATAATTCCGCAAAATCAATTTGATAACAAGATCACTACAATACATACAGTACAAAGTAGTTTGAGGACGGGATGGAACCGGAATTAAAGAAGAGTCAATATATAAATTCTATGTACATTACGTTTTTACTACGCATATTTTATGAGAATTGAGGATCTTATGCAGTAATGGACAATAAACATTCATAAGTATCGTCTCGCGACCTTTTACCCCAGTCAATCTGCTGTCAAAAGCCAACGACAGTTTACTTTTTTATATGACTAGGAGTCTAGCGTTTTGGTCTATATACAGGTTGTTAGGAAAAGTGTTAGACGACGGTGTGACGATGGATCGATACTTGGAGGATGATGGATGGATGGGCGATGTGGTAGCTAGGCAACAGTTCTGTTTATTTACTGTCTTGAAACGCAAGAGTAGAGTTTCAGAAAGAACCCTGCGAACAATTAAAAAACTTGTCGCTATCAGAATGGGCGCAAGCAATATATTCTGTTCTGAATAATAATTAATTGTAAATTAAAAAAAGCACTGTTTAAATACTTACCGCCGTGTGATTGCCGGCTCCGCCGTGTGATTGCCGGCTTAGAATAGCATCACCCCTGACCCCATTTCTTACCCATGGGTGTCGTAAGAGCCGACTAAGGGACTCGAGGGATGTGTATTGCAATTTTAGGCGATGGGCTGACAAGAAAGAAAGATAAGATAAGATAAGAAAAATATTTATTGACAAAAAAAACACTCAACAAGAAGACACATATTATTGATTTAAAACATATTTGCCAAAAGGAAAAGGCTCAGCCTATGCTGACACGTGCCATGAAGGCGTCGCGCAGCGCTGATTTTCAGCCTCTCCCTGCTCTCTTAGTTAATGGGCGAGAGATATGTACCCAAGCAGAAGGAAGTAACCCCTCCAGCAATAAATAAATCAACAAATATATCACAATCAACAAATATATCACAACCAAAATATAATGATAATCAACCGCAACCACTGGGAGACACACAATTTAACAAAGATACAAACCAAGAAACAAAGACTAACAATAAACCTCTCCCAAGCCGGCTGGTCACCAAGTCTTTTGTGGCAACAACCACAAGAACACCGAGAACTGAAAAATCACAAAACAGAATATACATTGCCACACTAAACTGCAGAACATTACTTAGCCAAGAAAGAGAATTAGAGTTGGAAAATGCTATTAACAAAATTAAATGGGACATAATCGGATTATCGGAGGTCCGAAGAGCGGGCGAAGAAATTAGAGAGGTTAAAAATAAGTATATTCTTTACCAAAAAGGCAAGAATCAGGGTAGCAATGGTGTCGGCTTCATCGTTAATTTAGAGTTGAAGGAAAATGTTCTTGGCTTCAATGGAATATCTGATAGAATAGCCATCTTGAAGATACAACTCCCAGGGTACGACAAGCCATGGACCATCATCCAAGTATATGCCCCTCATGAACTTAAGAACAAAGATGACAAGGATCAATTTTACATAGACCTCACAAATACTCTACACGAGTCCTGCAAAAGTAACGAAAACCTAATAATAATGGGAGACTTCAATAGTCAGATTGGTGATCGAATACAAAGTGAAAATAGCATCATAGGAAAGTTCAGCACTGGAGAAAGAAATGACAATGGCGAAAGACTAATTAATTTCTCACAAGAAAACAATCTAGCCATAATGAACACATTTTTCAAAAAACGTTACAACAAAAAATGGACTTGGGCATCACCTGATGGAAAAACACACAACGAAATTGATTTTGTTCTCTCGAATAGACCGAAACACTTCCTTGATGTTAACACCTTAAATAACTTCAACTTCCAATCAGATCACAGGCTACTTAGGTGTGCTCTCAAATGTACGGAACCGAAAAAAAGTAGGAAATTCGCCTCAACCATAAAAGCCAACAACATACCAACACCAATTCCTGAAACCATGCTCAATGAACTGAAGTCAGCATTACTACAAACACAACTAAACACAACAGCTAAACCACAAAATAAATACAACCAAATTGAAAAAGAACTCCAGAACTTTGCAGACAAACTCAAGCCAATACAATCAAAAAAAGACAATATTGGGGAAGAAGCTCGTAAATTACTGGAATACAGGAAAGACCTGATGAAAGAAAGGTCTAAGAACAAAAAAGAAATAGCGAACATCAGCAAATCAATTAACGTAAACATCAGAAAACATAGAAAACAGATAAGAATCAAGACTATTTCGAAACACATAGCAAGAACTGGAGGAATAAAAAAAGCACAAAAAGAACTCAGGCAAGACAAAAATTGGATTCCAAATCTAGTTGACAAAACAGGAAAACCAAACGCTAATAGATCAAATATCCTCTGTACAGCTACAGAATACTATAGAGACCTATACAATGACAAGGATACAAAGTGCTCAACCAACCCGAGAAAACCTGTAGACGAAGATATTCCACCTATAATACCCAGTGAGGTGAGAAGAGCCATTATGACACAAAAAAACGACAAGTCACCAGGCGAAGACAAGATCTCCAATGAACTCCTGAAAGAAACCGTGGATATTATCGTTCCAATCCTTACTACTATGTATGAAGAAATACTAAGGAATGAAGAAATTCCTAAGCAGTGGACACAATCAACTATAATACTTTTACATAAGAAGGGAGACAAAAACCAAATTGGAAACTATCGCCCAATCAGCCTAATGTCCAACCTTTACAAAGTGTTCTCTAAGGTTATTCTCAATAGAATAACCGAACAACTGGATCTGAACCAGCCTATGGAGCAGGCAGGCTTTAGAAGATACTTTTCTACCATAGACCACATCCACGTAATCAAACAACTTCTAGAAAAATGTAATGAGTACAATATAAACTATTACATTGGGTTTGTGGACTACAACAAAGCATTTGATTCCATTAAACATGCCAGCTTGTGGGAAGCTCTCCAAAAGCAAGGCATAAATAACAAATACATAAGAATAATTCAGGAGATCTATGAAAATAGTACTGCGAAAATAAGATTAGAAAAGGATGGTGATATATTCCACATAAAGAAAGGGGTACGCCAAGGAGACCCCCTATCTCCAAAACTGTTTTCGGCCCTCCTAGAAAACATCTTTAGAAAACTGCATTGGGATGATTTTGGGATAAACATAAACGGCCGGAAAATTAATCACTTAAGATTTGCAGACGACCTAATACTAATATCCGAGATTCCTGCACACTTGCAGGAAATGCTACAGCAGCTGGCTACACAAAGTAGAACTACAGGCCTAACCATGAACACTAGCAAAACAAAACTAATGACCAACAAGAACAAAGTACCGATCTTGGTAGATAACAGGAATATCGATTATGTAGATGAATACATTTACCTAGGACAAACTATCTCCCCTAAAGATCAAATGAACAAAGAGGTACAACAAAGAATATCATCTGGCTGGAAACGATACTGGTCGCTTAGGGAAGTAATGAAAGACAAATGCTTTCCTGTTTCAGCCAAATCCAAATTGTTTAACTCATGTGTTCTGCCATGTATAACATATGGCTGTCAGACATGGTCACTAACAAAAAATAACATGGAAAAATTTAAAGTATGCCAAAACAGCATGGAAAGGAGCATTCTAAATATAAAACTAAAAGATAAAGTAAGACTCACTGCCATCAGGAAAAAAACCAAGGTCAAAGACATCTCGAAGCACATTAGAAGAATGAAATGGCGATGGGCAGGGCACATGATGAGAGAGAAAATAGAAAAATGGACCAAAGATGTGACAGAGTGGTACCCTCGGAACGGAGTGAGAAAGAGAGGAAGACCAATAAAAAGATGGGAGGATGAATTAAAAGAAATAGCGGGGAACCTTTGGCAAAGGAATGCAAAAGAGAGAAACAAGTGGAAAGATATGGAGGAGGCCTTTGTCGTGAGACAAGCAAACAAATAAGAAAAAATATAAATAATTAATAAAATAAATATTATAACTAAATAATTTATTTAAGATAAAATGTTATGCAATTAAAAATTATTGTTTGAATAAAGGCTAATTGAATTGAATTGAATTGAGAAGGAAGTAACAAATACCTTGATTAAAAAACATTACATAAAAGAAAAAGAAAAACAGAAAGTGTGTGTGTGTGTGTGTGTGTGTGTGTGTGTGTGTGTGTGTGTGTGCGCGTGTGTGTGCGTGTGTGTGCGTGTGTGTGCGTGTGTGAGTAAGTTTGTGTGATATGTAATATGACGCAACATAGTGCTATTGGGGAGCGTTACTCATTATAGATTTTAAACTGATTATATTTTTATATGAATGCTTCAAATCTTGTGTTGCCTTTTGTTTAGCTAAAAGATAGGCTTTGTATTTGGTTTTAAAACAATATGAACTCATTTTGTTCCGCATGGGTGGGGGTAGGTCATTCCAGATTCTCGCGGCCATAAATTTGAAGCTCCCTTTAAAGCGAATGGATTTGTGTGATGGCACTAAGAGCATACCTTGTGTAGCTGATCTAGTATTTCTTTGGTGAATATCTTTCTATCAACCTGTCACTATAGTGATACACAGTTATCTGATTGACCCTCAAGCTTTTGTCAGACGTGGTGTTAATATCCGTTTTACGGCCGTTAACGCTCTGCCTACCCCGTAAGGGATATAGGCGTGATTTATGTATGTATGTATGTATGTAGGCAAAGTGTTAGACGACGGTGTGACGATGGATCGATACTTGGAGGATGATGGATGGATGGGCGATGTGGTAGCTAGGCAACAGTTCTGTTTATTTACTGTCTTGAAACGCAAGAGTAGAGTTTCAGAAAGAACCCTGCGAACAATTAAAAAACTTGTCGCTATCAGAATGGGCGCAAGCGATATATTCTGTTCTGAATAATAATTAATTGTAAATTAAAAAAAGCACATGTGCCGTGTGATGCCGGCTTAGAATAGCGTCACCCCATAATATCTTACCCATGGGTGTCGTAAGAGGCGACTAAGGGACTCGAGGGTGTGTATTGCAATTTTAGGCGACGGGCTGACAACCTGTCACTATAGTGATACACAGTTATCTGATTGACCCTCAAACTTTTGTCAGACGTGGTGTTAATATCCGTTGAACGGCCGTTAACACTCTGCCTACCCCGTAAGGGATATAGGCGTGATTTATGTATGTATGTATGTAAAAAAAGCACTATTTAAATACTTACAGTGATGAAGTTTTTTTGGACATTTAGCTGTTTTAGCGCCCGCAAATTTCGATTGTGACGAGTTTTAATTGGCTTCATATTGGCATTTTGTAGGGTTTGTCTGAAACAGTCTGAAATGTTCATTGTATAAGTTTCTCGGTAATTTTTTGGTTGTTTTGCATTATCGTATTGTTCGATTATCCAAAAATAAAATAATCACAATTTCTTAAAATGTTTACTGAAGAAAACGAGCTCGAAGAGGAGGTAGAAGAAGAAGAGGCACCAGACGCATTTAATCCGAAAGTTAGGTAGGTAAAGTTTTCCTCTGTCCTTCCAAGATTTCTTTTGTGATAATTTGCTATAGTAAAATATGTATTATGCGTTTCAGAACAACAGAAAAACAAAGTAAAGCACCAACTTGAGCAAGAGGTGATCAATGAGTTTATTTCCGCAGATGGGCGATCCCGCAGCGCGTGGACCAGGTGACGTTTATAGGCAAGGAGGTGCTGGCGGTGGCGCACGACCTGTACATCATCTTCTTGAACATGCGCACCGGCCTCGAGCTGGTGTACACCGCCGACGGGCCCAAGCGCGGCGACGGGGTTGACACACTGGCTGGTAAAACCACTTCAAAAGCAAATCACATATTCCATTTACGGTAATTACTTTTTCATAATTGTTACAATTTGTTATTTCTGTTACAGGTCACAGGACCAATATGTTTGCCTTTACAGAGAAAGTGAAACATGGTCGTATATTTATAATGACCTACCCAAATTTTCAGATATTGATAGAACTAAAAGGTTTGTAATTGTTTCAAATAATTTGTTCATTCTTTATTTGTACTTATCGGGATTAACATATTGAGAGCACCTCTTTCATGCGTGCTGTGCTTTGAGCAGCGTGGTCTTCCGTCGATACGGAAGATGCTGCATCAATCGAAGGTTCTGTGGTGGATATATTTTTGGGATAAATGTGACAATATATATTATTGTCACAAACTTCTTGTACTGTAAACACCAATATTTTTTACCAGATAACGACGTGAACCGATACAAGGGTCTGTGCTTGATGGAGGGGGAGCTAATAGCGGGATTCAGCGGCTATCCTGACTACCTGATCACAGTGTGGAGCTGGCGCCTCAACCAGCGCCTGGTCTGCGTGCCCACTGGCGTCGTGATGCGCAAACAGGTCTTCCTGTAAGACCACTTCTTTGTAGTAGTAGTGAGATTTCTGTCTCTAGTAGGTAGGTAATACTGCGACGGGTTTCTCCTAAGTGTTTGGTGTGTCTTCACAAGTAAAGAGACTTCTTGCGCGTATATATATATATATACGAATGAAAATATCATAGTATAGATAATGTATAAGTTTTCTCCTAGTTGATATTAATTAGATTTCAACATATTCTCCGTAGTTAAATTGGCGGTTTCGCGGTGTGATACCGGCTTAGAACGTCATGTAATAAAAAACCTGGAATTGAAGTATTGAAACTTTTGCGTATCATGGGGTCACAATGTGGACACATGTAAATTGCAATTTATACGATACCTACACAACTTTCTGAATGCCCCCAACCAATGTTTTTCAGACGTGGATGTCCGTTTTTTACAGCCATTTACGCTCTGCCTGCCCCGCAAGGGATTATAGACGTGATAAATGCATGTTTGTATGTTGATTTTTTAAAACAAAATGTCACAAAATTAAATATTGGATATGGTGAGCAAATATTGTTGCGAGTGCTCGGCGCAATACTTACATGAAGTTTACACTTACAGGCCTTCACGTCAACACATGTTGGTCTGCCAGTGCTACGGCCAAAATTTGATCGTGTGGGAGGTAGCCCCATGCTTCCGCCGCACTTTCCTCATGCGCCGCTCCAAGCCGGACACCAAGGACTGGGAAATCACTGGTCCTCCACTCGTCTCCGTTTGCTGGGCCTCCGATGGTTTTCTCTACGCTTGCGACTCTGAAGGCAACCTCTATTCTGTAAATATAATTACTTATTAGACTGTGTCTGCAGCGTATCGTAAGTAGGTAACTAAAGGTTCCGTTTTGAAATAAAATTTTAATATTTTATCTTTAGGTGGCATCGGATGGCATCCACATGGTTGCCTGCCAGGAATGGTCTAACCAAGATGTGAAGATGTCGAGTGTAGACCCTATGGTGTGTCCATTTGGAAACGGGATATTATTGTACGGGCCGGATCACAGATTCCGAGTAAGATACTATTTATAATTTCATAATATTATGATATGATTAACATGATGTGTTTTGCATCTACCCATAATTTCCTTCCTCAGTGGTTAAAGAAGGTTGATACGCCGAAGCCAGAAGATACTGAAACTGAAGAAAATCCAGGGTCAACAAAGACAGACCTAAAAGGTAGCGCTAAGAAACCAGAACAAAAGGTAGAGCCAAAGCCAAAACCAGAATCAAAAGTTGATCCAAAGACAGATGAAAAGGGAAAAGGTGAGAAGCCGAAACAAAAGTGGCGCGTGGCGTGGGAGAGGCGCCTGGAGGAAGACGACGTGCTGAAGCTAGTGAGCACCTCGGCAGCGGACATGGCGGCCGCCTGGACGCAGACCGGTTGCGTGCTGCGCATCAACGCCACTACCACCTTGGACGAGGACGGCCTCGACGTGCGCCTCTTCACCTACAAAATGAGGTGTCGTAATCCAATCAACAACTTTAAATACATATATCTTGCTAGTGCTAAGCTCATATAACGTGGCAATAAACAATGTATGGTTTCAGGAATATCGTAAAAGTGAAGCTTCTCGCACCAGATTATAAATTTGTTTTCGTGATGAATGATCAGAACGAGCTATGCGCATATGAGGTCAAAAGAGCTGAAATGGTAAGTATTTAAATTTTGCACTCATATTCATTCTTTTTATTTAGTTCGCAATCGATATTGCCTACATTCCCACTATAAATTGTCAGCGTTACAGAAAGATACTGGGTGGCACAGAAACTTCATTCCAAGTGAGTCCAGTGGATCCATTGGTGGCGGTGTTCGGCGCGAACGGCGCCAACTACGGGATGGCGCTGTACGAGTGGGACGGCGAGCGACTGGCGCTGCGGGAGCGCGCGCACGTCTGCCTCACGCATCAGATCATTTCGCGCGTCGTCTTCTCGCCCACCGGACGACAACTCATCGTTGCTTCCATGTCTGCTGGACACATATTTGTATACAACGTAAAAAAAATCATTTATATCACGCCTTTTGATATTCTTTGCAAAGCTGAACATCATGATGAATTTTAATTTTTATAAATGTATTCAATATTCACACACACGTAACATTGCTGTTTTCCAAGCTTCAATAAGTTCATACGTACGTATAAAAAATCTAAAAAAGACTAATATAATATGTCATTACAAAATAAGAATAAAAAGAAATACAAAGAACTTTACTGTAATACCGTGTATTGTAGATATTAATCAAACGTAATGATCTTAATTAATTTAACAAAACAATATTTCAGATCTTCAACATAAAATATAATTCGGATGATATGTATACGATTTGGTATCGTATTCAATATATCATACAAAAATATATATTTTTAGGTGTCTAAAGATTACCAACTGAACCTTGTACGGTACTCAGAGGTTGGCCGTGGCCTGGCAGACTGTTTTCTCATGCAAGTGGGAAATGACATGAGAGCTTTCGGATTGGTGCTCTTCTCGGACAAATTTGTCCTTGGTAAGTAAATTTATCAACACTGTTAGGTAATCTAATCATTCAATTTACATAAGATGACGATGCTCAATATTTTGTATTGTGAATAGGTGAACGCGTAATTTGTATTAACGCAGTGACCGGCAAGGATAACAAGTTTGCGGGGAAGATGAAAGGACCATACTGCAGATTGTTGCCCCTCGCTATAAAAGATACGATGCTAGCTATCCCATTTTTATCTCGAGAATTCCACATTTTGAAACTCTCTGGAGATGTAAGTTATTCATACTCAAATATTGGTAGATTAGCCAGCTTCATTACTGCCAGATATCTAACCTGTGTTGACAATCACACTTCTGTCAGTACCCAATTGATGTGTTAATGTTAAATCGCAGAAAGGTATAACAGTGACTGTGAAAGTCGGCGAAATCATCGAGTCCGGTCACCAGCTGAAGCAGTTCAGTGGCCATCGCGGAGCAAACGCGCTCCTCACGTTCGGCTTCGACGGTGTCGGTATCCTACGGCGACCTGACAAAGATTTAAACGAAGGTAGCTGCTTCTATGTCATTAAATTGCATTTAAAACATCTCTAAATAAGTAATTAACATCCTTACATCTCTATTTGTAGAGTTTAGATTGACGCTTACTCATCGGTTCGAAAATGGTATAAAATCAGCTGCTGTGGATGTAAATAACAGAGTGGTGGTCCACGTGGGCAACAACCGCACTATGGCGGTGACATACCGCAACGGCCAGCGGCCGGAGCTGCAGCGGGAGGTGCAACACGAACCCATCGCCACAACGCTCATGGAGAACACCACTACACTTCGCATATTCGACGCTAATGAGAGTGAGTCACAATCCAAACAGATGTATGTTGATATGTATGTATGTTATCTTTTTATTTCGTACTACTTAGTTTAATTTGTTATCTTCCATTATTATGACTTCACATCCGAGTCTTTTTCTCTCTGTTTTCCCTCTGGTTGGCCGGTAGAGAATGCCGCGTGGCATTAGGCCTGCCTTTTGTACTATATGCAATAAAGTATAAAAATATGTCGATGATAGTAAGAAAAAAAAAATAAGAAAAGAAAAGAGAAATGAAGCGAACACAACGAAAAAGGATGAGATCCTGGGTACATACAGGCACACACGCCTTGAACATAAGGATGCCGCTAAATCAGGATCACACTGCATCAGGTCCTTTGTAGAAAACAATAAAGAATGGACCCTAAAACTAATCAACCAGCAAGTCTGGATGATACTAAAAATCACATCATAATCAAACTTACGTCAGGATATGAAATAACACTGAGGAAGTATAACCTTACGTCAGGATACAGAACAACACGTCGTGGGCGTATAATCATCGAACCCTGTAGAATACTGCATCGTCAAATGCTATCTCCAGCCACTGAAATCATAAGCCACAACGTCGATACCATTACGCAGTCAATTCCCACGGTGAGGCTGTTTCGACCTGGCAGGTCATCGTCAGGCACGGTGTAACCGTACTACAACCGACCTGTCTACCAAACCAACCTAAGAATCTTAAGACACACGCTGATCAACATCAACGTGTCTTCACAACACCAAAGATACCGATTGACACTAACCTTCAACACCGAACACTATTGAAATCCACAGACTTGCAGGATTACAAAGAGACCACAGCAGCAACTGTCACCAACCTCGAACAATCTCTGCATTTCACCAACCTCGGGGAAATACGACAATAACCAACACACACTTCATGATCTCCACAAATATTCCACTGGCAATACGAATCTAGGGCTCCGCCATCGCTAGACGACCACAGTTTCTCCAAACGCTCCAAGATTCCAAAGATTTTACCAGATTCTAAACCTAACATCAAAACGACCACATAGAACGACAGACCAACCGGAACTGTCAAAGTTGTTTACTCCGTCGATCACGTTCCGTTTCTCCATTACGAACGCAGCCAACAATGAATTGTGAGGACGCACTACAACGCCTCTAACGTCACTCCAGTTTATCTTACAGTCGATAGCTAACTGCGCGCGAATAAAGCGCATCGCCTATTTGAGTGTTGCCAGCGATTATGCGTTTCGTTTCTGCAAGAATCAAATAGCAATCAAACGGAAGAAAATAATAACAAAACGCAAACTGTCAAATAATTTCAGCCAATACCCACCAGAGTTTGATCAATCTCCGACACGGCCATTCTGACAAGTCAGACGTCCTCGGCTGACGTGTATCGAAGGAAACTAACTATTCTTAGACATACCGCTCGTCCATCCTGACTATAACAAACTGAATCAACTCACTTGAATGAAAACACTAACCAACATAAATGTCACAATGTCATGACCTAAATTAATAGTCTCCAATGGAAATATGTCCCCTTAAGGATAGCCATCACTGGCATTAGTCAATGAAGAATGTTGTCGCGAAAGGATCTCAGATCAATAATCAAAGGGTAGTCAAATTAGTAATCAAAAGCGCACTAAAATCAATTATTAAGGTGTACTCAAATCAATAGGCTCTGGTAATTTTTTTAATTCGCATTTCAAACATCAAAACAAATTAGTTTACTTAGACTCACTCGCAATTCCATTTGGCTATCCACCAAAGGAATAACAACATGGCTACCCACCAAAGGTTTAACAACTTGGCTAACCACCAAGTTATCAGGCGTCGCAGACATTTTAGAAATAATCTGGCTACCCACCAAATTATTTCAAAAAGGATACCATATTTTTGAGATAATCTAGCTACTCACCAAATTATCTCAAACAGGCTACCCGCCAACCCCGTTAGTGTGTTAACATTTTTTTTAAATTACTTTGCAACTTTTAAAGCACCGTAAAAGTTATCATTTTTCAAGACTAGGTTTAACTCAACAAGAACCTTTTGATTTGGCGCCTTTCGTACGCGGTCTGTTTGAATTCAGATCTTTTACCAAGTACCTGTCTCCATCCAAATAACGGACACAACTAACGAAACAATGGTACACTATCCGAGTAGAATACTTCTTACACAAGTCCAAATAAAAGTTCACTATCATCAAACTAGAATACCTCTCACGACCACCCAAAATAATGATACATTAGACCCGATTCCACGTTTTAATCATTTTAAGTTTCTAATGCTAAAATCACTAAAATAAAATCCCTAAACTTAAAGGTTTTAAGTGTGGCTATTCCAGAAAAGCCATAAATTGGGAAGTTTTTGACAGGATTATAATTTGATTTTGACAATGCTATTTTTACCAAAATTAAGTGTTACAAATTTAAAAATATATAAAAGTGTTGCAAGAAAACAAATATTTTTTATACACCACAAAAAAGCATTTTCTATTATTTGGTAAAATAATTCTTATATTTAACTATAGAAACAGGCCTGTCCCTGTTGAGGCTTTGGGGGAAAATGCTTAACACTCGCCAATCCATCTACCAAGCATGATGTCATCATGCTTGGTAGATGGATTGGCGAGCGCAGTACGCAATAATGCTTTAAAGTTTATTTGGTGCATTTTTGTGTAAAATCGCCAAAAAGAGATGAAATTGATAGATAAACATTCGTTCTGTACCACTCTACAACTTTCCGACCTGGTGCCAGCCAAGAATATTCTGACCCGGTGTCACTTTAAAACCATTCAACCCAGTGCCAGCCTAGAACATTCTGATCCGGTGCCTCTTTAGAGCTTTCCTACCCGGGGACACTCTAGGACCTCCCAACTCAATTGATCCCACTTTAGAACTCTCCTATCTGACCGAAAATCACACAGAAAACTCCAACATTGCAACCATTTCGATTTGTTTTGACAGTACTATTTTTAAGCGGGACCTTTTTAGTGGCCGCTAAGATTAGTAAATTTAAGCTTTTTAAATATTTAAATTGATTAATTTTGCACCTCCTAGAATTGCACTAATTGGCTTAAGCTAAGTTTAATCCTGTCAGTTATTTTTAGAGATTATAATCCTGTCATTTGAGTTTGACAGTTACATGCAGAATAGGAAACGGTTTTAGAAACGTCAAATTAGACTTAGTAATAATAGAAGTGCGTCTGGAATAAGGTCTACTATCACGCTAGATTAATCCTTACAGCCACTCGAATTAAAGTCCACTATCTCATGAGAAAACTCACTAAGTCACCATCATAACCAACAAAACAGTGGTCCACCGTCTTATTTGAAAACCTCTAACGCTAGTCTAAATAATGGTTCACTATCCCACTTCTGATATCGAAGATAGAAAAAAAGGGAAGAAAAGAAAAGAGGAAAAAAAAGCGAACACAATGAAAAAGGAGTGAATATCAGGATGCCGATAAATCAGGATGAAACTGCATAAGGTCCGCTGTAGAAAACAATAAAGATGGACCCAAAAACTAATCAACCAGTAACTCTGGATGACGCTTAAAGCACGACATAATCAATCTTACGTCAGGATATGAAATAACACTGAGGAAGTATAACCTTACGTCAGGATACAGAACAACACGTCGTGGGCGTATAATCATCGAACCCTGTAGAATACTGCATCGTCAAATGCTATCTCCAGCCACTGAAATCATAAGCCACAACGTCGATACCATTACGCAGTCAATTCCCACGGTGAGGCTGTTTCGACCTGGCAGGTCATCGTCAGGCACGGTGTAACCGTACTACAACCGACCTGTCTACCAAACCAACCTAAGAATCTTAAGACACACGCTGATCAACATCAACGTGTCTTCACAACACCAAAGATACCGATTGACACTAACCTTCAACACCGAACACTATTGAAATCCACAGACTTGCAGGATTACAAAGAGACCACAGCAGCAACTGTCACCAACCTCGAACAATCTCTGCATTTCACCAACCTCGGGGAAATACGACAATAACCAACACACACTTCATGATCTCCACAAATATTCCACTGGCAATACGAATCTAGGGCTCCGCCATCGCTAGACGACCACAGTTTCTCCAAACGCTCCAAGATTCCAAAGATTTTACCAGATTCTAAACCTAACATCAAAACGACCACATAGAACGACAGACCAACCGGAACTGTCAAAGTTGTTTACTCCGTCGATCACGTTCCGTTTCTCCATTACGAACGCAGCCAACAATGAATTGTGAGAGCGCACTACAACGCCTCTAACGTCACTCCAGTCTATCTTACAGTCGATAGCTAACTGCGCGCAAATAAAGCGCATCGCCTATTTGAGTGTTGCCAACGATTATGCGTTTCGTTTCTGCAAGAATCAAATAGCAATCAAACGGAAGAAAATAATAACAAAACGCAAACTGTCAAATAATTTCAGCCAATACCCACCAGAGTTTGATCAATCTCCGACAAATATATAAATGTATGTTGCCGACTCTTCTAAGTCTCAAGTAATGCTAAATGCTCTATTAATTTGCTACAGAGAACTACCTTGACATACAAGAGGAGAAGAAAGTGAGAGAAGAGGCGATGGATTATGCCCATCAGCGAGAAGAGGTCGTCCGCACTTTCACCGCTATACAGAAGCAACTGGTGGAACTGCTGGAGGAGAACATGCGAGAAGTACCGCTGCATCAACTACCTTTGGTAGACTTCAATCTGCACCTTGAATTGAAAAGGGAGAGAATAAAACAGGTAATTAGTCATTAATATATGTGGCATCAACACATATACTGAAAAAATTGTTAAAGATTCGAATGTAGATGGATTTTGTCATTTGAAGTGTGTATGGTACCTACCTACCATTATGTGATATAAATGTATCAAATAAACACTTACATACATCATCATACATCAGCTTATTGCAATCCACCGCTGGACCCCAGGATGCGCCATAGGGCACGATCTCTCGATTTCGCCATCTATTCACTACCAGCCGCCTTTTTTACATGAATGCCCAACCAAAAACGAAGTGTAATGTTTTTAGAGTTCAAGTATGTATAATGTGCAATGCTTTAATGAACTGAAACTCGTTAACCACTGATCATATTCAAATGAGAATTGTATTGAAAGAATCCTTACGTTTTCCGGGTGTCATAGGCTAGACTTTATCTCAGAAAGCAGTCAATTTTTTAATTTATTATGCTTGATAACTCATTAGTCCATCTGGCCGGAGGCCGTCCAATGTCCGTGGCGTCCACTCGAGAACCTACTTATTCCACCGTCTGTCGGTTCTACGACAGATGTACCTAAAACAAATTATACAACATTTTTTTAGGCTGAGAAGGAACGTGAAGAAATTCGATTAACAACGGAGGCAAGAATTGCAGCTCAAGATGAGGTTACAGCGTGGATCAAGAAGACATGTTGGGACACGATGCTCACGCCGCGTGTCAAAATATTTGCCATATTTAGTCACTATCAGGTAAAATCGTATTATTTTAAGGAGCTTCTCGTACCCTTACTAAAATGACACGAATTTTGCAAGAAATTTCCTTTTTTGTAACTTTAGCCTACATTTTACCATGTTGGTTTTAAGATCATTGTAATCATTTATTAAGTAGATAATCTAAATAAATCAAAATTAACTACAAAGGTTATATTTCAAATGCTGACGCAGGTAGAAAATTATCCTGTCCTACCATCGCAAAGAGTGAACTGGCCTGAACTACAGCAGACGGAGCAACTTCGGTTGCTGGAGATGGAGAACGATGAGGACGTGTTCCGACCTTGGGTTGAGGTCTTTCCTGACACCACCAGCAAAACTTGCAGGTTGACTATAGAATTATCGCAATAGTAATTGGTTATCCGGTTGAGCGCGTGCACATACACTCTGGGTACCTACTAACAGAATAACAGCGTCGCGTCGTCGTGGCGCGCGCGCGCCTCCTGGCGGGTCACGTCATAATGCTGAGTTAGGGACTTTTACGGGTGCGGTACACTACATATTATTTCCTATTGAGTTGTTTTCTTATACTGCCTCATTATCATTAATGTACTGATATCCGAAATAAACGTTTAATCTATCTATCTATCTTAATCAAACCTAATTAAATATCATCGTTATAATGGCACTATTACGACATAATTTAAAAAATCTGTCGTTTTGGTGCAAACAGGAAAGCTATATCTGAAGTAGAGGCGATAGAGGAGAAAAACAAGAAGGAGTTGAAAGACGCTAAGGACATTAAAGCAGAGCCGAGCCTCGTAGCGGATCGGACGTTGGAACACCTGGAGGAGGAGACGGTGGAGAGCGAACCCTACGTGCTGTCGGGGACGGCCACGCACAAGTACGTCACCGTAACCGCCGTCATGATCCCGCAGACGCTCTCCTATAGTTTCTTGCAAATGAACATGTTGTACCAGTTGGTCAAGGTTCGTACCTAATTCAATAAATAGCTTCAAAAAATTTCATTTATTGTTAATACCTACCTACTAATGTTTACGCAATACGTGTATTATTTCAGTTTAACGTGCAGAGCATGCGATTATGGTTTAACAAAAAGTTTGATGAACTTATGGCAGCCAAGAAGCGCGAGTGTGGGCTCGTAGTCGAGCGGAACACGCGACTCCGATTCATTCTCGACGGTAAAGTAGCTACTAGACTCGTATACCTGACTAACTTTTTCTAAGAGTTATAAAAATTATACTAGATTAACTTTTTGATTGTAGAGCTAAATAAACTGTCGGATTTGCGAGGAAGTTTCCATCACATGATGATCGAAATTCATGATCCAATCTGGCGTCAAGAAGAAGAACCGATCAGACTTACGAGAGTCTTGACTGAAGAGGTAAATAAATAAAAAACCGGACAAGTGCGAGTTGGACTCGCTCGCTGAGAGTTGCATAACATCAATATTTTTATAAATGAAAATAAGAAATTGAAAAAATGTCAGCGCCCGCCGGGACTACCGGCGCAGTTGCGCAGTTGCGCCGGTAGCTCAGTTGGCAGAGCAGTGGAACGGTACTCCACGGTCCCGGGTTCAAGTCCCGGCGGGCGCTGACATTTTTTCAATTTCTTATTTTCATTTATGAAAGTAATATAGCACAGTGAGTGCAAAATAAAACCATAGTACATCAATATTTTTCAGATGAAATCCCACTTATACATAGTTACCCTCTAGTTACTTAACTAAAAAAAACGGCTTTCTAAAAATAATTTTGTAGAGTATTTACAATTTTTGATAATTTCTTGAGCTTGTACTTTAAAACAATAGCATTGTTTATTATATATAGGTACTTGCCCAATTTTCATAGTATACGGGAACTACCTACCCTATGAATTACGATTTCGTTGATAGGGTAAGAACATTACAGCAGCCGTATCTTTTTTTAGAAATATCTTACAAGTGATGTTCTCAAGTAAAAGTGACTGTAGATTGAGTGTAGGTATGGTTTTAATTTCGATTCGATATCTTCATGCGCTCCCGAGATAAAGGGTCTTAACAGAAAGGCAGACGGACAGCCAAGTAATCCTATAAGGGTTCCGTTTTTTCCTATTGAGGTACAGAACCCTAAAGAGCGATATACTATACAGTCATACTAATTTGCAGTGCACGATCCCGCCGTGGAAGAGTCACATAAGTCTGCCGCCGCCGGAACTGAAGCCCAAGGATGACTTCCGAGAGCGCGCGCTCGACGAGATGATGGACGGCGTGCTGGAGAAGCTCTGGCACGAGGAGATCAAAAAGCTCATCCCCAAGCCTCAGTGTATGGTGAGTCTCTATTTGGTGCTCCCTATCAACGCTTCAATGGAATGAAAGGGGAAGATCACGCAATACCACTGTAACTTTTTATTGTTGGTTAGTATGACAAAGAACCAGAGCACTGGAATGAAGAAGACCTACGCCTGGTGTTCGACTACGAGCACAAGGTGAAGTTCCGTAACGAGGAGCGCGAGAAGTACCGCAAGATGCTGCACGCCGAGTACGCCGCCCTCAGCAAGGTCCTCAACGAGGGCATCGTCAAGTTCAACATGAAGGTTCGTACCTACGGGTTGAAGTACTGGTCTATACCTCAAATTCAGATCTATTATTTTTGTATTATTCTCATGTCTGGGTAAAATTATAATCAGCTATCTGACATCAAGCACTTCGTCTAAACAAAGTGAAAAAGAAACTCAAAAACTAAGGAAAATTGGGTATCAATAGGAATAATAAATATTCGGAAGGCCCATGAGGAGAAGGCCCAGCAGTGGACTGTTGTGGCTGTTTCACAGTAGTAAAAGACATACCTATATGGTACGGATCTTCCTATTTTTTAATACATTTCGATTACGAGTAAGACAGTCTGTCTCAGGTTAACCCGTTTCTTCCACTGCAACAAATTTTGATTAATTTCATAGGTAAAAGAACTATGGCTCACGAAACTTAAGGCGGATTCGGTAATCGGCCAAGAAAGTCTAAACTTGATGCGTTTGCGCCGCACAAACCTGGATCGTGTCGAGGCAGCTGAAGAACTTGAAGACTTGAGGTATGTGAGATTAAACAAATTGTTTGTAAATTAAACTCTTTAATAAACCAAAATAACATTATGTTGCAGGGACACCATTGCTCGATTTGAAAAAGAAGTGGAAATGCTGCAGGCGGAGTTTGTACTGATTCAGGAGCAAAGTAACCTATGCCAGGGGGCGTATGACGCGCTGGCTGCTAAAGATCGACAAATGGACCGCTCCTTCAAAAACCAATTCGCTGATTATCCCCCGATAGTCGTCGATTCCAGCTATAAATTCTACAAGTACATATAATGTTTTCTTCTTTTACTTTATCTATAATTGTCGTCTTGGTTATTAATTTATCCTATAAAATACCGAATACCTTATTTTTAGAGTATTTTAACCAATGTGTGCTATTTATGTAAGGTATACTACTTTTAAAATAGTGGAATCGTTATGTATCAGGAAGCGTCCGAAGTGGTCTCAGCGCGGCGCCATGACGCCGGTGGTCGTGTACGAGCTGTGCGCGGCCGTCCTCACGAACACGCGCCCGCCATTGCTGCACCCTGATTGTGTCGACTACTTTAAGGGGTAAGTCAGTTATTTACGTGATTATCTATCTCACTTGCCACCGCAGTACACTTGAATCACAAGAGCAGCCTGATTTCATGACTATGAATATACAATGGTCACATGTTTAAAACGTGTATGTCTTTCATCCAGAATTGAACAACTTGATCAAATCACCAATATGCCAGCTATTATGGACGAAGTATGCTGGGGAATCATGTGTCGCCTTCGCCGATCGAAAATTGAAAATGAATTACGTGTAAGTAAATTGGTTATTTGATTCGCGGTATATCGATCTGTTCGCTAATGAAAATCTCAGATCTTTAAAACCACGCTGTTCTCAAAGAAGAATATTTTGTCAGCCAGCAAGTAATATTAATGCGTTATTGTTATTGTGCAGATGAAGGCACAGATAATGGAGTCGGCGCTGGTGGATGCGACGATGACGACGTGGAACAAGGCGCTGCAGGCGCGGCGCACCTTCCTCGCTTGGTGCGGCGCGCGCGTGCAGCAGCACCGCGACAGCGAGCAGCTCACCGCCATCAACCGCACTATACAGGTTTTATTAGAAGCGGGGCGTGACAACCTTCACATTTATTGTCTTGAATAATATGAATTGTTTAATTTTGAAAACATGACATCTACTGTGCACCCTGACGCTAGCAATTCTGAAATTCGATTCTCTTTATTTTTAGCCATTGTAAGTATTGCCATCGACACTCAACTGTCATTTTTTGACACTGTGATTTTCTATACTTCACACTGTTAGCAGAATACGAAACGCCCAGAACCGTCTAACTGACATTCTATTGAAACACAATTGAGATGGTTTTGATATAGCGGAATACGACCCCTGGAGTTGGTGTAGAGGTGGTGGGTGCAAAGACGAATAATTATTTCAATATTATTTTTCAGTTGGTGCTCCCAGCGGGGCAAGTAGAGGTTATCACGACAGGTCATATAGAAGACTTCGAAGACGCAATGCTACTTCCCCGTGACGATGTTGAGGAAATCAATAAACTTATACTGGTAGGATACTCAAACAATTTAAATATGAACTAAGTATTAAATTGCATTTTGATAGGCTAAGTTGATTTTGCTTTCATCGTAGAAAGTAGGTGCGATAAAACTGCGACTCCTGCGGCGTCAGATCGAGTTCCGCAAGCTGATCCTGGCCAAGGAGTGGGAGCACGCGCAGATGAAGATGAAGCTGCGTCATATGCAGCAGGAACTATACTCTTACGGACGATTGAAGGTGAAATTGAAAAAAGGTTGAAAATTTGAAGTGTTCGGTCGGGGCGCCGGTAGCTCAGGTGGGACGGCACTCCACGCGGGACCCGGGTCCAATCCCCGGCCGTCGCTAACATTTTTTCTATTTCTAATTTTCATTTATGAAAATAAAATAGCACTGTAAGTGCAAAATAAACCACTATGGTTTACAACCTTGTGTTATACCTACTCGCTAAGCACCTACTGAATGTAATTGCTTGAAAATTTACTAAAATGTTGGCTTGCTGTCTAGTGGCTTTTCTTTTAAAGACTTTTAACTTCATATATCTATGGATGCTATTGACATGAACTGAATTGATTTCATTGGATGGATTTGAACAAGGACGCTGTTTTATAATTCCTTCATACAGCTTAAAATTCTAAAAGTATAATAACGTTGCTGAATCCATGCAAATTTCTATTATATATGATATAAATTGTATTTATGACGTGCAGATCGTAAAAGAACTGCAATGGTTCCTGAAGAACAAGGAGAAAGGTTACACTGACGAGCACGACTACCAGCGCCTCGAGAAGGAGATGCAAGCCACCAAGGTGACGGTGGAGCGCGCGCTCTCCGACAGCGCCGTGCACGCTGAAGATTTACAGGTACAGTCGAAACTCTTATTTTACACTAGTCACTTGCTATGCTCGCCTCAAGCATTCCAGAATATGAGTAAAAACATGGTTGATTTATTTAATTTAGAAATTTTTTTCCGGATAAAATCTTCATCAAGCATGGTTGAGTGAAACCTTTTAAAAATGTGCAGGTAAAGATCAGCAAGACCGATGCTGCGGCGCAAAATCTTCAGACGTTCCTCGACCGTCTCCACTTGTGGGTGTCAGAGAAGCGAGCCAACGAAGATGCGCTCGAGCCTATTCGTAATCGCCGGGTGTGCAAAAAGAGGTAAGAGATCATTCGAATGTCTTTTTTTTCCTATACCTGCAATACCATGAACAAGTACTATAGAAAATGGTGTGTTGTCAGAATGGAGACGCTGGTAGCCCGCAGTCGGCTGGTGCGGGAGGTGCAGGCCAACCACACTCGCATCGTGCTGCTGCAGACCGAGCTGGAGCTGTTGCGCCTCAAGACGTACCCCACGCTCGCGCGCTTCCAGACCTTCTGCTAGCTCACTCAGTGCACTAACATCTGCTAGCCTGACCTAAACTAACCTACTTGTCGGTTGGTGATACTGGACTTTACCACGACAACCAACGTGTATCCTGAGGAGAATTTACTTAAATACTAAAGAAGGTAAATCTTAGATTTGTGTTCTAAGTTTTACTTCCGGCCTGCCCTGCCCAGCGGTTTCACCCGCTGCTAACCGTTTTTCCGCGGGTATTCATTTTATTTTATATATATTATGATGTACATTGGTTGTCGTGGTAGAGTGAAACTTAGATTTGTGTGAAACTTAGATCTGTGTTTTAAGCGTCATTTTAGTATTTAACTTCTCTCTATACCTACTTATATCTTATATAAAATAATAATTTAATTAATATTCAACTTCGTTCTGATTTTCTATCCTTACCACTAGCCTTACCAAAAAAAGTCGTCATGTAAAACAGAAAAGGTTTTGGAAATAACTTTATTTACTTCTAATCAATTTATCACATAACAATCACATTCTTGCCAATCTTCGCCGATTTTATTAATCGACTAAAATTTGAATTCATTGATTTCTAAGTTTTGCAGTCAGTCAAAATTTTGCTACTCTATGTTACATTAATAATTTTAGATAAGGACTGAACAATGTGGTCCAATTCAGTAAAAAACCCTACTTCAATAAAACACAAAGATAGACAAACGAATCCGCGTATGTCTCACGACGAGGTAAATACTCGTTGACGTAGGCATGTCAAGCACTTAGCACACAGCAGTAGCAGCCGCCGCGCCGGACACCTAGAGCTGCGTGCGCTGGTCGTAGACGATGACGGCGGCGGCGTCGGCCGGCAGCGGCGCGCTGCGGGCCTTGCTCAGCGCGATCAGCGCCGCGTGCTCGCTGCGCATACGACTGCGCTGCTTCTTGCCAGCGTTCACCTGCACACCAACAATGTTGTGTTATTCTGAGGCGTCAATAACCAGGCTCTACATTATGGAATCAATGAAAATTCCCTACCTACTCATTCCCAACACTTTTAGGGAAATGTGGAATCATCTTATGTCTACTAAAACATTGAATAGTAATGAAGTGTTTTTATTGCTTCCATCATGTAGAGCCCCATTCGTCATGTTAAGAATGACTGATCTGATGACGTGACGCCAACCAAGCAGCGGCAACTCAGTTGGTCGTGCGTTGGAACGTCAATGTAAGGTCGTGGATGCAGTCAAGCCATACACTTAGCGTCCTTGCCTTGGCATAGAGTTGGTAGAGGTCAGCCTCGGAGGAGAGCGGGCGCGGTCTCGGGCGCAGGAACGATGGCAGGGATCGTGTTTTTAAAGCTTCGCACCCATCTGCGCCCTCTTCAGCATCCAGCTCGTCCAAAACTGGGTAAAAAATATTTCACATGATGGTCAGGTAGGTATGGAATAAGCGCTTTCTCCAGTGGAAGCCACCCAAGCAACCCCTCGTCAAGCATACGGTTGACGCGCTACGGCCAGAAATACTGATGACTTGAAGAGGGAAGCTGGTAGTGACTAAATGGCCCAAAAGAAAGATCGAGCCTCGTGGCGTATCTGGGGTACCCACCGTACGACTACAATAAACTGGTGTGATGTGAATGTAGGTAATATCTTTATAAATATATTTGTTACTGCCTTACCGCCACTAGAAGCATACTGCGCAGCGGTGGACGCATGCGACGAGGAAGGCGGCGCTCGTGAAGGCTGCCGGTCTCCCGCGTAACTGGCCGGCCGCACCATCCGCACTGCCTACATAAGGACAATATAATAAAATAACAATTTGCCGGGGCTGGAAAGATGGATTAAAGCCAGGACCATCCAGGACCCTCGACAAAGAAAAGAGAGTAGGTATTTATACGGGGCGTAAGGAACGGTGTACTGAAAACTTTGCAGACATGATCAGACCATGAAACTGAACCACTTTTTATGGAGCATAATATGTTGATAAAGGAGAAAAAAACATCGACCTCTCATACAAAATTCCCGATCAGCTGACTGACTTTCTGCGGAAACATGAAAAAATCATTTCGTTTCAAACATACATGGTCTGAGCATGCCTGCAAAATTTTCGCAACACCCTCCCTTACACCCTGTAGAAGAAAATACAACATCATCAGTTTTCACCAGCACCAGGCATCTCTTCACTCTCATCTCATCCATCCGACAAAAAATATAAATGTACCTTTATTTACCTCTGTATGTTTTACCCTGCTAGAATTTCCATGATTCGAGTATACATGATTTTCTTTGATAGTATAAGTTTCCTTAAGGTACTGTTCATCTGGAAGGATGAATGAGCACTGCATTAAATTTTGTTCTAAGGCACTGGTACAGGAGGCGATGTCTTTGGACCCACCGAAGGACTTCTGTTGTCGTGGCATGAAGCGGCAGTAACAGATAACGAGCAAAAGAACAACAACACCGCACACGCCAGCGACCAGCCACGATATCCACACAACAGTGACTGCCACGCGGCCCTGCAACAAACAAATCAACATACAACACGTCAACATCACAACACTTGCCTATTGATTTCACGTTGTATGGTACCTGTAAAAACATTTCAATTCCTAATGCGGTTGCAAAAATCGTTGCTCGTCTTCATGCTTTTACACGCCGTTTCTAACATTTTAGATAAATAGGTACCTAATATATTTTCCTACAAAACAGTATAAAATTCTAACCGTACTAAAAACTATTAACAGCTATTTGATAATGATAAGGTTTATAAAATTCAAGTCCTTCTCCTACATGGTACTCTCCAGACTACGCCAGACAATAAAGACACGTACTGCGCATGACGATCAAGAGATACCTATTCATTAGAAGGGGGCGAGGGACGATCGCTCGACTTGCGCAATGGGAATTTCAGAAGGCTATTTTGTATTCTATTTCAAACTTAATTTAGCTTGCAATCTTTCTTCAATGACTTCGTTTCGTATGATAAATTATCTATTATATAAACCCTTTATTTTTATTTCAAATCTGGTAAGCTGACAGGATCGGCTCTAGAAGATAAATATTCTCAACGATCAGCAAATCTACGAGTGGAGTGCCAAGCCAAGGCTTAAAAAGGAAATCAAATTAATTAAAAAGACCGATTCTAATTATATCATTACCCGTGAATAAGCTACTCGTACTCTCTATGTAACAAAACCAAATAATAATTATTTAAAAAAGGGAAGAAATGTGGTATTGAGCGTGTATTAATTGGTCTATTGTATTCTCATCTCAAGAGACCAATAAATAAATACACATCAAATTATTATTAATTAAAATCCTGTATTTCTATTTCCAGTGCAGTACTATCAAACTACAGGCTACAATTTACTGTTGAATTTTGATGTTCCTTGCATAGTTGGTTAGCCATTAATATCAGGAATATTAACCACCTACGCAATGAACTAAGAATTTCACCTGTAGTTTTGTAGCCTGTAGTTTCATAATATAGCCATTGGTTTTTCTTTTTCATACCATTTCTATTATACATAATTAAAAATATGAAACGGAACGTTAATGTCAATGTCAAAAACTAATGCTGCAAAGGTTGAAAACAAAAAAATAAACTTTTGGTTTTCCTAAAAGGTAATTTAATATTTTAATAATTATTTAATACTATTACTATTATGTTGGCCCGTAGGTTTGCACGTTGTAGTGAAGAAGTCAAGATCACGATTTTCAAAGCCTTTCAAACATGTGCCTATGGACAGATTAAACGCAAAACGCCTTCAACCCTCTTCGCATACAATATAATAATTGTTATATAATGCTGCTGGTGCTGTGGCGCTTCTGCAGTGTGTATGATAATTATGTTCGCGGAGGCGAGTACAGACGATTTTTTGCCATGATACGCAAAAGAACATCGTCTGTTCTAGCTAGGTTGCGCGGCAGCGGCAACAGCATTTTAAAAAACCCTGGCTGCCTTACCCGACTAACCAATACTTGAACATTGGCAAAATACATTAGTGACATGGGTGGGTCGCCAAAAGCATGTTTATGCTTTTCTTTTTTCTGATTTTTTTTAGTATAGGTACGTTTTATTTTTAGTTATATGATTGATAACATAGTATTTTAGTGTGTTTGTATATTACTAACAAATAATAATAATTGTCATTATTATTTATTATAATTATTATGATGGTACGTTTCCGATTCAGGCCCACAGGGACACCCGGTCCTTTGAGGCATGAGTGGGGCCGAAGCCAACAGCACAGAGGCCTTTTTGCACCAAATAATGTGATGTGATGTGTAGATCAAGCGGATACTCGCTCTGTCTGCACTAAAGAAGTACACCCAGAGCCAGCCAGCACCCGCCAGATGCAAGGAGTATAGCAGGTTAGGATCAGATTACTAGGGCTATGGGGAGGAACTTGCTTGACCAGTTATTGGGATATTGATTGAGATAACGGGACGCCTTCCAAATCAGATGTCCCATTGAAGACGACGACTGTTGTACTTAGTTACTAATACATTTTGAAGATGATGCGGAAAATTGAGTAAGAGTGGGTAGAGTAGATTAACATTGTAGAATAAATTAAATTCAAAATTTAAAAAAAATACCCGTGTTAGGTAGCCCAGATGGAAGAGGCGTCGCCACTAGTAATGCGAAAGTCACAGGTTCAAATCCTGCCCGCGCTTGAAAATTTTGCATGTCCTAAGAAAAAAAAAGTTGTAGAATAAACTGCTACTTGGTGGGGCAGGTAATAAAATAATACCTAGGTACAGCTCGCTGGCCATTCCTAAGTTGTTATTTAAATAATATTTGTGGAAGGAAAAGACAAAATAGAAGACCAGTGCTTTGGGAGTGCTTCTCAAGTAGACTCTTTAATCATTCGCTGAGCGGGTACCTTTTTGTTTCCGAGTTTTAGTTTTTCCTGCGACCAACGCGGTCTTCCGTAACCAATGAGACGAAAAACAAGTTTCTTTCTTTTAGAACCAATATTTAAAAAGCAGCCTAAACCGTGTTATTACAAATAAAGTTGGACATGGTTGAGGCTGTTTGACAACGTCAAATACTATAGAAAAATAATATTATGAGTGATTTTAATTTTAACACTGTCTAAACGCGCGTCTAAGTTTATTGTAATAAATAGCACCGATATATCATTTGACCGTTGCAACACTTTCTGTTCTGACCAGCTGTTATTTATTATTAGCGCATTTTGATCTTTGGAAGTGTTTGGAAGTTAAGATTTATAATTAAAATCTTCTGGTTATTTTTCTGATTGCTTCCTGCTGAGATTTGTGTACCAGAACTATATCTATTTGACATAAACATAAGTATTTGACGATGTTTTGTGTGAAACAGTAAGACTTCGATTTTGCTCGCTGCTTTATTATGCGTTATGGAAAACCGGAAACAACATTCGCGAATGTGCTACACATCGGCGTGACCTAATCGGATCGTCGGAGGGGCCATCGCCGCAACGCGTGTATTGCGCGTTGTTGTTGTGTTGGGTAATCGCCGACCGCCGACCGCATTGTGGTTCCCTCCGTGAGCACGCGCGCCCGTGTGAGTGCTGGTGCTCCCGAGTGTGACTGATCGTGTTCGTGCTAGTGGTTAGCAGTGCGGTACCGGCGCGGATCCGACATGAGCTTTGCACACCAAACTCTACTGCTACTCCTCACATTTGGGATTCTGGCACACAACTCTCTTGGCTTATCCCCAGTTATTCTTAGTAAGTTTTTAATTCAGCCTATTACATATATTGCTGTTATACTGTCAAATTATGTTTCAATAAATAAATAAATAAATTGTACCTATTTACCATTCTACCATGCCAGTTTGCCTGACATGTAATAGTAAGTTGCAAGCAAATACCTAGGCTTGTGAACCGTGCTTGTAAATAAATCTCAGTGCATGATCAGAGGTTCAAATTACAACATTAACTGTATGTAACTTTTTAGCACCTAATTACTTTCACATTTTTAGTTCATTTACCAGGTCTTTTGCAATAGTTTGAGGTAAATATAATTTAAAGTAATGATCTAAAAAACTATTGCATTAGACCCAGTCAATAGACTCAAATGTATGATTTGTATATCAACAGTGGTAAAGTGAAATTTCTAAGTACCACTTTGTTTAGAAACACCACAATATTTGACGGCCCAAGATCTATAATTAAGCCACCATTTCACCTTTCCACTGACAACATGTATTTATAAAGGTGCGTACGGACTAGAGGCAGCCTCAGGTTGAGCAGCCTCGCCACGCACGGCTCGTGTAGAGGCTGCCTCGGTATATAATTTAAATCAACATGAGGCAGCAGACTGAGGCAACCTGCCTCAGGTCGAGCCAGGCGCGACAAGATGGCGCCGGATCGACAGCTGATTCACTCGTATTTCTGCGTCGGCGTCTTCCGCCATCAGTTGATAGCAGAATTATTAAATAATATGAACTTCCAATCTAATTTCAATCTTATACACAGATCGTAAATAAAATAACCTCAAATAAGAAAAAGAACTACCGACATAATTACTAATTAGTTTTTACAGAAATATTATGGCTTTACATATAAGGACAATTAGTGGTTTCAAGAATTTTTGTAGCTTGAATACACGGACTTTTCGCCATTGTGCGTGACTCGCCAAAACTGTGCCTCAAATCACGTCCATACTTGCGAGGCACGTACGCTGAGGCGCCTTTGAGCACAGTCAAAAAACCGACACCGAATGGCTCGCGCCGAGGCTGCCTCGGCGCGAGGCCCGCCTCGGGCTGAGGCACGTACGCACTTGAGGCAAAAGGGTGAGCCGTGCGTGCCTCAGGCGAGGCTGCCTCTAGTCCGTACGCACCTTAAAGATACAAATATTGTTTTTATTTGCAAGAAATAGCTCCTACTGTATAATTTATCTTATGTACCTACTAACATAAAATAGTTCTGTAAAAATAATCAAAGTAAATATCTCTTAGGTGTATGGCAAAGGAGAATGGATAACTGCACCAGCAATGCTAGGTACAAAAACAATCATAATGTCACTAACCTTCCTACTTCGCAACATGTCTTTGTTACTAACTCAGAACTCTGAACATTATTTGTAATTATGGGTAAAGTATAAAATACAGATACAGGTTGATTGGGTACAGTCCTCCATAAAAGTGATTTATTATTTAAAAAATGTATTTCCTTGATAGACTTATGGCCTGTTTAATGTTAATTTGATTGTTGGTTGTTTGAATTTTGCACACAGTTATGTACTGTTTATGAAATAAAGATGATGATGATGATTTGCCATCACAAAATAGCATACTAATATTTTGTTCTTAAACTATTTAACACTTAACAGTATAGTAGGTACTTAGATATTATTAACAACATCAAAACAAAACAATGACCTAAGCAATGAGATCAAGAAAAATTATACATTACATAACTAGGTACTTAATCTGTAAAATATTCGCATAACTTGTAATAGGCTATGTCTACTAAATATATAAATAGTAAATTTTTAAATTGTATTGAATTTGAACTCTTTATATTTTACTATATATTATACTTGGATTTTTGGTGCCATGGTGAATACACTATCATGTAGTAGAGTCGTTTGTGTTTCAACAACAGCTAAGTTATTTGTGTACCTTAAATTAAAACAATTCAGGATTTTGTTTCTCAAAAAGTACTACTTCAAATATATAAAGTGACATAAGAGTTAAAATATTTAAACTTCTGAAAAATGGTCTACAGCTGTCTTTATTATTAAGGCTGCATATAGATGTAATGCAACACTTTTGGGCTTTGAAAATGGTTTCTTTTTCACAGGAATTGCCTCAAAAAATAATCCCATAGCTTAAATATAATGCATCAAACCCATGATATGCAGCCAAGACAGTTTCTCTGTTAGCAACTTTATTCAATTCGTATAAGGCATACGAAAATTTATTTAATCTTTTATCTACACTCGTCTTATAATGTTCGAATTATGAATTCGAAAACAGATGCATAATGACCTACTTTATGCATTCTGCCTATAAAAACTAGGGTTTACTATAATTTACAGAAGCGTAATGACTTAATGAGAAAACTCTTAATACGATAAAGTTGAGAAATGAAACGAAGTTTTTTTTGCCAATACTCTTATTGCCAACTTCCGCCGCACCTGTCAGTTGTTGATGTATGGTAATGTTGCGTTTGTTTTATTAGGTTTTTGTTGAGATGTTGTGTAGTTGTTGTTCAGATGTTGTTTATTTGTTGTACCGTTGTTGTTCAGTTGTTGTTCAGATGTTGTTCAGTTGTTGTTCAGTTGTTGTACAGATGTTGTTCAGTTGTTGTTCCGATTTTGTTTCGATGTTGTTCAGTTGTTGTTCAGTTGTTGTTCAGATGTTGTTCAGTTGTTGTTCAGATGTTGTTCAGTTGTTTAGGTAAGTCACTCCACATCTAAACAACTGCTAAATTACAGAATTTTCAAAAATTCATATCAAGCCATATTACGTTCTCGTATTGAATTTGACCTTGTATCGAGCCTTGCAATGGCCGGTGCGTACGTTTAGAAAAGTGATTCTGAGTTTTTTTTTGAGAGTGTAGATAAAATAGTGTATGCAACTGCTATAATTAGGCATTAGAATGCTCGTGTCAAACTATTATCACATAAACAGACACTCGCATTCTAATGACCCCCATTATACGACAGTTGCATAAACTACTATTACAAATGTCTGCTGCATGAGATTTCCTCATTAGTTTGTTTTCAATAGTGAGGCCTAAAAATTTTGTTTTCTGTGCTTTCTATGATAGATCCATTAAAATTTATATTAACATTTTGTATGAGATTTGAAGGATTATGTTGATGAAAGTGCATCAATTTGGTTTTTTCTAAATTTACTTTGAGTTAGTTTTGATCTAGCCAGAATATAGTTTCTTTTAGTGCATTATTGATATCACTATTTATTATATATTTGTTGCATTTAATTACTATAGTGATATCTATCATCGACGAAGAGTAACATAGGTTGGGACACATTTTTAGGCAAATCATTGATGTATCCAATTACTATAGTGGAACAAAAGGGGCCCCCGTACACTCCCCTGAGGAACTCCGGATGTTATTTTAAGAGCACTATATAAGTAGTTTATTTCTGTATTAGTTATAGGGTAAATTTTTGTTATACCAACATACGAGTACTGCTCACGATGAAAGATATGATCCGAAAAGTGCAAGAATATTACCGCGTATTCCATTTGTTTCGGGTTTCTGTAATAAAATGCGATGGTCTACAAAATTGAACGCTTTAGTAAGATCCGTATAAATGAAGCAGACTGGATTATGTTTATCTACCTCACTAATGGTATGATTTAAAAATTCGTATAAAGCCATAATAATGGTATAGTTTTTACTTAAGCCTTTTTGTTCCCCAGCTAGTAAGTGATATTTTTCCAAGAATGAATACAGAGCTTCATAAATAACTTTTCTTTTTTAGATATTTCTGGGATTAATGCGATAGGTCTATAACTATCCATGTCTCTTTAGAATTCTTAGCTTTGAATTAGAATAGCTGAGAATTCTTTGCTTGAGCTGAAGCAATTTGTGTTCATCTCAAATGTTCATTCTTTGTATTTATCATACTTGTATTAAATAGATGTTTTGTTTTGAAGTACCTGGAGATGGAGGGAGCCAGTTAGAAGCCAAACTTAACAAGACATCAGTGGTGCATTACATCTGTGCTAAAACATCAGCCGACTACTTCAACATCTGGCTGAACCTGGAGCTGCTGGTGCCATTCGTGATCGACTGCTGGGTGGACAACCTGCGGCTGGAGTACGACAACGCGACGCGCACCACGCGCAACTCGGCCGGCGTCGACATCCGCGTGCCGGGCTGGGGGCTCCCGGAGCCCGTCGAGTGGCTCGACCCCAGCCACCAGTCCTCCGGCTCCTACTTCAACACCATTGCTGATGCGCTGGTGGGGATTGGCTACGTCCGTAATGTTTCCATCCGCGGGGCTCCATACGATTTCAGGAAAGCACCTAGTAAGTATCACAAAAATATTTGCTTTTTCTGCCTGAATGATAGGTAAATGTTATGATTATTATTTGTTTAATGTTATTATTTAGAATATCACAACAGGAAAACCTGTAATTAGGGAGTACAATCCTGGCCTTTACTTATGATCCAGGGCTTATGGGGCTGGTTGAAGACAATCCCGGGATTCCGAGATTAGGGTCGCAAAGAAAAACACTGTAGAATAATCAAAGTTTATAGGTTTATTGTTTAAATTTTTTATAATTTTACTTTGTCGGACTTAACTAAGCCTGTGCCAAGCAAAATCCAACCGTCTAGTGGCGCTTTCACGTGTTTTTGATTAATTTCTTCAAATCTAAAACGAAAATTGTTGTCCTTCAGCAAAACTAACCCGGTTGATGGAGCCGTGCCAGGCGTTATTGGCATTATGATACACTTGCAAATTGGCGGGCATTGGACGAGCCGCGGTAGCCCAGATGGAAGAGGCGTCACCACTTGTAATGGCGAAAGTCGCAGGTTCAAATCCTGCCCGCGCTTGAAAATTTTTCAAGTTTTAAAAATTATATACCTAACACGGGGAGTGTTTTAAAAAATTGGTATTCAAAATTCAAATTGTTTATAATTTCTACTATTTCAAATTCAGTCAGTAGGTACTTGATTGAATAGTTCAATCAGTTTAACGTATTTCCCAGATGAGAATGGTGAATTCTTCGTGAAGCTGAAAGAGCTGGTGGAGGAGACGTACACGACGAACAACAAGTCTGCGGTGACGCTGCTGGTGCACAGCATGGGCGGGTCGATGGCGCTGCACTTCCTGCGCACGCAGCCGCAGCGCTGGAAGGACACGTACATCGCGCGCCTCATCTCGCTCTCCACGCCCTGGGGCGGCGCCGTCAAGGCGCTCAAGGCCTTCGCCATCGGTACACTTGCACAAATAAACACCTTGACTATTGCCTTTCTTCCTCTCCTGTTCCGGTTATAAACAACACTTTTAGAAAATCTTGATTTCAATTTGAAACAAATGTCGTTTAGTGGTGATGATGGTGTAAAGTTACGCGCCGTGTGAACCTGGCCAGCTCCAAGGCAGTCCCTCTATTTTCATTGTATGCCGAGCCGGTTTTATTTGATATACCTAAAAATAAGATAATTGTGTTATACAAATTTATTTATTTTCATGACGTCCGATCCTATATTGAATAAAGTTAATTTCATTTCATTCCCTCAAATTTCTAGGGTCAGGTACCTCCTATTTTCGAGTCGTTTACTCGTGTGTTCTCTCTAAATAGTTATTTGTGAAACTACTGTAATGTATTTGTAGCACCTTCAAATGAATGAACGTAGTTGTTCGGTCGGCTGATGATAAATAGTGGTCCCCTGTTGTCAGGCGACAACCTAGGCACGCGCGTGCTGAGCGAGTCGGTGATGCGCGCGGAGCAGGTGACGTGCCCGTCGCTCGCGTGGCTGCTGCCGTCGCGCGCGCTGTGGAAGCCGGCCGAGGTGCTGGTGCAGACCGACCACCGCAACTACACCGTCACCGACCTGCACCAGCTGTTCACGTGAGTACACCAGCCGCCAGGTGACGTGCCCGTCGCTCGCGTGGCTGCTGCCGTCGCGCGCGCTGTGGAAGCCGGCCGAGGTGCTGGTGCAGACCGACCACCGCAACTACACCGTCACCGACCTGCACCAGCTGTTCACGTGAGTACACCAGCCGCCAGGTGACGTGCCCGTCGCTCGCGTGGCTGCTGCCGTCGCGCGCGCTGTGGAAGCCGGCCGAGGTGCTGGTGCAGACCGACCACCGCAACTACACCGTCACCGACCTGCACCAGCTGTTCACGTGAGTACACCAGCCGCCAGGTGACGTGCCCGTCGCTCGCGTGGCTGCTGCCGTCGCGCGCGCTGTGGAAGCCGGCCGAGGTGCTGGTGCAGACCGACCACCGCAACTACACCGTCACCGACCTGCACCAGCTGTTCACGTGAGTACACCAGCCGCCAGGTGACGCGCCCGTCGCTCGCGTGGCTGCTGCCGTCGCGCGCGCTGTGGAAGCCGGCCGAGGTGCTGGTGCAGACCGACCACCGCAACTACACCGTCACCGACCTGCACCAGCTGTTCACGTGAGTACACCAGCCGCCAGGTGACGTGCCCGTCGCTCGCGTCTACTCGAACGAATCGTTCCTTGTACTGGCAGGCGCCATATCTAGCCAGCCTTTTAATAGTTATACTAATAATCGATGAAATGAGTTTGACGACATTGATATCAAGTAAGTAAGAATAGAATAGATACGTAAAACAACCGATACCTAAACGAGGAATAGAAAGAGATTTTCTTCAAAAATAAAAATATCTCTTCTTTACGATTTTGAAGAAACATTATTAGGTATTCATCAAATACCTACTATACCAAAACGACTATTTATATTATCAAAAATGTTGATAACAATTTCGCTATTTATCATATCAATTCCAATCACGTTGTTTTTAATGACTTTACACTTTACACAATCAAATTACCCGAACAGTTCATTGACTGTCAAAGTTATCCGTACTAATATTATAAATCTGAGAGTTTTTGTGTGTGTGTATGTATGTATGTTTATTATCTCTTCACGCAGTAACGGCTTGACCGACTTGGATGAAATTTGGAACACAGGTAGAGTATAACCTGGAATAACACATAGGCCGCTTTTTACTGCGGTATGACAACGATTACCATGGGAAAATGAGTGGCAGCGGGTAAATATCTGGGCGGAAATCTAGTCGTTAATATACCTATCTGTCTGGACTAGAGTCCATTCTCAAGTTAAATCATGGGTACTAACTATCGGTATCGCTAAGAGTCGAGAGTGTCTTTGTATCAATGTAACACTAATAAAGATAATCTTTATGTTCCTGTTTACTTGTTTGTTTGTCTGGTATGATCTGCGCAACGCTCGTAACATCAGCTTATCGAGTCGCGCTCGCGTCACGTCACGGCGTCACCTCGCCTCGCCTCGCGTGATCCGCGCGCGCGCGGGTCAGCGAGCGAGTCCAACTTGGAGACGCCCATTACGTGCAGATAAATAAAATTGTTAGACTATTTTGCTATTATTTTATATTAATAAGAGATTGTAAACATATACCGATAAAGCATTGTCTTTATAATTATTTAAGCTCAATGTCCTTCCATTGAATCTTGTTATTGAGGCGTAAGTAGGTTGTGAACATAGCTAACTATGTATTTTTATACGATGTACATTACATACCTAACGAGATATACTATAAAAATCAGCTTATTGTGAATCGGGCACGAGCATAAAGGGTTCATTACCATTAAGTATAAAAATTGCATTAAAACTACGTTTGTTGTATGAGAGCCCCCTTGAAATGGAGAAAAGACCCGTTTTTTGTATGGGAGCCCCCTTTAATTTTAATTTAATAGAATTAATAGCAACAGAATGACAGACGGACAGCCGAATTTCAGTAATAGGGTCCCGTTTTGACCGTTTGGGTACGTAACCCTAATAACGTGTGAAACGCAAATGTAGGAATCGCTAGACAGATTTATGTAGGGTTAATGAATAGTAGTGCTATTCATTCGTATTGCCAAAATAGAGGTAGAATAAATAATGTGTTGTTCGCCCAGCGACATGTTAATATCGGTTTAAACGTACCTAAGATAGTAGTTTATACAACTGTCATATAATGGGGGTCATTAGAATGCGAGTGTCTGTGATAATAGTTTGACACGAGCGAGCATTCTAATGCCTAATTATAGCAGTTGCATACACTATTTTATCTACACTCTCTAAAAAAAGTTCAATTTAACGCTTTTACCAAACGTCCGCTCCGGCGATTATAAGGCCCGGATACATGATCAAATTCAATACGAGAACGTAATACCTATGTAATATGGCTTGAAAGGAATTTTTGAAAATTCTATTCTGTAGTAGTTGTTCAGATGTGGAATCTAAACAATAACTTAACTAAACTACTGAACAACATCTAAAAAACAACTGAACAACAACTGAACAAAATCTGAACAACATCGAAACAACAACTAAACAATATCCTGTGCAACGTGCGTCGCCGTCGCCTAAAGTGCCTATTTATCTTTATTTAAGTCACGTTATTGTATTGTATTTATAGTATTTGTGTTAGATTTTAGGTCATATTTTATTGTTTTATTTTATTTTATTTTATATGGGCCTTGTTGCCTGAAATAGGGTTTATTGTATAGTTTATTTAAGTTTATTTGGTTTGTATAGTATAGTAGTTTTCATTATAAAATTATAGTAATGTCGGCTATACATTTACCTGAGATACAAGAATTATCATTCTTAGTTCAGGAAATGGACAAGCCACATTACTATTTTGTATAAGTGTACCTATTTGTAATTAAGTTAATTAATAAAGAATTATCTTATCTTATCTTATCTGAACAACAATTGAACAACATCTGAACAACAACTGAACAACATCTGAAAAAATTCATAATGTAGGTCTTTATGCAACTGTTTCCGAGTTCATAATTCGAACATTATAAGACGAGTTCACGAGTGTAGATAAAATAGCATGGTGTAATTCCCGCAGTGACATGGATCTGCCGAACGCGTGGGAGATGCGCCGGGACACGGAGAAGTACTCCAGCGATTTCACGGCGCCCGGCGTCGAGCTGCACTGCCTCTACGGGTACAACCTCTCCACCGTCGAACGGTCGGTACCTACACTACTACATTACATACGCACTGGTTGTCACTACATCTACAATGTGATGGTTGATGTTCCCAGGCTGGTGTACAAGCCGGGCGCGTGGCTGGACGGGTACCCGACGCTGGCCACGGGCGACGGCGACGGCACCGTCAACCTGCGCTCGCTGCGCGCCTGCGAGCTGTGGCGCATGCCGGCGCGGGGGGGGCGCGGGGGGCGCGGCGGGGGGCGCACGCTCAACGCCGGCCACGCGGTCAAGACGCTGGCGCTGCGGCAGGCCGAGCATCTCAAGATCCTGCACGACCCGCGCGTGCTCGACTACATCCGCGCCGTGCTCGCGCCCGCACCCCCCTCCCCCTCCTCCACTCCCCCCTACTGAGCCAGCTGGTGTGTGCCCTACCCACATCAACCGCTGCTATTGTTGTTATTTCCAAACTTACCATACGCGTATATAATTTGCATATCGTAGATTTGGAAACCTACGCGACGCAGCGAATACCTATACAGAAAAATTACACTACTTCCAGTCTAAATAGTCAATTTATGCAGCATTTACTGCACTAGGTCTGCGCGATTTATGCTTTTCTTAAATGTAAGTAGTTTATATTCTAAGTAGAGAACTAAGTGCTAGTACTTATCACGCTGTGGTTTCTAGTTTCATCACTCGCCATGACGCACGCGGCGCCGCGACGCCGCTAGGGAGCCGAGAGGGAGCCGGGACGATGACATTCTTGTGCCGAAATGTATCTAACGCCTGACAAATAAATATATGCAATGATATATCCAGATTTTCCAGTTGCTATTAATTGACATTGTCAGATCTGTAATATATGCAGTGCAGAAATATTTACATTAAGTTATTAAATAATGCCCTCTTATCTTGCTCTCAATTTAAGTATAAAATAGTAAAAAAAATAGAAAAATATACTGGTAAAGGTGTTATATTTAAGTTTATTTTAAATGTAATAAGTTGTCGATAACTTTAGTGAATTAATCTAATAATGTTGTGCTCAATATGTGTGAGCTAGAGCTACACTCCTCGCTAGGTTGTAGTAAAGCGGCTGTGATAACATTTATGCAAATGAATTACTTACTATTATTATGTAATAGTAGTAGATTATTGTAGATTACTCTCTCTCGTTTCGCAAAAATAGAATCAATTCATAAATGTAATACTTACTATAGCCCCTTGCATAATATTATGCGATAATATTTAAGTATTCACATTGTACCTTGTACCTTCGTATACAACGATGGTGTCTGTACTCGCGTACGTATTCCGACACTCCTGAGTCCTGACACTTTCTTGATCATAGAAAAGCAGAGGCAGGAACTGAAAACACAATATTATTCTCCGGTTGATGAAATTAAAACGTCTAAAACGAAACTGTCAGAAATTCCTGTTTGCCAATTCCTTCCTGATGCTGTGCACAGCCAGAGATGTGCGGTTCATCTTTGCAGATTATCGGACGTTTTTGAGCACTTTTCCGTATTAAGCCGAAAATGTAAAACATTCTGATCGCTGCCGAGCGACCATGAAAGACGTTTGTCATTCTAGCCAATAGAAGGCAAGTTCCATCATGGAACTGTTCATTGGAACTACTGAGAACAAAGGATGTCAACTTTATTTCAATTACTATACGTAGAGTTCATTGCTGGTGAAAAAAATCACGCAATAATGTCCGATGGTCTGCGGCGGCATTTACTGTTTATTGGTAGAGGACTTGTTACAGAACACTATATATACTCCTTGGCCGGAGACAGAAAGAGGTGTCAGATGTTTCGAAGACAAATATCATTTGATCGAATTTCATCAATTTCATAAATTTGAATATTATACAAGATAAATGTGTAACTTTATTTATTTACTAACAGTAAAGTTACGTGATGTGTAATTAACCTGGCCAGCCCCGAGGCAGTGCCTTTATTTTTATTTTTTTTATCCCGCCCGAACCGGTTTTCTATTAGGACAATACAAAATTGTTATAAAAAGAAGAAAATTGCGTTATGCAAATTTCTTTTTTTTACAATGACCGATCATGACGTCAATAAGTGATAATGCTATCCTACATTGAATAAAGTTATTTCATTTTACTTACAATGTGTAACTTGTATCTTCCTTATAGTGAATCTGTACTCTTCTTCAGGATGGCTTAGAATTTGTAAATATTTGTCACGTTTCGATTTCATGCAAATTAAATAATTGCGATTATGGATTGTGTATTATTTGTTTGCTACCTTTTTGGCCGGCTGCCTCAGTGTAAGCTGGTTAGTTGTGTATACGCGTTCGTGTGCGTCGGTCTTCAGGTGCCGAGTGGTGGCGGTGTCGAGCCGACGGAGTTTGGGTTGAAGATGAGACAAAGTGCAACTCAGTTCCATATGAATAATTTATTTGTAACATACATTTATATACAGTTTGCACGAGGTGATAAAAAAATCGATTTAGTTCTTATCAACAAAAGAATTTCAATTGTAATTAATACTAAACTCCAACTCAATGGAAATAACGGACGCACAGATCTCGGTAAAGAATCACAAATTTAAGAGAAAACTTTTTCTATACATTTCTCCACTTGCTCATGAAAATAATAACGATTCATGAAGTACAGTAAATTGAACAAAAAATTAAACAATATTAGTAAATTGTGACATTAAGATTTATAAATGCGGTTTGCCGCTACCGGCCGGCGCCGGCGCGGCGGCGGCGGTACTGCCTGCGTCTGCTCGCGGCGACTCGGGACTCGCGGGCGGAAGTGCTCGCGCCAGAATAAGGGCGCGAACGTTCAACGCAAACACTACGAATAATATGCACAATGAATAAGACTCGGTTGAAATAATTTAGAAATAAGTTGTATAAATACCGAATATACCAATGACCTAATAAATACATTTTTGCCAGACTATTTTTGCTATAAAATAATGAAGAAATGTTAGCAGTAAAGAAATAAAAGAAGCATTCGGTTAAGTTTATCGGAAAACCGTTTTACTATAAACGTTGAGTGAAGCACTCGAGTCGACGGCTTTATTGAACTTTATATATTGCAGTAGAGCTTTGGTCACTCGCGTATTAAAAACAGTTACAAATATTCATTTGTAGAGCTTACATCTAATTTAAAAATACGTTTCAGCATCTTTTGCTTATAACAACGTGTAAAGGCGATACTATTTAAATTTAGCACTTTAGACTAATACCTAGCTAGTTCTACTGAGGTTGCCGACCACCAACCACACTCCACACTCCGCATTGCGCACTGCGCACATGTACTCCAAAGCACAACAAATAAAATTCAGACCACTTCAACAATCTTTCGCACTCGGGAATGACATGCCTACCAAATAATTAAAACTTACTACGAGTAACAACGAAAATATCACAATGAAATTAAACAATATTATTCAAAATTTACAAATAAATAAAGATGGATATCTAAATCGTGTTACCAATACATCAGACCAAATAAACAATTTCAGGATTATAACTCATCAAGGCAGCATGTAAACATGATGAAAGATGCATACACACATTACACACATACAATGTATTCACGTCTCACAAAAGGACAGAAAAGCTATTAGTCGGTTTCGACCGCGTTTGATCTCACAGTTTTATTCACACACCTTCAGAAGTACTTGTTTGCATTGCTGGCGGATATTCGGTTTATTTAAGACACTGTCGTTTCAACCTACAAAATAAGGTAAACAGCGCACCGATAGTAATTAACTAATATAGAGACCGTGAGCCGGGGCTCACAGGGCCGAGAGAGATCGTTTGAAGCGCACGCACACGCACACGTGCACGCGCACGCGCACGCGCACGCACACGTGCACGCGCCGCGCCCCGCTGCGGCTGCTACAGCGCGAACAGCACGAGCGGGTACACGTGGCGCTACCTCCACAGCTCGGGGCGGTAGTACACGTACACGCCCAGCAGCACCGTGCACGCCGCCAGGCAGTAGCGCCGCGCCGACCGCGAGCGGCAGCGCGCCGGCACCCAGCGCCGCACGCGCGCCGCCAGCCAGCCCCCGCCCCCGCCCCCTGCCACGCCCCCCGCCCCCGCCCCCGCGCTCGCGCGAGCCGCCGCCCGCCGCTTCATGCGCTCCTCGTCCAGGCGCCGCTGTGTCTCCCTAAAAAACATAATAATATAATAAACTTTTGTCGAAACAAAAAACGGTTCCTGGTGGAATGAAAAAAACATCACAATACTAACTCCTCGGCCTCGAGTCGTATGACATCAGGCTCGAGCTCCTCGGGCGGGTGCGCGTCGTGCAGCGCCTGCGCGGCTCTCAGGATGTCTTCGAACGGAAGCGCGTCTGGCAACTGCAGCAAACAGTATTCGTTATAATATTAGGGAAATGATATAAAGTAGTAGTTGAAGCGATAGAGACAGTAGGAGGGGGGGGGGGAGGCTCACCCGTGAGAGCATGCAGTGCAGCGAGGCCATGTCGTCGTCCGTGGCGAGCACGTCGTCCTCGCGGTGCGCGACCAGCGCCGCCGTCACGTACACGGGGAACAGCGCCGGCGCCGACAGGAAGTAGTCGTACAGGCGCACCACGTCCGCGTAGCGCGGCAGCGAGTGGCCGAACCACGTCAGGAACCACGGCAGCGCGAACATCGTGCCCACGCCCGCCCTGCAACCGAACAACAACAACATTCCTACGTCATTACTCAACTCTATTTATAAAGAGTATTGTTTCCACAAATAGGGTTCGTTTTACCGAAAACCTCTACATTTTTATGATATACTGGTACGGCATCTGAATTACTCTTCTTATGCTACAAAAATCGGAAAGAAGATAAAATATTTTGATTTACGCGTAGATTAAATGACCATTCAAGAAAATATTTCTTGTATAAAAAGTACTTTTTATTAAAGATTTAAACATCGATATTTGATACGAAAAAAGAAGTGCGGGAATTTTATAATAATGTTTGATAGATAAAAATGGATAAATGACATCGTTTTTTTAAAAACACACATACATCAGTCAGGCCATGGATGACATGTTCCTATCCTATTGGCTATTTAGTTCCTATCAGAGATGCACCGACTAGTCGGGAAAGCTTTATTTATTTATCGTATGGCATACATACATCAAGTCACTATGAAGAGCAAAACTAATATTCTTTAGATAATTTTAAATAGTCCACAACTTTCTGGGTCATCTCTTTGAGGTCCTCTATGGGGCCATGGTACTTGGTAAGCGGGCAATCCAGTATTATGTAGTGGATGGTTTGCTTCGGGTGTCCACATTCGCAGATCACTGGCTCACACCAGCCCCATTTACACCTGTTATGTGTAGATTTCCCGATATTAATTTTATTTTATTTTTATTTTCTTTACTAGGACAACCAATAAGTCTTTCACTTCTTACATAAATAAGCAAAACATAACATTTAAACCTAATCTAAAGTGAAGCCTTAGGTAGTCACCGCATGCATAGGTGTTAACAAGGTATTCGTTCGGAACCTATTCGTGAGGCACCAAAGAGCATCGAACATATTTGTATGAAGCCTGGCATACCTAAACTTTAAGGTGTTCACCCGTAAGAGCCCCAGTATGGAGACATGAAATGTTGGCGGCCACTGACGGTACTTGCGGCAATCGACAGAGAAAAAAATTACAAAACGAAAGTGTTATGTGATGAAATGTCGAAAGTGATATACTTTCGGAGATATTGAGCTTTTAAAATGAAAAAAATATATTTTATCCACGGTATTTATTTGTGAATGGAAAAGCATTTTAAAGTATAAACTATGTTTATAACATTTATTAATAAGTGTAATTATACGCGCTTTCTCTTCAATCTCAGTATTATTATATATAATACTAATAATTATTAGGAATATCGTATATGTAGGAAAAATCTAGGTATGTATAGTAATGAAATGAACTTTATAAGTTACGTATTTATTTATTTGAATTGCATTTCTATAACTCGGTTTTGCACTTAACTTAGTTATACAATAATAACATCATCATTATAGTATAATAAAACTAAAATGATAAAATGTGCGTGCCAATATCTTATAGCAATTACGTCCGAACTAGGTGATATAAATTGCTAGGTGATAAAATTGTATAGTTTGTAGCACAACAAATTCAATTATTTATAGGTATTACTTTAAGTAATTTTTACACTAGAATTCGCCGTTGGCTTCCTTTTCAATATTATGCCTTACAAAAATATGTTCTAAAAATTGAGCAGGTAAAGCTACCAATGTTTCCTGATGCCGCGCCCATGCCATGAACCAAATGATGCTCATGGTATGGGAACAACATCCTAGGGTCCTCCTCCCCACGATACATGAACAATAGTGTTCAGCAATTTTCTCTATCCCTTCCAAGCTATTATTTATTAATAGGAACATATACAAAATACGTGCGATTTCCCGCATGACGGGAATGAATTTTTGACCGCAAAAGTCACATATTTTCTTGAAAAAACCTATTGTCACGGTCCCTACATACCTGAATAGTAAAAGCACCATTTTGTTTTATATGCTCTCCATAATATGATCTGGCTTGAGCGATCTGGTATGTGCCTAACCCTAATATTATCATTTTCCAAACCAAAATAGGTTAGAAAAAATGGCACACACAGGACAGGGTTCCTAGAAAATGGGATAAATGTGTGCGTAAGTAAGTACACAGGTAATAAAATATGTGGATGACAGCGGACAGCGAAGCGAAGAGCGGCAGTCGCTCTGTTGTGGTTGTGTTTGTGTGACGAGATGAGATATCTATATCTTTATTTTTCTATAGCTGTCCTTATCGCATGCGGTTGCCACTTTTCACCGGTTTTTTTACCACTCACGAGTAGCCAACCATACTTACCTACCTATCTAATAAATAAAAGTTAAAAAATGCTTTTTCATTCACAAATAAATACTGTGGATAAAATATATTTTTTTCATTTTAAAAGCTCAATATCTCCGAAAGTATATCACTTTCGACATTTCATCACATAACACTTTCTTTTTGTAATTTTTTTCTCTGTCGATTGCCGCAAGTACCGTCAGTGGCCGCCAACATTTCATGTCTCCATAGTGGGGCCCTTAAGGGTGAACACTTTGAAGATTAGGTATGCCAAATAGGTTGGATGCTCTTTTACGGGGCTCCAAGAAATCTGCCGGTTTTTCTCTAGGCTCTAGTACGAACAGATCAGAGGGTACCGTCTTGTTCTGCCACTCCTCGAGTCAGGTGCTTCGCATATTCCGAAGGGTCCCCGGAGTTATTTTAGCTATTGGTGGGTTTCGGGATTTAAGCCTTTGAGCACTCTTTGTCGGGATGTCACCACTGACAGGCAATGTTGGATCTTTTCTTACGTTATCCAGTTCACATATGAGGCACTGTGGCACTGTTCGCGTCGTTGCTTAAAAAATTGCTTAGTGCTGGTAGGTGTGGGTCACATACAGCCAGCGGTGAGTGAGTGGGGTTCAAATGGGTATCTACGGTTGAAACGTGTGCACTGTATGACCATACTGGAGCGCAGTACTCTGCCGAGGAAAAGACCAGTGATAGTGCTGTCGGCGGAGGCATGCTGCGTTTGAGCCCCAGTTTGTGACCGGTAGCTTTTGTACAACGTTGTTGCAGGTGTTTAGTTTTGCTGCTAGTTTAGACAGGTGGCATTTATAATTTAGGCTCCGGTCCAGAGTGACGCCTAGATACTTGGGGTATGCTTGAGTACTTCGCCTCTAAAAGCTACTTCGAGTTCTGCGCCTGGTAGTGCAACGTTATCTGAGTATCCAAACTTCCGCGATGTTGTTGGTGGCAAGTCGTGTGGATATACGTTAAAAAGGAGTGGGGCGAGAACTGAACCCTGAGGAAGGCCGTTGTTCAGTACTCACCTAAGTCACAGTATAATTAATAGTACTAGCGTACAGTATGGTCACTCCCTGCCTCCCCCTACAAGCGCCGCCCACCCGCGCTCGGCGGACGCTCAGACACCGGCTAGCAAGGACGCGACGACGAAGGTCATTTCATACTGCCGCACATTGCATTCCCGATTCGCGAACGCAAAATGGCGGCAACCCTGAAATGTTGTCTCACACACACAAGCATGGTCCGCGTTCACCTACGCGAGCTTAGACTGTGTGCGTAGCAACGCGTTTGTTTCATACATTTGAGCGCCAGTGTCCGAGGTGTGCCTAAGTGGACTTGGAATGTTCTGTTAGTAATCGTATCTTCTGTCAGTTTGTAGATTTTCAAACAGGGTATCAGTATGAGAAGTTTGAACAGGAGGCCTTGGCGCCATACCTATCATAAGCAGCAGTAAGATCGATGAAAGCTACGGCAGTTTTCTATTTTTCCTCGAAGCTTCGAGGAAAAATAGAAACGAAGTAAGGGCGAGTACTTGGTCGCAGCAACTCAGCAAGCAGGGCTTGTTAACTGTTGGTGATATGCGATTATAAACAATTCTTCCAGGAGTTTAAACACAACGCTTAGGAGGGCTATTAGTCCAAAGCTTTTTGCATTGTCTCCTGGTTTTCCCGTCTAAAGTATGGCCATAGAGTAGAAATCACATAGAGATGACACTCCCGCTCCAGACGCGCTCAAGGTCAATCCGTCTGGCTGTCTCTTAGAGAACAATTCAGTCGGGAGTGCGTTTCGCCGCGGAAACGTTCGTCGTGCGGGTCGAATTTTCATTTTTTGAGAAAAATTTAGCAATGCCGAATTATTGTGGTGTGTATGGCTGCAAAAGTGATGCGAGGAAGACTCCGCATCTAAGTTTTTTTAATTTGCCTAAAGATGAGTCAAGGTAAGTGATGATTTTACAGTAAATAACTAGGTACCTACCATTCGTTATTATACGTAATTGTTGTGTGTACTCCTATTTTTACTTACGTAGGTAGTGTAGGTACCTAGTTTCCATTTTCTTATTTAAACTACCTAGGTGCCTAATCATTGTTAGCTGATAATGATAAATAAGCACATTCGTATCGTACGTATGTTGTGCACCTATTTTAAAATTCTGTACCTACCTATTAACAATAAAATGGTAAGGTAAGACTTTAAAACGGGTAAATATTTTGTTCCCACGGGAAAACTGTTAGCAGCGGTCGCAACCGTTTGACTGGCCGCTAGTCTGGAATAAAATTATTGACAAGTGACAGCCCCGACTTAAAGCGCGGGAGAGTGCGGGGCGTTACGGGCTGCGGGGGGAAGTAGGTATTTAAAGCGCGGCTTTTGGGGCCCAGACAAAGGAGTTTCGTTTCTATACGCAGTATTATTATCTATTCTTATGGTATGGCCATGACTTTAGTGCGATTGAGAACAGCAGGAATTTTATCAGTATCCAAAATGTGAGTGAAAAAATCCGCTAGCCATTTTTGAGCTTTTCCCCGAGATTCTTCAGGAACTCTGAAAAATCATTGTCAGGACTGCAAGCTTTATTAACGTCAATATGACTGATGCCTTTTATGACCTCATCCGTAGAGACCGGTGTACCATAGATATCATTTGGTGAGCTTTGTGACTTTAGATATATTAGTTTTCTGTGGGGAAAGCTGACCTGACTAGTTGACAACTAGTACGTGACTAAAATGCTGATTATTAGGAATGTTAGCCGACTAGTCTATTATTACGGCGTTGGATTACCGAACCTTCTCCTTAAGACGTTATCTTACAGAGTTTGAAAAAAAACTGTGAATTCTATAGGCAGAATGCATAAAAGTGGCACAAACGTAGCTATAAATTACGTAGTGTTGTAATAGTTTTACTTTTGATAGACAGTAAACCTTTTTGAACAATTTAAACTATCGAACGGCAACAACACTTCGACATATAAAGCCACTTTAAAGCAGATCTTAATACAACTGTTTTCGAATATGTAATCCGAACATTATGAGAGGAGTAGTGTAGATAAAACAATTAAGAAGTATGATTTGCCACTCACTCATAACAATGTATCGCGGTTATTTATTTGTATGCAGTCAATAGGTAGTTGTTTGTTAATCACCGAGATAGTTATACCGATTATCATTGTTTACGCCAATTAATTGCAAATTTATCGATATCTCTACTCTTAAAAAACTCACTATTTAGCCGACTGATAGAAGCAGCATTCGTAGTTTGGATTCCATGTCGAAGCTGACGCTCTGTTTACTCTTACTCTGAAAAGATGTCTGCCCAGATATTTTTAAAGTATTGTAAGTATTGTAGCTTGTCAGCTAAGCAAGTGAGGCAGACATGCAGTACCCCGTGCCCGAGACTGACCTGCGAGAGGGAACGTGGGGGGAGGGATGGGGGGGGGGGGACTGACCTGCGCAGCTTGTCGGCGAGCGGGGCGTTGAGGCGCTGCAGCGCGGGCTGCAGGTAGTTGAGGCGGTGCTGCGCCGCGCGCATCGTGCGCTCCATGAAGGGGCGCAGCGGCGGGGACGTGGGGGGAGGGGGGGGACTGACCTGCGCAGCTTGTCGGCGAGCGGGGCGTTGAGGCGCTGCAGCGCGGGCTGCAGGTAGTTGAGGCGGTGCTGCGCCGCGCGCATCGTGCGCTCCATGAAGGGGCGCAGCGGCGGGAACGTGGGGGGAGGGGGGGGGGGGGGGACTGACCTGCGCAGCTTGTCGGCGAGCGGGGCGTTGAGGCGCTGCAGCGCGGGCTGCAGGTAGTTGAGGCGGTGCTGCGCCGCGCGCATCGTGCGCTCCATGAAGGGGCGCAGCGGCGGGAACGTGGGGGGAGGGGGGGGGGGGGGGGGACTGACCTGCGCAGCTTGTCGGCGAGCGGGGCGTTGAGGCGCTGCAGCGCGGGCTGCAGGTAGTTGAGGCGGTGCTGCGCCGCGCGCATCGTGCGCTCCATGAAGGGGCGCAGCGGCGGGAACGTGGGGGGAGGGGGGGGGGGGGGGGACTGACCTGCGCAGCTTGTCGGCGAGCGGGGCGTTGAGGCGCTGCAGCGCGGGCTGCAGGTAGTTGAGGCGGTGCTGCGCCGCGCGCATCGTGCGCTCCATGAAGGGGCGCAGCGGCGGGAACGTGGGGGGAGGGGGGGGGGGGGGGACTGACCTGCGCAGCTTGTCGGCGAGCGGGGCGTTGAGGCGCTGCAGCGCGGGCTGCAGGTAGTTGAGGCGGTGCTGCGCCGCGCGCATCGTGCGCTCCATGAAGGGGCGCAGCGGCGGGAACGTGGGGGGAGGGGGGGGGGGGGGGGACTGACCTGCGCAGCTTGTCGGCGAGCGGGGCGTTGAGGCGCTGCAGCGCGGGCTGCAGGTAGTTGAGGCGGTGCTGCGCCGCGCGCATCGTGCGCTCCATGAAGGGGCGCAGCGGCGGGAACGTGGGGGGAGGGGGGGGGGGGGGGACTGACCTGCGCAGCTTGTCGGCGAGCGGGGCGTTGAGGCGCTGCAGCGCGGGCTGCAGGTAGTTGAGGCGGTGCTGCGCCGCGCGCATCGTGCGCTCCATGAAGGGGCGGAGCGGCGCGCGCTCGCCGCCCGACAGCCGCGCCAGCAGCGGGAACGCCGCGCGCGCGCCGCACACCAGCAGCAGAGTGATCGCCACGTCGTGGTAGCCCTGCATCGAGAGTATACACACACATTATAAACTATACCCCACACAATATATAAACAACTTGTGAATTTCGGATATAGTTAAGATAAAGATATTTATTCCAATATACCTGGTAAACACAAAGATGTTCATACTTTCATAGTATAGAAGTTTCCCATATCTAGCTTAATGAACGTAAAGCATGCAAATCTTGATTTATTATAACTAGGTAAAATAATTCTTCTATAAAATATAAAAAAAGTATAGGTAGCTAACATACAATACATGCAGGTCTTATTTTTATGTTCTAAATATTATATAATTAGGGGCCATCCATAAATCACGTGATGCTTTTTTTGCCCTTTTTTGACCCCCCCCTCCTCTCTGGTGATACTTTGTGATTATTAAGACTACGACCCCCCTCCCCCCCGTAGGATCACGTGTATTTTTTTAGTACCATGAAGAATCTTACTGAAAAAAAAAGGTAGAAATGGAAAATAGAAGGTACATGTAATCATCTATTTATTATAGAAAAAATAATTATTCAATAATAATTAAATGTCTTGGCACCATGGACTGGTCATACTCTGTTCAATGCTGATGATAATCGGATGAGCGTCTTCGGTTATTGGCAATGACGACGCAACGTGATTTGATTCAATGTCGTCGGCTTCGTCAAGCCACTCAGCATCGTCATTTTCCCGCACCACACATAAAAGACTTGACACCGACAAACAGAGTCCCGCGGCCGGCGGCGGCGGTGGGCGGTCATCACCGACCGCCGCGTGCCGCTAGTATGTAACCTGACGCCTCTCGGCAATAATCGTGACTTCGTTTTTTTTTTAAAAAACTACACGTGATTTTTTGCTACACCCCCCCTCCCCCCTTGTGATCTTTCGTGATTTTTGATGAACCCCCCCCCCCCCTTTTGAGCATAACGTGATTTATGGATGGCCCCTTATAGTAAAAAACATGTTACAAGAGCCATAATTTTGAATCTTTTTGAAATATACAGGGTGTTTGGTAGGGAGCTGTACATACGCCTAGGGTAGAAACTAGAGATAGTCTGCTATCTACCCCCGCCCATTACATTGACCTTGGCCTCAAGGTTTTTTTTAAATTAATTTTGAATTTTTATTTGAATTTTTGTGATTTTTTTACTAAAACTACCTGTAGCTCAAAATCTATCCTTAGGATAGGTCTGCTAATGGTTTTGTTTTAATCGTTAGAGTCTTGGAATCCTGTAAAAAAATATTTTACACCAGAAAATTATGGAGAAGAAAAGTTATGGGGCCTGAAGTACTGTAGTAAGGTAAAAAAATAATTTTAAGGGCTACATTTTATGGGGGTTTAAAAAAAACTAACAGAGTTGGAGTCCTTCTGATTTTTTTCAAACATCCACAGTCCAAGCCCTTTCTAACGATATGCTAAAAGTGTAATCATCACTTTTAATTTTAAAGTTATTAATTGAGGATGGATACTTCAGGCCCCATAACTTTTCTTCTTCACAATTTTCTGGTGTAAAATATTTTTTTACAGTATTCTATGACTCTAACAATTAAAACAAGACCATTAGCAGACCTATCCTAAGGGTAGATTTTGAGCTACAGGTAGTTTTAGTAAAAAAATCACAAAAAAGTCAAATAAAAAACAAAAATTAATTTAAAAAAAAAACCTTGAGGCCAAGGTCAATGTAATGGGCGGGGGTAGATAGCAGACTATCCCTAGTTTCTACCCTAGGCGTATGTACAGCTCCCTACCAAACACCCAGTATATGAGATTAGCTTAATTTAAAATTTAAATGAGGGATAAATAAAATTAAGTGTTTCAAAGTTTAGGAATATACACACAATAAACATTAGGTCTGAAAAAAGTGGCCATGTTCTCATCAACCAACATCTGTTCTGAAATAAAAGTAAAAAAAGAAGTACTAATAATAAAAGTACATGATACCTGGTAGTAGTTGAGATGCGGGTAGGCGAGTATGACGCGCAGGATGAGCACGGTGAGCTGGTCCTGCAGCGCGAGTCGCCGCGCCAGCGGGATGCCGGGCGGGAAGCGCTTCAGCGACCGGTTCACGTCCAGCACCACCTGCCCCCGCACAAACAATGCAACATCATGACATAGACATCATCAAACTACTCATTCTCATCACAACCAGTTGACATGCTTATTCAAATTTCAACCACTTATCGACTCAATGGAGCAAGTTACCTTATTTCTCAAAGTACTTTAAATCAAATGCAACATGTTGGTCACATAGCTACAAAATAAAATAGTTGTGAGGACTGCTTAAGGAATGTCCATGCTTGTTACCTGGTTGTACTCGGGGTGTGTGGAGAGCTCCTCGAGCGAGGGTGGCTCTGTCATCTCCTCCCTGGTCACTCCCACCAGCAGTGGCCAGATCTTCCGCCGATACTCATCTACAACAAATGTATACACACATACATAAATTAGCCTCTTTCCCGGAGGGATAGGCAGGGACTACTTCCTGCCACTTATTATGATCCTGCCGTACTTCTTTCCTCTTACTACAATCCTGGCGTACTTCTTTCCACTTACTACGATCCTGGCGTACTTCTTGTAACTTACTACAATCCTGGCGTACTTCTTTCCACTTACTACTATTCTGGCGTACTTCTTTCCACTTTCTACGATCCTGGCGTACTTCTTTTAACTTACTACGATCCTGGCGTACTTATTTCCACTTACTACTATTCTGGCGTACTTCTTTCCACATTCTACGATCCTGGCGTACTTCTTTTAACTTACTGCGATCCTGGCGTACTTCTTTCCACTTACTAAGATCCTGGCGTACTTCTTGTAACTTACTACAATCCTGGCGTACTTCTTTCCACTTACTACTATTCTGGCGTACTTCTTTCCACTTACTACGATCCTGGCGTACTTCTTGTAACTTACTACAATCCTGGCGTACTTCTTTCCACTTACTACTATTCTGGCGTACTTCTTTCCACTTTCTACGATTCTGGCGTACTTCTTTTAACTTATTACGATCCTGGCGTACTTTTTTCCACTTACTACTATTCTGGCGTACTTTTTTCCACTTACTACGATCCTGGCGTACTCCTTTCGCTTCCTCTACATTCATCAATCTCTTCATGCATGCTCGTCGGTTAAGGGTACACTTGACCTGACCTTTCTTTAGCACATACCCAATTTGATCTTCTCTCATTCATCCTCTCTACATGACTAAACCATCTAAGCATACCCTTTTCTACACCAGTCACTACATCTTCTGTTATACCACAATGTTCCCTCTTATCACATTATTTCTTATTCAGTCACTTAATTTTATGTCAATCATACTTTTTAACACTCTCATTTGTACCGCGTGAACAAGAATATTACATGATCAAATCAATTCCTGAAACTAAACAATACACATTTTGCAACATATAATAGCTTGTTACAAAGGGTGCCTATTAAGTTTTGCCGTTTGTAAGAAAAATAAACAACTGGAACATAAAATCTACATTATTGTTTTTCAAAGTATTCACCATAGTATTCTATGCTCTTTTTTAAGCTCAAACCACTTTTTAAAGCATTCATTCCACTCCAAAGTAAGCTTCCACTGCCTCTTCACTCGACTAGAACTGTTGACCCTAAAGTTTTATTTTTATTTTGGGAAAGGTATTAAAATTGTTGGGGCTTAAGTCAGGACTGTACTGTACTGAGGGTGGTCCAGAATTTCAACCTAAGCTGGAATACTAAATACCAGGGTTTGTCGTTTTTTACAGCACGTTCACACCATGCACCTTCTCTTACTCCTGCCGCTGTCGCGAATATTGCTCGAAGTTTCAACGCGAGTGAGTGTTTGCACACTGCCGTTACATTCTTCTCGCACCAATATGAGTGAGCGAGATAGCAATACATTCCACAAGCGTTCGTGCTGCCGTTCCTTTGACTCGCGCACGAAAAGCCGCATTCGAGAGAGCACAGGATATGGCAGCAGCATGACGAGTAGCAGCGCAAGTAACCTGTTTACATATTCGCGCTGCCCACTTCCCTTACTATTTCCGTGCACATATTAACATCGTGTGAACGTGCTATTAGACATGGGGCTTCATCATTAAAAGCAAAAGTCAGCTCTTAAAAAGATCAAGTCCCCTCTGAAAGTTGTAAAAAATTATTGCACGGAAGTTCTCCTTCGAGAAATTAATTTTCGTAAGCGACTAGACAACTTCAAAATGGCGCTGAGACTAAACAATTGCATAAATTACACGTATTTCTTCTGTTTTTAACTTATAAATTCTCAAAGATTCAAAAGGTTCTTAACCCCTTGTCTGTCACATACCGGGAGCCAGACAACAATTTTGAACCTTAACTACCCACAATAAAATTCAAAACCAATGAAATTGTTATAGTATGAAGCGACAGAAGAGTGATTAATTCAAAATTACCGCAAAATATGCAAAGGACAAAACTTAATAAAAGGCATGCCTCATAGCTCTGAGTACAGTCCCATTGGGAAGTAAGCATGAAACTAGGTATGTTTGTAACTTATGTTACAATTTATCAAATAGCCTTAGAGTAAGTCGAGTCTTGGTCTAATAGTCTTAGTGGTAAAATGTGCAATAGATCTGCAAAGGTCGCAGTGGCTGTTGGTTTCTCAGGACCAACCCCTACTTCTCAAATAATAATAATAAAAATGTGCTTTCTAATGGCAACACTGAACTGTTGCCTTCCAGTTGTGGTTCGCCTTTGGGTTGGCCATCTTTGTTTTTGGTAGGTCGCCGCTTGGTTTGGCATTCAATAACTGACGATCATGCAGTACGGACGTGTCCAGGGTATCAATCAAGATTATTTTGTGAACACTTAGTTATTATTTGAATAGTGATCTAATATAGCAACTATTTTATAAAAGTAAATTCGAAGGAATAAAAGTTTGTTCAAGAACATAGTTGTTTTTCTGGTGCACGCTACACTTACATATGTGTAATTAATAATTTAAGGGAGAATAAGCTATCAAATGAATGTCTTACAGTCTTCAGGATATGCTAATATTAATTCCATAAATTTTTTGAGATGACTTCTACCACTAATTCAAAGCAGGAAGGCATCTTCAAAAAATTATGGAATATGAAGCACAACTCAAAATTTTTAGACTAATCAACATACTTTAAAGGCAACTGGTGAACATTAGAAGCAAAAAACCAAAAGTAAGGACATAAAAAGGGGGGAAGGGAGGGAACATTTCATTTGACAGCTTGTTCCCCATTAAATTAAAGCTACAAGTAGACTAAGTTTCATGCTTGGGACTATAAGATATTTAGTTAACATTATCTCTAAAAGATGTCCTGCATTTCTGCAGGGCAACAAGAAGATTGGAGGAGGTGATGCTGCCGGAGCACCAGCAAACGCAGTACCCCAAACCTGGGAATTGTGTGAAATAGTTCCCGCCTACTCTGGTAGCCAGCTCTGCTGATCACCTGTCTACCAGCTCTGCAGACATCCCAACATTCCCAACCCGAGGAAAAAGAAGAATGGGACTATAGCTTCATACAAACTTGTAGCTAATTCAATAAATTAATATCCTACATAACACATAGCAACATCACTAAGCCCATCAATATTTAATCACATCATCACATCTTATTTTTTATGATCATAACTTCAATTTTTATTCACTTATCAGATACGTGATATTTAATATTATTGCTCTAGAGCTCTAGTGACAGAAGAAGACCATCTTCATCCTTTATTGGTACAAATTGACTAGACTTGCTTTCGGGGTTGGTTTTAAAACAACACATTGTAATACATTCTTAAAGTAGAAAGTAATTTTAAGTGAGTGTATGTAGCAACATCGAGGTACCATATGTTCACATTCAAACAAACAATTTACCTGATATTAGACCCCCTTTACTTCTTGCCAAACGCTGCCAGTCTTCTAGTTTTATTAAATCACAATTTTCCAAGCACTTCTCGATTTCTTTACGTTTTTCGAGGATTTCAGGATCCGTGAAATCAAATTCTGCAAAAAATAAAAATGTTGTCAGAGATGAGAATAACGTATCTGATGACGACATTCCCAGCGCTGCGCCAGACCCAGCTCAAGAGGAAATCGCCAGAGTTACCGCCTAAACCGCGCAATTGTAATCATTCCTTGAATTAATGAGATAAATTACGGTTTACAATAAGAATATACCTTCATCGAATTTTAGGTCGGAAGGCGTAGCTATGTCGTCAATATTTTTTGCATGATTAAAGTCCGACGGGCGCTTGTTTTCCGGCGGAGAACAATCTCCGTTTACGGTGCACTTATCACTCATATCAATTTCACGATTATTTGGTTCCATTTTGTCGTAAATAGAAAAATTAATGATAATCAACGAACAACATTACACCGATTTTCCGACATGTCTAATTGACTGTTTTTTTTTATATCAGTGTTGCCAAAATTATTGTTCAAAAATTTATTTTCGACTAAGTACGTAAGTGATATTCGTGATAAAACTTTTCTTTAAAGTACTAAAAATCGTCGATAGATGGCGTTGAACATCTAAGAGACATTCTGGGGACTTTGATTCTTTTTCTTTGTGTATGGGAGACCGGGTGGTCCAACGACGAAAATTTATTAAGAAGTTATAAAGCACCGCAAATATTACTTCCAAACTTTTAATTAAACTCCAATTACTTCTCAAGAAATTTTCAAGGACGTTCATTGGGTCGACTGGGTCGTTGGATGACTCGGAAAGAAGAATAATCAAACTATTTTCTTTTCAAACAGCTGTCTAAACTGACATCATTCATGAATGAACTTTTTAGTTCATAAAAATTTTACACTTCTCGTATTCTTTTTCCTTTGTACATTCAATAATCACACTATACTCTATCACATTAAAAAAAAAACACTTTTCAACACTCAATGTCACTTGATAAACTTACGTTTCAAAGAGTACTGTACTGCTACAGTTTAACAATCTACACATACAGAACAGACACTCACATCTTCGCACCCCCATCAAAAAGCACGTGTTTTTCAGTTGTTTTCACGTGTTGTTTAACTGATGTGAGTTCACGTTGGTAGAGAGTTTAACCCTCTGCGTTTCGGCTGGTTAAGACAGTCTTATTAACTGAGGTCGACAGATCACATACGCCCGCCCATCACCTGTAGTGGCCAAACACACACTGTAGTTTAACTTTGGAAAGCTTTTGTTCAGTTGTTGTTCTGATGTTGTTCAGTGTTGTTGTCTGTTTGTTGTTGGTATTGAGGCGCTTAGACTTCCACGTTGGTCATATTATAGAATCAATTAACAACATGTAAATCGATAAACTAGCAAGTGGGTTACGGGAATGACGAATGACTCGAAAGTCGACTAAAGACCAAGTGGGTCATTGAGTCGACGAATGACACAAAAGTCAAATACGGACTTAACGGTCAACGTACGACTCTGAAATCAGTATTGTAATATTGGGTCGTTCGTCAAATCTATAAACCACTTCATAGTCGACGCTATAACCACAATATTTTCAATTGTTAACCCTAGCTAGGTTAACCTCCAACACACACGCACAAGTTTCTGGAATTATAAATCATTATGTCTGAAATGAGCCACGTAGTGGGAGATTGCCTGAACGTCAAGTCTTTTGCATGAAAATACTTCATAAAATACGACAACTCAAATCAAACTTGTGTCAGTTAGTTTGTAGTCTTAGTCGCATAAATATAAACAAATATGCTAGATTATACGAGTATAGCAATACAGCCTCGTTGACATTAAAGTGTTGCCTGTGTAAAATAAAAACGATAACCATAAAGGTCTATCCACATTAGCATTCTGAACTGCGATCGAAAACTACAGGCTACAAGTCTTCTGATGAAATTCTTTAGTACATTGCATAATATACCTGTTCTATAATAGTGGCTAACCGACTACGCAATGAACATCAAATCCCACCGGTAACAAAAACAAAAGTTATTTCTCGTTCGGGCCGGAACAAATCAAGTGCAACGCAGCATTTTTTGTGCAGCATACTGGTCAGCATTTTTTGCAGATCCTGCAGCGATTCAGCCATTATGACTACATCGTCAGCAAAGTGGAGATGTGTGAGATATTTGCCGTTGACGTTGATGCCTAGTCCGTCCCACTTCCTACTGCAGAGTTTTGAAGATCTCTGGAGGATCCAGTGAATTAGTGACGAGTTGCGGGGATGTAACGTCATGCTGTCTTAAACCTCGGAGTAGTTGGATGAATTCAATTTTGTGGCTTTGTACCTCCACATATCGCCAATCAACTTAGCACCGCTGCAAGGACTCCAGAACAGCCCAGGTTTCGATGGAGTCGAAGGCTTTGAGTTATCCAAAAAGGCCATACACAGCGGTTGGTTATACTCTTCTGACTTCTGTATAACCTGCCGTACAGTATGGATGTGGTCCACGGTGCTGAAGCCTTTACGAAACCCGGCCTGTTCCGGAGGCTGAAAGGCATCTTAATGCCAAACGATTCGTAACGACTCTCGAGAACAGATTATAGACGTGCGTGGCTCAGAAGTGCGATCGGTTTTTAATTTTTAAAGGGGCGTTTTGTCTCCTTTATTGAAAAAAAATGCTAACAACACCTCTGCTTCACGCCTTCGGGGTTGTCTCAGTGGCTATAACGGAGTTGAATAGCCTTTTCAGCTCCCTTAACCAGATCCGCGCAGTTAATGAGACCCCGGAGCAGCCCTATGGAGAATTTGTAAAGTGCAAATTTCCTTCTGGTGCCTATGTTATGAAACTACAGGCTACATGTCTACAGGTGATATTTTTAGTAAATTGCGTAGCCAGTTAATATTTCTGGTATCATAATGGCTAAAAGAATATAAACATCGAATTTCACCTGGCCCTGATATAGGTACTATAATATTATCTGTGTCTCTAGTGTATCGTTAGCCTAGCCGGGTAGTAGAATAAGTCCTTTTTAAACAGGGTTCTTAGAAATTTGAGATGGTCGGCAGATGTTCTGCAAGGCATAAAAAGTTTTACGTCATCCGCAAATATTAAAACCGACGAGTTCTTGATTACCTCAGGCAGATCATTGATGAGCAGAACAAACAGGAAGCTCATTTGCTCCATAGTAAGTTGTTCAGTTTGATGTCCTGGTAACTCCTGCAAAGTCTTCGGCACACACCGTCCCTTAGGTACATACATCCTGTATTAAAATGCATCCATAATAGAAGATGAATTTCGAATAGGTAGTGAAATGAGAATCATGAGAATAGGTACAATTCGTCGTTATTGTTGAAATGTGAAGGTACTCTTAATTACCTTCCATCCATCCATTCGTCCTTTAAGTCAATGAGGATCTTAACACTACCCTGTCTAGTACTAATTCTGCATGTCGCGATATATGTACGGAAAACCAAATGTGCATACGTAAACATAGCGACTTGCACTCCCACAACACTCGCAGTGTATTATACTGTGGTGTCGCGCAACTATGCTTGCACCCGTCACTCCCGTCAGGCACAGGTTTGCAAAGTCGAACAATCTTAGGTACACAATATGTCATGGGGCCCTCAATATACAACAAGATGCCTGATGCAGCCAGCTTTCAAATTAAATTGAAACGCTGGCTTATTGAGAAGGCGTTCTACTCTAAATCTGAATTTCTAACGCTTAAATGGTAACAATTACACAAGTATGTAATTGTTCTTACTTGCATTTTCCAATATTTATATTTTATTTCAACATTTCCTTGTTGAGTTGTTAGTTTTTTTAATATATTTTTAAAATTGTTTATTATTGCCATTTGACCTGTATTTCTAAAGATACCAATAAATATGACCCATAAGACCCCATTTGAGTTTTCCTAAACTTAATACAAATAGTATCTGTATCCCCATCGATAACGGAAGTCAGAATGCGGTTCTCATACAATGATAACTTAGCTCTGGCCTGCACTATAGGTAAGGTGCAGTTGGATTTGTTGGGTGACTTTTTCATTAGATAAGATAACGCAGCGCAGACACAGCCGAGGGCTGAGGTGCCATATTATTGCAAATAGGCATTTAGCTTAAAACAATCAAGTTCTCAAGGCCTATGTCTGGAGAAACTAGATACCTACTATATTTGCAACACTCCAATAATCCAAATCATACAAAAGACATGTCAACAGAGAAAAATAGACCTTACATTAGCATCAGCATGATTTTGACAGCTGCTAAAATTGGCTTATTGGAGCGACGAGAAAATGATTGTTTTTACTCAACTAAAGCACCGCGCCGCGCCGCCGCCAATACTTACTTTGTGACTAAAGCAAATGTATCCGTCCTAATTAACCTACTACCACAGTAGGTACCTAGACCTAGATAGGCTTCGCTAGTACAATGCCCCTCCAAACATACTGCTATAGATCAGTTTCAACTTTTACAGAAGCAGCGTCTGAATTAATCCAACTGTTCGACAGCTCAGGGTCCACAGTGTGGTTCACCCATAGAAATCACATTAGCTATGTTTTGGGCGATATGAAGCGTCGACTAGACCACCAAGCCTAGGCCGCCTACGGCCCAGCTGATGCGACTTCTTTGGGATCGCCAATGAGAGCCTATTCCTAGTTCATCGTCCACCCTCCATCAATTCAATCCGTCCACCTTTAGTACCTATTTTACAAGTAATCCTACGTTGTGCGAGTACATACTGGTCCATGCCTGAGCACCACTGGAAAAAGCATAATCTAGATTAAACTTCGAGCAACGACGGCCTTCCGTCCCGGAAACGAGACGGAAGACCGTGTTCGTGTTGCTCGAAGAGATTAAAAAAATGTGGATGGAAAACATGTTTAATCAATGAATACCTACTATAAACACTATTTACCTACCCTATCTGGTAAAATACTACAAACTTTTCCAACATGTTTTCCAACTTTTCCAACAACTGTCGTCGATGACGTCAGTGTCAAAAATTAGGCCAACCAACCAACCATCCAGATCAGCCAAATTTAAATTTTTAAGTATTTTAGTTTTTTGTATTTAAAATATTTCAGACACGAATATATAAAAAATAAAAAATGGACTTTTCAATCCAGACTCCGGATGAAAATATCAAGGATATCGAAGATATCATAAACATACAAAAAGCGAATGGAAATTTTAACGTAAGGCAGGTAGCGTTCAATTTGCCGGAGGAGGGCGGCGGCGGCGGCGGCGGTGGTCTGTCGGCCGGGCTCGCACGCAGCCACGAGTCGGGGCTCACGCGTGTGCCACGCGTGCGCGCGCGCTGCAAGGGCAAGAAGCGGCAAGGCAAGGGGCACAAGGTGGCGCTACCCGACAACGTGTCGTGGCCCAGCGACTCCGACATCACCGTGCTGCGCATGAAGAACTGCGGGCGCGGGGCACTGTCAGCCACGGCGACCGACGTGCTGGCCGGCGACGGGCTGCATCGCGCCGATGACGACTCCTCAATGGTGAACCTCGCCACACTGGTGCTGCCCGCACAGTCCACGTCCAAGCACAGCCTCGCGCAGGAGCAACTGCTGCCGCTGTCGTCGTGGGAGCGGCACCCCTCCCCCGGCAGCCCCCCCGCGCCGGCGGCTCCCTGCCCCGCCTCTTCCTCGGAGTGCACCGCCAAGTCTCGCCTAGCGAGGTTCCTGCGACTGTATTTCTGCCCATGTTGCACTTGCCTCTATGAAATGGAGAAAAATATGCGAGATGAACATTCGTTTTATCGGGACTCTACGTGCAGGAGCTTAGGCACAGGCAGTGATTAGTTTTTGAGAAAATATTTAATGTGAAATTATGTTAATAATGAAAATGATAAAATAGGTATTACATTTAAGCAACAATTATGAGTACAATCAAACATTGCATTGTCTTATATTTTTGTATGAAATTTATACTTTTTGATTTTTAAAACGCTACCGAATGATCTATTTGTTTGAGGGATTAAGACGTAGTTAAATATTATGATTATGACGCATGGTAGGTGGGTCCAAAAAGTAACTCAACTAATGGGTGTTGAAGCTAACAGATTTACAAGTAGTATTGTTGCAGATCGCCAAGAACACTTGTACTATATAGCGTTCGGCGCTTAGAAGGCTACATGAGTAGGTGCTGGCTACTCTGGGACTGTACTAAAGCTAACTGCTAGAATTGGGTATACTCTGGTTCTTTCCATCTAAAGACATCTAGTAGCTCTCTCTTTTCGTGTGGGACACCGAGTCGTCCAACGACCCGATGATCCCTGGTGTCAGAGTTTTTCAACCGCCTACTACCACAAGTAGGTCTCTGACATGGTTGTGTTACGACCGCCGTCTAAGTAATCATAGACAGCAACCGGGACCGACGGCTTAACGTGCCCTCCGAAACACGGAACCATTTCTTTTCGGACAATCAGTTGGTTCACCCTGCAATGTCCTAACCAGACCGGGAACAAATTTACAAAGTGATAAATATCAACTTTGTGAGTGTGTCCCGCCGAGAATCGAACCCGGAACCTTTGCGTCGCAGGCAGTCGCACTACCACTGCGCCACATCAGCCGTCTAGTAGCAAGGTAGCAACATTGATATTTCCTTAATTTTCCATATATATGTGACAGACACTACATGTGATTCGCCATGTGATGCCGGCTTAGAATAGCATCACCCTATTTCTTACCCATGGGTGTCGTAAGAGCCGACTAAGGGACTCGAGGGATGTGTATTGCAATTTTAGGCGATGGGCTGACAACCTGTCACTATAGTGATACACAATTATCTAATTGACCCTCAAACTTTTGTCAGATGTGGTGTTAATATCCGTTTTACGGCCGTTAACGCTCTGCCTACCCCGTAAGGGATATAGGCGTGATTTATGTATGTATGTATGTACACTACATGTAAGTAGGTAAGTATCAAACTTCCAACACGCAATAAGCGGATTCATGGCGCCGCCTTTAGATTTTCAAGAGTCACCGGTGTCTGCGCCTGCCATACTTGCTCTACATCGCTTACATCGTGCTGTGTAAGCATTACCTACTATAGGAAATAAATTGTTAATAGTCGGTTTAATTATTGTAAAAGTGGCTAGATACTTTGTTACGGACATCATTTCCATCGTAATATTGGATTTAAATAAGTACATACGTGGGTGTAATTTGGGCGACACGAGTCATGTCATGCGGCGTGCTATGCAGTAGCGCGAGGCTAGCAGCAAGCACTCGCCCAGCGAACCGGTAAATTCCCCTTTTTTTGCGGAGTGTGTGCACGCGAGCGAGCGCCTAATACATGCGGTAAACAAACAAGCGACATAATCTTGGAAATAATCCATAACATAATATCTGATTAGGAAGTACATTTTGCCATTTTGCTGTTTTTTTTCAAGTAAGTACATGTACATACCTTACTTAAGTACCTAGACAAAGTTCACAGAAGAACTAAAAAAAGAACAGAATACATGCAAAATATTTAAATTTTGTACGTTTTCTAAAAAATTACATTTTAGGTTGTTCAAACAGGAAAATATCCCTGGCTGGACACGCTAGTCATCTGGAAGCCAAATTATCAATTCGCGGCAATAAATACCTACAAAGGTTATTTGGAATTAATTAGACCTAGCTCCCCACCAATCCCGGGTGAACCCTAGCTCCCCATCAATCCCGGGTGAGCCCTAGCTCCCCACCAATCCCGGGTGAACCCTAGCTCCCCATCAATCCCGGGTGAGCCCTAGCTCCCCACCAATCCCGGGTGAACCCTAGCTCCCCATCAATCCCGGGTGAACCCTAGCTCCCCTCCAATCCCGGGTGAACCCTAGCTCCCCACCAATCCCGGGTGAGCCCTAGCTCCCCACCAATCCCGGGTGAACCCTAGCTCCCCATCAATCCCGGGTGAGCCCTAGCTCCCCACCAATCCCGGGTGAACCCTAGCTCCCCACCAATCCCGGGTGAACCCTAGCTCCCCACCAATCCCGGGTGAGCCCTAGCTCCCCACCAATCCCGGGTGAACCCTAGCTCCCCACCAATCCCGGGTGAACCCCAGCTCCCCACCAATCCCGGGTGAACCCTAGCTCCCCACCAATCCCGGGTGAGCCCTAGCTCCCCACCAATTCCGGGTCAACCCTAGCTCCCCACCAATCCCGGGTGAACCCCAGCTCCCCACCAATACCGGGTGAACCCTAGCTCCCCACCAATCCCGGGTGAGCCCTAGCTCCCCACCAATTCCGGGTCAACCCTAGCTCCCCACCAATCCCGGGTGAACCCCAGCTCCCCACCAATCCCGGGTGAGCCCTAGCTCCCCACCAAATAGTCAAGGGTACATTTCAAAGTCCAGCCCTAAAAAACACTACCCATTTAGGTTTTATTATGATCAAATGCACTATCACATTAATTGTTTTTATAATTTTAATTTTGCTTTGCGACTGTGTTTGTGACTCATTCTTATAAATCTGATTTCTTTTACGAAACAAGACCCTTCGGTCAACTTTCATAACTTTTTGCCAAAGTTCGTTTAATCAACCAATTCGCTGGCCTCGTACTTACCTAAAAGTATTTATTCTTTAAATCAATTTCATCGTCAGGTGGGCCAGCCTTTCTTTAAATAATATTTTATTTGTATTTAAGTATAAAATTGGTTCGCTCCATATCAATTGCTAAAATAGTTTCATTTCTTCGACCCCCACGACAAAGTGCGCGCAAGTTATAAAGCGTGGAGAAAGCACACCGCGCGCAGTTGCAACCGCGCTCCGAGCGGCCCGACACGCGCGCCCGAGCCACGCGACACGACGCTACACGACACGACACGACGCTACACGACACGACACGACGCTACACTGCCGCCTCCTCCATTCTTGGACTATTTGATCTCGTGCATTCCGTGACCCGGGACTGTGTGAACCTATCGACACTACTGAACTCTTCGTGCCGCGACTGTTTGTGTGTGCCTGCTATAGCTCTGCTATGAATTGGAGGTAAATTACTCAAGTTAATTAGTCAATTCATTACCATCATACACAATGAAGTGATGCACTGACTGCACCGATTACTCACAGGAGTTACGTGAAAGTAGGTAATGGCGACGAGACAGTTTACCTACAGCAAGCCGCCAGTGTGTGTGGTAGGTTCCAGTTCCTGCAGATATATTTGTAAGGAACATGTTGCATTATTTATAAAGTCAAAGGCAAATAGGTAAATGCATTTTCAAATAATCAAAGATAATAAAATTACCAATGTTTTTAAAAATATATTTTATTATTGAATTTGTTGTGGCTTTACCACCTTGCTAGGTAGATAGGTAAACATTTTGAGAAGACTTGCTGATTTCTATTGTTACAGGAAAATCCGCTAATAACAGTTTTTCCTTGAGAGTAACATAATTTCCCGTTGTAAAAAGAAACATGGATAGTTACATAGGGATGTTCTGATGATGATGAGGATTATGGAACTTTAGAAATCGGTCCCAAAGAGTTTGTGGATATCAAAAACAGAAACAAAAAATATCTTTCCTCTTGATAATACTTATAATTATTGTAGATAAGTAAAATAATAATGATCTAGGAAACTTACCTACGTATTCTTTATTGAAATCAACTAATTAATAATTATAAAGGAACATTCCAAACACATACCTACCTACTCTACCATATTCTTTATTAAAATTTTACGAGTAGCTAAGTTTACAGCCAACTGTTACCTATTAGTGAAATGTAAGGTAAATAAATATTATCGTATCATCACATAATTTCTTCCTAAGTTACTTCTTACCAACTTCTTCCATTGGATTCGGGATTCAGATTTTGAATTGCTTCAACGTTTATGTAAAACTTACTTACCTACTTTACTTTATTACTTATTAACCGTAAAAAACAAGAGGAAAAATCAGGATAGACATTGATTAACCTGGTCAGCCCCGAGGCAGTGCGTTTTTTTTATCCCGCCCGAGCCGGTTTTCTATTGGGACAAAACGAAATTGTTATAAAAAAAAAAATGTGTCATCATTTTTTTTTATTACAATGACGGATCATGTGTTAATATGTACCATCCTTCATTAATTTATTTTTATTTTTTTTATTCAAACTAGGACGATACAAGTTTATTATACAACATAATCTTAGAACTAAGTAACAAAATTATTTTCATTCATAAAAATCATTTTCTTCATTAATTAAAGTTATTTCTTTTTTATTTCATTGGCTGGAGGTAATGATGCAAAGACAAGTCCTAAGCTGAGCCTAAAGGCCTAAAAGCTGAGATGGATACCCCCCTGACTTGATAAGGATTACAGTAAAATAAAATATAAATGTCAAATGTTGGTCAATCTCGAACCCTGAGTTATGACTCGAAATCTCGAGTTGTCAATCGCGGCTTCCGTGCCTACACAGCCTAGCTAAGTTCGCGAATTAATTTGCCTAAATAAATAGTATGCTTGCTTTCATGTGAGTACTCGGCCTGCCTGCTCCTTTTTTACTTAAATTTCATGTATTCAAACTACACACGATGGACGATGGATGAGTCTTTAAATCAGTTTGTACTTTGGGGAGAGTTTGTAGACACCTCCACTTCATTTCAGTTCTTTTCATCTCTTGCAATCAACACCTTCCTCTTAAAAAGAGTGTTTTGAACTTTATGTTCGTACAATTACCTTTGAATATAGATCTTATAGATAGCTACGGTGCTTAGGGACAAGCGATTCGGTTATCTTGATGGGATCTTCTCGCTCTTTTGTTATGGTTAAAGCTACGCATTTGTGTTTTAAGTAACTACATAATGTGCCTAGAGGGGCTAATTTCTTTATTTAAATTTTTGAGGGGCGATATGGCACACAGTATTTGATTTCGTGCTTTGCTGATTGAAGGTACCTCATTTACCGGACCTCATTTAAAGACGGATATATATAAAATAAATCTTCTACTAAGGCAGAGGACCTAATATTATTAGTAACTCGTTTAATTGCTTGCCTGAATGTATTTGATTTAAAAGGGTTTTCTTTTAGAGTTTCTAGGGTTGAGTGGTTTTGATATTATAAATGCTGGTTGGCTAGTATAAAGCAAAATCGCTGTCGCCGCGCCCTGCGCCTGCGCCTGCGCCGGCCGGGGCCGAGTGATAACGCAAACATCCAGTTCGCAATCTGTGCCACTAGAGCAGTAAAACCTGCGTGTGAAGTCGCGCCAGTATGTTCTACTGCTCCCTGCTCATGGGAAAGCGAAAGTGTTCGGGTGCGCAGCTCGAGCCGATGCACCAGATGTATGGTCGCGTTGCGTCGCGCCTACGCCAGACGCGCCCGCGCCGCACCCGCGCCGCGCCGCGCTAATTTCAGCGGCACCTGTATTGCCCTTACATAACGTGCAATGAACACTCGTTACATGGTCGCTCGGCTGCGACTCAGCTTGTTTTCTTCATGTGTAGGTGGTAGTGTGGTGTGGCCGGTGGTGGCGAGGCGGAACTAATCACTGCAGGTTCGACTGGTATCACAAATATCTTAATAAGGATTATTTTCCTTAGGTATTATAATTGTTGGTCTTTGTTACGCAACCAGGAGAGCTGGTTCTAACAGTTACAACACTGATGTAGTATTTATTTGAATAGTAGCTCCTGTGCATTGTTATGAGTTGCGCTCGAGTAAATATTATTTGAACGATTCTGTTGTATCCTTCTTCAGTAACAAAATTCTTAATTCTATAATATTCTTTTACTTTGCATTCAATTCATGTTTGTTTCCTTTTCACGCTCAAACGACTTGACGGATTTGGCTGGTATTTGGTATACATAGTACTTTCATCCCGCGACAAAAACATGCAGTTCTCAAGGGAAACCAAAAACAGGTAGGTACTTACCGATGAAACCGCGGTTCGTTACTTAAACATTCCTAATGTCGGCTTTTCCTACAAAAACAAATAAGTTTCCACCACGGCTCCACGTGTACTCTATTATTGTGGGTGATTCATATTCATATTGCATCAACGAACGACTATTCAAATAAATAGTTCACATTATAGTCCTGTAGACAGAATCTTGTACCTAGTTGGGCAAGCTGTACACGGAGGTACTTACCTACGTTTAAAAAGGTCAAATTAACGGGTATTCAAGTACACGTTGCTAAACGAGTGACGAGAACAGTAGGTAGGTACCCTAAGTGCAGCACCAGGCACGCCCCGTGCTGAGTGGAAACACGGTGGCACGTTTGGCTTCTGCTCGAGTTTTTAAAACTTGCAATGCACACGTAACTTTTGGACGGATGATGACGCAACTGTGATAACATAATTCCAAGCAAGTCAACCGACCGCATGCTCTGCAAGGGCCGAGCCCCGCGCCCCGCTCCCCGCACCCCCCCGCACCCCCCGCCTGCACTCCGCGAGTCTCGCGCGCAGCAACGCGCCCACAAGCATGCGCACACGCACGTGGAGCGGCCTTCGCGGCAAGAGCTTTCATACATAATGTAGGTAACTCAACCCGCATGCTCTACTGACTTATTTTACATATACCTGATCATGGTTTCGACACTTCCACATTAAAAGCTTGATGGTATCATATCTGCGATTACGAACGTTACACAACGAAAGTGAAATTGGCGCTCGAGCGAGTTCGCGGCTGACACACAGCTGACTGCTGCTGACGCACAGTAGCGCGGCGCGGTGCGGTGCGGTGCGGTGCGGTGCGAGCGGAACATGTTACCGACCGTTACGTGGCTCACGGTAACTAGCATATAGCACTTCTACAAATCATCGTGACAAGCGAACAAACACTAATGATATGTAAGTAAATAAAACTAACATAAAGAGGTAACAACTCAGCGGAAGTCAAGAAACTCAATAATCGGCTAATGGATTATCATTATCGACCGGAGATGAAAGTGTTAAAGAAAGCGATTACTGCAAAATAATAATTCTGCCGTTGACTTGCAACCGTGCCGTGACAAATGAGAGTTGGTATTGGTGGCAGCTCGCGGGTTGCGACAGCTTTAATTAGCGCTGACGAAAGTTGTCGCATTGTCGCAGCATTGCGCTACACTTGACAGTGAAACCACGACGCGAGATGTACAGATCACGAACTGCGACACAATCGCGTCGCCCCTTGCAAGCGGTTCTATTCTTTCACGAAACGCCATCAAGGACCCCTAATGCGTTGCTAAACAACAAAAGTGTGTAAGCATTTGATTTGTCTATGTGTCCAGGGTGATCGGTAAGATTCGTGAGCCATTTATTCCAATGATGGTACGGAAAAGTAAACCAAGATACCCATAGCTGTCTATGTGCAGTGTTTGGGTCTGGTGCAGGATGGTGCGGAGCGGAGGCGACGCGTCATGCCGTCTGTCAGCGGCCACCGCGGCGCGCGGCGCGAGCGCAGCCTGCTCGTTTCCATTTCACGTCTCGATGATTTTGATGGAGAAAGCCAAGCACAATATTACAATTTGATCAGCTAATTGTGTGCGTAATGTAACGGTCCCCGGCGCTGCTTGTCGCGGCGGTCGGCGATGGCGGCAATCGCGCGCTGAATAGATTCCGGCTCGAGCGCGACAAACATTGCGAGTGCTGTGTAATAACATCAATATTGATTTTGTAAGCTTCTTTGTTTGCATAGGCTTATTGATTTTCCTACAAAGTATTTCGCTACTATTAAGTAAAGTGGGTCGAATAATTTTGTGTTTAAAATGATGTTAACAAAGATCACCCGAACCTTTGGGTCATTATAAAATACTTATCAATCTACTTAGTTAGTTAGTAGGTATTAATAAAATAATGTCTATTGAAAGATCACAAGCTAAATCCCGATAACAAAAAAAATGTTGATACGTTCATACAAAAGACATCAACGAGAGCTGACTTCACGTGCTCCTATCCGTTCCATATTTTGATCTTTTGTAACAATAAACCATATAATCAATGTTATTTATCAAATAAGACCAAAAAAATAAGTAAACTCATAGCTACTTACTACCTATTACCTAATTATATAACAAGGTATTGGCGAATGGTTCGAAATATCCGCTATGTCAGAACATGCCGGTCGTTGCAACAATCTAGGTAACTAAACTAACTAAACTCCACGGTCAGAGAAACCATACGTTTCCTCGGGCCGATGTCTCTTCCTTCCACATAATCGCAAACGAGTAGAAACTCTCAGTCACGTACCAGCCCCCAGCGCCCACAGCACCAGCACCAGCACCAGCACCAGCACCAGCACCAGCACCAGCACCAGCACCAGCACCAGCACCAGCACCAGCACCAGCACCAGCACCAGCACCAGCACCAGCACCAGCACCAGCACCAGCACCAGCACCAGCACCAGCACCAGCACCAGCACCAGCACCAGCACCAGCACCAGCACCAGCACCAGCACCAGCACCAGCACCAGCACCAGCACCAGCACCAGCACCAGCACCAGCACCAGCACCAGCACCAGCACCAGCACCAGCACCAGCACCAGCACCAGCACCAGCACCAGCACCAGCACCAGCACCAGCACCAGCACCAGCACCAGCACCAGCACCAGCACCAGCACCAGCACCAGCACCAGCACCAGCACCAGCACCAGCACCAGCACCAGCACCAGCACCAGCACCAGCATGCGGCTCATGCGGCGACCACGGCTTATCATAACGTGTTCAGTACACATTACACATGCATCGCGCGGGAGTACGTTCGACGGAGCTGTTGGAATTGTCTTTCCGTTGCGTTGTCGGCACACGCAAAGCAATATTTCGCTGCAACAACGATTAATTGAATACGGTTTCATTTACAGTGTGTGAGTGGTGCTTAACCAGACTCCCTCTCACTTGTGAACACGTGTGGTGGAATGTCAGGTCAAGAACATGCCACGTGTGGACAATTCAATTTATGATTGCCGTATCCTGTTACAAATCAGTCGGTGTTTTGTTATGCGGAACAACAGATTATAGATTAATTGACTAACAGAAATGAAATTGATTGAGTAATATAAATGAAACTCTTAGTCAATGAAACTCATATGTACCTATCATCAATCGAGGTCTACGAGTTATTACAGTTGTTTTTATTCCTTGGATTATAGGTGACCCCTAGACAAAACACAGCAGATCTTCGATTTTAATATGTCGGAATACATTATTTATGGTTGTTGTGATTTGTTGTGCAGATGGGTGACCCTGTGGGCGGTGTTGGCGGGGCTGGTGGCGGCGGGGGGCGCGGGGGGCGAAGGGGGCGAGGCGCGCGACGACGAGGTTCCCGAAGCGCTCGACGACGACGACACTGAGGTGTCACTACATCAAGAGGTATAATACATTGTTGGAGCACATTATTGTCTCAAGGCTAACGCACGCACGAGCATGCGTGCAGGTGCGGTGCAGGCGGATAGAGTCGGCGGCGGCGCGGCGGCGGTGTGGCGACGTTTCCGCGCAGTGTCGCCGCGCCGCCGCCGCACGCACCACCTCGCGCCGCCAGCGCCGCGCGGTCAGTGACCAGCCGACGCGACGCCGCCGGCGACAACACACGCTCCTCCAAGCGGTGAAAGGCGAAAGCGGACGTACACTATGTTTAACGTTTTTTATTTCTGTTTTTAAAGTATTACTTATATTTGAATCATCGCTTTCATAATGTATAATCATAGGTAGGTAAGTTAAAATGGTATTTAATAACTTTGAATAAACATCATACACTTTTACTTAATAATAAGCCAATACGAATTTTAATATGACATCTAAGTACTCGTATGTTTGACGAAAATTAAATGACTAGCTAAAAACAGTCGTTGTTATTTGTAGGAGTCGCGTAACGTGCACCCGCGCGCGTACACGCAGCAGGCGGCGGCGGCGTACAACGCGCTGCCCAGCGGCTTCCGGCCGTCGCCCGCGCAGCAGCAGGCCTCGCTCGCCGAGCTGGCCGGCTACGCGCGCCCGCAGCACCAGCAGCACCACAGACAGGTAGCGTACAACGCGCTGCCGAGCGGCTTCCGGCCGTCGCCCGCGCAGCAGCAGGCCTCGCTCGCCGAGCTGGCCGGCTACGCGCGCCCGCAGCACCAGCAGCACCAGCAGCACCACAGACAGGTAGCGTACAACGCGCTGCCGAGCGGCTTCCGGCCGTCGCCCGCGCAGCAGCAGGCCTCGCTCGCCGAGCTGGCCGGCTACGCGCGCCCGCAGCACCAGCAGCACCAGCAGCACCACAGACAGGTAGCGTACAACGCGCTGCCGAGCGGCTTCCGGCCGTCGCCCGCGCAGCAGCAGGCCTCGCTCGCCGAGCTGGCCGGCTACGCGCGCCCGCAGCACCAGCAGCACCAGCAGCACCACAGACAGGTAGCGTACAACGCGCTGCCGAGCGGCTTCCGGCCGTCGCCCGCGCAGCAGCAGGCCTCGCTCGCCGAGCTGGCCGGCTACGCGCGCCCGCAGCCCCAGCAGCACCAGCAGCACCAGCAGCACCACAGACAGGTAGCGTACAACGCGCTGCCGAGCGGCTTCCGGCCGTCGCCCGCGCAGCAGCAGGCCTCGCTCGCCGAGCTGGCCGGCTACGCGCGCCCGCAGCACCAGCAGCACCACAGACAGGTAGCGTACAACGCGCTGCCGAGCGGCTTCCGGCCGTCGCCCGCGCAGCAGCAGGCCTCGCTCGCCGAGCTGGCCGGCTACGCGCGCCCGCAGCACCAGCAGCACCAGCAGCACCACAGACAGGTAGCGTACAACGCGCTGCCGAGCGGCTTCCGGCCGTCGCCCGCGCAGCAGCAGGCCTCGCTCGCCGAGCTGGCCGGCTACGCGCGCCCGCAGCACCAGCAGCACCAGCAGCACCACAGACAGGTAGCGTACAACGCGCTGCCGAGCGGCTTCCGGCCGTCGCCCGCGCAGCAGCAGGCCTCGCTCGCCGAGCTGGCCGGCTACGTGCGCCCGCAGCACCAGCAGCACCAGCAGCACCACAGACAGGTAGCGTACAACGCGCTGCCGAGCGGCTTCCGGCCGTCGCCCGCGCAGCAGCAGGCCTCGCTCGCCGAGCTGGCCGGCTACGCGCGCCCGCAGCACCAGCAGCACCAGCAGCACCACAGACAGGTAGCGTACAACGCGCTGCCGAGCGGCTTCCGGCCGTCGCCCGCGCAGCAGCAGGCCTCGCTCGCCGAGCTGGCCGGCTACGCGCGCCCGCAGCCCCAGCAGCACCAGCAGCACCACAGACAGGTAGCGTACAACGCGCTGCCGAGCGGCTTCCGGCCGTCGCCCGCGCAGCAGCAGGCCTCGCTCGCCGAGCTGGCCGGCTACGCGCGCCCGCAGCACCAGCAGCACCAGCAGCACCACAGACAGGTAGCGTACAACGCGCTGCCGAGCGGCTTCCGGCCGTCGCCCGCGCAGCAGCAGGCCTCGCTCGCCGAGCTGGCCGGCTACGCGCGCCCGCAGCCCCAGCAGCACCAGCAGCACCACAGACAGGTAGCGTACAACGCGCTGCCGAGCGGCTTCCGGCCGTCGCCCGCGCAGCAGCAGGCCTCGCTCGCCGAGCTGGCCGGCTACGCGCGCCCGCAGCACCAGCAGCACCAGCAGCACCACAGACAGGTAGCGTACAACGCGCTGCCGAGCGGCTTCCGGCCGTCGCCCGCGCAGCAGCAGGCCTCGCTCGCCGAGCTGGCCGGCTACGCGCGCCCGCAGCACCAGCAGCACCACAGAAAGGTAGCGTACACACAGCAGGTGGCTCAAATATCTTTGCCCTTATCAGGTTTCTAATTCTAATATATGCCCACTTGTGTTTTCTAGAGGTATTGTAGGTATATTGAGCAAGCAAGTTTCTCCACAAGCTAAGGGGGTGCCATATTAAACAACACTTAAATAATTTCCAGGGTGGAGATAATCGTGGAGATCGACCATCAGCAGCGCAGCGTCAGCACACGGAGCAGGCGGAGCGGCAGCGGGGGGAGCGGGAGGAGGAGGAGGAGGAGGAGCGCGAGGAGCCCGACCGGCTGAGCGTGCTGCTGCAGCAGTCGCGGTTAGACTGCGGCGCCAAGCAGACCGGCTACTACGCCGACGAGGAGCTGCAGTGCGAGGTGTTCCACTACTGCCAGGACGGCGTCAAGCACTCATGGATCTGCCCCGATGGATTCACTTTCCATCAGGTACCTATTTATAGGGTTCAAACTTTACATTGCAATAACGTAGGTTAAATTAGTAAAACGCGGATGTTATTAGTGTTACATATAATTTACAGGTACATCTGATCTGTATGCCGCCGACGCATGACAACATCTGCCAGCAGTCGAAGAAGTACCACTTCGTGAACGAGTACCTGTACCGGCCGGTGAACAACGAGGAGGTGGCGCGCAAGCCCAGCACGCCCGTGCGCTACTCCGAGCGCTACTACCCCGCCGAGGTGTACCACGACGAGCGCCGCCAGTTCTACGATGAAGATGACGAGGTACATTATCATTATTACCTTAATTGTATACCTAATTAAATAAGACTATGTTTATAACGATTTGGTGACTGTAACTGTTAATTGTACTTTTGACAATTGTGATTATGTGCTCATACTCGTATACCTCACTCGCGTACTAAATGACTCGGTCGGCTAAATTACTTCATCAGTTCAAAGTATAAAAATTATTCCTAAACTTAGAAATAAAATCGTCCAAAATGTATTTAAGTTGATTAACTTCTGATCATAGGAACAAGAAGAACCAACGCGGCCTGCGGCGCGCGCCACCACGGCAACCGCGCCCCCCCGGCCCGCCGCCCCCGCCCCCGCCCCCGCGCAGGTGTTCCGCTCCGCCGAGGAGGTGAACATCCCGCTGCTGCAGCGCCGCCCGCAGCCGCAGCGCCCCTACGAGTTCCGCTTCTAGACCGGCGGGAGCCATACACATCAACCCCACCCTCCTTCCCCCTTCCCTCCGTCCTAATCCCTCTACTACTCCACCCGCCGCCCGTCAATTATTTTGTACTTATACATTCAATCGTGATAGGTAGAAGTAAGATAATTATAAGCTTAATAATTTATAATATCGTACGAATTAGAAATAAGCTAGTCTTCGTAATGATATTAAGATAAATAAAAACCTAAAAGAAAATATTACCACACAGATTTTTTATTTACTAGCGAAATAGCAACTCACCCCTTAGTAATTTCTACAATAAATTCGTCATTATTATGCGATTTTTATATTTTTTTTAGTTGTAGTTAGTAATCACTCTTTCACTATTTTAAATAGTTATTAAGAAAAAAGAAATGTACAGGGCAAATTCATAGCGGTAGAGCCTGCACGCACACTAAGGAACCTTGTGCGGTGGGGCAGCTGAGCTCTGGGTAGAGCTAGTGAGACACCGAGGTGTTGGTTGAGTCTGAGTCTATGCAGGTTTATATTAAAGTTAGGTAATACACACATTGTTACTAAAATCTATGCATTACATGCGTGTAATGCAGGAGAACACCAATACGGGAGCACACCATATCTAGCAGTTTTAGCAATAATTAATCGTAAGCAAAGTCATTAACGGAATGTGACCTGTTTGTCCTAAGAGTTTGCTGTCCTGTTGCTTTAGTGGTTGCTGGTTGTCATCTCGCCTACTAGTTGTGTAGCATAAGCCATAAGGGTCGTAAAGCCCGTAGTTGAAGTGAACTCTGGCGCCGTCGTAGTATCGAGCACCAGATTCCTCTTGTGTCTGAATTTGAATGTTGATCGATCATTAGGGTCGTAAATCCATAGATCTATGTTGAAGTAGTCGGCGGCTGGCCCTCGGCGCGCAGTCCCATGAGTAGTAGTGCATGTTATACAGTTTGTAGAAATCTCCAAGAGCTTTCCTAGTTTAGAACGTAAGCTCTAAAGTTCATTGTGACGTTGTCACGAAGTTCAGCTACAGTTTGTAGCCTCGTTGTAAGTAGTTGAAGTTTGCAGTTTTGCAGTTCTACAGTTTGTGGTCATCTTCGGGAACTCCCCTATATCGTTGATTTATCGGAGGATCGTTCCGAAGTAGAGCTACAGTTTGTAGTCTCGTAGTATTAGTATTTGTAGTAGACAAGCAGGAAAAGTGTCTTTTATAGCAATTAGTGACGTCACGATGCACGAGCTACAGTTCGTAGCCTCGTAGTGGTAGTAGCAGCCAGGAACAGGATCGTTTTATTCCCGCAGATGTTGTTGTCCGCCCGCAGCCGCACAGGTCCCAGTTGATAGCTCGTAGTAGAGGCGCTGGTGTGATGTTCGCGGTTGTTCAAGTCACCGGTGAGACCCGCTAGTGGGAGCCGGGAGGCCGGGATTTGATCTGCATCCGGCTCGAAGGACCAAAATGTAGGTTTTTTTTATATGTTTTGCTGTTGAATTCTGACATGGAGGTCAGAAACTTTTTATAGCTAAACACGGACTTCGACGACTCGGAGTGGGGTTGTGCAGGATTCCGGGTTTTAATTCGGGAGTCCTTGCGACCAGTTTTAGTAATATGCAGCGATATTGGTACTATGTTACTCGTAGTAACATTGCTATCTATTACAGTGTTTGTAGCGGCAAGATGTACCTCAAACAACATAATAATGCTAATGTTAATTGTTTTGGAAGGTTTTGTTGTATGTTCAATAAAGAAATCAGTTTATCTAAGTTAAGGTAAAAGTTATCAACTTAAATAAAAATAAAATGTTATTTAAAAAAAACATGTTTTAATTACTGTATGTGGGAGAATAAGTCTTTTAAATACAAAATTTGATTAATTCTTTTATAAAAATTTAGTACTAATGTTATATATATATATATATATATATATATATATATTATTAATTACTAAGGTTAGGTTAGGTTAGGTTAGGTTAGGTTAGGTTAGGTTAGGTTAGGTTAGGTTAGGTTAGGTTAGGTTAGGTTTTTTTTTTTTTTTTTTTTTTTTATTTATTATTACAGAGTCCCTCTAACATTATAGAGAGACCTTGTTTTCTTAATTTTAATCTTGGCTGACTGGGAAAAATCCTCATAGGACGCCTGGGAAGGGTGGGCCCAGGCAGTGCCAGACTTTTACTGGCTAAAACCCTTTCGGCCTCGATTTTACAAAAGTTTTTAATACTATATACTTAATTCAGGCATTATATCTAGTTTTCTATCCTAGGGTTACAAAATTCCATTTATTCTTTGTTCAATTTCTTACTTTTCCTATTTTATAACATTTGCAAGTAATACATATACTTAAATATATATTTCTACAAATAATTTCTTACATTTACACTATTTATTTACTTGGATGTATAAGTACATGGCCACCATGCTACTTGGTACATCATGTTAGGTTTTATTTCGTTCTATGGCATCTTTTGCAACTTGTTCACAATAATTTATAAATATTTTTCGCTTTTTACTACCCAACAATTCCCACATTGTATCTTTGCTAATTTGCAGCCCCAATTTCTCCTCAGTCTCAAACTTTATTTTTAAGTTTTTGGGACATTCCAATAGTAAATGCATTATTGATTCCTCTTTGTCTGAGTCGCATACACAGGAGGGGTTGTCCTTACACTTAAACCTGTGCAGGTACTGGCCGAAGCCTCCATGTCCAGTCAATACCTGCACGAGCACCGGTGTTAGGGTGATCTTTTTTATTAGTTTGTAGGCTACCACAACATTTGGGAAAAATATCTTGGTTGTTTCTGCCGTCTCGCCATTTACATAGCGTTCATTCCACTCCTGCAGTGTTTCTAGACGCAGTGTTCTTTTTACAAAGGAGATCGGACGGCAATCGTAATCGGGTGCTGTCTTCATGTTTAGCGCTGCATGTTTGGCCAACTCATCTGCTCGTTCATTACCCGCTACTCCGACGTGGGCTCTTATCCAAAACAGTCTGACCTTTTTACCCTCTTCATTTATCTTCAAGATATTCTGTCTTATTTGGAAACCCAGCGGATTGTGTGAGTCTCGGTTTTGGAGAAGTTCGAGAGAGGACCTGGAGTCGCTTAAAATGTTAACAATGTTATTTTCGATTTTCAGAGCAAGGCTGGTTGCTTTGTAAAGCGCGAACATTTCTGCCTGAAACACAGTGCAACAGGGCGCCAATTTGAATTTTTTGGAGTCAATCTCCACTCCATCCCTCCAGAGAGTCAACGCTGCCCCAACCTTGCCTTCTATCTTACTGCCGTCGGTGAAAATTTGTGGGCCCTCTATTTGGTGTTTTTCTAAGGTATGGGGCTCTGTGTCCTCCAGCATGCCGAAACAGACATCCGGCTCCCTGGCTGGATGTGGCGCCTTTAGATAGCTGGTCCTCTTTTCTACCTCTCCGTCTCCAAGTAGACTTAGGTGTTCTCCTCGTTTAGCCCTATACAGTTGGGCGCATTCTCATTCTTCGCCGCTCGGCTTAGCTGGTTATAAAGTTTAGTTGCTTTTCTGCAGATGTTGGTCACATGTGTCTCATAGGTGAGTTTCGAGTCGATTGTCAAACCTAGGATTTTGACCTCTTCTACCATCTGAATGTTGGTACCATCCATGTGGATGCGAGGTGTATCATATTTTAGTTTCTTTGTGACCAAAAGTGCGTTTGTTTTATGTGCAGCGAAAATCAATCTGTTCTTTGCACCCCAGGCTTTGACGTGGGCTAGTGTGGGGTTTGCCACCTTTTCGACCTCCAGTGCCGTTGTTCCCGAGAAAACTAGGACAATGTCATCGGCGAAGGCCTGGCAAAACACACCCCTCTCTTCCATTTCATCCAGTAAGGGGTCCAGCAGAACATTCCAGAAAGTTGGACCTCCAATGGAGCCCTGTACGCAGCCCTTTGTTGTTCGCTTTTTGTGTTGCTGTCCCAAGTAACCCACACTTACTTTTCTGTTCTCGAAGTAGTCATTGACTAGACTTCTGAGATTCAGTGGAAGTTTGTATTCGAGCAATCTGCATTTTATAGCCGGCCACCAAGCGCTGTCAAATGCGCCCTCTATGTCCAAGGATACTATAAGGTTAATTTGTTTTTTCCGCAGATTTTCTTTGACATATTTTGTAAGATCATATAGGGCGTCCTCCGTACAGCGCTGTGGAGTAAAGCCATATTGCTTGGGGTTTGACTTGGGTAGAATATGCCATCGAAGTCTCTTCACCATAAGCTTCTCCAGAATTTTGCCGAAAACAGGCAGCAGTCCTATCGGGCGGTAGGACTTTGGCTTAGAGTAGTCCTCCCTTCCAGGTTTTCTGAGTACAACCACTGCGGCTTCCTTCCAGGGAGACGGAAAGCAAGATAGCTCCAAGCACTTGTTGGCAAGTGCAAGGAAATGTTCCGCGGTTGCCTCGATGGCTGCCGCACATATGTCGGGTGTGAAGCCGTCTGGCCCTGGTGCCTTTTTAGGATTAAAGCTGTTGATAGTATGCTTTAGCTCAGACATTGTGAAGGGCGGATCTTGCGTCTGATCTCCGGGCTGTGAGACGGTCATGTTTTCTGCTTTTTGTCTAAGAATTTTGTGTTCTTCCTGATCTTCTGTCACTACATCGTCGGGAAAAAATGTAGTGGCTAGAAGTTTTACGGATTTTTCTGGGCTTAAAACAGAGCCATTTTGCATTAGTGGTTGATCACCATGACTTTTGGACGTTCTGCCTATTACTCTGTAGATGCCGTCCCACACGCTTTCTCGGTCTTGCTGGCTACAAAATATTTTCCAGCTTGTGGTTTGTGCCTTAAGGGCTTCCGTCTCGTACTTTTCTTTAGCTTCTACGTACTTGCCAATAACAAAAGCTTTTCGTCGAGGTGCTGCACAAGATATTCTTCTCTTCTTCGTCGTCATATCTCTTTTTAGGTTTTCCAGCTCCTCACTCCACCATGGTAGTTTCGTTTTGGTATTTTGTTTCTTTAGTGGTATTTTTCTCTCGCTGGCTATATTGACACTATTTATATATATATTGACTACTGCTTCCAAATCAGTTTTAGATGATATTTCTTGTATTTTTTCGACCGTGATATTGTTTTCATTTAATGTTTTAATCAATTCTGTTTTAAATTCTATCCAGTTTGCTTTTTTTGTGTCAAATTTTCTAGTTGTTTTAAGGTTTACTCCAGGTAAGTGTTTATCTAATTTAATTTTAATAATAATGGCGTTGTGATCGGAGCTGGTTACGTTTCTATCAACTTTCCATTCGTCTATGCAATGCAGCAATTCATCCGAACATGTGGTGACATCTACATGGCTCTTGAAATGCTTACCTCCCCGGACTGTTTCGAAGGTTGGTACCTATATTTCCTTCATTCAGTATGTGTAATCCCATTTCATTGATGGCGTCAAACAGTGATTGTCCCCTTGAGTCTTCTTTGACGCTTCCCCACCAGTGGCTCCAAGCGTTAGTGTCTCCCGCTATAAGTAGTTTTCCTTCTCCGAGTGTTTCTTTAATCGTTTTGACTTGTTGTAGGTAACCTTCTATTGGTTGGTCGCCTTCCATGTACACTGATATTATACCCATGCGCCATGCGTTGGTTTTTAATACTGCTACTGCTATGTTTTCGGTACATAGGGTAGGACATTCCATAATGTCTATATCTTTGTTAAAAACTACAATGGCTGATTTGATAGGTTTTTGCCGATTTTGGCTACATTGGACGATTCGTATATTTGGGCTTGAGCTAACCAGACCTTCTTTACCAACGTATGGTTCCTGAATTAGGGAGAAACCAACTTTTCGCTTGTGACCTTCGATAAGTAGCTCTTGCGTGGCTAAGCGCTTCCTTTGCAAGTTCGCCTGAATTACTGTATGACTCAGGTGGTTGAAAACATTTACATCTAGGGAGCCTTTAGCAATAAGATACTCTCGATCTTGCTAATGAGTCCCATTTTTTCTTAACCGGACATTCGCTGCTGAAGGCATTGTGGTCTGTTTTATCATGTTTTGCAGACTGACAGTTACGACAATTTGGGACCTCTCCTGCCGCATACGAGGGGCACTCGGACCTTAGATGTGGTTCACCGCAGTGACTACATAGATCCGCTGTCTGGGCACAAAGTTTACGGCCATGACCATATCCCAAGCAGCGCGAGCATTGCACGAGAGGGGTCTGGTCCATTGCTGGCACGTTTTGTAGATCTATATGTAATCTTCCTGCTTCGATAATTTTTTGCCATAGTTTTGGTGATACTTCTATGACTATATGATTCATATATTGGTTCCGAGTTCTCTTACGGTACTTGACTGATATCCTAATTTCTTCCTCCTTAAGGTCTTTCAGGAGGTGTTTGTTCTGACTTCTTATGGATTGAAGAATATCTTCGTCGGTATTATATGCCATTACCTCCTTTAAGATGATCAGGGGGTCTTTGTTTTTTGCTTCTTCAACATGCAGTTTGTTTTGGGATTTCTGCAAAATGTTGGCTACTTTTGTCACCTCTTGTTTTGTGCTACATCCTATGATGACCTTTTGATCCTTTGCTTTCCTAAACCTCTCGACTCTAATTCCGGTCGTTTTTGCATCTACCGCAGTTCTGATTTTTTGTAGAACTTCATTGCCAGTGTCGTTTGCCTCTTCAGAGGATACAATGATGGAATGGGTAACGGTATTGCGTTTTCTTCCCTGTAGTGAACTCTGTGGAGGTTGGTGTGGAATCGATTGGGTTGCTGCAGCCTCTGCATAGGTTTTTGCGCTTATGAGCTCGTGCTGTTGTTCCATTCTTACTTTCAGTTCATCGATCTTCCTCCCATTTTCTTCGAGAAGGCGGCTCTGTTCTATGAGTTTATCTATGATAGTAACATTCTCTTCAGTAGGTTTTGTTAGCTGAGGTTGAACTAGAGTTTTTTCCTTCGCATCATGTTTGTGTCCGGACTGTCGTAGCTCGTTGATTTCAGCTTCCGATTCTTTAACTATTTGGTAGAGCCTATCCAAGGCCTCGATGACGCTTGCCTTTAAATCCTTCCGTATGTTGCCGGAGTTATTGAGGCTTGTTTTAGCCCTTGTTAGGTTGGCTTTTGCATCAGCAATGCGGTTTGCAATCACCCTTCTCGGCTGGGGCTGGCTACTTGATGCACTTGTTGTTGGAGTTGGCAGATTTTGGGGTCCGGTATTTTCAGCCTCCAGTCGTTCAATGCTTTGTCGGACATTCAAAGATTGTTTGAGTTTTAGGAGGAGATTTATTTTTCTCTTTGGTGTCGATTGGCTTTACCGGAGTTCTGGCAAACATTGTCAAAATTTGAGATGAGGAGAAACTAAAAGCTATGACAGCTGGGGTAAAATTGTATAGTTTTGGCTCAATAAAGCCGGTCTCAAATAAAATAAAATTTAAACGGAACAAAAAGTTTTACAGTTTAGAGGAGTCAATAATACTTAGATAAATATAATACAGTAAAACACAATACTGTTGTAAATAAAGCGAGTAAATTTATGGCTCAATAGAGCCGCGTGTCAAGGTTAAAGTTTAAGGCAAAGACTCAAAACAAGTAAAAATTTAAATAAGAGACAATAGACAATTGTTCAGTATTGTATATTTAATAATACTATGACCTGAATTGTCTTGTGCTCACGGGAGCTAATATATATAATAATTCCTCGAAAACAGCGGTTAGGTACAGGCTCAAAAAAAAAAAAAAAGCCTTTATCACTTAATTGCTAATTATAAAAATTTAATTAATAGTCTTTATGTAGAGCAACAGATTTCCACTTAACTGTCAGGTAAAATTTAATTTACACAGAATTGAAAGAAATTTTTTAATTAACTCTATCGGCTACAGATATATGAGGTATCTTTGATTTGGCTCTATATAGAGCCAATTTTTTGTAATACAATAAAAGTACTCAGCGAGCCCTTTCAAATGACACCAATATCAGTCCGCTAGCCCTTTTGGTTCCGGAGTTATCCGGGTTTGTACATAATCTAAAAGATGTACCAGAAATGTACAAACAGCTGCAACTCCGAGACCCGTTGGCCGATTTTCACGATATCGGTCTCAAAATTCAGCCCTTGCCAAGGCCCTTCATTAAGGATGAAATTTACAAATTTTCAGTACCTGAAATTTTCAGATTCTGAAAATCTTCAGACGGGACTGAAATCCATGCACGTTCAAAGATGAAGGCCAGCCAAGAGCAACGGTACCAATCTCAAGTCTCTAGGACCACTGGTTCGAGCGCAACGAGGTGTTGAAAATTTTCAAGATGGCCGCCCGAAATGTCAAACCTTATGTTTGGGAGCCTGTAGCGCCCGTTCCTGAGGTCACAGAACCCTAGTGTTTGGGTATTTTAGAATCAGCTTTACCTGCTCTTGCTAGTGAAATGGTTTTCAGGAGCCTGAAACTTTCAGCGTTTGAATCGCCTGAAAATGATAAATTGGCTAAAATACTTGCCCCAGAACCTAAATATGAAATCGCAGCTTTCTGCGGCTTAAGGCTGCAGAATAAAAGAGATTTGAAGAAAACAAAGATGGCCGCCGAGCTGTCAGATGGTAACTTTAGGTGACTATTGCGCTGGAAATACTTGTCAGAATGACACAATATGGGTGTCGGATGACTCGGCTTGACCACCCGGATCTTTTGAGATAGTTTTTAGAGCTAAAAAGTTTCAGGCTCCGAAAATGCCTGAAACCGGTAAAATCGGAAAACAGAGGTATCACACGTTACAATATCGCAAAAAACACGTCTCTACGACTTCTGGTTCCCTAGTAATTCTTATTTCAATTTTGGTACATAAATTTTGAAAAATGTACAAAATGCTAAAAACTTTGTTTTAAAAGATATTACTGTGGTGTTTGGGCTTAAGTAGGTCTAAAAACTGTTAAAGAATGATTTTATAAGGTCAAAATAATTTTAGGACTTATATTTTTTGATTTATTTAGAGAAAACAATAAAAAATGTATATCTCGGAAACCAGAAGACACAAAATTATGAAAAAAATATGATAATTATCAATAAATAAGGTGTTATAGCACAAAATTACCAAAATGTCTGAAAAGTCACAGTTTCAGTAGATAAACCTGAAAATCATTAAATTATAGTTTTAAGGCTATATCTCTCGAAATATAAAACGAAAAATTACAAAAACAAACACTTATAGTCTTTAAGCAAGCGCGCAGCAGACAGTTTTTCCAAATTTTCAGAATTTTGTTTGGTGTCGGAATAATCGGCGTCCGAAGATTCAAATTTTAACACGTTGTCAAAAATGTAATTCAAGTCCAAAAAAGTTCAAACTTGTTTCAGAATTTTTGCTGTTTGAGCTCCCTTCTTGAAGGTTACCCAAGGGTCAATGTTGTTTTTTTGTCAATATCTCGCAAATCGTAAGGCAGAAAAATCCCAAAAAGAATCCAAAATTGCTCGTCCTCTGGGGGATAAAGAATCCACAATAAAAAGTATAGGTCGTCGATCTCAAAATCGCAGCGCACGCGTGTAAAGTTCAGAGCACATGGTAATCTAACCTTAAAATGTGGTTTCTGGTGTCCAACTCACTGGCACTGAAATCCTCATGTACCACTTTTGCACTATCACACGCGGTACACTTTAACACAACTTTTGGTGTATCACATATAAAAATCTGATCACAAAAACCTATTTTTTCCGAATATTTTCTGTGGAGCGCTACGAGTTTTGCTTAGGTTAGGTTAGGTTAGGTTAGGTTAGGTTAGGTTAGGTTAGGTTTTTTTTTTTTTTTTTTTTTTGTTTTCGTGGAAGGAGGTAATCTTCATAGATACCATAGGCCCGGGCGTTATGGCATGCCCGATTCCACTGGGAAGGTGCCCAGCAGCCTACGGACTAAACCCTCCTCCCTTGCAAATTATCGTTAGTATTGATCCAACGGTTAGGTCTAGGGAACACAATTTTATCTTATAAAGCTTTACAACTATTCTTATTCTAAGTTAAAACTACCAATTTTCAACTATGCTTATTTGTATATATAACTTTTTTTTTTTTTTTTTTTTTTTTTTTTTTTCTCTTATATCTATTAATAATTTAGAAGCATTCTATTTCTTATTAAATCTTATTTTACAGTTTTTGAGCCGTTCTCGATGCCAATACTGGCAAGAATTTTCTGCGCGTATTCGAGGAAGAGCTCACGAGAATTGGCGTCATTGACAATGGATGGTAAGTTTTCTACGGTAATATTGGTATCCATTCTGCACTCGTAGTCGTAGCGCATTGCTCCAAATCTCGGGCACTCAAGAAACATGTGTCTTGTGTCTTGAATGCTATCATTATCGCAAGTGCAAAATGGATTATCTAGCAGTTTGAAGCGGTGCAGATATTGTCGGAAGGCTCCGTGCCCCGTGAATATTTGTGCTAAAGAATTGGTAATTTTGAGTTTACGTAGCACCTTGTAAGCCTGCTTTACTTCAGGGAAGTACATTTTTGTCACTGCTCCCTGTGTTGATTCAGCATATCTAGTCTGCCAGGTAGAAAGAGTATTTTCTCTTATTAGCCGCTTTGGCAGGGATAAAGGAAACCTATCGTAAACTGGTCTTGTCTTGCTTTTCAACGCTGCTTGTTTTGCTAGTTCATCAGCTCTTTCATTTCCAGAAATGCCAGCATGCGCTTTGATCCAGAATAGCCTGATTTCGCCACCAAGGAGCAGGATTTCACCAATCAAGGTATGTATTTCGGAGACAATAGGATGCACTGAATTGGGATCACATATACAGTCTAGCGCTGATCTTGAATCGCTTATTATGTTGCACTTTCTGTATTTCTGCGATTTGGTCATGTGACTTACTGCCTTGGCTATGGCCACCAATTCCGCCTGAAAAACTGAGCAGAAACTGTCCAGTTTCATTTTAAACGATAAAACCTCCATCTCATTGCTCCAGCAAGACAAAGCAGCACCCACCTTACCCTCTATTTTGCTCCCATCTGTAAATAGTTTTGGCCAGTCATTATTTATGCCCATTACGTCGGCCTCTGAGTTAATATGCTCATAAGTAAGCATTATTCTTTTTGCCGGATGCGGTAGTATCGACGGGCTTATACGTTTTTCCAGTTGACGATCTACAAGTTCTTCCATAGGTTTTCCTCTTTTAACTTCATACAGTGCGGCTTGTTCTTTAGCTCTCAGGTCAAGCGGGATTATTTGTGCTAGAAGGGCACTAGATGATAGGGAGACCGTCCTGTGCGCTTTGCTTATTTTAATGCTGAACAACCGTGTTAGTCTGTTAAGCATTTTTTGCAGGAATTTTTTCTCGGCGGCTTTTGCCCATATGCTGGCGGAGTAAAGGATGGTAGGTTCCACTACGGCTAAATAAATCGTACGCACTATTTCTGAGTTCAGCCCCCATTGCGCCCGGGCAGCCTTTGAGACCATTTTATATAAGTTGAGAGCCTTGCCACACACTCCCTCCAAGTGGAGCTTAAAATTCAGGTTCCTGTCGATGTTAAGACCAAGAATTTTAAGGTTATCGGTGAATTCCATTGTGGTCCCTTGCATTTTTAGTTTGGGAGCGACGTATTTAACCTTTTTTGTGACAAGGATAGCTTGTGTCTTGTGAGGTGCAAATGTCATCTTATGAGTCTTTCCCCATTCAGCGACTATTTCTAGGGTCTTGTTTATCTTGCTCTCCACTTCTTCTCCAGTGCTTCCTATGCCGATAATCAAAATATCGTCAGCAAAAGCCTGAATGTGTGCCGGCATTTGCGACGAGCGTTGGAGCAAAGGATCCAACTGGACATTCCACAAGATAGGACCGCAGGTTGAACCCTGCACACAGCCCTTGTTTGTTGGTTTGTCAACTGAGGCTCCCGCGTAGTTAAGGTGAATCTCCCGATCTGACAGATAACTCGCTATTAACTTCAGAATGAATCTGTCCACTTGCTTATTCTGGAGTTCACGAATGATGACAGGCCACCAAGCATTGTCAAATGCACCCTCAATGTCGAGGGATACTAAAACGACTATTTTCTTGCTCGCAAGGCCGCAGTAGACTGTGGTCATCGCGTCGTATAGGGCATCCTCTGTGCTGCGCTGAGGCGTAAAACCATATTGCAGACCATTCAATTTATTCTCTCGTCCTAGCTGCCATTGGAGTCTGTTAACGAAAAGTTTCTCAAGAACTTTCCCCATCACAGGAAGAAGTCCGATAGGGCGGTATGATTTGGGTTTTGCGTAGTCGTCTTTACCCGGTTTTGGTATGACTTTTATAACTGCCCTCTTCCATATACCGGGAAAATACCCTACCCCAAAGCACTTATTACAAATGGCTATGAAAACAGTCTTATCCGCATTATAAGCTCTTTGGCATATATCCGACGTAAACCCATCACTCCCCGGGGCTTTTTTCGGATTCATGTTGCAGAAAATTTGCGAAATTTCTTGACTAGTAAAAGGTTCAAACTCCGCAGGCAGGGTGTTAAGCTGCTCTAAACTATGTATTATTTTGAGATACTCTTCTCTTATTTGTCTTTGTTCCTGTGAGTCTGTGTCTTCTGTGTCTTCCGGGTAAAATGTATCCGCCAATAATTTAGCAGACTCTTCCGGGGATAACATGTCACCATTGTCACTGGATCGTAGCAATTTATCATGACTCTTTCTTGAACAGTGTTTAAGTATCCGATATGAGCATTGCCAAACATTCTCTCTTTCCTGCCTTGAGCAGAAGTCCATCCAACTTTGAGTGATAGCTTTTTCAATGCTGGTTTTGTAGTCGTCCTTTGCCTTATTGTATTGTTCTATCACATACTTTTTTCTTCTAGGGTTCGCTTTACGGATTCTCTTTCTGATTCTGATAACTTCTTTTTTCCTTTGAGTGAGTTCCGGAGTCCACCAATGACTTTTCTTCTGAGCTTGAGCCCCATTGGATATTGCTGGAATGCTCATCTCACAGGCTGTATTTACTGCTTGCGTGTACTCTATAGCTAGGTTTTCTATGTCCTCTTTGCTAGTCATACCAATTATGTTTTCCTCAGTGATCTGTCTTTTCTTGATTTCTTCTTTTAGGATTTGGGAGAACTTTGGCCAGTCAGCTTTCGTAGTATTAAATCTCCTTGTTGAAATTTTGTTTGGATTGTTCTTTCCCATACCAAAGTCCACTATAAATTCAATACCATTATGATCTGAGAGAGTACAAAGTTGTTCATTAACTCTCCATGTTGGGATCTTACCGAGTATGCTTGTAGAGCATGCGGTTACATCTACAATGCTTGTGCACCATATACCCTGTCGGAGCATTCTAAATGTAGGTATGTTTCCTTCGTTAAGGACATTTAAGTCTAATTCTGCTAGAGTTTCTGCTAGACCTGTACCTCGTGTATCCTCTATATCGCTGCCCCACCAGAAGCTTTTTGCGTTCACATCGCCTGCTATAATTATGTCTGGTGTTTTAAGTTTTTGGATGGTATCACGTATCTTACGCAGGTCAATGTTTATGTCTCCATCCCCATGCAGATAGACGTTTATTAATCCTAACTGACGTTCTCCAATTTTGATGGTTGTTCCAACGATATCCTCACTAACCAGGTCGGGATTGTCATTAAAGTGAATATTTGGATCAATTACGACTATGGCTGCTCGTACGGGTTTGTCGGTGTCGCTAGTGGCCCTTTGTATAACTCTGAAGTGGTTACCAATGGTAACGTGAGCTTTAGATCCGACGTAAGGTTCTTGTACGAGTAGAAGTGAGTATTTCTGGGTCACCGCCTCAGTTAGGCATTCCTTCATTGCTGCGAATCCTCGTCCTAGATTTATTTGACCTATTTTGAGTTTGTGCCTTATTGTATCTTTATTTTCTCCCACGGAGTCTGATTTTAACAATATTGCACTGTTGATCTAGCCACCCTGTCCCATTTTTGCCAAATAGGGCATTCAGGAGAGTAAGCTGGGTGGAAATTGTTTCCTTCGGTGCAATTTGCACAGAGTGGTGCTTTGTTCCTGTTTTGGCATTGGCGAGTGTCGTGCTCACCCGCACAATATCCGCAAGCAGGTGCTTCACCACCACACTCCCTAGCTCTGTGGCCAAATCCTAGGCATTTATAACATTGCAGTATTGGTGACTGATCCGCAGTAGCAATGATCTGGTAGCCAATGCGCAGCTTTTGGTCTTTTAGTGATTTCCACAGTGCTGGAGTCACTTCAATTACAACATTGTTTACACTAGTATTGCGCCCTTTTACTCTCCTTAATACCTTCACTTTCTTTTGACTGGTTTCAAGGTGTTTAAGGATCCCCTCATTCTGTTTTACTACCGCCTCCTCAATATTTTTATCACTTAGGTCTTGAGCCACCCCTATCAGTCTCAAGAGGGGATTTTTTGCTGGCGGCTGTGTGACAGTCAGCTTGTCACCATTGGTTTTTATAGCCTTGGACAGAGTATTTCTGTCTTTTTCTGTGTCGCAACTTATTAAGACTTTTTGGTGCCTCATCTTTCTAATAGCGTTCACTCCTACGCCCAATTGGATCACATCAACGCTTTTTTTTATGTTTTGTACTACATCTGCACTGGTGTGACGTGGGTCCGAAGACTCGATCACTATGTTGTATCGTGGTTTGACCAGCGCATCTACATACGAGCGGCGTGTGTCCACTCTTGTAGTTGTTGGTACCTTTCCTGAGGCTTCCCCCAGCTGTACAAAATTTTCAGAAGGAGATTGGTGGTATTGTAGGTCTGCCGGTGAGATCTCGCTGTTTTCTCCCTCTTTTCCATGGTATTCCTCGATCTGTGTGTCATGGTACTCATATAATGCTTTGAGAATTTCTTCTTTAAGCTGGATTGGGTTTGAATTCAAATTCAGATTAACGTCCCTGCGCAGTTCCTCAAGTACAGTTCGTGTCGGTGCATTGACCTCAGCCATAGTATCTTTGAGGTTGCCTACTTCGTCTCGTAGCTTGTCGATACTCGCTTTTTGAGGTTTAGCAGCCTTGGTTACCTCCTGTTCTATGATGGATGGTAGTTTTTTATCCAAGTCAGCAGTAAGTGCAATGTTCTTCAGCCCCAGGGAGATTAGTGGTGCGAGATCCAGATCTGATGTCTTTTGAGTTGTTGCCAGCACGTCACGGAATGCTTCCTTTAGGCCCTCAGGATCTAGGCTGGGTGTTTCTATGGCCTGTGTAACACTTAGCTTCTCCTCGAAAGACTTTTCTAGCCCTCCGATGTGTTTATAAATGTTTTGCAGATCCGCTGTCAGTTTTTCCTGTAGAGGTCCTTCCGTTACAACTACTGGATTGGCGCTTGTTCTTACGAGTTGGGCTGCTGTTGCCTTAAGCTCTGCGACTGTTGACGAGATGGCAGCCATTTCCGATTTGACTGTTGTCTTGAGGCTTGTGGACTAGAGGATGCATTGGTGTTTGCCATCGTGGTGTAGTAACTAGTTTCACGGCATCTGCCGCTACTCACGGGGAGGGCCCGAGCACAGGTGTCGCTCTTCGAGAAGGCTTACTACTTCCCCCCCACAGTTGAGGCTTGTAAGGAAGTCGCACACGTCCCGCGATATTATATCTCTGATGTCATTTTGGTCTTTTCTGAGAGCGCAGATTTCTGCTTTCAGCTCGGTGTAGCTATCTACGTTCCTTTGCAAGGCAATTGCGTGATTTTGAGCTAGCCTCTTGGTACAATTTGCCATGTCTTGTTTGGCCCTCTGGGACTCTATGATGTGGAGAGCGCGAGAGTCTGCCAGGCGTAGTATCATCTCATTTAGAGTGTGCAGAGCTGAAACCGTTCCCTCTCTTATGTTAGGTTAGGTTAGGTTAGGTTAGGTTAGGTTAGGTTAGGTTAGGTTAGGTTAGGTTAGGTTAGGTTAGGTTAGGTTAGGTTAGGTTAGGTTAGGTTAGGTTAGGTTAGGTTAGGTTAGGTTAGGTTAGGTTAGGTTAGGTTAGGTTAGGTTAGGTTAGGTTAGGTTAGGTTAGGTTAGGTTAGGTTAGGTTAGGTTAGGTTAGGTTAGGTTAGGTTAGGTTAGGTTAGGTTAGGTTAGGTTAGGTTAGGTTAGGTTAGGTTAGGTTAGGTTAGGTTAGGTTAGGTTAGGTTAGGTTTTTTTTTTTTTTTTTTTTTGTATTTTTGTCAGTAATATTTCCTCTGACATTGGTCAGAGACTTTTTATACCTTGAAAACTTCATAACGTGTTTTTTATTTTTGTTACTTTGCTCTCGTCGTTTGATCAGGAATATAAGCAATAATGCTTAATTCTTTCGTCAAATTGGCGTCTGTGTTTTTGTTTTTTATTGTTGTTTGTTTATATATTGTATGTATGTGCATATATGTTACATACGTAGAATATGGGATTCGAGGGTTATTGAATAATTTCGAGACAATTAGGTTTTTTTTTTTTTTTTTTCCTTTTTTCTTTTTTCAACGTTTTTCTTCTTTTTTTTTTCTTTCTTTTTTTTTTTTTTTTTTTTTTGCGTTATGTTACAACTTTTTTTATAATATTAACTTATTTTCTACTTACTTCTTGTATCTTTACTTATTTTAATAAAGTTTTGCAAGTAATACATATAATTCGTATATGTATTCTTGCAAATTATTTCTAGGCTTAATTTTAGAATTATTATTACATTTTTTATACTTGAGATGTTTGGGCATATACTCAATATATACTTACGCATCTAAGTTTTATTTCTTTTTATTGCATATTTGGTTACCTTTGTGCAGAAGTCAATAAATTGGTTTCTGTATTTTCCCGCTAACATTTCCCATAGTGTGTCTTTGTCTATTTTGTTATTTATTCTCTGTTCCAGGTCGTGTCTCTCTGTACCAAATTGGGGGCATTCCACTATTAAGTGGATTACGGACTCCTCTTTTGCGGGGTCGCAGGTGCATGCTGGACTGTCTTTGATTTTAAACTTATGTAGGTACTGTGCGAAGCCTCCGTGTCCCGTTAGTACCTGGACCAGTAGTGGGGTAAGATTTATTTTCCTAATAATTTTATATGCCAAGATCGCGTTCGGCAGGAAGAGTTTAGTTACTGCCGCTGTTTCGCCCTTGATGTAACGCTCATTCCATTCGTGTAACGAGTTTTGTCTGATTGATCGCTTTATAAACGAGGGTGGACAGTTTGAATAGTCTGCTCTTGTTTTTTTATGGGCGGCTTGTTTGGCTAGCTCATCTGCTCTCTCATTTCCCACCGTGCCAACATGAGCTCTTATCCAAAAGAGCCTCAGGTTTTTCCCCTCGTTTTTTAGTTCGGAGATTTTCTTTTTAATATTAAATGCTATAGGGTGAAAAGAGATTCTGTTTTGCAGAGTTTCGAGTGCGGATCTTGAGTCACTTAGTATGTTAACTGTATTACCCTCAATTTCGGATGCCATATCTATAGCCTGGTGTAGAGCGTACATCTCGGCTTGGTAAACAGTGCAAAAAGGTTCGAGCTTGTACTTCTTCATTTTGACTTCTGCTCCGTTCTGCCATAGGGTGAGGGCTGCTCCCACCTTCCCGTCGATTTTACTACCATCTGTATAAATGCTGGGCCCTTCGATTCGGTTGTTTGCGATGGTGTGGGGTTCCATATCCTCTAAGTGTGTAAATGACACATCGGTCTCTCTTGCTGGATGTAGGGCCTTTAGGTAGCAAGTTTTCTCTTCCACTTTCCTATCTCCTAAGATTTCTTGAGGCTTTCCGCGCTTGGCTTCGTAGAGTTTGGCGTTTTCTTTTATTCGGAGGTCTAGTGGGAGAAGGCCGGACAGAACCAGAGCCGCGTTTAAGGATGTGGTTCTGTAAGCTTTACAGATTTTTTGCGCGAAGCCCCTTTGGACTACATTAAGGTGCTTCTGTATTCCGATTCTGTCCGACGCCTCTGCCCATACGCTTGCTGCGTAGAGGATAATAGGCTCCACGACGGCAACGTATATCGTCCGAATGATCTCCGGCCCGAGACCCCAGGATATTTTAGCCGCCCTGGCCAGTTGTTTGTATAGATTTGTCGCTTTTCTGCATATGTTAGTCACATGTTTTTCGAACGAGAGTTTGTGATCGATGGTTAAACCGAGGATTTTTATATCCTCTACCATTATTATTTCTGTTCCAGCCATATTGATGCGTGGTGTGTCGTATTTTAGTCTTTTTGTGACTAACATAGCGTTGGTTTTGTGAGCGGCAAATCGAAGCTTATTGTTTAATCCCCACTCGTTGACCCTGGCGAGGATTGGGTTAGCTTGGCTTTCTATTTCCAGGGCAGTCGATCCGGAAAACACCAGAACAATATCGTCGGCAAAGGCTTGGCAGTAAGTACCACTTTCTTCTAGCTCGTCTAGAAGTGGGTCCAGTAAAACATTCCAGAATGTTGGACCCCCTATTGAGCCTTGCACACAGCCTTTTGTTGTGGGTTTTTGGTACTGCTGTCCAAGATACCCGACGGTTACCTTCCTATCTTCCAGATAGTTCTCGACTAGTCCTCTCAGGTTTTGTGGTAGCCTTTTATTGAGTAGCCTGCATTTGATTGCTGGCCACCAGGCGCTATCAAAGGCCCCCTCTATGTCCAGAGAAACAATGACATTGATCAACTTTTTTCTGAGGTTATCTTTTATATGTTGACAGAGATCGTAGAGGGAGTCCTCCGTACAGCGCTGCGGAACAAAACCGTATTGCCTTGGATTGGATTTTGGTAGGATGTGCCAGCGGATTCTCCTCACCATCATTTTTTCAAAGATCTTGCCTAGTATAGAGAGGAGTCCTATTGGGCGGTATGATTTTGGCTTTGCATAGTCTTCCTTTCCTGGTTTCCTTAGTACTACTACGTAGGCTTCTTTCCAAGGCTCCGGGAAGCAAGACAGTTCGAGACATTTATTTATGAGTGCCAAAAAGATTTCTCCGGTCGTCCGTATCGTTTCAGCGCATATGTCCGCCGTGAAACCGTCTGGTCCCGGGGCCTTTTTGGGGTTAAAGCTTTTTGCTACAAACGTTAGCTCGGACATGGTGAAAGGGGGATCCTGCAGGTCATTAGGAAGGGGGTCTGATATCTTGCGCGCCTTTGCTCTCATTAATTTGTGAACATCCTGATCTTCTGTTTCTACATCATCAGGGAAAAATGTAGTCGCCAGAAGTTTTACAGATTCTTCAGGAGTGAGTGCTTTACCGTTGTCAACGAGTGGCTGGTCTTGGTGTCTTTTCGAAGTCCTTCCCACTACCCTGTATATGCCATCCCACATGCTCTCTCTGTCCTGCTTTCCACAAAACTCTTTCCAGCTCGTGGTCTGGGCCTGTGTTGCTTCTTGTTCATAAAGATCTTTTGCTTGCAGATACTGATCAATTACATGAGGTCGACGACGGACTGCTGCACATTTTATACGGCGTTTCTTGGTCACCATGTCTCTCTTCAAGTTCTCGAGCCTCTCTGTCCACCAAGGTAGGGTGTATTTGTTTGTTATCTTCTTTGGTGGAATTGACTTTTCGCTAGCCTGCCTTACACTATCTATATACTTTTCAATTTCTAGGTGAAGCTCTTCTTTAGTGTTAATTCTATTTATCTTATCTACATTTATGTCTTTTTTGTGTATATATTCTTTGAGCTCGGTTTTAAACTTCTCCCAATCAGCTTTTTTTGTATTATACCTCCTTGTGGACTTAATTTGAGTCTGGGGATCATGCTTGTTGAGTTGGATTGAAAAAGTGAGGGCGTTGTGGTCAGAACTTGTGATACCTTTATCAACCTTCCAGTCATGTATGTCACACAGTAGTCCGTCCGAGCACATTGTGACGTCGACGTGACTTCTGAATTGCCTTCCACCACGGATGGTGTCGAAAGTGGGCTCATTCCCTTGGTTAAGGATATGCAGTTCCATGTCATTCAGCGCGTCAAATAGCTCTTGTCCTCTGGGATCTTCTCTCACGCTCCCCCACCAGTGGCTCCAGGCATTTGCATCTCCTCCAATGATAATTTTTGTTTCATTTAGTTTTTCTTTTATTGCTTTGATCTGCCGCAGATAGGGTTCAATGGGTGCGCTGTCTTCAAAGTATATAGATATTACTGCTATTCGCCACACATTTGTTTTTAGAATGGCGACCGCTATATTTTCTGTTGTCAGTGTTGGGTCTTCAATAATGTCAATTTCACCATTGAACACTATTATGGCTGATTTTACTGGTTTTGTGCGAGGTTTTGCGCTTTGGATGATTCTCATAGATTGTGTTATCTTTATTTCACCTTCATCCCCTACGTAGGGTTCTTGGACTAGTGCAAAACAGGTTTTCCGCTTTTGAGCTTCCATGAAGAGTTCCTGCATTGCTAATTTCTTCCGTTGAAGGTTTGCCTGGATAACCTTGTGGGTAGTCTGTTGTGCTGTTGGGAGGACTTTAGCAGTAGGCTACTGAGGATCGAGCTAATGCATCCCATCGTACTGAGGATCGAGCTAATGCATCCCATCGCTTTCTTACCGGGCAGTTTGAGTCAAAGGCATTGTGATCCTTACGCTCTAAGTCCGCTTTGAGGCAGTTTCGGCACGTGGGAGATGTATGAGCCAACCATTCTTCACAGTCAGCTTTCATGTGTGGTCCACCACAGTGGCTGCATATATCAGCGGTTTCAGTGCAGTGCTTTCTGCCGTGGCCATATCCCAGGCAGCGGGAACACTGCACTAGAGGTGATTGGTCTTCAACCTTTACACGTTGAAGATCGATATGGATTCGACCTATTGATGTGAGACTGGACCACACACGGGGAGAGACTTGCACCACTATGTGGCTTTGATGTTCGTTCCTGGTTCTACGCCTGTATTTGGGTACAAGGCGCAGATCCTCCGCTGGGATGCCTTCCAAAAGGTGTTTGTTTTGATTTTTCAGGAATAGGAGGATGTCCTCGTCGGAGTTGTAATTAAAGACGTCCTTTATAATAATAAGAGGGTCTTTGTTCTTAGCCTCTTCTACATTTAAGTCCTGGCCTATGCTTTTGATACGGTCGGCGACCTTTTTGAGTTCTTCTTTTGTTTTGCATCCCAGCACTACTTTCTGATCTTTGGCCTTCCTCACTCTATCGACTTTCAGTCCGGTTTGCTTTGCATCCACTGCGGTGCGTATTTTGTTTATTATCCCTCCGCTTGTGTCTTCCGCCTCACTTGAGGATATAATCACTGAGTGGAGTGGTTCTTGTAAGCGGAGCTGTCTCTTGTTTGTGGTGGATGCCGCTTGGGCATATGTCGGTAGTTGTCCGGTTGTAATATCCTTTAAGCGTCCCGTCAGCGTTGTTGTGTGCTCTTTGCAATCTGATAAGCTTTTTTTGTGGTCTTCAAGTTTCTCTTTGCACTCCGCTAAGCTATTGGTATGGTCCTCCAATTTGTTAATTAGATGCTTCACCAATTCGGTAGTTATTGGCGTAGTGTGCGTCGTCTCCGGCTCTAATTTGTTTTGGAGTGGGGTCGGCGAGTTTTTTGCCCGCTCCTTCTCCAGCTTCAGTAGTTCTAAGTTTCGCTGGAGAGTCTCTCTGGATTCCGCGAGGCGCATGACTATGTCATAAAGCTCCGATATTTTCTTCAGTACAGTCGTTTTTATCGAGCCCTTAATATTACCAGACTGTTCCATTTGGCTTTTGGCCTCCTGAACCAGTTTATTGGCTTTTGCTGGTAAACTAGCCATTGCAACAGATGGCGACGACATGACTACTTCATTGGTATTCGACGACAGTCGCGTACCTTGTGATGTGTTTTTCTTTGTCGGAGAACTACGTTTTTGATTGGCTAGGACTCCACCCGTCTGTATGTGGAATGTCCCTTCTGGTGGTCCCGTGGTTGTATCACTTTTAGAGGTCTTAGAGTTCATGGTTTGGAGACAGATTGGCTGTACCGTGGAACAGATGATTTTATTTCTATCAAAGACGCCAATGAGCAAAGTGAACAGTCAGGTAGATTTAAAATAATGTGACTAGTTTACGTTCAAGGTCAAGGTTAACTAAACAGCACTTACTGTTGAGTAAAAGTAAATACAAGTTAATATTTGACTCAATAAAGTCTTCGTAGATTATTTATATATATACTTAACTAAATAGCACTTAATTTTAAATAGATGTAGAGAAAATATAATATTTGACTCAATAAAGTCTTCGTTAAGAGTAAAGGAGAGTAACAGTTACTAATATAAAGAATATATAACTCTACGAAGAGTTAATTCCTGTAGATAGTTCCTAGGAACTTTGTCTTAAAACTCTATTATTTTAAGTAAGAGAAACAGAATAAGTTAACGGCTCTATGTAGAGCCAAAATTTTACTCCAGGAGTGTAGGTCACGTCGCGCCCTTTTCGGGGACCCCTCGCACGTCTTTGCAGCTTGATCCGTTCGGGAGCTACAGGGGTTTGAGGTTTTGGGCGGGCTAGGGCGGATTGGCTGTAATTTACGAACCAATGGTCAGATCCACCCCAAACGTGGGTTTTTTGGAAAGGGCTCGACTAGAGCCACCCGATTAAAATATTTTTAGGCCGAAAAGATGTCAAAAAATTTCAGGATTTTTCAGTTGCTGAAATCTCCTGAAAACCCTTGAGCCTTAAAGAGGGCGACGTGGCCTTGCTCCAGGTGAAAGCCGCGTGTCTGTACGACCTCCAGGTCCGGAGGAATCTGTCTCCAAAGATTTTCAAAATGGCGGTCCAACTGTCAAAGCTGGACTTTGGGAGGCTCTAATTCCGGAACCGGACGTCGGAGCAGCACTAAAAAAGATATCTGGGCTCGGCTTCACCTTCTCCGTCTACTGAAAACACTTTCAGGAGGCTGAAAAAAGTTGCTTCCAAACCGGCTGAAACTTCAGGAATAGGCAGATGGCTTACCCCAAGCAGCAATTTTGAAATCAGCGATTTCTTATCTCTTCCCGTTCAGAAGATATGGCGGTTTGAAAATTGAGAAAGTGGAGGGGGAACTGTCAAACCTCGGTCTAAAAACGCGATTGCGTAGCGGAGAAAAGTCGTACGAACATGCGGTTTGGGATTGACAGCTCAGCTTCTCCTCATCTGCCTCCTGAATGCGTTTCAGGGATTTTCCTGAAAAATATTTTCAGGTCCTGTTTTTTACTGAAAATATTTTTTATTATAAGCAGTACTAAAAACCTTGCATAAAACAAAAATTTGCATAAGAATATGTTGAACAGGGCCTGAGCTACGATTTTTTAAAGATTTCCGCCCTAAAATTAAATTTGGGCGGATTTGCTAAAATCTTTGTTTTTGACGATAGGAGGGCGTGGTTTCGGGTTCGTCCTATGTACTTGTACGTAGGGAACCCTCCTATATAGTCGAAATAATTTATTTTCTATTAATTTACTATTTACAAGGAAAAAACACACAAAAATAAATAACTAATGATAGAGATGTCCAAAAATTATGAAAAAAATACTAATATATGTATAAAATAAAGTTCTATAAGCTATTAGATTTCCAGAATTTTTTGAAAATATTTTTCATATAAACTAGGTGAAAATACGGTTTTTTTCGAAATAAATTCTAAAAGTCCCAAAGGGGGGTCAAAATTGCGGCAAAAAATTCTGAAAATTTAAATGTTCGTTGCTGATGTAAGCGCGCAGCCAACGGCGTCTTCAAAACTGGGTGTTATCGATTTACTTTTCGAGTAATTCGTGGTCAAATTTTCAGTTTTTAATGTTTAATAAGTTTAAAAGTTCTTGAGATAAAAATCGAAACAAAACACTGGATGTCTTCTACAATTTATAGTATTCACCTGGTAAAATTTCAGGCTTCTAGCTCAGCTCCTTGTGATTTTCAGGAGAGGTTATGTTTTCTTCTTCGGTCAATAACTCCTGAAGGCGTGGATCCTGAAAGCTCGGAGTGATGTCAGATTTTGCGGGCCGGTGCGGCGCACAAGATGCGCTACACAGCAGGAGGGGGCAGCAGGTATAAACCCACCGCGCGCGCTGATTTGTGGGTTTTCTTGCAAAACACGTGCTAAAATTACACGTGGTCGCTGAAAAGAGCACTTGCACTGCAATCCGGGTCACTCCCTATGCACTAAGTGGTGGCGGTCACTTTTCCGAGCACCAATAACTTTGTTTCACGAAAATCGGAGCACAGTAACTATTTATTTAGGATTTTTAGCGTGGAGCTAGTTGTGAACCGTGTGGCGCTTAGAACGCAACTGGGGGGTTAGGTTAGGTTAGGTTAGGTTAGGTTAGGTTAGGTTAGGTTAGGTTAGGTTAGGTTAGGTTAGGTTAGGTTAGGTTAGGTTAGGTTAGGTTAGGTTAGGTTAGGTTAGGT